>CM076580.1:1720781562-1721381562 GCA_034641835.2 Pinus albicaulis
CCTAACGTCCTAAAAAACAAGATTAGGAGGAAGGGGGAAGAAGGAAGAAATTTCTTACCATTCCAATTACAATGCCTCTAGCAATACCTAGTAATGTCTATGATGTGCGGATCTTACTCCTCATTACAACAATAATGTTCATCATTATCCAAGTTTTTATACTTACCCATTACTTAAATATTTATCATGCAAATGTTCAACAAATTTTGAATTTACAGATCACAAAACATTAGATCCAATGATATCATAAAATGTTTATTTTAGATTGAATTATGGCAATACTGTTGGTAAAGGTCTAACTTACAACAATTTTCTGATTTACAAACTAAGGTTTATTTTACTTCACAAAATAAGGTTGAAGCCTATTTCTCAACTGGAAATCTGGCCTAGATGAACTAGATGGCCTATTTCTCAATTTGGATTGATTGAACTTCCATACACTAGCAATATGGCCTAAATGAAAGTAAATGCTCTAAAATAAGTTACAAGACTTCTCCAAAATCCAACCCCTATTACATTTCAAATAATATGCTTGATGAAAAAATACATCTACAAGCTATTACTATCTTTCAGGAATAAAATTCTATTAATAAACTAAAAAATAAAAACAATCTCTATTTTGTCACGTGGAATTTGGAACCGCTGGAGTGAAATGTCCTGAAATCTAGGTTTGATCCTTAGGTGTCTAACCTCCTCAAAACCTTGAACTACCATGTAGTTTTCCCCTAAAAATAGTTCAACTTCCCTTTAAACAAGGCAAGCGCTGGAACCTATTCTAGCTAGCAGCTATACAATATCTTTTGTAAATTTTTCCGAGGAAGGACTTTTAGTGCAGATTTTCTTAATGCTTGGTAATTCTCTTTTTCTAGTTTCTTATGTTCACCTCGAACAAAATGATTTGAATGTTTTATAATAAAAGTAAATTTAAAGGTACCTCGTCCTCTATCACAAGATTTACCTGCTTTAGTTTTCTCAGAAAGGTTATTATTCCAATTTTTTTTTCTTTTGAGATTTCCAAATTTTCTTGAGAAGGTTTCCAAGAAGTTTTTGTATGGAAGAGGCCATCCTTTGCAACCATACACTAATAAATATTCGAATTTCCAATCAAACATAAACCTTTCACATATTTTTCAACACTCTAATTCAAGCCTTTTGTTTCTTCCAACTGTGAAATATCAGAAATACCCCTCGACCACTTTAGAAATATGATTATTTTATATTATCTCAAGACTAGGGTACAAACACTAGTAACTACCTTTAGTTTTAACTTAAATTTGAACATTCCAATTTGTGATCTTCACCTCATACAAATATATGAGAGTAAATTAGTATAATTTTTCATATGTATTGACTGTTCATTCCACCTCCCGATTCAGATAACATGGAGGGGGGGGGTGACAAACAACATGTAGTTATTGAGTCATTGACATTGTCAAATATAAAACAATACTCTTCAAAGTTAAAAATGAATCATACATATACATGTGAAGAGAATTGTTTGACTACTTACTTGGAAATATGGAATCCAATATAATATGAACAAATTTTTTTATATGATGCATTTCTATAAGCAACTCTTCGATTGATTTTATGGAATTAAATCTAATCTAGATTCTAACCAAATTTATATATTTTAATTCCTAATCGAACCTATTTCATTGGCTATGCATACAGCTAGAATATCCATCTTTTGGCATCTAACCTAAGAGCTGTAAAATTGCTACAACCCTTCTCAATTTTATCAACCCTTCTTCCGAAATGTTATCATGCAAAATAGGAGCACTGAATTCATCTAAATCAACTTCATCTTCCTACCATTCTATCTTTTTCACATAAACCCAAATGTCCATTAACATGTCCACATAAATTCTTCTATCCTCTGGAAATGACCCCAGGTATAAGAAGAACTTCATCATCAATATTAGTTAATACCTCTTTGTTGTGAAAAATCTGTGAAATATAACTTGATTGGGAAAAAACAAGATCTAGTAAAAGCTCTATTGAAGTTGAAATATTTGTCTTTGAAAATAACAACCATTTGCTTAGGATAGTTCGAAGAACACCCTTGAGGTGCTTATGCTGCAAATCTTGAGGATATATTATCAAATTCATGGACTTAATGACTTTCTCCAACATGCTACATCTTTGATTACTTTCAAGAGCATATTCATAAGCTTACCATAACAGTTCAATTATAAATTCCACAAACATTGGTTTTTCCTTGCTCCTTGAAACCTTCTTCCCAAAAATGTTATAGGGATTTCTCGAAGCTTGGCGGCATAGATATTAGCAAACTATATGTACAAAATCCCCCTCTACCCAGTTCAAAAGCGAATGCAATATTTCCTTTTTGTGGTTGAGATGCATATTTATCACCCCCTTTTCATCTCCACAAAGACTAAGGTTAAAGATTTCTTTTCATGAGTACTTCAACTTTTTTAGCATGAATATTATCCATTAAATGGCTATGTTTATTAACATAAAAAACAAATTATACTCTTTATACAACCAAATTTTTACTGGACCCAACCCTTCCCATGACCAAATATATGTAATTTGAAAGAAAAGACACAACCAAATTTTATATCTCCCTTGGAAAAGTAGCACTGAAGAGAATGGTCTTCCTTGTTCATGCTAGAGGCATATCTGTTACCTTGACAATTTTGTGAATTTTTGGTTCAAATCCAATTTCAAGCATGTTATCAGCCTCATCTAAGGCCAAACATTGTATAACAGATAATAACAACTTTTCCCTTTCAAGGAGGTCCCCAAAACACCCATGAGTTGCAACAAGAATATCAACACCCATTTCCAACTTTAAATTTGATTCACCACAACCTCTGTCAATCTCCTGTTTATTATAACAATGATATCTCTATTCGTTAATGGAAATCCTATATTAATGATATAACACTGCATCAATTATTTGGGCTCTTGTAAAATGAAGGATCCAAAGAGAACTTGTTGAAATAGCCTAGGAATGTGCTCCACATGGCACAATTTTATAGGTTGACTGGTACACCATGGATGCAGACGAAATTGGGCCCATGCTGATGTTGTAAACTGAGAGGTTAGATGATGGGTTGAAGTTGGAGGTGACTCTTTAGCAGTTTTTTTTAACTCACAAATTGAACCTGAAAAGGTTAGATGATGGGTTGAAGTTGGAGGTGATTTTGACCATCTCCCCATTGTGCTTTAAATCGAGAACGAAAGTTAGAAATCTTCCCAGTCCATCGAATTCAATTAGAGATGGATATAGGATGAATATTTTCTATCTCTTGTCGAATTAGAATGGTAAGCTATGATTCATTATCATTGGTGTGTGCTAGTCTATAGTTTGCAACTAATTTTAAAAGGGTTAAGCATGAGGTGGTGAATTGGGAAAACGATAATAGGAGAAAAGATGAGCATGAAATTGTCTTAGTGGAGAATCAATTAGTAGGTTTTTATGGTTAGGACTTCAAACTTCTAGTTGATTAGGCTGGCCAGTGATGGCTAAAACGTGGGGCACTGAAATAAGAAAACGGGAATGAAAGAATTAAATATTTTCATAATTATGCTAACCATGGGAAGAAGATTTACTATATGGAAAATTCAGAATGATGATGGAGGGACAACAAGGAATTTTAAGGGAATTGCAGAGGTTAGGGTGTCTCATTTTAAAGGTTTATACCAGGTGGTGGACAATGTAAACATAACATAGATCGTAAAGATTAGTTCTTATTTCCCAAAAGAAAATGAAGTGTTGGTAGAAGTGTCTAAGGTTGAACCCAAGACTGTACTAGTGGCTTTTTAGAAGTATACGAGTCGACGCCTTGATGACCAAACAATGGATTTGTTTATTTTGAGCTTTTATGAATTTCTCAAATAAGAATATCTCAAGGTAGTGGGGGGACAAGGAGACAGGGGAAGTTCATGGGTGCCTTCAATTTCAAATTCCCATCTTTAATTTCTAAAAAGGATGAACCTGCATCTTTCGATTATTTTAGATCTATCTTCCTTTGTAATTGTATGTACAAGATTATTAAAGTTGGAGTGAAATTTTTTTTCCAGAGGCCATTTCCAAAAAACAATTTGGCTTGCTACATTTCATTTGTTTCCTACTCCATACTAATAAATGGTTATGCTACAGGATTCTTTAGGCCATGAAGGGGGATCATCAAGGATGCCTATTATCTCCCCCATCATTTCTCATTGTGGCAGGAATTAGTAAGACACTGATACAAGAAAAAATATCAGGAGTGCAAATTTATTGAAGACATACTTCTTTTGTGTGACGACTAGCAATGTGATGCTGAAAAACTCAAGGAGGTGCTTCATCTATATTTCTCGACCACCAGTAAGAAGTTGAAATATTTCTCTTATTATGACATTGTCTTATTATGTTTTCATTATTATTATTCTTTCTTTCATTTTATCTTTTCTTATCATCAAGACTAATGCTAAGCAACAAATAGAAGAGGACACAAGATGTAGGCATGCAGCCAGGGAAAAACCTCACTCTAGTGGAAAACCTGGTCAAAATTCTTCCTTCAATAGATTCAAATTATTTTATATCCTAGTTAGATTTATATTTTCCCTCATTTTTCTAATTTCCTTTTATTATATGTATGTGTGGATATGTGAATACCTTTGTTATATTTTATAGGAGGATCATGACATTAGGCCTAACTTTTTGACTTTTTTTTGCATATTATTAGATTTCTTTTGACATATCCTAATAATATTTCTCATCATTGATGTCACATGATCATGGCCTCTTCTGCTCCTAGGGGGTTAATCATTCTTCATTCTATTAAGTTAACTTGAACACTAAACACAATTGGCAATGTCCTTCAAATACATGAACATTAAATAATATTGACAATACACTCCATCCAAAAGCCACTTTTATTTTCTTGATAAATATTAAAAATATTTTTAAACATTAAATAATATTTTTCAATATACTCCAATCCAAAGGTCATTTTGATTTTGATAAATATTAAAAATATTTTTAATTTAAAAATATAATCTAAAATAAATTTTAATTGATTAAATAATTTTAATTTCTTAATATAAAAAATAGATTAACTTTTGAAAATCTAAATATTTTCAAAAAAATTGAAAATTAAATTCCCGCTCATCATCTTATAACTAAACCTAAAACAAAACAAATACAAAAAAATTAGTGCTTGCCCTAAAAATTTAACGAGATTTTGGCGGCACTTAACAAGATTTAAGCAGGAGGGTTATAAAAACCCTTTTTTTTTCAATGTTTAGCTATTTTGGGACAGGTTGGAGGAGGACCGACTTTTCCTCGCACTGCACTGGACACAATTTGCTAGGTATCGGCAAGAATTTGAAGGCGGATCTGCGAAGATGCCGTGTTACAAGGATTTAGAGGAATTACTGAGGGAGAGATCCAAGAATGCGGCGTAGAAGCCCCTCCGGCTGCAGCTGCTGCAAAAATGGACATTTACATTCATTTTTCCCCGCCCAAAGGAAGTTGGAAGTCGTCACTCAATGTAGAACGCAGATTAGATGATGATGGACATCCATTGATGCAACTGCTGCCAATGGTGTACATCCAGTTATATTTTCGAAAACAAGATTTAGATGGTGTTGACATGCACTTGTGTCTTTTCTGAGTTAAAAGGGTTTGAAGAAAATACAGAAACTGAATTCCGCGATGCTAAATATTTCTCACTTTGACTTAGTGGCGCAAATGTTTCAAAGTTGGAAATTAAGGCCGAGTGTCCAGAGGATACAGTGGTGGTCAGGGAAATCAAACTGAAGATGTGGAAAGAGCGAGATCTGTGGCCCAATTCTAAGACAGCGAAAGGGGAAACCATGCAATCATAACTAATACGGATCCTCTCACTCTCTATGCATGCCAGGTACTACGGTTGAGGTTTATGAGGTTTATAGAGAAATGATGTGATGTGATGTATATTTTCTATAATAATCTCTTTCAAATACATGATTCTAAACGGGATTTTTTTTTGGGTTAACAACTTTCCCTTTCATATTTCCTGACCTACACTGGCCCAATCACTGGAGCACCAACTAATTTGAATCTATGGCGTCCCCAGGTTGCTCCCCATGCTCAGTTCATTCTCAGCCAAATTTGGCTACTTAATCTGAATTAAGATAAATTGGAGGCCCTAGAGCAACGAAACCATATCACAATTATTTAGAACCCTAGTTATTTTAAACAGTTCTGTTGCTTTATTTATTAATTAAAACCGCGTTTAGATTATAGTTGAGGTAATCACTCTTTCTTCGAACCATCATGATGCAAAGACCATCGACATTGCCACCGCAAGGGTTAGTGGAAGCTTGTGCTCGAAACTGTAACGTGGTGGAAGCCGTTTTAGAAGGGTGGTGTCCGGTTAGTATTAAGCGATTTGGAATGTTAATGAGACACCTTAATAACTAACCTATGAATTCTGCAGGCTAAAATCATGAAGAAACAATGGCTGCATTGTTGCCTGAAATTAACAATGGAGTACAGAGAGCGCAGAGCATATGAAAAATCTCTGAAGCAAAGAACGCTGAGTGCAACGAGTTGAGTAAATACCGCCATGTTTGCAAGCGTCAGTGCAAGTATTTGTGGGTGCAGAGGATCGGTTGCAATGAGCAGAGCGAGCACTGCTGCTATGGAACATTTTTCTTTGAAATATCGCTGAATGCAACGAATTGAGTAAATATCACCATATTTGCAAGCGTCTTCGCAAGTATTTGGAGTGCAGCCAACAAGCCAAGACTCTAATAAAGCAGGAGAGCAGGTATTCGCATATGTAAAGGGAACTCGTATCTGGGGTCTGAATCTCGATATGCTCATGGGGTTTTATGAAGGAAATTATATGTTGCAACTTGGCTTTGAACCAAAAGAGTGGGGTCAAGTGGCTGCAGTAGAGCACTGGTTTGGTATATTCTCCCTCTGTTGATTGATGAAGATTGTTTGACAGGCGCTAAGTTCTGTGCCAAAAATTTCTACTTTCCTTCCAAAGGAGTAGTTTCCATATATTGGCATGTACAAGGTCTGGCTGAGGAATTCTGAGTTCAGAGGCCTAGTTTTTCTCTTCATATATTGTTGGTTCGATTGTTTGGGAATGACATTTCTATCAACTAATCTACTTCATGGCCTTGACTGGTTGGTGCATATACTATTTTTATGCGTTGGAGTATCTCTTTGTGATCATTTCTTAGGCGAAGAGTGGTTTTTTTGAAGCAGATAGTTGTCAGTCGTGAGTGGATGTTGGTTATCAGTTATGTCATTGAAGGTGCTTGTTACACAACATTCTTTACTATAAAACAAGGCTCCTCAGAGGCTCCTTGGAAGGGTGGGAGAGGTGGGAGAGATAACTGGACTCTGAAGGAAGGGATGACCATAAGGAAGGGAGGACATGGGGGTGGGTAGGGTTTATGTGGCACGTGGATGTGGTCGGCAGTACCTTAGTTTGGTTAAGGTTGTTGTAGTGTCATTTTCTACGCTGTAGAGTAGTTCCTTGTGGGAGATCGCCTCATACACATAGAGATTTGACGCAAATTGGGGCTTAATTTCTTGGTGGGGTCTCGTATCGTGTTTACCATCACAAAGTTGTACGTTGTCCACTTTACAACATATATGTTCTTTGGAGGACATCGATATGAGTCAATGGTTTCTCGGTGACTCGCTAGGAGAAGCTCTGCATACCACTAGTGATCTCTAGTATTTTTATCCTCTAGTAGTATTTTGGGTACAAGTCTGATGGTTGATTATGGTGTTGTGAACTGAATGGTCACTATCGGTGCATCAACCATTTTCCGGTTCATCCAGGGTTTGGTGGTTTTCTTGTGGGTCATTAAGGTGGTTGTGAATGACGAGTACGAGGGGACACCTGGCTCCCTTGCAGGACAACCAGTCCATCGATTGACGAGCTCATCAGTTGATTATGGCATTGTGAATTGAATCGTCACTATCGATGCATCAACAATTTTTCGGTTCATCCAGGGTTTGGTGGTTTTCTTATGGGTCATTAAGGTGCTTGTGAATGGCGAGTACGAGGGGACACCTGGCCCCCATGCATGACAACCAATCTCCATTGATTGAAGAGCTCATCCAGGCTACCATCCGATCCAAGCACGATGCAGGCGAACTTGTTGCGACATTTCCTTTTCCTTCGATGCATATCAATGAGCCTGGTTTTCTGTCAAGACATAATGATTCCCAACACCATGCTTCAAGGACCAAGAACAAAGCCCTACAAACGGTTAACGCCCAGTATCCTCTGGTGTTGGGTGCAGAGGCTTTTTGACCTTCCGTTGAGAGACTTAGAGACCGAGCTTTAGTTGGAAGGTGGCACCATCTCCGGATGACAGGGGTGTAGGCGAAGTCATGGGTGGAGGACTGATGGTTTCTGTTAATGAAATATAGGTCTAAGGTCGGCCAATTGTTCAATGGTTGGTTTTGTTTTCATTTCCTCTATCAGGAGGATGCAAAGCACATTTTAAAGCAGCCTTGGGTGAAGGGGAGGGGCTTTCTGCTACTTCAGCGGTGGAAAGCATGTTTTGACTCTCTGGTTGATGCTCCCAGACGTAACCTCTTTTGGGTGAAGTTACCAGGTTTACCTTTGGAGCTATGGAACGAAGCTGCGGTTAAAGAGATTACCAACAACATAGGAAAGTTTTATTTCTGGGACAACAAGTTTTTCAGACAATTAGATAAGAGATTGGCATGGTGCTAGTGGAGCTCGATTTGGGGAGGGCATTGCTGGCGGACTTGGTGGAGTAAATTTTCGGTGAAATTTCTTATCGAATACTCGAGTTTGCCCTATAGATATTTGAAATGTGATAGGACTGACCATCTATTCGACAAGTGCCTGTTTCAAGCGGTCTTATTTAGGGGTTTCAGTGAAAGAGGGGGTGGAGAATCTTCTGATGCTGCTGCTCAGCTTCCAGTGCATGTTACAGAGGTGGCTTCACATTAGGAGCAAGAAGTGACGTATGAGGATTTTAACAGTCTTTAATGAGTTATTACGATATCCCCTCTTGTTCACGGTTCCTTAAATGGGAGGAGCCCGTCTTTGGTGTTCCCCCATGATCATTATATCCTTTAATATCAAGGGTCTCGGAGATGAACTGAAAATGAACTCCCTGGGTCTCGGAGATGAACCGAAAATGAACTCCCTTCGTGGTCTTTGCCGTATGTTTAATTCGACTAAGATTCTCATTGAGGAAACCATGATGGATTCTAATAAAGCTTAGGGGGCAATGCAGAGATTCTATCCGGGTTGGGATGTATGTGTTACAAATACTTCATGGTTATCAAGAGGGCTGGGGTTCATGTGGAATCCTAGAATTCTTGACCTGAAAGCTTTTCGAACCCCTACAGGAACCATTTTAATAAGGTATATGGTGGGAAGCAGTCAAAGGAACCAAATATTAAATACATATGCTCCATATGTTGGTCAAAGGTTGTTTTGGGAGGGTGTGGTTAATCCTGGAATTCTAGTGCTCAACTCATTAATTTTGGTGGGGGACATGAACTTTTCATTGGGTGATGCAGAGGTATGGGGTGTTAAGGCTTAGGTAAACCCTCCTTCTGGTTTTACCAAAGATTGGATGGATCCCCATGCTTTGGTGGACGTAGTGCCAAATTTAGTGGCTCCTACTTTGTAGAATGGTAGAATAGGTGATGAGGGTATCTCCAAGTGCCTGGACAGATTTATGATAAGCCAGACTTTATTTAATAAATTGATGGAGGTGAAATCTAACATTATCCCATGGTTCATTTTAGACCACCAACCGATCATGATATCTTGGAATGGGTTGGGGATAAGGAGGGAATACCCCTTCAACTCAATTCCCGTTTGTTATTAATACCTGAATATCAAACATTGGTGCAAAGTGTGTATGGAATGCTTCTACACACCTTTCTACATGTTCCCTAATGCTCACTTTTCACCAGAAGCTTAAAAATGTTAAATCCGAGACTAGCAAATGGATAGTTCTAAGGAAAAATGATGAGATTAAATCTTTAATTGAGATTAAAAATACTCTATAGGATTTGAGTGATGTCAATGACCCTCTATTCTTATTGGATGAATATCAATAAAATTGTCTCTTTGGAGGGTCAGAGGAGAGTCATTTTAAAAGGGCAAGAAGAGGACATTAGAAAAAAGAGTAGGGTGATATGGATAGATTCAGACGATAGGAATTATAAATACTTCCACTTACATTTCAATTGCATAAAGCAACAAAATTTTATTAGAAATATTAGGGATGAAGATGGGATCCCACATAATAATCAAGCATCTTTGGAACAAGTTGCCATTAATTGTTTTGAAGGGCTCTTCTCCGCCAAAGATCATAGGTATGCAGATCAAGCCTCCTTCATTGATCTGATTCCATCTATGCTAACAAAGGTGGATAATGAGAGCTTCCGAAAAGCGATAACTAGTGAGGAACTTATGTCCACTTTGAAGGATTCTGTGAAGGACAAGAGTCCTGAGCCAGATGGGTGGGGGGTCGAATTGTTCATCTACTTCAAGGATTTGATGATTCTGGATCTCTTGAGGGTGGCTGAGGAGGTTAACCATAGAGGTTTCATCACTGGGGCCATTAATTCCACTTTCAATGTCCTGAAGCCTAAGATAAAGGATCCGAAGACCTTTGCAAATTTCTGGCCCATTTCATTATGAAATTCTGTGTATGAAGTCATTTCTAAATTTATTGCAAGGAGGCTTAAGCCGATACTGAAAATTTTTATCACACCCGAACAATTCAGATTTTTGGAAGGGAGACAGATACAAGATGTTGTTGGAATTGCGCAAGAGATGTTACATTCAATCAACTCTAGCGCTCAGAAATATTGCATCCTTAAGTTATATTTGTGCAAAGCTTATGATATTACTGATTGGGAATTCATATTACTAATTTTGATCAAAATGGGAACGTGCTCTCAAAATTATAGATGGATTATGGGTTGTTTAAGATCTACAAATTTTGTTGTGATTATTAACGGTCTTCCTACAAATTTCTTTTCTTCTTTCTACGGCTTGAGACAAGGTTGTGCGCTATCATCATTACTCTTTCTGCTGGTTATCGATAACTTAAGTAGGAATGTGAGGGCTTCCAGGGATGATGGACTCATTAGAGGGGTTATAGTCTCTAAAATTTATTGGGTTACCCATCTTATGTTTGTTGATGATCTTTTATTTGGAGGTTAGACTTCTATGGATGAATGGGCCATCTTCCATAATATTATCAATTCTTTTGGAGAAGCTACATGTTTATACATGAATGAGGCTAAGTCGAATATTATACAAAAAGGAGGTTTGGACACTGTATTACATGAAATTAAATAATTGTTTGGGGTATCATCCAAACAATTGAAAGAAGGTTTTTCATATTTGGGATTTACTCTCAAACCTAATGGCTATAGGATTTGTGACTAGGATTGGCTAATAGATAAGTTCAACAATAAAATGGACTGTTGGGTACATAAATGGACGACTTTGGGAGGGATATTCATGATGCTAAAATCGGTCTTGCAGAAAATCTCTGTTTATTGGATGCATCTCTTTTTTTTACCCAAGGAAAATATCAAAAAGATCCAAGCGATCATGGGAAGGTTCTAATGGAGCGCACTTAGGAGAGGGAAATCGTAAGTTACATCTGCTTTAATGGTCTATTATTACAAGACCGGTTGAAGAGGGAGGATGGGGTGTCATTGATCCAGGTAAGTTTAAGAATGCACTAATAATAAAAAATATGTGGAGGGCAGTAGCGGGTGAAGGAATTTGGTCAAGCATTATTCAAGATAAATATATTTTTGGACACTCGTTCACATCCTGGATTATTAGTGGGGCAAGGAAGAAGATAGATATTGTATATATCAAGAAGCATGTATCAAGTTTTACATTTTCTTTTGGGATAGGTACGTTGGTTAGTGGGTGATGGATCCTGGATATAGATAAGATTAGATGCATTTGTTGGTATGAGTGGAAATCACACCTTATCTGTTCAGATTCTCAATCACTTGTACAACATGCAAATTTTTCATATTAACCAGATCATTTGTAATATACTTCAAAATATCGCTGGTCAGGTTTGGAATTCTGCAGAGGATATGAGATTATCTGGTATATAGGGAGTGGAATGGGAGTAGTATACCATAGGCCTTAGGAATGCAGGGATTTCACTAAATAATTATGAGGACCACATGATTTGGGTTGGTTCCCTTAGGAAAGGAATACCGGTGGTAAAATATATTTCTGTCAATCTGCCTATTATGGATATCTATCTGCGTTCTCATTTTCACACTCTCACCCACACACTGTCCTTGTTTGTTATGTTTTTTTCACATTATTATAACCATCTTCATAAAACCCAAAGGCATACTAGCACTATTTAATAATTATACCTACATTTCCCTTAATTTAGTTTAACAATAAACAAATTTTCCAAAACAGGAAAGACAATCTACATGATTTCTCCTGTTCTAAAAAATACATTACAGTCCATATACACAAGTCTTTCGTCAAATAACTATTTGAATTTCAATAATTCTAGAAATGAGTAAACCATTATTTGAGCATCCTACTACTCAACACTTCGCAAACAACTTCAAACTCCAATTATTTTCTTCAAGCTTTCTAGCTGGTTGATTCCTTCTTCGACCTCCAGTATCACGGCTGTTTGACTCCAAAAAGTAGTCATTTTGATAAATCATTTGGCTTGTGTTAGGTTCTCTACAAGCATGATGATAGGATATGTTGGAGAAGAATGTCTCCACGTTTTTCATCTGAGATAGCATAAGGTGAAAATTCATATTCCCCATTTTGTAGCAAACCTTCATCTGATATATAACCACATCATAGTCACAGAAAATGAGCAATTTTGTCACCTCCATGTCTATTGTCAGTTTCATTAACATCATTAGATCCATCAACTCAACATATTTATTAGTATTGCACCCAAGCTTGCATTGAAATTAAGGAGAAGAGAATCATTTAGAAATAAGGTACCTCATGTAGTACAAAAAGTATGTTGCTCTTGGCTAGCACCATACAAGTTGCCCCAAATTATCAATTCATGGTTTCTTCCGCATCTTGGGTTACTTTGTCTTTTGATGTATTTTTATGCTTCCAAACATTGCACTGATATTAGATGCACATTGAAATGGAGGAATGTATCTCTCTTGAAATATATCATCATTTCAAGCTAACGATATGCTCCAAGAAACCACAATAGGAAGAGCTCTAAGTCATTTAAGTTCTATATTCTACCTCCAGTTCTTCAAAGTCTCCTCCATAGTCTGCACTTGTCACCCTTCCCTACAATTTTTCAGTTACTTCATCTCTTCCCATACCTTACCTGCGTATTTGGAATTGTTAATAAATCTATTTCCTTCTTACATAGTGTACACCACCCTAGACCATTCTTGCTGCATTTTTGAAGTATTTTCCAAGTTAGTAGTTTGTGCCCCTCCCTTGTATGTATGGGCGTACATGTATATATTGATGTTTATGGTTGTATTTATTTCTGTTTCATAATTGAAGAACACTAGAATTTAAATTAATTAAGCGTTGAAGTAAGGCGTAGTCTACTCACCTAGTATTGATAAAAAGAAAAAGAGTGGTAGTGTCGCACCCGCTATAAGTGGTTGAAAGAGTACCACAAGTATAGGGCTGTGACAATAAGCATCCCGTTGGAGTTTGGGATCGATTCTAGTTTCTGGTGGTCTTCAAACTTCTTGGTCCTAGGTTGAGCTATGAGTTTCCGATATAAGTAGCTTGCGGGCTATTGCATACATTTGGAGAGATTTCTAGTTCCCCGTCAACCATTTATTGTGAAAAAAATATATAATCAAAATTATATATTTTTCTCTGATATTACAAATATACACATAATTTCTATTTTAAGATATAAAAACATATGATATATAATATTTACAACATACAATTTAACTTAAATTTTTAATTAATTGTGTAAGAATAAATAACCATTTTTCAAAAAAATTAAATTAATTTATTATTTTTACATATTTTTTTTTTCTCTATAGCCATCGTGCACACACACACACACACACACACACACACACATATATATATACTTCATTCTTGCTATACTTCCTTCTTTTGGAGTGTGAGCCCATGTTGTATTTATGAAACATATTTTAATTTAATTTTGTGAATATTAATCATCTGAATATGATAACTATGTAATTTTTATAAGAAATACTTAATATGTTATATTAGTTATATACAACTAATATATTCAAATATATTCAGTTTATTTATTATTATTATTTTTAAACATACACTATATAATATAATAATTTTAATTTAATTCTATGATAAGTGTATATATAAATCTTTATTTTGAAAAATATTTTTAATAATAGTTAAATAATTGTATTTTTAAAAGATATTTTATTTTATTTTATTTTCATTATTTTAAAAGGAATTGTCAATAAATTCCTGTCATATTTTAGAGAAAAGGAGTTGTTTACAGATGCAACAGAATAGCTCGATAGTTTTTTTGTCGAAATCCGACAATTTTTTCTTCTTCAAAAAATCAGGTAGTTGGAGTGTTTGAATTGCATTTTTTTATGGTGGAAATAGATTTAGCACCATCAAAAACCCTTAGGACATCCAAAATTCTGAATTTTAACTGCGATAACCCAGATTTTCAAAAATCTTTGCCGGAAAAACCACCAGAAAAATTTCCAAAAAAAATCTTACAACAAGTCGATGTAAAATACACTGATATTATTTTATCTTCCTTATTTAAAAAATATATATAATATCATTTTATTATTATTATTTTCATCCTATATTTATTTTTGAGGGGAGAGCACCATCTATATCAGTTTCGATAACTTATGGCTATTTTTTGTTCAATTTTGGGAGTCAACAGGTGCTTGATCCCTCATTTCATCTTCAAAATGTTTACAGGTCTTAGCACTGTTGTGTCTTGATTGAAAAATTAGTACCTTAGATAAACCCTGCAACTGCGTCCAATGTTTTTGTTGGAGCATTCAATTTTGACCATCTAAGAGTCTTGTCCCTATTGCCATATGGCAATCTGAGTGCTTTAACATTCACAAATTGTAATTTTATTCACACTTTTTGGAAATTTGTTTACTCTATTTGACATACTTTATTTGAATACTCCAATCTCAAGCTATTGAAAGCCATTTCAATCCTGATTCGCCTGTCACACCAAGAGTACCTTTGCAAATTCGAATTCTATCCAGCCCCAAACTCAGCTTCTTATTTACTGCAATAATTTCTTGTCCTCTGATACCATGTAGAAATTATACAACATATATGTATATCATGGATTCAAACCAATATAACAATGTACTAAAGCTAGATACTGAATCGCTTCTACAAATCAATTGCGGAAATTAAACACAATCGCCAATTAAATGAAGCAAAGAAAGAATCAAATCAAACCACAACACAGATAATTTCCTAGGGAAAGCTTGCTGCTTAAAACCCCACTATCTTCTATTGTATATTCACCATGGATACACGAAACAAACACAATGCCCTCTTCTCACAAGAGTCTCCAACACTTAGCTAATTTTCTCACACTGTCCCAGACAAAACTGGCTAACACTTAGCCAATTCTCATCCTCTAAACAACCTGCCTTGCTTGTGTAATTCCTGATAAATACAATCCCTAAAGAACAAGAATTTTGGCCTTCCTAAACTGCGCAAGGATCATGGGAAATCCAATGGGTGTTTGGTTGCATGGGTGCAACCCAATAATCCTACAACTGATAGTTAACATCCCTTTCACCTTAGTCTCAAATGGGTCTCCACTGGAACTGACATGCATGTAGCTAATAATAGTAAATCATCAGTTGCATGTTAGATCACTGATTGTGAATTAAATAATATTTAATTTACTTGATCTCTCACTAGTGTAACAATCAATTACAACTACCTTAACTGACTTTAACTCACCTAACCGAGTTAATTGATTACTCATGCATTAAACTAATGCACCAACTGCAATTCGAACGTTGTTACAACTAGAATTACTCTGCATGCCTCACCAACTACCCTCAACTCGAAATTCATGAGCTAACTAAGTTTATCACACTCAGTTAACTATTACAAGTGATTTTGAGATAAGATTATATTTTATTGTCCATTTTAATTAAGGGATAATTAAAATAAACATGCACCAAATTTAGCCCACACCAGTGTAGGTGCTGTTAAGACCTGTTGGTCCCACACTAGTGTAGGTGCTGCAGTTTCTTGTTGAAATTCAACATGCATTGCTAAAATGGTGAGGGTTTATTGGTCAAACTTTAAATGGCCATAACTTTTGATTCATGTGTTATATTTCGATAAAAAATTATTGTCGGAAAGCTCTTAACAAGCTGGACATGATGGTGATATCAGTTCTTAGTTTAGATAATGTTGAGTATTGAGGAATTATGTGACTCCATTTTCATGACTAGACTATGAAGGTCAGGTTAGATGAAGGTAACATCTTCCATCTAGCCTAATTTATCTAAGGGGGTGGGGGGAAGCGTTACACCTAGATGTGAACCATTGGAGACATTGCCTAAACTAACAAGCATAAGGAATACTAACTACAAACCATAGAACTCTGGAGCATATGTTTCACGCAAATACTTTAGATGGCCTTTTATAATATTCATTGTTGAAGAAATCCGATTGAAGCTAACAATCTCTTGCCAACACCATCCTATCATGAATTCAAGGAGTGGAGTTAATGATTAGAGGATTGAAGAGACATGTTGTCTACTTTGTCCTCCCCATTCTCTTCACATCAACTATCGTAATGTGCATTCCTTTCCACTTGTACATTAAAGGAACAAGCCTCTTGCATACCCTTAACTTGTGTACTTGACATACTATACCCTCCAAAAATATATATATATATACAATGTGGATCATTGTCCCTTCATGGGACGATGGGGTGGTTGTTCACTGGGTTGTTATCCCTTCCACCTGGTTTCAAATCCCATGGTGGGACACTATGGGCCATCATAGTAAGGTTGGAAGGATAGGTGTCAGGTCCTTGATTTCCAGTTACGATGACCAAGTGCAGCGGGCACACCTTGGCGCGACATGTGCCCTACTCGGTGTACGTGCAACAGAACAGTGGTTAGAGTGCGACGAAAGTTCGAGTGAACAGACGACACGCCTGGGTGAAGCGAAAGTGGGCGCGCTCGAGTGAACCATGTAGCTGGTGCCTAGGTGAACGCGTGCGCCTGACCCAACACTGAGTGTTATGACAGACGTACGCTCCACGATGGTCATGCAACATTTATGTGGTGGTTGAGCGACGTTGGATTTGCGATGGGTCACACGAGAGTGAAAAATGACTAAGTATGGAACGACCGACGATGTGGAGTTATAGCGTGCGGATGGACCAAAATGTATTGGCAGGCCGACGTGATGGAAAATTATGTGGGAGCTTTACGAACGAGTTGTGGTGTCAGCCGTGAATGTCGTGACCCAACCATGGGGCAAAGGGCATGTGCCATGATGATATATATACATGGATGTATTTGATGAAGAATACAATCAATCATTCTACACACATCACTTGGAAGAGCTCAGAAATAACACGAGCAAGTGAATGCGCCTGCAGGACGGGCGGATGAGCGAAAACGGTGACTGAACGTGTCGCAGGCATAGTTGTGTCTTTTCCTGAATGCGTGCAGGGCGTCGTGACCTGGGCGGGTTAGCTCGTGCACGAAGGCGCGTGGAACAGTGCGAAGGCGCATGCAGACAGGGCTGAGTGGGGTGTTTCGGGCAGACTGCGAGGGTGCGCGTGCAGACAGGGTCGAGTTAGGTCTTTTCTAGAACATGTGCAGAGATGAGGGCGTCGATGACCTAGGTGACCCGCCTGCAGAACATGCACAGGTCGAGGGTGTCGGTGACCCCGGTGACCCGGGCTGAACGTGTTTGTGGGCAGAAGGCCGAAAACACATTTTGAGGAGAAATTTGAGGTTTCTCATGGATTGTTGAGTTGTTAGAGAGCATTGTAGGTCAGGCCAAAACACATATGCTGAAGTACACCTTGGCAAGAAGTGCAAGTGGCTTGCACATGCTTGGTATTGTATGCTTATTGTAAAATTGTACATTTGTTTATGAAACATAATATCGGACAAACTCATATTTCAGGGAGTTGCCCCTCCCTTGTATGTATGGGCGTACATGTATATATTGATGTTTATGGTTGTATTTAATTCCGTTGCATAATTGAAGAACACTTGAATATAAATTAATTAAGCATTGAAGTAAGGCGTAGTCTACTCACCTAGTATTGATAAAAAGAAAAAGAGAGGTAGTGCCGCACACGCCATAAGTGGTTGAAAGAGTACCACAAGTATAGGGCCATGACAATAGGCATCCCGTTGGAGTTTGGGATCGACTCTAGTTTCTGGTGGTCTTCAAACGTCTTAGTCCTAGGGTGAACTATGAGCTTTCGATAAAAGTAGCTTGCGGGCTATTGCATATATCTAGAGAGGTTTCTAGTTCCTCGTCAACCATTTATTGCGAAAAAAATATATAATATAAATTATATACTTTTCTCTCATATTACAAATATACACATAATTTCTATTTTAAAATATAAAAACATATGATATATAAAATTTACAACATACCATTTAACTTAAATTTTTAATTAATTATGTGAGAATAAATAACAAATTTTCAAAAAATTTAAATTAATTTATTATTTTTACATATTTTTTCTCTATAGCCATCATATATATATACTTCTATACTTCATTCTTGCTATACTTCCTTCTTTTGGAGTGTGAGCCCATGTAGTATTTATGAAACATATTTTAATTTATTTTTTTGAATATTAATCATGGGAATATGATAACTATGTAATTTTTATAAGAAATATTTAATATATTATATTAGTTATACATATACATATATATATATAATTAATATATTTAATATTTAATATATTATATTAGTTATATATATAACTAATATATTTAAATATATTTAGTTTATTTATTATTATTATTTTTAAATATACATTATAATATAATATTTTTAATTTAATTTTGTGATAACTGAATATATAAATTTTCATTTTGAAAAATATTTTTAATAATAGTTAAATAATTGTATTTTTAAAAGATATTTTATTTTATTTTATCTTTATTATTTTAAAAGGAATTATCAATAAATTCTTGTCAGAGTTTAGAGAAAAGAAGTTGTCGACGGACAGGACAGAATCTCCAAAAAAATAAAGTAATTGGAGTGTTTGAATTGCATTTTTAATAGTTAAAATAGATTCAACATCGTCAAAAACCCTAAAAGCACTTGAAACACTGAAGTTTAATGACTGTAACCCAGATTTTCAAAAATCCTTACCGAAAAAACCGCCAGAAAAATTTCCGAAATAATTCTGGCAACAAATCGATTTAAAATACAAAATATTATTTTATCTTCCTTATTTAAAAATAATATATAATATCATTTTATAATTATTATTTTCATCCAATATCTTTTTTGGGGGAAGAGCACCCGATTCCCCTTGATTCATTCATCGAAAGTAATGCGAGCCAGGGGCATATGGGGGCGATTAACGAGGAAAACGTTGAAAATGAAGTGTAATAAGAAGGGCAAGATATCCGTCAAACCCCTAATTTTGCAATGACGTGCAGTCGGGGAGCGAGGGAGGGATTAAATAAACAATCCTCCGCGCTCTTCTGTCCGCTATTGCTTGCTGTCTCCACACAGAGAATGGAAAACATTCTCTGTTCAGCTCGCGGTTCAGGAGTCTGCAGTAGGCGTCCTCGATGACTTGGCTCCGCCTGCCTGGCACTTGGAAATAGCCTGAGGGGTTTTGGTTCTGGAGTCTAGTGGTTTTGCTGCTTGCGTGCAATGGCAAAATCAGTGTTGCAGACTTACAGAGAGAGGCGAAAGGCCAAGTCAGTGTCTGAGATGGACGGACTACATGGAAAGTCTGCGTCAGACAAGAGGACGGCAAAGTCGCTGTCAGAAATGGACGGAGACGAGCGAGTGATAGCGACGGCGGAGCAA
This sequence comes from Pinus albicaulis, assembly GCA_034641835.2. Lineage (NCBI taxonomy): Eukaryota > Viridiplantae > Streptophyta > Pinopsida > Pinales > Pinaceae > Pinus > Pinus albicaulis. Next base: position 1,720,801,602 of record CM076580.1, read on the forward strand.
ATAGTGTTCAGCGTGGACAGACTAGACACGACACACGACATGCTGAACATTCTGTCCGATTTCGATTCCCGCTTCTCTCTCAAGATTGGCCGCTTACAAGCCCACCTGGAGGAACGCTTTCGATCTGCCCAGGAATTGGTGTCCCAGTGGGCACCTCCAACCGCAAATGCGCGATTTTATTTGCAGGCAGTAGACGAAATTCTTTCCCTAGTGGCCAATGCTGACATCCGCGACGATATGCTGGAGCGCGCCCAGAGCGTCAGTAGGGTGGCCATGGATCGTCTGGTCGAAGAATTGCAGCACGCTCTGCGCCGACACAGCTTGCTCCCCGACACCAAGTGGCTCTACAGCCGACTTTCCGGGCCAGAGCCTAGAGGCTCTGGCGGCAACGAAAACGATTCGCCGTCTGGGATAGTCTCACTGGAGGACTACCAGAATGTGGGGCTTTTACTCGACTTGGTGAGGCCTGAGGTCGTGCCCGACATCAGAGCCATCGCGAAGCGGCTGATTGCAGGCCAACACGATCAAGAATGTTGTAGAGCTTACATTGATATTAGAAAAGAATTCTTGGATGAAACTCTGCGTCAGTTAGGGTTGGAGAAGCTGAGCATGGAGGAAATTCATAAGACCTCCTGCGGACCACTGGAGGGAAAAATAAAGAAATGGACTCAGGGCATCAAGATTGCCGTGAGGGTTTTGTTTCCCAGCGAGAAAAAACTCTGCAATCAAATCTTCCAGGGCATGGGTTTAGTGGAACAGCTCTGCTTCTCAGAAACCTGCGAAATAAGCATGATGCAGCTCCTGATATTCAGCGAGGCAATGGTGATTAGCTGTCGGTCCTCTGAAAGGCTATTCAGAACTCTCGACATGTATGAGACTCTGTCGGATCTCATCGTCGATGTGGACTTTGTTTTTTGTGACGAGTCAATCAGTAAAGAAGCATCCAACATTGTTGTTAGGTTGGGGGAAGCAGCCGAGGACACTTTTTGGGACTTCGCAAATTCAATTGAGCGGGATGATTCGAAGATTCCGAACACATGGGATGGAATTCATCCTCTGAGTCGGTATGTCATGAGTTATTGTGGTCATTTGTTTGATTACTCCAAAACCCTTTTGAAACTAGTTCAGAGAAAACACCCCAATAACCTGGACAATCCTAAGGCCTATCATGATCCAGCAGCTAGTCTAATAGATAGTGACAGTAGTGATGATGAGTCCAATAACAATTCTTCTCTGTCTGAGCATTTATTAAAAGTTTTAGAGATTCTGGAATGGAAATTGAAGGAGAAATCCAAACTCTGTAAGGACCTGCCCCTGGCTCATCTGTTTCTGATGAACAATATCCATTTCATTGTTCAGAAAGTAAAAGACAGCTCCGAACTCAGAGCTCATCTGGGTGATAACTGGGTGAAGGAGCACTGCGGTCAGGTCAGGCAACTTGCAACGAATTATCAGAGAGCTGCCTGGTACAAGGTATTAGGTTTCCTCAAAGATGCAGGACTGTATCGTAAAGGGGGATTTTCTGGTGGAGTGTCAAAAGGAGCACTGAAAAAGAGATTCAAGAGATTCAATGCTGCATTTGAAGATATTTACAGGACTCAAAAAACTTGGACAGTGCCTGATTGGCAGCTTCGGGAAGAGCTGAGGATCTTCATTACAGAGAAATTGGTGCCTGCATACCGTTCCTTTGTGGGAAGGTACAGGAGTCATTGGGATAGTGAAAGGCATGCACAGAAGTATATCAAATATACACCTGAAGACTTGGAAAATCACATTATGAAGTTGTTTGAGGGCTCTTCCGGATCTGTGGACCACCGTCAATGTTCAAAATCTTTTTTATAGCATTCTCCTCACGGTCTTTTTGCCCTTTTTTTGTCCTGAAAGTGTATTTGTTCCCTGGTATTATCTCCCAATTGTTTGAAGGTTTTTACACTTTCGAATTTTGATTAAAGATTTAGAGTATTCAATCCTGAAGCTATATCTGATGCAGAGACTTCAGTTTCGATAGCTTATGGCTATTTTTTGTTCAATTTTGAGAGTCAACAGGTGCTTGATCCCTCATTTCATCTAAGGAATGTTTACAGGTCTTAGCACTACTGTGTCTTCATTGAAAAATCAGTACTTTAGATAAACCCTACAGCTGCATCCAATATTTTTGTTGGAGCATTCAATTTTGACCGTTTAAGAGTTTTGTCCCTATTGCCATATGGCAATCTGAGTGCTTTAGCATTCACAAATTGTAATTTTATTCACACTTTTCTGAAATTTGTTTACTCTATTTCACTATTTTCTGTCATTTACTTGGGTTTGGGTGAGTTTTTTTTGGCCGAGTTTCTTAAAAAAACTGTAGAAAAAAGAGGAACATAAAAGAAATTTTTAAATACAGATAACCTTCAAATAAAGGACAAAATTTTGTCTTTTAGGATCTGTGAAGACTTTTAAGTAAAAGATATTAAAGTTATCGATTTATAGTTTTATACAGTGATAAAGTAATATAACTATTATATAAAAGCATGTGTTTTCTCTTAAGAGGTTATAAGTTCAAAATCAAAAGAGTAGAATATGTATGTCTTAGTAAATTTAGCAGTCAAATCGCATGGAGGTGGGTCCCTTACACCAATTTAATAGGGGAGCCTTATTTCAGCTGCCATAGGCCCATTAATGCGGCCAGGCAGCTGATGCCCGCCGTCAGATTAAAGGTGTAGATCATCGTGCGGCGGGCATCAGCTGCCTGGCCGCATTAATGGGCCTATGGCAGCTGAAATAAGGCTCGCCAATTTAATATCTGCCCTGACCTTAAAATTATTGGATAATAAATGAAATGAAATCTCCATACATGTATCAAAAGATTTTTTCATTTTCAAAGCAAAATTTGAAATTTTATATAAATGAAATAAAATCTCCATGCATGTATCAAAGGATTTTTTTCATTTTCAAAGCAAAATTTGATATTTTATAATAAAGAGCTTCACGTGAATGCTTTATGATTATATTATAAATAACTCTATTTTGAGTCATTTTGAATACTAAAATGGTGTGATTATATTATAAGTGTTGAATATTAAAATATATTAAATTCGGTTACATTTGGATTTTTTTTATTTGTTGATGGACTTGCAATAGTAATGATTAGTAATGATTTATATTGCAAGTTAATTAGTTTAATGGTAAGTTTGTTTTTAATTTTAATATTTATTATATATATATATATGAAACGGCAAACCGTTAATAATTAATAATTTTTTTGTTTATAATTTTTTTTTAAATAAATAAATTATTTATATTCTTAAAAATATTTTAAATAAAATGTTTTGTAAATTAAAAATGTAAGTTACTATTGATCCCACCAACTCATACTGCAGTATACAAAACATTTAATACTTTATACTCTAGTGTTTGCTACTAATTTTTTTTAACATATTAAGTTTTAATAATATCATTTTAAATAAAAAAATTTATTATTTAACTTTCTATTTATTGGAGAACATCATATATTTTCACTTACATCTTATCAACATCATGCAAAACATGTTTTTATATTAAATATTATTTTATTATAGTTAAAATGGGTTAGTGAAATACATCAATAAATTATTTTTATTCATAAAAATAAATCATAAATTGTTTTTTTTTTTTTATAAATATTTTAAAATCTAGTTGTTTTAAGTGGGACTTTTTGAAAAAAATTCTGGTTTATTTTTAGATCTAATTTGTCTAAAATCTAGCAGGGATTCATTGAAAACACAAGTTTGATGGGTGAACTTTGCACAAATCAAGATTTCACCACAATTTTTTTTTGTTTACCAAAAATTCACCGGAAACTTCAAAAAATAGCACTTAAAGACAACTACATTTTAATTTGAGAGTGTAAACATCTGTGATCCATAGTTATTTTTGAACAATTTTTTTTAGGAAAATCACATCAGAATTTATAGAGCCTAGGCTTTTGGAACTACTAAGTGTAGTTCATCATGAGGAGAATGATGAACTACAATGAGTAGTTCCAAAAATGTGGACTCTATAAATTTTGATGTGATATTCTGGAAAAAAATTATTAAAAAAAAACTCCATTTTAAATTAAATGCTTTCTATATTAAGTTGTTAGTTTTTTTTTAATCCAGCATCATAATATATTTAATACTTTATAACTGAATATTTATTCTCAACATTCGTTAACATCTTCTAATGGCAAAGTCTAATTATTGCACATTTATTTTAAATTTAGAAATTATTTTTAAATTAAGAAATGATTTTATTCTATAAAAATAAATTTAAATAAACAAAATTTAAATCAAATGTTGAAAAAGAACATCGAACCAACCAATATAAAATAATAAATTATTTGTACCTTTTTTTATAATTAAGTTAACAAATTATGAAAGATGTTCTATGGTGTTTTGAAACAAACTCAAGCTTCCTATTACCTATTGATGCTCTATTCTTTAGCATCCATGGCCGTGGAGTTAGGGTTAGGTTGGGTTAAGGGGAAGGTTGGGGTGGTGTATTCCATATATTTCCCCTCCCTTGTAAGGAAAGCTTTAACATTCAAGCATTTTCTCACCTTTTATCTCCCCTTCCGTGTTAATAAAAGCTTTAACACTCAAACATCTTGTCATCACCTTGGGTGGTTGCTCTTAGCCTTAAAAATGCATTTTCTTAATTTGCAAAGAAGGTAGGCACTATTCTAGAGGTCAAGCTTCCTCCAATGATGTCACATCTCAAAGTGTTGGCCTTGGTAGAGAGATCCTTGATCCGACAGTCCCTTGGCCTTGGCCCTCGCCTTTGGCTATGGAATAGTGGGTTCATGAGCATTGGAAGACATTGATAAAGGGAATATATATATATATATATATATATATATATATATATATATATATATATATATAATTATTTTATTTGAATTAAAAGAGGATTGGGATATAATCTTTATAAATGGTCCCTACTTTGTGGACCCCTGGAGTGTTGAAAAATTGAGTAGCAATGGTTGGTATTTTCATTGGAAAATAATGAAGAAAATTCATATTTTTCAACTTTGACCAAGTCGGCCTTGAGAAGGTCAAGTCGGCCCACATGTATGAAAAGACACCTCCTCAACCACATATAAATAAGGCATCATTTGGACATCATCAATCACACATCATTCATTTGAAATTGCAGGGTTTATCAACATGTGCGAAGGAAGACAGGAGCATCTTTGACCAACAATGAATTTCTGGTTTTGACTACATTGACCAGTGTCGACTCGTCCTTTTGTTGTGTTTGGGTTTCAAAATGTTATACAAATATCACTCATTACCATACATTTTTCACCTATTCTTCCATTATACACTCATTATTCACCACCATGTCACTTCATTTTCCCTATTGTTCACCATTAATGGGTCTCATTTATATTTTCCAAATATTATTTATTTTTAAGCATTTTTAAGAGAAATTCTTGATTAAATATTAGAAAATAATATATTTTACTTTATATATGGAAACTAGATTGTTTTTGTGACATGTGTAGGTGCCAAGGAAGCTTCCAAGACACCTTTATGTGGCCTTGAAGGATCAAATTCGAATTTGAGAAGATAAACCTCATGGAGAAGATTATGATCTCATGGAGAAGATCAAGGACAAAAGGGGTTATTTGTCTCTATGGTTGAGAGATGTGTGGAACTAAAGAGAGATTAGTGGATGATCATTATGAGTTTGTTACTCATTCCATTGTATAAATAGGAGTACAATCTCCTCCATTTGTAATCTTAGAATTTTGGAGTATGTAATCTTAGAAGCTTAGAGTTGTAACCTTAGAGTTGGTTTGTAATGGAGATTTTGAAATAAAGGATCATACTTCAATTTTGCTTCTACATCTGAGTCTCCATTGAAGTGGTGTGCTTGTGGAGTTATGGAGGGCCCCCATGGCCTCACTTGCATGCTTATTTGTTTATTTTAGGTATAACTTAATTTATGTTTTTGTTTGATTTCAACTTTTAAGTTTTGTTAAATGTTCTAATATTGGAAGGATCTTATCTGAAAGTGTTTTTGTAAGAGAACCATAAGATCTCAGACAATTATTAGATCTAGGTTTGTTTAGTTATTGGAAGAGATCTTGTCGAATATGTTCTTGTAAGAGAACCAAAGATCTCGGACAAATTAGGAATCTTTCTAGATCTATATATTTTAGATAAGCACTTCTAAGTTTACCTTCCCGGGTTGACAATTAAATTGAACTCTGATTGACATCATCAATTAGAACCAAACATGTTGTTTGACCGAATTGTTTTGGAGGCTGAATATTCTATGACATCTTTGACTATGGTTAACCGGATTTTGTTCTTGTTCACTCTATGATATGCGTTGGATTTCGACATTGACTTTCTATGTTGACCTGCAATTTGACCAAACTTCTACGGGACGAAATTCAACCTGTTGGCTTGACTTTGATTGTGGAAAAGATCAGTATGGGTTCTCTCTCATTTGACTCAGTTTGACTTGGTTATTTTACAAATTGGAATTTGAAAAAATTTCTTTCTCATAAGGAAAGATTGGTTGGGTTTTCCTCTTAAGGGTTTTTCCTGGATGTGAGTCTAATTTATGGTGTCTCGTGTCTCTTGTTTACTATTCATTGTGATCTCTATTTTTGTATTGATGAAACTGAATAGTTGAAGTTTTTCATGTATAACCACTTAATGATTGGAATGATAGAATAAGTCTAATTATATAATTGGAATTAGTTACCAATTTTGAAAACTATACTAGTCTTGATTGCACTAGAAACTCAATTTGGAATTAGAGCTTTGGTGAAGGGAAAGAGCTATGAGATCACCTTGAAGAAGCATTGAGAGCACCTTGAAGAGTTTGGGATTCTTCATCTTTTGATTTTGGTTGGTCATCTTCATCATCTCCATCATGAATTCTTTCATGAAGGTGGATAACAAGCTTGAAGGAGCTACTAATTACAAGGCATGGAAGGCTAAGATTGACCTAGTACTTGCAAGACAAAAAATTTTGGGCATTGTTACAAATAAAGTTACCAAACCATCTAATCAAGCGGGAAAAGAAAAGTTTCAGGAAGATGAAATTTTGGCAAGAAATATCATTATAGAGTATGTTAGGGATCATCTAATTCCCTATATTGTTGATCAATAAAATTCCAAGGGAATGTTTGATGCCATCATTGGATTGTATACCATTAGCAACATCAACCAATCTATAATTTTGAGAGTTCAACTTCGCAATATCAAGTTGAAAAAGAATGATACAATGATATCATATTTTGTAAGGATATCTCAAATAAGAGATCAAATCAAGGTCATTAATGAAGAAGTATCTGACAAAGAATTGGTGGTTGTGGCTCTTGGTGCATTGCCTAGATCTTGGGATCATTTTCCAGCAAGCATTAGTGCAAGAGAAACTACACATTCTTTTGATAAGCTATGGGATTCCCACACTCAAGAAGAATGAAGACTCCATTCTAGAGACCAGACTTAAGATCCAAGTGAAGAAGATTTTGCATCTCATTCTAAGAGTTATAGAAGAAGACCTAATTTTGGAATATTTTAAAGAAGTTATGGTATAATATCTAATCCAAGGCATGCACCAAGATCTGTTCCAAGAAGGGAGCTTGCACCACATAGAGGACCTCATCCTCCCTCTCAAGATAAAAGAGATAGAAGAGATGGAAGAGATTTGACAGATGTTCAATGTTTTCATTGCCAAGCATATGGTCACTATCAAGATCATTGTCCTCAAAGAAATCAAAGGGATGAATATCAAAGGAATGGAGATCGAAAGATAAAAGGAAACATCATGCCTTTGCTACTGACCTTGATGAATCCTCTCATAAGAGAAGGCCTATAACGAATGATTCTAATGATAAATACTCATTTTATTTTTCTTTTATAGGTGTCATTGTAGGTCATGATGAAATATGGTTGGTGAACAATGGTGCCTCTAGACACATGACTATAAATTGTGATCATCTCTCTAAATTGGTTGAAAAGAAGATTTATCGAAGGGTTGAACTTGGGGATAATTGCAAACACAAAGTCAAAGGGATTGGCTCATCATCCTTCTAATTGGATTCAATATTTAATGTATCCATTAAAAATATTTTATATGTTCTTGGTTTGAAGAAGAATTTGTTGTCCATCTCATCTCTTGAAGATAAAGGATATAGAATTGCTTTTGTTTATGGACAAGTTCTAGTATGGAAGAAGGATGGCTCTTTTGAATCTTCTAAGGTCATTGGTGTACGCATTTGAGGCCTATATATTTTCCTTGGACATTCAATTCAAAATTTTCTACATAACACCACTAAGCTCTGTGAGCTATGGCATCAAAGGTGTATTGACTAGAATGAAATATTTTGTTAAAGGTGTACTAAAAATCAAGGTTGATCATGATGGTGTTTTCAAGGGATGTGCCCTTGGGAAAAATATGAAAGGAATATGTACTAGTAGTGATAGTATATCAAAATGAATTTTGCATCTTGTGCACTCTGATGTTTGTGGGCCTATGTCTACAAGACCTTGGGGGGCATCTTGATAGGAAGAAGTATCAAGACTTTAAGGTACGAAAATCGATGAGAATATGTATCCAAGGAATTGATTTCTTTTTGCAGGGATGCTGCAATTAAGAGGGAGATGATTGTTCCCTACTATACTCAACAAAATGGAATCTGCGAGAGGAAGAATAAGGCTATTATGGAAGCTACCAAGGCCATGCTTCATGATCAAGAGCTTCCTATGTTTCTTTGGGGAGAAGATGCAATAAAAACTATTTATGTTCAAAATAGATGCCCACATAGAGTCTTGGACTACAAGACACCTGAATAAGTCTTCACAAGTGAGAGACCAAATGTTGAACATTTAAGAAATTTTAATTGTCTTGTTTATGATCATGTGCCCAAGGAGAAAAGGACAAAATTGGAACCTTCTCGAAAGAAAGGAACTTTAGTTGGCTACAATGAAGATTCAAAGGCCTTCAAGGTCTATGTACTAGGACAACGTTATATTGAAACTTGCAGGGATGTTATCTTTGATGAAGATTATGCTTTCTAGAAGTCCAAGGGTTCACGACTCTGATGTTGAGATACATGTGGATCCAAAAAATGTGGAATCAAAGTCTAAAGAACATGAACTAATGGTTCAAGATGCTCATGAAGAATATGATGATCATGAACTTATTAAATCTCCAAGAGCCATTGTACCCGAGACTAGAAAGAGACTTGAAAGAACATTAAAGTAAGTTGAAGGACATGCTACAACTCGTGGGACCTTTAGGGAAAGCAAGAAGCCATAAAGGTATTATGGTTATACATCTTTGAGGTGTAAGATTATTGAGTTCAAGCCATCCACTTATGAAGAAGTTGTTGAACATCAAGTTTGGAAATTAGATGCTATAATTGAAGAATATCAATCCATAATGAAGAGCAATGTTTTGGAAATTGTGCCAAGACCTGAAGGAAAGTCTGTCATGAATGCAAAATGGATTTACAAAATCAAGCATGCAACTGATGGAAGCGTTGAAAAGTATAAGGCAATATTTGTGGCCTGAGGATTCTCCCAGAAAGAGGGAGAGGATTACAAAGAAACATTTTCTCCCATTGACAGGTATGCTTCTATTGAAACTGTCATTTATCTTGCTTCTATTGCAGGTTGGAAATTGCATCAAATGGATGTCAAAACTACTTTTATGAATGGAGTCATTGAAGAGGAAGTCTATTTTTAACTGTAGAAATTTAATACAAAAACATGTATTGCCTGGATTCTCCTGATCTAACAATAATATGCTACTGTTTGTTGAGATTCAACAAGATGACGAGCTTAGTGAAAAGAGTCGCCTTCACTAAGTGGCTCGCAGGCTATTTTTGGCGCAAGTCTATTTTTAGACTATGTCTATTTTTAGACATGGTGATCATATTTCAGAAGTTGCAGGATGCTATTTGTGGATGGTTGGTCAAGTTGGAAAAATAGATTGAAATTCTATTTTTAGAATATTGGGAAAAGTCTATTTATAGATTGTCAATCTAAAAATAGATGCATGTCGATTATTATTAGCTCTTAATAATAATCAGACTCTAAACAACAACTTATTCTCTTGAAGCACTTAATTTCAGTATACAGATTTGTCAAATCAGTGGGTTGAAGGAATTACACAATTCCTAAGGGTTTACTAGATTTCATGCATGGAGGACTCAGTTAGAACTGAAGTGGAAAATTTATGACAGAGTTGGAAGAGTAGTTCATGGAGTTGTATTTAGTTTAACTCAGTTAGACTCAATTGAGCTAGTTGTATCTAGTCTAACTGAATGATGCCCTAGTGAGAGTGGAGTGAATTAATTAGTTAATTAATTCACAAATAATAAGCCATTAATCAACTGAAAAATACAGCAGTTAACTACAGTGCATGTAAGTTCCAGTGGAGACCCAGTGCAGAGATAGGTGAAAGGGTGAGATAGACTATCTGTTGTGACCATAGTGATGCATGAATTTCATCTACATATACATTGGATTTCCAATGATAATCACGCAGTCAAGGAGAGTGGGATTGCATAAAATTTGTCTTTGTAATCAACTTGGATTGCGCAGTGGAGGCAGGCTAGCACGAGGGCAGAGATCAGTGCATGGATTTGCATATTTCTTCTATGTTAGTGTGTGACGATTGACTGTACTAAGAGCTTGATGTACTAAGCGTTGTATGAGGATTGTTACATGATCTCCATGATACATTTTATATGCTAGTTGGGGTTTTCAGCTTCAGGCTTTCTCGTTAAACAACTGTGTTATGTGCGATTGTTTTTATGCTTCACATGTGTTTGCAATTAATTTTCCGCAAAAGATTAACAGTGGAATGATTTTGTATTTTGCAAGAAGTTAAATATTGTGAGATCAGGGGAATCTAGGACATATGCATGCTTAATGTATGTAATTTCTACATGGTATCAAAGCATTGTTAATTCTTGAAGATTGCAATTGTGAAGAATTGGTGAGTTTGTGCTGGTGGACAATTTGAATTTTCTACAGAAGATTCTTGGTGCAGAAGTTGAGTATACATTGAAATGTCTTTCAATGGGTTGTGATTGGAGTATGCCCTTGATAGGAGCTCAAATTACATAGCCTAGAAGGATAGGATGGAGGCGGTGCTAGAGGATAATGGAATGAAGGAGTTCATTGATAGTGATGTTCCTAAGCCGAGATCTAGCGATGCTGCATTACTTGACGCATGGCAAAAGAAGACAACAAAGACAAGAAGAATTTTGTTGGAAGGTGTGAAGGACCATATTGTGTCCAACCTTCATGCGAAATCCACTCCATTCTTAATGTGGAAGGCTTTGACAAATTTGTTCCAAAGCAGAAGCGACTAGAGGAAGTGGGTGCTTAAAGAAAAGCTCAGAAAAATAAAAATGGAGAAGGGAGACAATATTCCAAAATACCTCACGTAGTTTTTCCACTGCAAGGATGAAATGGGAAGTGTGGGGGTTACTGTTGATGAAGAAGACTTGGTGAGCTTGGCTCTCCTTGGGCTTCCGAAGAGTTGGCATAGCTACGAAGACTCTGTCAATGGACGGGAGAAACTGTCGGGATGGGAGCGACTTTGGTCAGATCTTGTGCAGGAGGAGATAAGGAGGGGTACCAGGGATGGATCTTCATCGAAGAATGAAGATGAAGAGAATTTTTCTTTGGCTACCAAAGCAAGGAGAGGGAAGGGGAAGAAATTTCCTTCAAAATCCGAAGCTAAAGGCAAGAAGCAGGATTTGTCCAAGGTGAAGTGTTTTCACTGTCACGAACATAGGCATTTCACCACTCACTACCCACAGAAGAAGAAGAACAAGAAGGTTGCTGGAGTTGCAACTGGAGATGCCTTAGCCTCACAATTTGAAATTTATTTCTCTTTGATCGCATGCTTGGTTTCAAGCCAAATGGGATCGGTGTGGTATCTTGATAGTGGTGCGTCTTTCCATATGACGGGAGACAAGGAGTTGTTAGTGACTTGGAGGAGAAGGACCTACAGATGCATATAGAGATGGGCGACGATGGTCGATACTGTGCAACCGAAATTGGGACCATTACCTTTGAGAGGGAGTCCGGTAATCCATTCTTGTTGAAGGATGTTATGCATCTTCCAGGTCTGAAGAAGAACTTGGTCTCGATTGCAATGTTGGAAGACAAAGGTTATGATGTTGTTTTCAGTGAGGGAAAAGCCTTCCTTCGACATAAAACAACAGATCAAACCAAGAAGATAGGGGTTCGAATTAAGAATCTATACAAGCTGGAGGTAGATGGCTGCGCTGCAATGGTGGGCAAAGTAGAAGAAGTGGTGAGCCGGGATGAGGACGAATTATGGCATAGGAGATTGGGCTATCTTCACCATGGCGCTTTGGAGATTTTGCAGCAAATTTATACTAGACTTCCCAAGGGTACTCTTGCACAATCAGATAAGTGCAAGGGATGTACTATGGGTAATTTTGTGAAGACCACCTTTCATGAGAAGGAGAATTGTGCTTCGATGATCATGGAGATAATTCACACAGATGTGTGTGGACCTTTCTTGGTTGCTTCAATAGCAAAACATAGGTATTATGTTATATTTTTTTATGACTATTCTCATAGATGCTGGATCTTCTTCATGCAGAAGAAGAGCGAAACATTCTCAAAGTTCTGTGAGTTTAAAGCATTGGTGGAGAAGGAGTCGGGGAAGCAAGTGAAAGCTCTACAGAGCGATAATGGTGGTGAATACATCTCAGGAAAATTCAAAGACTTCTGTAGCAAAGAAGGAATTCGAAGAGAAATCATAGCGCCTCATAACCCACAGTAGAATGGGGTCGCGAAGAGGAAGAACAGAACAATCGTGGGTGCTGCACAAGCTATGCTTGAGAGGGAGCTACACTTGCATGCAGAGGAGGAACTTCTTGTTCCCAAAGATGAGCCTCTAGATGTGGATCAACCACAAGAGGAGATTCATGGAGTGGAGGAGTCCACTCATGCAAAACCAAACATCAGACAAGGCATAAAGTGTACCACAGAAGCTGAGAGACTGAAGGTTGATGTGGCACAGAATGTAGGAGTCCCTACATCACAACACAAACAGAGACAATCACCTGACTGTTATATTGGATACATGGCTCTTATGAGAAAGTGTATAGTGACAGAGCCATCTTCTTTCGAAGAAGCAGTGCAGGAGCCCACATGGGTAGATTCCATGGTCGAGGAGTATGACTCCATTGTCAGAAAAAGTGCTTGGGAGATTGTTCCAAGGCCGGTGGGAAAACCAGTTGTAGGATCAAGATGGATCTACAAGGTAAAGCAAGCTTTTGATGGAAGCGTCGAGAAGTATAAGGCAAGATTTTTTTCCCGAGGCTTCTCACAAATCGAGGGGATTGATTATGAAGAAAATTTTGCACCTATCGCACGATATTTTTCCATAAGGACCATCCTTGCTCTCTCAACGCAGATGGGTTGGCACATTCATCAGATGGATGTGAAGATTGCATTCCTTAATGGGATCATTGAGGAAGAGGTGTACATTGAGCAATCGGAAGGATTTGAGATCTTCAGCAGCGAGTCGCATGTGTGCAGGCTCAAAAGAGTGTTGTATGGGCTGAAGTAAGCACCATGTGCTTGGTACACTCGGATCAACAACTATTTCATTGGACTTGGCTTCAGCAAGAGTGAGGCAGATGCAAACCTATACCAAATTGCGGTGGAGGGTAAGATTTTAATCATTGTTCTTTATGTTGATGATTTAATACTAATAGGTGATGAATAGTTGATACACTCATGCAAGGCAGATCTTGCAAAGGAGTTTGAGATGAAGGATTTGGGCCTCCTTAATTATTTCCTTGGATTGGAAATATGGTAGCGGGAAGGTGAACTGTTTGTGTCTTAAGGAAATTTATGCTCGTGGAGATACCGGAGAAGTTTCACATTGCAAGCCGGCAAGCCTATCGACACTCCTTTCCAAGAAATTGGAGGAAAGAGGATGCTACATCGATGCAGGTAGTGGATGCCACTCGTTATCGACAATTGGTGGTTCACTCATGTATTTAGTTAATACAAGACCGACAGTTATGTGGTGAACCAGCCTTTCACAAGCGATGGTTAAGCCTACCAAGCCCTTTTGGAAGGCAGTAAGTATGTCCCGAGATATTCCGGGGGCACATCGAGTATGGTTCATGGCAATTTACGTATTTATTAGAGGTGAAGCTGCATGGCTTCATGGATGCAGATTGGGTAGGAAGCCCAACAGACAGAAAGAGCACATTTGGAGGGATTTTCAGTATCGGATCTACAGCAGTTTCTTGGTACAGTAGGAAACAAAGATCCATGGCACTCAGTTCAGTGGAAGAAAAATACATGGCAGCAAGTCAAGCTGCATGTGAGGCTATCTGGATGAGGAAGATCCTGGTTGGTTTGTTCGGTTCACATTTAGATCCTATAGTGATACATTATGATAATAAAAGTTGCATTAAACTCTTATTTAATCCTTTGTTTCATGATATATCTAAACATATTGATATCCAGTATCATCATATCAGAGATTGTGTGCAGCGGAAGATCATGTTGCTTCAGTACATTCCTACGAAGGATCAGGATGCAGATATTCTGACGAAGGCGCTCACCAGGAGCAAATTCGAATACCATAGAGGCAGGATCGGGGTGAAGGATAATCCCTATCTTGTTGAGAAGGAGTGTTGAGATTCAACAAGATGATGAGCTTAGTGAAAAGAGTCGCCTTCACTAGGTGGGCCCGTAGGCTATTTTTGGCGCAAGTCTATTTTTAGACTATGTCTATTTTTAGACATGGTGATCATATTTCAGAAGTTGCAGGATGCTATTTGTGGATGGTTGATCAAGTTGGAAAAATATATGAAATTCTATTTTTAGAATATTGGGCGAAGTCTATTTATAGATCGTCAATCTAAAAATACATGCATGTCGATTATTATTAGCTCTTAATAATAATCGTACTCTAAACAACAACTATCAACTTATTCTCTCGAGCACTTGGAGCACTTAATTTCAAGATAGCGTATTTGTCAAATCAAAGGATGAAGGAATTACACAATTACTAAGGGTTTACTAGAGTTCATATTGGAGGAATCAAATAGGAACTCGAAGTGGAAAAGTTATGACAGAGTTGGAAGAGTAGTTCATGGAGTTGTATTCAGTTTAACTCAGTTAGACTCAGTTGAGCTAGTTGTATCTAGTTTAATTAAATGATACACTAGTGAGAGTGGAGTGAATTAATTAGTTAAATAATTCACAAATAATAACTCATTAATCAACTGAACAATACAACAGTTAACTACAGTGCATGTCAGTTCCAGTGGAGACCGAGTGCAGAGATAGGTGAAAGGGTGAGATAGACTATCTGTTGTGACCATAGTGATGCATGAATTGCATATACATATACATTGGATTTTCCAATGATAATCACACAGTCAAGGAGAGTGGGATTTCATCGAATTGGTCTTTGTAATCAGCTTGGATTGCGCAGTGGAGGTAGGCTAGCAGGAAGGCAGAGATCGATGCATGGATTTGCAGATTTCTTCTATGTTAGTGTGTGACGATTGATTGTACTGAGAGCTTGATGTACTAAGATTTGTACAAGGATTATTACATGATCTCCATGATACATAATATATGATAGTTGGGGTTTTCAGCTTCAGGTTTTCCTGTTAAAAAACTGTGTTATGTGCGATTTTTTTTATGCTTCACATGTATTTGCAATTAATTTTCTGCAAAAGATTATCAGTGGAATGATTCTATATTTTGCAAGAAATTAAATATTGTGAGATCAGGGGAATCTAGGACATATGCATGCTTAATGTATATAATTTCTACACTGTTAAATATAGAATCGCTTCTACAAAATCTTTGCGGAATTTGAAACACAATCACTAATCACAATATCATGAAGAAAGATCAATCACACATAACACAGATAATTTACCTAGGAAAAGCATATAGCTAAAAACCCCACTATATTCTATTATGTATTATATCATGGATCATGAAACAATTACATACAAAGCTCTAATCCAAGAGCTCTCAGTACATGAGCTAACTGTCTCACACTGTCATACGAAAATTGGCAAGTTCCTTAGCCAATTTACTGTCTCCAGACAGCGTGCCTCCACTGTGCAATCCCAGCTAATAGCAATCCCTGAATGAATGGAATCTTGCTTGCCTTGACTGCTCAATCCTCATGGGCACATCCAATGTGTGTCTGGTTGCATGTGTGCAACCGGATAATGTCACAACTAATAGTTATCTACCCTTTCACCTATAACTCAATTGGGTCTCCACTGGATCTGACATGCATGCAGTTAATAGTAGTAAATATCCAGTTGCATGTGAGGCCATTGATTATGAAATAATTAATAATTAATTCACTTTATCTCTCACTAGTTTTTCTTTAGTTACAACTAGCACAACTGAGTTTAACTCACTTAACCGAGTTAAACTACTTTACAACTTTCATAACTACACTTCTAACTCTGTTACAACTTCGAATCACTCAGATACAACTAATTCCACTTGCATGTCCCACCAACCAACCTCTTAACTCAAAATTACTTTAGCTAACTGATTTTCCACTTTAGTTAACTATTTCCAAGTGCTCATTGAGAATAGATTATTGTTTATTGTCCAACTAATATTAAGGGATAATAATAGTCGACATGCATCTATAAATAGACATGAAATATATAAATAGAACTTGCACATACATTTATAAACAGACCTCATCTATAAATAGAATTTTCTCATGCATATATAAATAGACATCCACCTAAAAATAACATGAGGCTCCATCCTAGTGTAGGTGCATAATTTTCACTAGGATCTTCTTGTTGAATCTCAACACTCCCTCTCAACAAGAAAGGGATTATCCTTCACCCCAATCTTGTCTCTATGGTATTCGAATTTTCTTTTTGTGAGCGCCTTTGTCAGAATATCTACATTCTGTTTGCTCCTAGTGGAGGAGGATTTTCATCCTCGTTGTCATCATCTGAACTAGAAGGAATGCTATAGATAATAAAAGAGATAGAGAGAGGTGGCACATATGTTGAATCAGGCTCGTAGGCTAAAGGTGGCACACCCACCAAACTAGGCTCGTAGGCCGATATATTTTCATCAAATTTTACATCTCTTCTAATAATTATATTTTTGGATTTTGGTTGAAGAAGTATATATCCTTTGACATCTTCAGAATATCCAACAAAAATGCATTTTTCACTCTTAGGTTCTAAGGCTTTATGTTTCGCATCTGGAATATGGACCCAAGCATCACTTCCAAAAACACGAAAGTGACTTACATCTGGTTTGATTGAGTTCCAGGCTTCTTCTGGAGTTATATTCCTTAAAAACTTAGTAGGAGTGCGATTTAATATGTAATTTGCACAGTTAATTTCTTTTGCCCAAAAAATGAGACTAAGTCCTTTAGATTGAAGCATACAATTAGCCATTTCTTTTAAGGTGAGATTCTTCCTTTCAGCTACACCATTTTTTTGTGGAGTATATAGAACAATATGTTGCAATTGAATGCCATGCTCAGTGCAAAAGTTGATAAATTTGTTGTTAACATATTCTCCTCCATTTTTTGATCTTAACTTAAGAATTTTATGTCCAGAATGTTTCTCACTAAAGGCCTTAAAGGGAGAGAACATGTTAAAAAATTCATTCCTGAGTTTTAAGAAGTATACCCAAGTGCGTCTAGAAAAAACCATCAATGAAAGTTAATAAGTACTTGCAACCAGAGAAAGAAACAACAGGAAGTGGACCACATAAATCACTGTGCACAAGCTGCAAAGGTGTTGAAGCATGCCAAGAGACACGTTTGTCAAAACTATCTCGATAATGTTTTCCGAGTACACATCCGGAGCAAATACCATCTCGGTAAGATACCATATGAAGACCTGTCACCATATTTTCTTTACATAGAGTTTGAAGAGAGCGATAGTTTAAGTGACCAAATCGCTCATGCCAAAGTTTGCTCACTTCATCATTATGAGCAACAAAAATGGAGGGAAGACATGATGACCCAAAGTTTCCAAACTTATACAATCTTGTGGAATCATCAAAAATGCCAGTAGCTAAAATATGTCTATGATATTTGAGGTCCTTGATTACAAAATCATGAGGTGAGAAAATCTACTATTTTCCCTTCACCTGAATGAGTTATCTGATAAACAGATAGAAGGTTGTAGGACAAGGTAGGAACACATAATACATCATTAAACTGACCATTATCTAGATGAATTGTTCCAAATCCTACAACATTAAGAGATCTATCATCACCAACATAAATATGTTTGGCATTACAATAATTTAAAGGAGAAAACATGGCTTTATTTTTGGCCATATGGTAAGAAACTCCAAAATCAATGAGCCACCCATGAGAATGAGAAGAAGAAGATATATTTAATGCATAACCAGATCTTGATGCTTGAAAACCATAAGCAAAAAGTGCCATTCCTGAAGATGAAGTTGAAGAGTTGTCCAAATTTATGTGGTGCTTCTTCACTGTTTCTTCCAAGGCTTCCATCTTCTTAAAACATTTGGACTCTACATGGCCATCACGATTACAAAAGTTACAATGTCTATCTGTTTTCTTACCTTTTTTTTTTATTTTCCTTATCAGTTTGGTGAGTTTCTTTTTCAATTTGCAGCTGAAATTGCTTAAGACCCTTGTTTGGTTTAGGACCATTCTTTTTAGGATATGGCTTCTTGGGATTCCTTTGATATGGTTGATGTTGGGCTGCTAAGGTTTTCTTAGAAGCCTTTCCAGTATTGATAAGACCAAGGTGTAAGAGTTTTTCTTGTTCTTTTATCAAATAATCACAAAAGACATCAAAAGAGGGGGACTTGTAGGCCGTTCCTTGAGAATTGAGGGCTTCTCTAGTGGAATGGAAGGTGGAAACAAATACAAAGTATGCATGTCCAAACTTAGCAAGAATGTAATAGATAAGGATACCATCTTCCTTTTTGACCTTACAACCTTCTAAAAGAAGTCTAAGGGTCTTGAATTTGGACAAAAAATCTTCAATAGAGGAGAAATTATCGGGGTCCAAAGTAAGCAACTCATTTTCAAGCTGGTGCATTAGGGTAATTTTGAGGTCTAAAATGGGTCTCCTAAGAAAAATATACAACAAAAATAAAACTTTATAAGAAATAATAGGATTCAAGATGATGATATAAACCATGGGGGATGATTCACCATTTTTAAAGTAAAAGGGTAAAAAGATTAAAAAATAATAAAATAATAAAACTATTTTTTTCAACTCATATTTTCAACTTATCTACCAAATTTTTTACTCAATTTTCGAGTGGGAGTACTCGTTGGATGCAAAATTTAGTTCCTCATCCAATGAATACCCATGTTGCATACTTTCGATGGACCCTACTACACGAAAATTGAGAAATACATAAAAAACATGATTGCAGTCACGTTTTTCATGTATTTATCATTTTTCGTGTAGTAGAACCCATTGAAAGTATGCAACATGGTTAATCCTTGGATGAGAAATTAAATTTTGCATCTAATGAGTATTCCCGCTCGAAATTTGAGTAAAAACTTTGGGAGATAAGTTAAAAATAGGAGTTGAAAAAATAGTTTTTTCTTTTTTCCCTCTAAAATTTGATGATGTAATCAAATCTTATTTTATTATTTCCACTATTATTTTATAATTTCCTTAGGAGGCCCATTTTAGACCTCAAAATTCCCCTAATGGGCCCTGATTTCATTTTGAATGCCAAAAAAAGCATTTAAATTTTTCATAGCTGCATCAGGGGTGTCATTTTATTGGATATGAATTCAAAGATCTTGAGCAATGGACATTCCTATCAACCCTTGTGCTTGATCTTGCTTATTTTCCCATTTAACGGCTTTATCTCCATTGGTAGTTTTAGTTTCTTGTCCTAAGGCTATTCTATAAAGCCCTTTACTTCTAAGTAAGTTTGTCATGTAGGATAGCCATTGGAAATAATTGGTGCTGTTAAGAATAACCGGGCAATCACTTTCCATTTAAAAAAAACTGAAGTTGAAATGGCTGAAACTATCTGCTCTAATGGAAATATCTCAAAAAATTAGACTGGTTTTAAAAAAGTGGCTTAGAAAACGACTTCCGGATGAAGAAGTTATGCCTTTTTGAAAAAAATGTGTTGTAGATGCTGAATAGTTACGTGAAAGGTTGAAAGTTGATGATGAAGTTCTACTTAAAACCCCCCTCCCCTTTTTCAAACTTAATACAATAAGTTCACTTAAAAAAAAAATATTTTATGTGACCCACTTTTATAAATAAGTGAGAGTCACTTTTACAATGTTACTTTTACATGTGCTTTTGAAATAAAACCCTGTTTTTAAAACCGACAACTTGCCAAAAGGCTTTATAAGAAAAAGTTACTTAACAATTTTTTTTTTACAAAAAGAAGCTTGAGAGAGAGACTTGAACTCAGGAACTCTATTCTCATAAATTAACTTTACACCAAGTGAGCTAGTAAAATGATTTTGTAATTGTTTGAAAGGAGGAAGGTTTTTGTTTTTTGTTTTTGTTTTTATTTGTTTTTTTTTTTTGTGATCTTCGATGTGCGCGTTTTTTCCTTGAAAAAAGCCCAAAAATCCGTGCATAAAAAAAAAAATGAAAAATGCAAGCCTTACGATAGAAAATTAGATTTTCGTTTAGTCTTATCGGCAACTATCATTTTTTCTGCTATTTTTGATTTCCCGAGATCGCACAAAGATGCATGGAAAGAGCATACATAGAAAAAAAAATTCTCATCTTCCTGTTTCTGATATTCTGAGATCGCACATAGTGCAGAGCAAAGAGCATGCATAGAGAAGAGGGTATATATCCAAAAAAAAAAAAAAAACTATCAAGTGAAATAAACAAAGGGAACCGAAATAAGCAGAATGATTAATAAATATAACTGCAAAAAATACTTTATACCTCCATATCTAAAATGACATAACTCGGGAAACCAAAAACCTTTTCGCATGAAACGAAAGGGGTTCCTCACAGTAACAGACGCTCTGGACACAAAAGATCAGGTCTCCTAGCCCGAAAGTGGTCAGAAATAGTAGATCTCGAAAACAACAATTACATGCAGTCAAACCGGCTTCAAATTTGGATCAACAACGGATGCGACCCTCAAAATGGATTTGATGCCATGAATAAGTTTTCCGTTACACCAAAATCCGCAGATGTTGGTAAAATTTCAAACCGGTAACGAGGATCCTTAGGGTGGGAATTAAGGATTCCATAAAGGTGCAGTGATTACTCCAACACCCCCTCAAACGCAGCTCGGGGGAATCAACACCCCCCTCAAACGTAGCTCAAGGGAATCGAACCTGGGTACAGGCTCTGATACCATGTAAGAATTTATAGGGTAAGTTCCTTAGATCAAACACTAAAGGTCACCGCTCACAAACAGATCATAAATCAGTACACCATTATATCACATGGTTAAAACCCTCGAAGAGGGAAACAATCCATGGCCTGAGCCAACGCGACCACTTTAAGAAATTTATTAATATAAAATAAAATTTTCATAAGCTTCTCTCATAAATGGTTAAAAGAAAAATCACCCTCCATGCTCTTTAAATAGAGGTCATGGACCAATCGGGTGTTAAATCACAGATCAAGTGTCGGTAATACCGAGGAGAGAGTGAACTGACAGATCAATACATATCATGACTGTCGGATTACAAGTTGTAAATGTACATAGTAAAGAAACACACTTTACCTGACTCTACACTAGACCAAGTTATACTTAACTATTTCATATGTGTCGGAATATCCTAACATCCCCCCTTGATAACAATTTGGGATAGGATTGAAGGATTTACAAAGGTGACACAAAAGGAGATTATTTCCTATGTGTCGAAATATCCTAACATCCCCCATTAGGAACAACTTGGGATAGGATTGAAGGATTTACAAAGGTGACACAATAGGAGAAGGAAGGAGGCATTAGAGCCTATAATCAATGGCGAGATTTTTTAAACAACAACTACTATATATTTCATGCCTTCCGGGCAAATCAATGGTAGTTTCCAGGATCGAGGATATTACGCTTGTGGACAACACTTCTTCCACGATAGCTCATCCCCTCATTTAAGTACGACATAGACTAGATGCATGTTGTTAGTTTGTGTAAAATATTCATGAAAACTTTGATTAGCATGCAAGTAAATAAAAACTTGCTTACTCAAACTAACATATGCATCTGCCATGACTGTTGGCAAAGAAATCATTTTGGAAGCCTTCTCCTTCATCGTCATTAGGGTATGCTCGATGCCCTCACCATGAAGGGCGCCTATTGGAATAAACTGGAAATATATGCCCTGATTCTGTGTCTCCATGCACACTGTAGTGAATCACACATGATTTGGACACAAACAAATCAATGTACATTTCAGTAATGTATAATTATTGTCAATTCCAATCCAAAATCCTATTACTGTAATTTAATTTTATCAAGGGGAGGAGGTTAAGCACCCATGGTTGCATGAATATTTAGCCATTAACTCTATCAGGTTCTTTCATTTTGATATTTCCACTAATTTTATCCATCATGGCCAGAAGACAATGCCAAATGAAATTTCCTCATATCTTTTCTCTCCCAATATTTATATAAAAAGGAAAAATATGAGTAGGCATTGAATACAGTACACTAGCAAAAAAGATTGAATCTAGAATATTATCTTTGGGTGCTTCTCAGAAGTGTCATTTTTTAACTATATTTCTTAGATGCAGGGCTTTCCAATGGTTGGGTGAATGAATTACCTAACGTCCTAAAAAACAAGATTAGGAGGAAGGGGGAAGAAGGAAGAAATTTCTTACCATTCCAATTACAATGCCTCTAGCAATACCTAGTAATGTCTATGATGTGCGGATCTTACTCCTCATTACAACAATAATGTTCATCATTATCCAAGTTTTTATACTTACCCATTACTTAAATATTTATCATGCAAATGTCCAACAAATTTTGAATTTACAGATCACAAAACATTAGATCCAATGATATCATAAAATGTTTATTTTAGATTGAATTATGGCAATACTGTTGGTAAAGGTCTAACTTACAACAATTTTCTGATTTACAAACTAAGGTTTATTTTGCATGACTTCACAAAATAAGGTTGAAGCCTATTTCTCAACTGGAAATCTGGCCTAGATGAACTAGATGGCCTATTTCTCAATTTGGATTGATTGAACTTCCATACACTAGCAATATGGCCTAAATGAAAGTAAATGCTCTAAAATAAGCTACAAGACTTCTCCAAAATCCAACCGCTATTAAATTTCAAATAATACACTTGATGAAAAAATACATCTACAAGATATTACTATATTTCAGGAATCAAATTCTATTAATAAACTAAAAATAAAAACAATCTCTATTTTGTCACGTGGAATTTGGAACTGCTGGACTGAAATGTCCCTAAATCTAGGTTTGATCCTTAGGTGTCTAACCTCCTCAATACCTTGAACTACCATGCAGCTTTCCCCTAAAAATATTTCAACTTCCCTTTAAACAAGGCAAGCGCTGGAACCTATTCTAGCTAGCTGCTATACAATATCTTTTGTAAATTTTTCCGAGGAAGGACTTATAGTGAAGATTTTCTTAATGCTTGGTAATTCTCTTTTTCTAGTTTCCTATGTTCACCTGGAACAAAATGATTTGAATGTTTTATAATAACAGTAAATTGAAAGGTACCTCGTCCTCTATCACAAGATTTACCTGCTTTAGTTTTCTCAGAAAGGTTATTATTCCAATTTTTTTTTTTTTTTTCCTTTTGAGATTTCCAAATTTTCTTGAGAAGGTGTCCAAGAAGTTTCTGTATGGAAGAGGCCATCCTTTGCAAACATACACTAATAAATATTCGAATTTCCAATCAAACATAAACCTTTCATATATTTTTCAACACTCTAATTCAAGCCTTTTGTTTATTCCAACTGTGAAATATCAGAAATACCCCTCGACCACTTTAGAAATATGATTATTTTATATTATCTCAAGACTAGGGTACAAACACTAGTAACTACCTTTAGTTTTAACTTAAATTTGAACATTCCAATTTGTGATCTTCACCTCATACAAATATATGAGAGTAAATTAGTATAATTTTTCATATGTATTGACTGTTCATTCCACCTCCCGATTCAGATAACATGGAGGGGGGGGGTGACAAACAACATGTAGTTATTGAGTCATTGACATTGTCAAATATAAAACAATACTCTTCAAAGTTAAAAATGAATCATACATATACATGTGAAGAGAATTGTTTGACTACTTACTTGGAAATATGGAATCCAATATAATATGAACAAATTTTTTTATATGATGCATTTCTATAAGCAACTCTTCGATTGATTTTATGGAATTAAATCTAATCTAGATTCTAACCAAATTTATATATTTTAATTCCTAATCGAACCTATTTCATTGGCTATGCATACAGCTAGAATATCCATCTTTTGGCATCTAACCTAAGAGCTGTAAAATTGCTACAACCCTTCTCAATTTTATCAACCCTTCTTCCGAAATGTTATCATGCAAAATAGGAGCACTGAATTCATCTAAATCAACTTCATCTTCCTACCATTCTATCTTTTTCACATAAACCCAAATGTCCATTAACATGTCCACATAAATTCTTCTATCCTCTGGAAATGACCCCAGGTATAAGAAGAACTTCATCATCAATATTAGTTAATACCTCTTTGTTGTGAAAAATCTGTGAAATATAACTTGATTGGGAAAAAACAAGATCTAGTAAAAGCTCTATTGAAGTTGAAATATTTGTCTTTGAAAATAACAACCATTTGCTTAGGATAGTTCGAAGAACACCCTTGAGGTGCTTATGCTGCAAATCTTGAGGATATATTATCAAATTCATGGACTTAATGACTTTCTCCAACATGCTACATCTTTGATTACTTTCAAGAGCATATTCATAAGCTTACCATAACAGTTCAATTATAAATTCCACAAACATTGGTTTTTCCTTGCTCCTTGAAACCTTCTTCCCAAAAATGTTATAGGGATTTCTCGAAGCTTGGCGGCATAGATATTAGCAAACTATATGTACAAAATCCCCCTCTACCCAGTTCAAAAGCGAATGCAATATTTCCTTTTTGTGGTTGAGATGCATATTTATCACCCCCTTTTCATCTCCACAAAGACTAAGGTTAAAGATTTCTTTTCATGAGTACTTCAACTTTTTTAGCATGAATATTATCCATTAAATGGCTATGTTTATTAACATAAAAAACAAATTATACTCTTTATACAACCAAATTTTTACTGGACCCAACCCTTCCCATGACCAAATATATGTAATTTGAAAGAAAAGACACAACCAAATTTTATATCTCCCTTGGAAAAGTAGCACTGAAGAGAATGGTCTTCCTTGTTCATGCTAGAGGCATATCTGTTACCTTGACAATTTTGTGAATTTTTGGTTCAAATCCAATTTCAAGCATGTTATCAGCCTCATCTAAGGCCAAACATTGTATAACAGATAATAACAACTTTTCCCTTTCAAGGAGGTCCCCAAAACACCCATGAGTTGCAACAAGAATATCAACACCCATTTCCAACTTTAAATTTGATTCACCACAACCTCTGTCAATCTCCTGTTTATTATAACAATGATATCTCTCTTCGTTTATGGAAATCCTATATTAATGATATAACACTGCATCAATTATTTGGGCTCTTGTAAAATGAAGGATCCAAAGAGAACTTGTTGAAATAGCCTAGGAATGTGCTCCACATGGCACAATTTTATAGGTTGACTGGTACACCATGGATGCAGACGAAATTGGGCCCATGCTGATGTTGTAAACTGAGAGGTTAGATGATGGGTTGAAGTTGGAGGTGACTCTTTAGCAGTTTTTTTTAACTCACAAATTGAACCTGAAAAGGTTAGATGATGGGTTGAAGTTGGAGGTGATTTTGACCATCTCCCCATTGTGCTTTAAATCGAGAACGAAAGTTAGAAATCTTCCCAGTCCATCGAATTCAATTAGAGATGGATATAGGATGAATATTTTCTATCTCTTGTCGAATTAGAATGGTAAGCTATGATTCATTATCATTGGTGTGTGCTAGTCTATAGTTTGCAACTAATTTTAAAAGGGTTAAGCATGAGGTGGTGAATTGGGAAAACGATAATAGGAGAAAAGATGAGCATGAAATTGTCTTAGTGGAGAATCAATTAGTAGGTTTTTATGGTTAGGACTTCAAACTTCTAGTTGATTAGGCTGGCCAGTGATGGCTAAAACGTGGGGCACTGAAATAAGAAAACGGGAATGAAAGAATTAAATATTTTCATAATTATGCTAACCATGGGAAGAAGATTTACTATATGGAAAATTCAGAATGATGATGGAGGGACAACAAGGAATTTTAAGGGAATTGCAGAGGTTAGGGTGTCTTATTTTAAAGGTTTATACTAGGTGGTGGACAATGTAAACATAACATAGATAGTAAATATTAGTTCTTATTTCCCAAAAGAAAATGAAGTGTTGGTAGAAGTGTCTAAGGTTGAACCCAAGACTGTACTAGTGGATTTTTAGAAGTATAAGAGTCAACGCCTTGATGACCAAACAATGGATTTGTTTATTTTGAGCTTTTATGAATTTCTCAAATAAGAATATCTCAAGGTAGTGGGGGGACAAGGAGACAGGGGAAGTTCATGGGTGCCTTCAATTTCAAATTCCCATCTTTAATTTCTAAAAAGGATGAACCTGCATCTTTCGATTATTTTAGATCTATCTTCCTTTGTAATTGTATGTACAAGATTATTAAAGTTGGAGTGAAATTTTTTTTCCAGAGGCCATTTCCAAAAAACAATTTGGCTTGCTACATTTCATTTGTTTCCTACTCCATACTAATAAATGGTTATGCTACAGGATTCTTTAGGCCATGAAGGGGGATCATCAAGGATGCCTATTATCTCCCCCATCATTTCTCATCGTGGCAGGAATTAGTAGGACACTGATACAATAAAAAATATCAGAAGTGCAAATTTATTGAAGACATACTTCTTTTGTGTGATGGCTAGCAATGTGATGCTGAAAAACTTAAGGAGGTGCTTCATCTATATTGCTCGACCACCAGTAAGAAGTTGAAAGATTTATCTTATTATGACATTGTCTTATTATGATTTCGTTATTATTATTCGTTCTTTCATTTTATATTTTCTTATCATCAAGACTAATGCTAAGCAACAAATAGAAGAGGACACAAGATGTAGACATGCAGCCAAGGAAAAACCTCACTCTAGTGGAAAACCTGGTCAAAATTCTTCCTTCAATAGATTCAAATTATTTTATATCCTAGTTAGATTTATATTTTCCCTCATTTTTCTAATTTCCTTTTATTATATGTATGTGTGGATATGTGAATACCTTTGTTATATTTTATAGGAGGATCATGACATTAGGCCTAACTTTTTGATTTTTTTTTGCATATTATTAGATTTCTTTTGGCATATCCTAATAACATTTCTCATCATTGATATCACATGATCATAGCCTCTTTTGCTCCTAGGGGGTTAATCATTCTTCATTCTATTAAGTTAACTTGAACACTAAACACAATTGGCAATATCCTTCAAATACATGAACATTAAATAATATTGACAATACACTCCATCCAAAAGCCACTTTTATTTTCTTGATAAATATTAAAAATATTTTTAAACATTAAATAATATTTTTCAATATACTCCAATCCAAAGGTCATTTTGATTTTGATAAATATTAAAAATATTTTTAATTTAAAAATATAATCTAAAATAAATTTTAATTGATTAAATAATTTTAATTTCTTAATATAAAAAATAGATTAACTTTTGAAAATCTAAATATTTTCAAAAAAATTGAAAATTAAATTCCCGCTCATCATCTTATAACTAAACCTAAAACAAAACAAATACAAAAAAATTAGTGCTTGCCCTAAAAATTTAACGAGATTTTGGCGGCACTTAACAAGATTTAAGCAGGAGGGTTATAAAAACCCTTTTTTTTTCAATGTTTAGCTATTTTGGGACAGGTTGGAGGAGGACCGACTTTTCCTCGCACTGCACTGGACACAATTTGCTAGGTATCGGCAAGAATTTGAAGGCGGATCTGCGAAGATGCCGTGTTACAAGGATTTAGAGGAATTACTGAGGGAGAGATCCAAGAATGCGGCGTAGAAGCCCCTCCGGCTGCAGCTGCTGCAAAAATGGACATTTACATTCATTTTTCCCCGCCCAAAGGAAGTTGGAAGTCGTCACTCAATGTAGAACGCAGATTAGATGATGATGGACATCCATTGATGCAACTGCTGCCAATGGTGTACATCCAGTTATATTTTCGAAAACAAGATTTAGATGGTGTTGACATGCACTTGTGTCTTTTCTGAGTTAAAAGGGTTTGAAGAAAATACAGAAACTGAATTCCGCGATGCTAAATATTTCTCACTTTGACTTAGTGGCGCAAATGTTTCAAAGTTGGAAATTAAGGCCGAGTGTCCAGAGGATACAGTGGTGGTCAGGGAAATCAAACTGAAGATGTGGAAAGAGCGGGATCTGTGGCCCAATTCTGAGACAGCAAAAGGGGAAACCATGCAGTCATAACTAATGCGGATCCTCACACGCTCTATGCACGTCAGGTACTACGGTTGAGGTTTTTGAGGTTTATAGAGAAATGATGTGATGTGATGTATATTTTCTATAATATTCTCTTTCAAATACATAATTTTTTTTTTTTTGGGTTAACAACTTTCCCTTTCATATTTCCTGACCTACACTGGCCCAATCACTGGAGCACCTACTAATTTGAATCTATGGCGTCCCCAGGTTGCTCCCCATGTTCAGTTCATTCTCAGCCAAATTTGGCTACTTAATCTGAATGAATATAAGTTGGAGGCCCTAGAGCAACGAAACCATATCACAATTATTTAGAACCCTAGTTATTTTAAACAGTTCTGTTGCTTTATTTATTAATTAAAACCGCGTTTAGATTATAGTTGAGGTAATCACTCTTTCTTCGAACCATCATGATGCAAAGACCATCGACATTGCCACCGCAAGGGTTAGTGGAAGCTTGTGCTCGAAACTGTAACGTGGTGGAAGCCGTTTTAGAAGGGTGGTGTCCGGTTAGTATTAAGCGATTTGGAATGTTAATGAGACACCTTAATAACTAACCTATGAATTCTGCAGGCTAAAATCATGAAGAAACAATGGCTGCATTGTTGCCTGAAATTAACAATGGAGTACAGAGAGCGCAGAGCATATGAA
Source organism: Pinus albicaulis (assembly GCA_034641835.2). Taxonomy (NCBI): domain Eukaryota; kingdom Viridiplantae; phylum Streptophyta; class Pinopsida; order Pinales; family Pinaceae; genus Pinus; species Pinus albicaulis. Next base: position 1,720,830,897 of record CM076580.1, read on the forward strand.
AAATCTCTGAAGCAAAGAACGCTGAGTGCAACGAGTTGAGTAAATACCGCCATGTTTGCAAGCGTCAGTGCAAGTATTTGTGGGTGCAGAGGATCGGTTGCAATGAGCAGAGCGAGCACTGCTGCTATGGAACATTTTTCTTTGAAATATCGCTGAATGCAACGAATTGAGTAAATATCACCATATTTGCAAGCGTCTTCGCAAGTATTTGGAGTGCAGCCAACAAGCCAAGACTCTAATAAAGCAGGAGAGCAGGTATTCGCATATGTAAAGGGAACTCGTATCTGGGGTCTGAATCTCGATATGCTCATGGGGTTTTATGAAGGAAATTATCTGTTGCAACTCGGCTTTGAACCAAAAGAGTGGGGTCAAGTGGTTGCAGTAGACCACTGGTTTGGTATATTCTCCATCTGTTGATTGATGAAGATTGTTTGGCAGGCGCTAAGTTCTGTGCCGGAAATTTCTGCTTTCCTTCCAGAGGAGTAGTTTCCATACATCAGCATGTACAAGGTCTGGTTGAGGCATTCTGAGTTCAGAGGCCTGGTTTTTCTCTTCGTATATTGTTGGTTCGATTGTTTGGGAATGACATTTCTATCAACTAATCTACTTCATGGCCTTGACTGTGTTGGTGCATATACTATTTTTATGCGTTGGAGTATCTCTTTGTGATCATTTCTTAGGCGAAGAGTGGTTTTTTTGAAGCAGATAGTTGTCAGTCGTGAGTGGATGTTGGTTATCAGTTATGTCATTGAAGGTGCTTGTTACACAACATTCTTTACTATAAAACAAGGCTCCTCAGAGGCTCCTTGGAAGGGTGGGAGAGGTGGGAGAGATAACTGGACTCTGAAGGAAGGGATGACCATAAGGAAGGGAGGACATGGGGGTGGGTAGGGTTTATGTGGCACGTGGATGTGGTCGGCAGTACCTTAGTTTGGTTAAGGTTGTTGTAGTGTCATTTTCTACGCTGTAGAGTAGTTCCTTGTGGGAGATCGCCTCATACACATAGAGATTTGACGCAAATTGGGGCTTAATTTCTTGGTGGGGTCTCGTATCGTGTTTACCATCACAAAGTTGTACGTTGTCCACTTTACAACATATATGTTCTTTGGAGGACATCGATATGAGTCAATGGTTTCTCGGTGACTCGCTAGGAGAAGCTCTGCATACCACTAGTGATCTCTGGTATTTTTATCCTCTAGTAGTATTTTGGGTACAAGTCTGATGGTTGATTATGAGGTTGTGAACTGAATGGTCACTATCGGTGCATCAACCATTTTCCGGTTCATCCAGGGTTTGGTGGTTTTCTTGTGGGTCATTAAGGTGGTTGTGAATGACGAGTACGAGGGGACACCTGGCTCCCTTGCAGGACAACCAGTCCATCGATTGACGAGCTCATCAGTTGATTATGGCGTTGTGAATTGAATCGTCACTATCGATGCATCAACCATTTTTCGGTTCATCCAGGGTTTGGTGGTTTTCTTGTGGGTCATTAAGGTGGTTGTGAATGGCGAGTACGAGGGGACACCTGGCCCCCATGCATGACAACCGGTCTCCATTGATTGAAGAGCTCATCCAGGCTACCATTCGATCCAAGCACGATGCAGGCGAACTTGTTGCGACATTTCCTTTGCCTTCGATGCATGCCGATGAGCTTGGTTTTCTGTCAAGACATAATGTTTCCCAAGCTTTGAGGACCAAGAAAAAAGCCCTACAAACGGTTAACGCCCAGTATCCTCTGGTGTTGGGTGCAGAGGCTTTTTGACCTTCCGTTGAGAGACTTAGAGACCGAGCTTTAGTTGGAAGGTGGCACCATCTCCGGATGACAGGGGTGTAGGTGAAGTCATGGGTGGAGGACTGATGGTTTCTATTAATGAAATATAGGTCTAAGGTCGGCCAATTGTTCAATGGTTGGTTTTGTTTTCATTTCCTTTATCAGGAGGATGCAAAGCACATTTTAAAGCAGCCTTGGGTGAAGGGGAGGGGCTTTCTGCTACTTCAGCGGTGGAAAGCATGTTTTGACTCTCTGGTTGATGCTCCCAGACGTAACCTCTTTTGGGTGAAGTTACCAGGTTTACCTTTGGAGCTATGGAACGAAGCTGCGGTTAAAGAGATTACCAACAACATAGGAAAGTTTTATTTCTGGGACAACAAGTTTTTCAGACAATTAGATAAGAGATTGGCATGGTGCTAGTGGAGCTCGATTTGGGGAGGGCATTGCTGGCGGACTTGGTGGAGTAAATTTTCGGTGAAATTTCTTATTGACTACTCGAGTTTTCCCTATAGATGTTTGAAATGTGATAGGACTAACCACTTGTTCGCCAAGTGCCTGTTTCAAGTGGTCTTATTTAGGGGTTTCAGTGAAAGAGGGGGTGGAGAATCTTCTGATGCCGCTACTCGGCTTCCAGTGCATGTTACAGAGGTGGCTTCACATTAGGAGCAAGAAGTGACGTATGAGGATTTTAACAGTCTTTAATGAGTTATTACGATATCCCCTCTTGTTCACGGTTCCTTAAATGGGAGGAGCCCGTCTTTGGTGTTCCCCCATGATCATTATATCCTTTAATATCAAGGGTCTCGGAGATGAACCGAAAATGAACTCCCTTCGTGGTCTTTGCCGTATGTTTAATTCGACTAAGATTCTCATTGAGGAAACCATGATGGATTCTAATAAAGCTTAGGGGGCAATGCAGAGATTCTATCCGGGTTGGGATGTATGTGTTACAAATACTTCATGGTTATCAAGAGGGCTGGGGTTCATGTGGAATCCTAGAATTCTTGACCTGAAAGCTTTTCGAACCCCTACAGGAACCATTTTAATAAGGTATATGGTGGGAAGCAGTCAAAGGAACCAAATATTAAATACATATGCTCCATATGTTGGTCAAAGGTTGTTTTGGGAGGGTGTGGTTAATCCTGGAATTCTAGTGCTCAACTCATTAATTTTGGTGGGGGACATGAACTTTTCATTGGGTGATGCAGAGGTATGGGGTGTTAAGGCTTAGGTAAACCCTCCTTCTGGTTTTACCAAAGATTGGATGGATCCCCATGCTTTGGTGGACGCAGTGCGAAATTTAGTGGCTCCTACTTTGTAGAATGGTAGAATAGGTGATGAGGGTATCTCCAAGTGTCTGGACAGATTTATGATAAGCCAGACTTTATTTAATGAATTGATGGAGGTGAAATCTAACATTATCCCATGGTTCATTTTAGACCACCAACCGATCATGATATCTTGGAATGGGTTGGGGATAAGGAGGGAATACCCCTTCAACTCAATTCCCGTTGGTTATTAATACCTGAATATCAAACATTGGTGCAAAGTGTGTATGGAATGCTTCTACACACCTTTCTACATGTTCCCTAATGCTCACTTTTCACCAGAAGCTTAAAAATGTTAAATCTGAGACTCGCAAATGGATAGTTCTAAGGAAAAATGATGAGATTAAATCTTTAATTGAGATTAACAATACTCTATAGGATTTGAGTGATGTCAATGACCCTCTATTCTTATTGGATGAATATCAATAAAATTGTCTCTTTGGAGGGTCAGAGGAGAGTCATTTTAAAAGGGCAAGAAGAGGACATTAGAAAAAAAAGTAGGGTGATATGGATAGATTCAGAAGATAGGAATTCTAAATACTTCCACTTACATTTCAATTGCATAAAGCAACAAAATTTTATTAGAAATATTAGGGATGAAGATGGGATCCCACATAATAATCAAGCATCTTTGGAACAAGTTTCCATTAATTGTTTTGAAGGGCTCTTCTCTGCCAAAGATCATAGGTATGCAGATCAAGCCTCCTTCATTGATATGATTCCATCTATGCTAACAAAGGTGGATAATGAGAGCTTCCGAAAAGCGATAAATAGTGAGGAACTTATGTCCACTTTGAAGGATTTTGTGAAGGACAAGAGTCCCGAGCCAGATGGGTGGGGGGTCGAATTGTTCATTTGCTTCAAGGATTTGATGATTCTGGATCTCTTGAGGGTGGCTGAGGAGGTTAAACATAGAGGTTTCATCACTGGGGCCATTAATTCCACTTTCAATGTCCTGAAGCCTAAGATAAAGGATCCGAAGACCTTTGCAGATTTCTGGCCCATTTCATTATGAAATTCTGTGTATGAAGTCATTTCTAAATTTATTGCAAGGAGGCTTAAGCTGATACTGAAAATTTTTATCACACTCGAACAATTCAGATTTTTGGAAGGGAGACAGATACAATATGTTGTTGGAATTGTGCAAGAGATGTTACATTCAATCAACTCTAGCGCTCAGAAATATTGCATCCTTAAGGTATATTTGTGCAAAGCTTATGATATTACTGATTGGGAATTCAAATTACTGATTTTGATCAAAATGGGAACGTGCTCTCAAAATTATAGATGGATTATGGGTTGTTTAAGATCTACAAATTTTGTTGTGATTATTAACGGTCTTCCTACAAATTTCTTTTCTTCTTTCCAGGGCTTGAGACAAGGTTGTGCGCTATCATCGTTACTCTTTCTGCTGGTTGTCGATAACTTAAGTAGGAATGTGAGGGCTTCCAGGGATGATGGACTCATTAGAGGGGTTAGAGTCTCTAAAATTTATTGGGTTACCCATCTTATGTTTGTTGATGATCTTTTATTTGGAGGTTAGACTTCTATGGATGAATGGGCTATCTTCCATAATATTATCAATTCTTTTGGAGAAGCTACATGTTTATACATGAATGAGGCTAAGTCGAATATTATACACAAAGGAGGTTTGGACACTGTATTACATGAAATTAAATAATTGTTTGGGGTATCATCCAAACAATTGAAAGAAGTTTTTTCATGTTTGGGATTTACTCTCAAACCTAATGGCTATAGGATTTGTGACTAGGATTGGCTAATAGATAAGTTCAACAATAAAATGGACTGTTGGGTACATAAATGGACGACTTTGGGAGGGATATTCATTATGCTAAAATCGGTCTTGCAGAATATCTCTGTTTATTGGATGCATCTCTTTTTTTTACCCAAGGAAAATATCAAAAAGATCCAAGCGATCATGGGAAGGTTCTAATGGAGCACACTTAGGAGAGGGAAATCGTAAGTTACATCTGGTTTAATGGTCTATTATTACAAGACCGGTTGAAGAGGGAGGATGGGGTGTCATCGATCCAGGTAAGTTTAAGAATGCACTCATAATAAAAAATATGTGGAGGGCAGTAGCGGGTGAAGGAATTTGGTCAAGCATTATTCAAGATAAATATATTTTTGGACACTCGTTCACATCCTGGATTATTAGTGGGGCAAGGAAGAAGGTAGATACTATATATATCAAGGAGCATGTATCAAGTTTTACATTTTATTTTGGGATAGGTACGTTGGTTAGTGGGTGATGGATCCTAGATATAGATAGGATTAGATGCATTTGTTGGTATGAGTGGAAATCACACCTTATCTGTTCAGATTCTCAATCACTTGTACAACATGCAGATTTTTCATATTAACCAGATCATTTGTAATATACTTCAAAATATGGATGGTCAGGTTTGGACTTCTGCAGAGGATATGAGATTATCTGGTATACAGGGAGTGGAATGGGAGTAGTATACCATAGGCCTTAGGAATGCAGGGATTTCACTAAATAATTATGAGGACCACATGATTTGGGTTGGTTCCCTTAGGAAAGGAATTCCGGTGGTAAAATATATTTATGTCAATCTACCTATTATGGATATCTATCTGCGTTCTCATTTTCACACTCTCACCCACACACTGTCCTTGTTTGTTATGTTTTTTTCACATTATTATAACCATCTTCATAAAACCCAAAGGCATACTAGCACTATTTAATAATTATACCTACACTTCCCTTAATTTAGTTTAACAATAAACAAATTTTCCAAAATAGGAAAGACAATCTACATGATTTCTCCTGTTCTAAAAAATACATTACAGTCGATATACAAAAGTCTTTCATCAAATAACTATTTTAATTTCAATAATTCTAGAAATGAGTAAACCATTATTTTAGCATCCTACTACTCAGCACTTCGTAAACAACTTCAAACTCCAATTATTTTCGTCAAGCTTTCTAGCTGGTTGATTCCTTCTTCGACCTCCAGTATCACGACTGTTTGACTCCCAAAAGTAGTCAGTTTGATAAATCATTTGGCTTGTGTTAGGTTCTCTACAAGCATGATGATAGGATATGTTGGAGAAGAATGTCTCCACTTTTTTCATCTGAGATAGCATAAGGTGAAAATTCATATTCCCCATTTTGTAGCAACCCTTCATCTAATATATAACCACATCATAGTCACAGAAAATGAGCAATTTTGTCACCTCCATGTCTATTGTCAGTTTCATTAAGATCATTAGATCCATCAACTCAACATATTTATTAGTACTGCACCCAAGCTTGCATTGAAATTAAGGAGAAGAGAATCATTTAGAAATAAGGTACCTCATGTAGTACAAAGAGTATGTTGCTCTTGGCTAGCACCATACAAGTTGCCCCAATTTATCAATTCATGGTTTCTTCCGCATCTTGGGTTACTTTGTCTTTTGATGTATTTTTATGCTTCCAAACACTGCACTGATATTAGATGCACATTGAAATGGAGGAATGTATCTCTCTTGAAATATATCATCATTTCAAGCTAACGATATGCTCCAAGAAACCACAATAGGAAGAGCTCTAAGTCATTTAAGTTCTATATTCTAGCTCCAATTCTTCAAAGCCTCCTCCATAGTTTGCACTTGTCACCCTTCCCTACAATTTTTCAGTTACTTCATCTCTTCCCATACCTTACCTGCGTATTTGGAATTGTTAATAAATCTATTTCCTTCTTACATAGTGTACACCACCCTAGACCATTCTTGCTGCATTTTTGAAGTATTTTCCAAGTTAGTAGTTTGTTAAAAAGAACTAATGACATCTGAACCTTTGAATTTAGAGGAGCATAAAAATTCCATGGAATCTTTCACCTCCATGCCTCCTATTCCTAGGTTTTATCTACAAACTTTGCTTTGTACCCTAATATAGGAGTATATCCCCCCCAGGGCAGAGTTCTTGAGTACATCTGAACATCCTCCTTTCTTATTTTGATATGAATCTTCTTATATTGATCCATAAATAGCTTCCATTGGAATATTTCCTTCTTTTTCAAACCAAACTCCTTTCCTTTCTTCTATCTTTGCTGCAAAAATGAGGGAGATATTGCATCGGATCCTTAACACACAATATGAATTCCTTGACATTGCAAAGTAGCAATCAAATACAATGGTAATTTGTAGAATTATCGACATCGAACCTATGGATTATCCCCTATTATGATTTAATCCCCTTTTCCAACTCTCCATACTAACCATACACCTACCAAAGTGAAAGTGAGTGCCAATGATTTCCAGACTATAGACCCATTTTGGATATTTTTTTTCCCTTCCTATCTAATTATTCCATGTGAAGGTGTTCAATGTGATTTTGGTGTACCACCTGCCTCCAGAGTCTCTATTTGGACTCATAATCTTCCATGGAATTTTGGTAGCTAGAACTTTTCCAAAGAAGTGAATGTCTTTGAAATCCCAACCTCTAGTTTCTTTTGGTTTAGACAAGGACTAGCATTTGACAAGTGGAATGCCCTATTTCTTCCTCTTACCCATCCATAAAAACTTTAAAGCATTTCTTTCTAATTATTTCAATATCCCTTATGGATGTAGGCCATAATATGCAAATAGATTGACTTGCTTCCAACACTGCATTGGCCAATGTCAATCTACCTCCCAAGAAAGCCATTGATTACATCACTGGTTAGTTTTTTTTTCCCTACATTCTTTATCAACCACTTCCAATGATTCTTGAAATGCGCATACTTAAATCCTGCTTGAAAATATTTTCTCTAAAACAAGAAGACATACAAGGTCATTCTAAGTTATTCCTCCTCTACCCAATTAAAACCAAGTGAAGATTTCTACATACTGATTTCCATCCCAAAAATGTACAATATAGGTGAAGGGTTTCCTTTAAATTATTTAAATATTGTTCGAAGAAATCTTTTCGCAATAATCACATTATCATGAATAAAGTCGACGTTGCTTTCGAATCAACTGGGGCTGTGGTTCATCATCGGGACTAGGTGAGAGATCGCATCAGGATTAAGTTTAAATAGATGTAGGAGATGCAAAGAAACAGATATAACAGCTATTTAAACTTAACGACCGGATCTGAACTCAACGACCGGATCTGATCTCTCACCTAGTCCTGATGATGAACCACACTGGTTGGTTCGAAACGCGTCGACTTTATTCATGATAATGTGATTATTACCGAAAGATTTCTTCGTAATTTATTGATGGATCACAGTAAGGCTTTCAAAAATCTACTATTATTTAAATATTGTCAACGTGAAACTTTTCAATGGTCTCATGAAATTTCATTGATAAAGATATGATTCTGCCAATCTATGTTACATATTTCCATTAACAATGTTTACTTGTGTATTACAATGTTGTCTCTGCTTTTATGTTATTTTGAATTTGCTTTCAGTGCTGCAATTGGAATATATTATATTAATTTATTCCTTGCAATTATAGTTGATGAGATACTATAATTTTTCTCTATTGTACTTTTAATTGTGGTCCTCTGAGTGCTTTCTTGTTTTTCTTTACTAGTTGAAGGGATTGGTAATTTTAGATTTTACCATATTGCTTGTTGGTTCTATGTAGATTTAATTGACATATAATAGTTTTTTTTTAATGTTTTTGGGATGTCTGTGAAGTTTTTGGTACACGAGATTGACTTTCTATAATTTGCATCTCCCTAACATTCACAGAGAGCCTTCATTGAAAACTATGAGGAGGGTTTCAAATTCACATTAGAAAACACCCTCCTTTGGGATAAAACGTTTAAAAAACACAATAACAGAGAAACCATCAGTGACGTCACCAAAAGTTGTAGCCTCTTCAAGGTCTTCCATCCCCTCATCAAGGTCAAGAATCTATGCACCAAATACATCCTATGGCAATGATGGTTTAAGAAACACAACCACATGAAAACCTTCAATGAGAAAAACCAAATCTAAAGATTCTCCAAGGTCTTAAATCCTCTCGCCAAGGTTAATTGTGTCTTGGATCAAATCCAACAACACAGAAAGCTTCAATGACAACACGAAACTCTGCAGCTTCTTAAAGGTCTTCTAACCCATCTTCAAAGTCAGTATCGTTTGCATCAAATTCCTCACCAAGGTCATCCATGCAGTCATCAAAACCACTGTTTCAAGATTCCATGCCAAACCTAAGTCAGAAGAATTCAATTCCTCCTTGAGAACCTTCTTATGTGAGCAAATCTAGCTAGCGTCATGTCGTCTAGAAATTCAGTAATTCCTCAAGGAACTTCTCTTAAAGTGAAAACATATCCTTTGCAAACATCTTTAATATATATGTTTTTAGGTGGAATACCTCCAAATTTAAGGACCACAATGCCATAAAAGAAAACTTTAGCTAATAGTTGTAGACCTGGAGCCCTGTGATGGACAATTGAATCTCCTACTATAAGTAGTCCGAGAAGACAATCATGGTCATCGAGCATATCAAGAGAAAGAGTTTGGTATGAAAACCTTACTAGTGATAGGACGAGTTTGAAGACAACCAAACTACATGGTAATGGCATTCACAACTTGACAATGCCCATTTCACTTGGCAACAAGATGGTAGAGAAAGGTATAGATGAAAGGAGATCTCTCTCTCAAAATATAGTAAAGCAATCAAATAAGTATATCAATGCCACCTTGCAACCCTAAGAGACAGTGTATTCAATGTCATCTCTTCGATATGATTCATTTGTTGTTGAATATCCTTCAGGAACTTGATCCATCGACTTTGGAAATATTTCTAGGAAGGATTTCTATGTTTTTTTAATTTTGTGATTATTTCACCTCGTGGTTATTTTGGGCAAGAAATTTTAGGAATGTCACACACTGGTCGATAGGTAATTTTTTATTTATAATTGCAAAACCCATTCTGTTATCACAAAATTTATCTTGATTGGCTGCTCATCAATCAACTCAATGTAACTCTTTCAAACCACTTCTAACTGAAGATTAGCCTCTTCAGTTTGAGAGGGCTCTCTCAAAGGGGTTTTATGATTTTCAGTAGAAATAATACTAGATGGCTAACTCTATGAATTGTGACTTGGTTGAAAACGAAGGCTTGCTACCATTGGGCTATGGAATCAACATCGTTGTTTTAGTGGATCGTTAGTATGAATCCTTTGTCGAAGTGTACGAAAAGGACCACCTTTAGCTACGCATAACTAATAGCCCTAACAACAAAAGTGGTCAGCCAATATCTTCAGATCGGCGATTAGTTAGACAAGAAAATAGTCAGAACAACTGCATCTATGTATGGAAAGACATTAAGCAAGAACAAAGGGTTTGCTCCACGCATCCAACAGACAAGACAAGAACACAAATTTTTGAAAGAATTTTTATATTACAGGGCACCTGGGAGGAAAACAAGAAGGTGTATCCAGCTCTCCTCAATGGGATGGGTTCTTTGTAGTCCTCAGCACTTCAGATCTAAGCTTTCTCTCTCTTGTAGGTGTAGAAAACCCAATGCAAAAATGAAGCTCAATGGGAGCAAATGATGAAAAAATGAGACCAAGTGTATAGATCCAGAGTGATCTAGTAGGCAACAAAAGGTGAGGAATGGTAGGAAAAACCCTCCTATTTATAACAAAATATTGGGTCATTCTAGATCTTGGTGCATGGGTTAACCAGATCTAGATCCACTTTTTATGGTATATTTTATTATATTTGTTGGAGGGAAAAGGTATTTGACTTGGGTCAAATCCCTTAATTTGTCAAAGATAAATAAATAAATGATTTATTTATCTTTTTAAGGAAGCGGTTAGAAGATAATCAAATAAATAATGATTTATTTAATTATTTAAGGAAGTGGTTGAAAGATAATTAAATAAATAATGATTTATTTAATTATTTATGGGTGATTTGGTCATATTTAACAAGGAATATCATCTAAAAAAGGTTTAAATAATTATTCCTAGAAAATAATAAGATAAATAAAGGTTTATCTAATTAATTTCTTTGATTTTGGGTTAAACATGACTGGGAATAATAATTAACTTATGGTTTAATTAATTATTCCATGAGGAAAATCAAACAAATATAGGTTTGTTTAATATTTCCTTTTGGGGTTTCCTGTTTAGACCATAAACAACCTAATAAATGTGGTTTATTAAGTTATTTTACATAGTGAGAGCCATTTTACTTAGGGTAAAATTGGTCTTACATGGTGTTCTTGGGTCCATCTAATGATAGTAGGTTAGATGACCAAAAAATGGTGTAATGTGGACAATAATTCTTCACATGGAAGCTGAGGCAAACAAAGGTTTTTAATAAAGATGATTCACACACACAATATAAGGAAAACACAATAATTTCACCCCTAAAGGAAGTCAGAGCATGACATCATGAATTCTAAGTAATTAGAGATAAAATTCACTGCAAGTGATTATACATAAAGATAAAGAGCAACAACACATTAAACACCTCATAAGAATCTTAGGTTTGGAAGTAGATTGTCAATGTATATGACTGATAATGGGAAAAACATACAAGTAGCAATTTGGTGCAATATTCTCCAACCCTTTGCTCTTTGATGTTTAGTCTATAAATACACATTTTTTACAATGTAAATGATATGCCTAGATGGCTAGATCTTCAAACTCTAACTCTGACACCTATCATAACTGAAACTACTTACTTGGAATAGAAAAAGGACAACTATGCTTTAAGAAGTCATACTCCTAATAGGACTCTACCTCCTATTTATTACATTCTTTTTTTCCAACAGTAAAAGAGTTACATAATAGAGATCACATGTTCGAGAGACAATTCACCATCACTTAACATATTTAAAATACCCCTAGATCTAGGGAACGCAATCCTACTTTTCAGGAGTGGATAATATTCACTTTAATCATTAATCTGCCTGTTGAGATGGATGTGTAACACTCATTTTGAGTAATGAGTCTCTGCTGAGATGGCCTACTGTCAGGCTGGATGTCTCCAGATGGTTGGTGTGTTGTTGGAACCCTTGAAAATATTCAAAAAACCCCTTGCTACGAAACAGGGCAGTTTAAGCAATTTCGTAGCGAGTTTTCGTAGCATTTGAAATATTGCTTTTTCACCTATCTCCTTGCTACCTTTGCTGGTAAAAAACCTTTATTATGCCAAAACGTCTTGAAAACAACCAATTTCCCTCCTTAATCCTCGACAAAGATGAATTCCAAAGCAAAATTGCATCTTTAGAATTTTTGTAGTGTTTTTCTGGCGAATTGAGTAAATATTTCCATATTTGCAAGCGTCTTCGCAAGTATTTGGAGTGTAGCCAAAAGGGAAAGACTATAATAAAGCAGGAGAGCAGGTATTTGCATATGTAAAGGGAACTAGTATCTAGGGTCTGAATCTCGATATGCTCATGGGGTTTTATGAAGGAAATTATCTTTTGCAACTCAGCTTTAAACCAAAAGAGTGGGGTCAAGTGGCTACAGTAGACCACTGGTTTGGTATATTCTCCATCTATTGATTGATGAAGATTGTTTGGCAAGCGCTAAGTTCTATGCCAAAAATTTCTACTTTCCTTCCAGAGGAGTAGTTTCCATACATCGACATGTACAAGGTCTGGTTGAGGCATTATGAGTTTAGAGGCTTGATTTTTCTTTTCGTATGTTGTTGGTTCGATTTTTTTGAGAACGAAATTTATATCACCTAATCTACTTCATGGCCTTGATGGTGTTGGTGCATATACTATTTTTATGCGTTGGAGTAACACTTTGTCATCATTTCTTAAGCGAAGAGCGTTATTTTTTTTGAAGCAGATAGTGGTTAATAGTCAGTCGTGAGTGGATGTTAGTTATCTGTTATGTCATTGAAGGTGCTTGTTACACAACATTATTTACTATGAAACGTCTTTCCTATGAAATGAGGCTCCTAGGAGGGGTAACTAGACAGGGTAATTGTAATCTGAAGGAAGGGATGAACTGGCAGTGGGTTGGGTTTACATGGCACGTGGATGTGGTAGGCAATACCTTAGTTTGCTTAAGGTTGTTGTAGTGTCCTTTTCTAGGTTGTAGAGTGGTTCCTCGTGGGAGATTGCCTCATACACGTAGAGATTTGACACAGATTGGGGCTTAATTTCCTGGTGGGGTCCCGTATCATGTTTACCATCATGAAGTTGTACCTTGTCCACTTTATTTACAAATATGTTCTTTGGAGGACATTGATATGAGTCAGTGGTTTCTCGGTCACTAGCAAGGAGAAGCTCTGTATGCCAGTAGCGATCTCTGGTATTTTTAGCCTCTAGCAGTATTTTGGGTAAAAGTCTGATGGTTGATTATGGCATTGTGAACTGAATGGTCACTATCGACGCACTAACCATTTTTCAGTTCATCTAGGGTTTGATGGTTTTCTTGTGGGTCATTAAGGTGGTTGTGAATGGCAAGTATGGGGGGACACTTGGCTCCCTTGCAGGACAACCAATCCCTCAATTGACGAGCTCATCGATTGATTATGGCGTTGTGATTTGAATGGACACTATCGATGCATCAACCATTTTTCGGTTCATCCAGGGTTTTGTGGTTTTCTTGTGGGTCATTTAGGTGGTTGTGAATGGTAAGTACGAGGTGACACCTGGCCCCCATGCATGATAACCAATCTCCATTAATTGAAGAGCTCATCCAGGCTACCATCTCACCCGAGCACAATGTAGGTGGAATTGTTGTGACATTTCCTTTGCCTTCAATGCATGCCAAGAAGCTTGGCTTTCTGTCAAGACATAATGGTTCCCAACAACATGCTTTGAGAATCAAGAACAATGCCCTACAAGTGGTAAACACCCAGTATCCTTTGGTGTTGTGTGCAGAGGATTTTTGGCCTTCTGTTGAGAGACTTAGAGACCGAGCTTTATTTGGAAGGTGGCACGATCTCCAGATGATAGGGGTGTAGGTGAAGTCATTGGTGGAGGATTGATGGTTTCTGTTATTGAAATATAGGTCTAAGATCAGCCAATTGTTCAATGGTTTCTTTTGTTTTCATTTCCTCTGTCAAGAGGATGTAGAGCACATTTTAAAGGAGCCTTGGGTGAAGGGGAGGGGCTTACTTCTACTTTAGCTGTGGAAAGCAGGTTTTTGACTCTCTGGTTGATGCTCCTAGACATAACCTCTTTTGGGTGAAGTTACTAGGTTTACCTTTGGAGCTATGGAACGAAGCTGTAATTAAAGAGATTACCAACCGCATAGGGAAGTTTTATTTTTGGGACAACAGGTGTTTCAGACAGTTAGATAAGAGATTGGCATGGTGTTGGTGGAGCTTGATTTGGGGAGGGCGTTGTTGACGAACTTTGTGGAGGAAATTTTCAGTGAAATTTGTTATTGACTACTCGGGTTTTCCCTATAGATGTTTCAAATGTCATAGGACTGACCACCTGTTCAAAAGTGCTTCTTTCTAGTGGTCTTATTTAGGGGTTTTAGTGAAAGAGGGGGTGGAGAATCTTCTGATGCCATTGCTCGGCTTGTAGTGAACGTTACAGAGGTGGCTTCACATCGGGTGCAAGAAGCGACAAATGAGGATTTTAGCAGTCTTCAATGAGTTATTCCGATATCCCCTCTTGTAGATCTCTTTGACAAATTTAATGAAATGTCTTCTTCAATTATCGATGTCTCTCAGAGTCCCTCTATGAATGCAAATTTTGGTATTGATGCTACCCATAGCCCTAATCTCTCTATGTTGGTTATAGTGGATAATACAGAGCCTTTGTTTACTTTAGGGTCTACACCTCGTTCCACCCTTAAGGATTTTTTCTATTTAGATCTTGCTACCAAAGTATTGACCAGGAGGGAATCTGATAACTATGGTGGCACAGTCAGGGAACCTTTTCCTAAGTCGAATCATATTCTTCCCTATAAGATTCAAGTCTCTAGGGATAGAAAGAATTACGTTCTTATTTTGGGGAATTCTCCTATTCTTTGTAACCCTAAGACGACCTTTGATTCCCCTCCTAAGGAGCGGCAAACCAAGAGCATGCCATCCCCTTCCCTTGATCATGAACTAATTCATTTTTTGTAGTGTCAGAGCAAATAGAACCTTTAGGGATCAAAATTTCCTTTTTTCGAGCCTAGTACAGTGGCAGGGGGATCACATTCTAAATAGAATGTTAGACATAGAAAGAAAAGAAACCCCAGATTTAAGAAGGCGTCTGATTGTAATGTGATGGATCTATCTCCTCATCAAGGGATGGAATCTCATGATCTTCCTTTCACTATTGATAATGCCTTCATGGTGGGACATGTTTTGATTCCATATTTTTTTTGGTTCACTGGTCCTTAAATGGGAGAAGCTCGTCTTTGGTGTTCCCTCATGATCATTATATCCTTTAATATCAGGGGTCTGGGAGCTGAAGTAAAAATCAACTCCCTTTGTGGTCTTTGTCATAAGTTTAATTCAACTAAGATTCTCATTCAGGAAACCATGGTGGATTTTGATAGGGGGAAATGTAGAGAGTCTATTCGGGTTGGGATGTATGTGCTACAAATGCTTCATGGTTATCAGGAGGGCTGGGGTTCATGTGGAATCCTAGAATTCTTGACCTGAAATATTTTCGAACTTGTGCAGGAATCCTTTTAACGAGGTATATGGCGGGAGGTAGTCAAAGGATCTGAATATTAAATACATATCCTCCATATGTTGGTTAGAGGTTGTTTTAGGGGGATGTGGTTAACCCTGGAATTCTAGAGCTCAGCTCATTAATTTTGGCAAGGTACATGAACTTTTCATTAGATGATGTAGAGGTATGGGGTGTTAAGGCTCAGGTAAACCCTCTTTCTGGTTTTACCAAAGATTGGATGGAGCCCCATGCTTTAGTGGACGTAGTGCCAAATTTATTGGCTCCTAATTTTCGGAATGGTAGAATAAATGATGAGGGTATCTCCAAGCGTCTAGAAATATTTATGATAAGCCATAATTTATTTAATAAATTGATGGAGGTGAAATCTAGCATTATCCCATGGTTCATTTTAGACCACCAATCGATCATGATATCTTGAAATAAGATGAGGATAAGGAGGGAATACCCCTTCAACTCAATTCCTATTTGTTATTAATATCTGAATATAAAACATTGGTGCAAAGTGTGCATGGAACACTTCTACACACCTTTCTACATGTTCCCCAGTGCTCACTTTTCACCAGAAGCTTAAAAATGTTAAAGCTGAGACTCGCAAATTGATAGTTCTAAGGAAAAATGATGAGATTAAATCTTTAATTGAGATTAAAAATAATCTACATGATTTTAGTGATGTCAATGAGCCTCTATTCTTATTGGATGAATATCAATAAAATTGTCTCTTTGGAGGGTCGGAGGAGAGACATTTTAAAAGGGAAGGAAGAGGACATTAGACAAAAGAGTAGGGTGATATGGATAAAGGCGAGAAATAGGAATTCTAAATACTTTCACATACATTTCAATTGCAAAAAGCAACGAAATTTTATTAAAAATATTAGGGATGAAGATGGGATCCCACATAATAATCAAGCATCTTTGGAACATGTTTCCATTAATCGTTTTGAAGGGCTCTTTTTTGCCAAAGATCATAGGTATGCAGATCAAGCCTCCTTCACTGATCTCATTCCATCTATGTTGACACAAGTGGATAATGAGAGCTTCAGAAAAGTGATAAATAGTGAGGAACTTATGTCCACTTTGAAGGATTCTGTGAAGGACAAGAGTCCTGGGACAGATGGGTGGGGGTTCGAATTGTTCATCTGCTTCAAGGATTTGATGATTCTGGATCTCTTGAGGGTGGTTGAGGAGATTAAACATAGAGGTTTCATCACTGGAGCCATTAATTCCATTTTCATTGTCCTAATTTCTAAGATGAAGGATCCGAAGACCTTTGCAGATTTCTGGGCCATTTCATCATGCAATTTTGTGTATAAAGTCATTTCTAAATTTATTGGAAGAAGGCTTAAGCTGATACTGACAAATTTTGTCACACCGGAACAATTTAGATTTTTGGAATTACGCAAGAGATGTTAAATTCAATCAACTCCAGTGCTAAGAAATATTGCACCCTTAAGGTATATTTGTGCAAAGCTTATGATAGTACTGATTGGGAATTCATATTACTGATTTTGATCAAAATGGGAATGAGATCTCAAAATTACAGATGGATTATGGATTGTTTAAGATCTATAAATTTTGTTGTGATTATTAATGGTATTCCTACAACTTTCTTTTCTTCTTTCCAGGGCCTGAGACAAGGTTGTGCGCTGTCACCGTTACTCTTTCTGCTGGTTATTGATAACTTAAGTAGGAAAGTGAGGGCTTCCAGGGATGATGGACTCATTAGAGGGGTTAGAGTCTCTAAAATTCATTGGGTTACCCATCTTATGTTTGTTGATGATCTTTTATTTGGAGGTCAAAATTTGTGGATGAATGGGCCATATTCCATAATATTATCAAATATTTTGGAGAAGCTACATGTTTATACATGAATGAGGCTAAGTCAAATATTATACACAAAGGAGGGTTGGACACTGTATTACATGAAATTAAATAATTGTTTGGGGTATCATCCAAAAAGTTGACAAAAGGTTTTTCATATTTGGGATTTACCCTCAAACCTAATGGCTATATGATTTATGATTGGGATTGGCTAATGGATAAGTTCAACAATAAACTGGACTGCTGGGTACATAAATGGATGAATTTGGGAGGGAGACTCATTATGCTAAAATTGGTCTTGCCGAATATCTCTGTCTATTGGATGCATCTCTTTTTTTTACCCAAGGAAAATTTCAAAAGGATCCAAGCGATCATGGGAAGGTTCTAATGGAGCACGCTCATGAGAGGGAAATTGTAAGTTACATCTGGTTCAATGGTCTATTATTACAAGACTAGTTGAAGAGGGAGGATGGGGTGTCATCGATCCAGGTAAGTTTAACAAGGCACTCATAATAAAAAATATGTGGAGAGAAGTAGCGGGTGAAGGAATTTGGTCAAGCATTATTCAATATAAATATATTTTTGGACACTGATTGATATCCTGGATTATTAGAGGGGCAAGGAATAAGGTAGATATATTGTATATATCGAGGAGCATGTATCAAGTTTTACATTTTCTTTTGGGATAGGTACGTTGGTTAGTGGGTGATGGATCTTGGATATAGATAGGATTAGATGCAATTGTTGGTATGAGCGGAAATCACACCTTATCTGTTCAGATTCTCAATCCCTTTGCACAACATGTAGATTTTTCATATTAATAAGACCATTTGTAATATACTACATAATATGGATGGGCAGATTTGAACTTCTGCAAAGGATATGGGATTATCTCGTATACAAGGAGTGGAATGGGAGTAGTATACCATAGGCCTTAGAAATGCATGGATTTCACTAAATAATTACGAGGATCACATGATTTGGGTTGGTTCCCTTAGGAAAGGAATCCCGGTGGTAAAAGATATTTATGTCAATCTGCCTATTATGAATATCTATCTGCGTTTCATTTTCACACTCTCACCCACACACTGTCCTTGTTTGTTATGTTTTTTCACATTATTATAACCATATTCATAAAACCCAGAGGCATACTAGCACTCCTTAATAATTATACCTACACTTCCCTTAATTCAGTCTAACAACAAACAAATTTTCCAAAACAAAATCAAGATACATGATTTGTCCTGTTCTAAAAAATACATTACAGTCCATATACATAAGTCTTTCATCAAAAAAATATTTGAATTTAAATAATTCTATAAATTATTAAACCATAATTTGAATATCCTACTACTCAACACTTTGTAAACAACTTCAAACTCCAAATATTTTCTTCAAGCTTTCTATCTCGTTGATTCCTTCTTCGACCTCCAGTATCACACCTGTTTGACTCCCAAAAGTAATCATTTTGATAAATCATCTGCGCTTGTGTTAGGTTATCTACAAGCATGATGATAGGATATGTTAGAGAAGAATGTCTCCATTTTTTTCATCTGAGCTAGCATAAGGTGCAAATTCATATTCCCCATTTTGTAGCAACCCTTCATCTAATGTATAACCACATCATAGTCTCAAAAAATGAGAAATTTTTTCACCTCCATGTCTGTTTTCAGTTTCATTAAGATCATTAGATCCATCAACTTAACATAGTTATTAGTAATGCACCCAAGCCTGCATTGAAATTAAGGAGAAGAGAATCATTTAGAAATAAGGTACTTCATGCAGTAAAAAGAGTATGTTGCTCTTGGCCAACGCCATACAAATTGCCCCAATTTATCAATTCACGGTCTCTTCAGCATCGTGGGTTACTGTGTCTTTTGGTGTATTTTTATGCTTCGAAACACTGAACTGATATTAGATGCACATTGAAATGGAGGAATGTATCTCTCTTGAAATATATCATCTTTTCAAGCTAACGATATGCTCCAAGAAACCACAATAGGAAGAGCTCTAAGTCATTTAAGTTCTATATTCTAGGTCCAATTCTTCAAAGCCTCCTCCATAGTCTACACTTGTCACCCTTCCCTACAATTTTTCAGTTACTTCATCTCTTCCCATACCTTACCCATGTATTTGGAATTGTTAATAAATCTATTTCCTTCTTACGTAGTGTACACCACCCTAGACCATTCTTGCTACATTTTTGAAGTATTTTCCAAGTTAGTAGTTTGTTACAAATAACTAATGACATCTAAACCTTTGAATTTAGAGGAGCATAAAATTCCATGGAATCTTTCACCTCCATGCCTCCTATTCCTAGGTTTTATCTACAAACTTTGTTTTGTACCCTAATATAGGAGTATATCCCCCCCAGGGCAAAGTTCTTGAGTACATCTGAACATCCTCCTTTCTTATTCTGATATGAATCTTCTTATATTGATCCATAAATAGGTTCCATTGGAATATTTCCTTCTTTTTCAAACCAAACTCCATTCCTTTCTTCTATCTTTGCTACAAAAATGAGGCAGATATTACATCCGATCCCTAACACACAATATGAATTCCTCGACATTGAAAAGTAGCAATCAAATACAATGGTAATTTGTAGGCTTATCGACATCGAAACTATGGATTATCCCCTCTTATGATTTAATCCCCTTTGCCAACTCTCCATACTAACCATACACCTACCAAAGTGAAAGTGAGTGCCAATGATTTCCAGACTATAGACCCATTTTGGATAGTTTTTTTCCCTTCCTATCTAATTATTCCATGTGAAGGTGTTCAATGTGATTTTGCTGTACCACCTGCCTCCAGAGTTTCTATTTGGACTCATAATCTTCCATGGAGTTTTGGTAGCTAGAAATTTTCCAAAGAAGTGAATGTCTTTGAAATCCCAACCTCTAGTTTATTTTGGTTTAGACAAGGACTAGCATTTGACAAGTGGAATGCCCTCTTTCTTCCTCTTACACATCCACAAAAACTTTAAAGCATTTCTTTCTAATTATTTCAATACCCCTTATGGAGGTAGGCCATAATATGCAAATAGATTGACTTGCTTCCAACACTGCATTGGCCAATGTCAATCTACCTCCCAAGAAAGCCATTGATTACACCACTGGTTAGTTTTTTTTTCCCATATTCTTTATCAACCACTTCCAATGATTCTTGAAATGTGGATACTTAAATCCTTCTTGAAAAGGTTTTCTCTAAAACAAGAAGAAATACAAGATCATTCTTAGTGATTCCTCCTCTACCCAATTAAAACCAAGTGAATATTTCTACATATTGATTTCCATCCCATAAAATGTACAATAAAGGTCAATGGTTTCCTTTAACTTATTTAAATATTTTTCAATGTGAAACTGTTCAATGGTCTCATGAAATTTCACTGATAAAGACATGATTCTTCCAATCCATGTTGCATATTTCCATTAATACTATTTACTTGTGTATTACAGTGTTGTATCTTCTTTTGTGTTATTTTGAATTTTCTTTCATTGCTGCAATTGGAATATATTATATTAATTTACGCCTTGCAATTATAGTTGATGAGATACTATTATTTTTCCCTATTGTACTTTTAATTGTGGTCCTCTGAGTGCTTTCTTCTTGTTTTTATTTACTAGTTGAAGGGATTGTTAATTTTAGATTTTACCATATTTCTTGTTGGCTCTATGTAGATTTAATTGACATATAATAGATTTTTTTTTTTTTTTAATGTTTTTGGGATGTTTGTGAAGTTTTTGGTACATGAGAATGACTATATATAATTTACAGCTCCCTAACATTCACATAGAACCTTCATTGAAAACTGTGAGGGGGGTTTCAAATTCACATTAGATAACACCCTCCTCTGGGATAAAACGTTTAACAAACATAATAAAAGAGAAACCATCAGTGACGTTGCCAAAATTTGTAGCCTCTTCAAGTTCTTCCATCCCCTCATTAAGGTCAAGAATATATTCACCAAATACATCCTATGGCAATGATGGTTTAAGAAACACAACCACACGAAAACCTTCAATGATAAAAACCAAATCTAAAGCTTCTCCAAGGTCTTAAATCCTCTCGTCAAGGTTAATTGTGTCTTGGATCAAATCCAACAACACATAAAGTTTCAGTGACAACACGAAACTCTGCAGCTTCTTCAAGGTCTTCTAACCCATCTTCAAAGTCAGTATTGTCTACATTAAAGTCATTATCATCTGCATCAAAGTCCTCACCAAGGTCATACATGCAGTCGTCAAAACCACTGTTTCAAGATTCCATGCCAAACCTAAGTCAGAATAATTCAACTCCTCCTCGAGAACCTTCTTCTGTGAGCAAAGCTAACTAGCATCATGTCATCTAGAAATTAAGTAATTCCACAACGAACTTCTCTTAAAGTGAAAACAAATCCTTTGCAACCATATTTAATATATATGTTTTTAGGTGGAATACCTCCAAATTTAAGGACCACAATGCCATAAAAGATTTTTTTATCTAATAGTTTTAGACCTGGAGCCCCCAACTTTTCACGATGTACAATTGAATCTCCTACTGTAAGTAGTCTGAGAAGACAATCATGGCCACAGAACATAACAAGAGAAAGAGTTTGGTATGACAATCTTACTAGTGATATGACTAGTTTGAAGACAACCAAACTACATGGTAATGGCATTCACAATGTAACAATGCCCATTTCACTTAGCAACAAGATGGTAGAGAAAGGTATATATGAAGGGAGATCTCTCCCATTTCACTTAGCAACAAGATGGTAGAGAAAGGTATATATGAAGGGAGATCTCTCTCTCAAAATATAGTAAAGAAATCAAATAAGTATATCAATGCCACCTTGCAACCCTAAGAGACGGTGAATTCAATGTCACCTCTTCGATATGATTCATTTGTTGTTGAATATCCTTCAAGCACCTGATCCATTGAATTTGGAAATATTTCTATGAAGGATTTCTATGTTTTTTTAATTTTGTGATTATTTCACCTTGTGGTTATTTTGGGCAAGAAATTTTAGGAATGTCACATAGTGGGCGATAGGTAATTTTTTATTTTTATTTTCTTTATAATTGCAACACCCATTCCATGATACCTTCTCTATATTGTTTGATTGTATTTTGAACTTCTAATTTCATTTTGTTTTGTATTTTAACTATAAAGTTGAACATACTTGGTATCATATCCATTTAAACAACATACAAAATTTGAAGATAATATTAGTATTATATTTTTTTGTGTTAAAATATTTCTAGATTCATAGTTTATATATATATAAGATAAAAAAAATTTCAATGCCTTCTTTTGATTGTTACTTGACTATGGTGTGGGTCGGTTACAAGAAATGTGATTGGAAAAAGGATGGGGAGACAATGCAAAGCATGACTTGGAAATGATTCATTTGTTGTTGGAGATCCTTCAAGAACCTCAACCACCGACTTTGGAAATGTTTCTAGTAGGGATTCCTATGGTTTTTAATGTTGTGATTATTTCACGTCATTAGTTATATTGGGCAAGAAAATGTTTTAGGAATGTTGGACAACACATCAGTGGATAGGTAAACAATTTTTTTTATAATTGCAATATCCATTCCATGGTATATTCTGTTTATTGTTTTATTTTATTTTGAACATTTTTTTTGTTTTTTGTCTTTTAACTATGAAATTGAAAATACTTGGTATCATGTCCATTTAAACAACAACCAAAGTTTGAAGATGAAATTAATATTACACGATATTGATTAAAATTCTTTTAGTTTTTTTTGTGTTAAAATATTTTCACGACGATTAGAAAAGTTTACTTTCATGTTGTTATTTGAGCACATGGATTTGTTTATATACTTGACCAGGTTCATGTGTTAGAGAATGAAATGTTGTTGCAAAAAAAATGACAAGGATTAGAAATCACATTTCAAATTATTTGTTTTCACAAGTTATCTACAACTTGAGAATTTTAACATGTAATTTAGTTAGTATGATTGTGCCTAAGATTTCCCTAAAGATTGAATACTAAGTTACTAAGGTGTTCTTTTCTATGGTGACATTTTATTTGCTTTGTTTATACAACTCATCTGGCTGCATAATGGCCACTATCGCCCAACTGAAGAAAACATGTTCAATTTTCTTGCCTTTATGGGGAAAAATGGCTTTGGCATTGCCGATGTTGAGGTATATGTCGTATAAATTTTTTATAGTCTATTTTGGTTTATATTCAAGTGTTCATTGTCTTTCATGGCTTACACTCTGTATTGTATCTTTTTTTGTTTTCAGAAAAAGAACTTAATATTGATGATAAAAAGCAAGAATTGAAGAAAGAGGATAAAAATAACACTCGAACGACAAATGAGAAAAGAGAGAGAGAGAGAGAAGAGAATCGATTTAGCGATACCCTTAAAGTCAATATCCCACATAATACATACACATAGATATTTGTGGTCAAGTCTTAAGAGTTGGTGAATTCACCTATAATTCCTTGGAAACACAATGATAATGTTTTGAAGTAATGAAACAACATTTCATGTGTAAATTTTAGTCCAACCAATATTAAGTTGGAAACTCATATTGTAATACTTGAAATTTCATATAATAAAGTTTATGTGGTTGAAATTATTTATAGTTGCACTTGATATTATTTAGTATTATAATTAACATATGTAACTTTGCGTTTTTATAATGGATAAACATGCACATTGTATGAATTTTTTTATTTAGTCGCAAAACCATACTAATTAATTTATGTTGATTAATAATGAACACATAAAATAAATTTAAAACTACTAAATTAGTAGTTAATATTGACTAATGCTGAACACAAATAAAATGAATATACAATTAAATTAGTTGTTTATAATGATTATTAATGAAAGTAAATGAAATGAATATAAACTGCTAAATTAGTTGTTTATATAATAAATATGAAACTACCAAAAAATGATAAATGAGTACTACAAATGATAAATTTGTGATTACAAATGATGACTGAAATTTTCATATATACGACCATTAGTAGCTAATTTATAGTATCTTATAACATGACCAAAATTTATTGATATTTCTTTGGCTATTAATTGGTTTCAAATGATGACTAAAATTTGCATATATATGACTATTGGTAGCTAATTTATAGTATCTTATAACACGGAAATTTTTTTTGTCATATTTATTTAGTCATTAATTGGGTTTCTCGGGTGATCATATAGTAATATATTTTGTTGTATATTTGGTCATTAATTGTGGCAATTAATGATTAAATCAATGACTAAATTAATGACCAAATTTATGGCTAAATATACTACTAGATGATGAAATTGAGACAACAAACTAATGACTAAGCTAAAAGTGACTAAAAGTTGGTCGCGCTACAAGATACTGTAAATTAGCTACTACTGGTTACTCACTAAAAAATCATCGTTTTTATGAAAATTTTAGTCGTTTTTTTAGTAACTAATTAGGCATTTTGTACTAGTGACCCAACTCATTTATCTCATGGAATGGCTAATTCACTCATTACAAAGCATTGCACATATAATCTAACCTTCAAATATCAATGGCACTCTCTTTCACTTCCCTACACGACATAAGGAAGATCTTCCATATTATGCTTGACAATTCCTTAGGGATTTTCTTCCCTTCCAATGCTCTTTAGTGTAGGCAGAAAGAGTCTAATTTTTTGAATTCTTTCTAGGAAGAACTTGGAAGATTAAAGTGTGCCTCTCAAACAACTAATGAACAATTTTAACCAACAAGTGAAAGATTCCTTCGTTTCCCAACCTCTATGCTCATCTACAACCTCTCTATCTCTTCGCCAAGGGCAACCAATTCCCCTTTCATTGTATTGATTGTGATCATCTTCATATTTATGGTTAATTAGTAGTATAAGAAAATGTAGCAAGAACTACAACAATAAGCCCTATTTTTATGCCTCAAATGCACCATGAAATTACTTATGAAAAAGTTTTTTCAACCTACTATTATTCACCCATATTTTAAATAGGGGCTGAAAATTAGGTTGATAATGAGGTTGAAAATTATTTAGTCCAAAATAACCAATATAATATATATCAAAACAAATATCAAAATCTAGGTCAAAATTATTTATAAAAATCATAACTTTAGATTCAAAAAAATATTTTGAAAATAGATATTACAAATGCGATTGAAAAATGATTTGATGGTGGCAATTTATTACACAAGTATTATTAATGAGGTAGAAATTTATTTTGAAAGTTTAATAGGAGGTATGGGTTGAAAATTTTATTTCAAAAAAAATGTTCTTGATCATGAGCTCAGAGATGATCCTAGTCATAATAAAAAATCAAATCCTAATCCTAAACTCACTTCCTACTCTTAAGCTTTTCTTGTCGATCCTAACAACTAGCTAAGTCTAAATCACATTCTAAGTAGCTATATTCAACTTTGGATTGATAAGCTCCACAACGATTTATATGTATGTTATGTTTTTATGGTTTACATTTAGATTAATTCTTGAATATCACTCCATTATTAATAACAATTACAACAATCAAATTTAATATCATGGCATAGCCAGACGAAAAATTATGGTTGTTGGATTGCATGGTGTTAAATAGATGTATATGGAATGTTAGTTGAAATCACTACATCACAACATGATAACTTCACTTTGTAGAGCTCCCCACCTACCAAACGCCTTGGTAACACTCCTCAAGTGAGACCTTCCTTCCTTCAAGAATTGATAATGTTAATGCTAGACTAGTACAATGTTTGTTAGACACTTAAGTGGACCCTGGTTTACCAATTAAAGCCAATAAATGGTTTTGTTTTTGGTACCACAACATGATTATGAGGCCTTACAAAAATGAAGGAACAACTGGCTAAACCACAAGTGGAAGGTTGTTTTGATGATAGAATGAAATATTTGTTATTGAGGAAGCCCCATTGTTTTGTTGGAGAATGGAAAAATTCAAGGAGACATTCATGTATGAAGGCATGTTTGAAATTTGATGGGTAAAGTCTTCTACTGAGTTTGTGTGAATGGATGCATATGCTTGATGAAGCCCCATGTCACCATTGAGGAGACAAGAAGACAAGTAAGTTGAATATTAAATCCAATAACTTTGGAGCATTGCAATCACTTGGTTAATCGAGCAATATACTTTTGGAGGGAGAAAATAATTGAAGAATGCATTGTATCTAGTTTGTAGTAGAATTATACTAGATGTACTCAAAATCCAAGGTCAAATTTCAGAAGGGGTTTTAAGAGAGATTAGTGAACACAAACCCTACAAGGATAAAAATGTTGTTTGTGAAGGAAAATTTGTTTCTTATGAACCCACTGAGCATGGTGTTGTAAAACCTTGCATTAAGGAACAAGTTACAATGGGGTTGGAAAAGATGAGAGTTCAAAGAATCAAATGACCATGGAGGACACAAAATATAAAGAGAAATTTGAGCAAGCTTCGAGGAAGTAGAGATAACTAACCATTGTTGGTTGAACTATATGTGAGAAAATGAAGAAGGCTATGAGGAGTTGCAAAATGAACAATACCAAATTTGCACTGAGAAAGAAGAAAGAGAAAAAGGACTGTGACTCAAACCTCCTAGAAAATGCACATAAAAACAACTTGTGGAAAGATAAGAAAGAGCAAGGGAACCATCCGTGTTCCAAAATATAGGTTCAAGTGCACCCACTATCGTTGATAAGTTTTGCTGCATTAGCAATGTCGATCAATAACATTCTCGTTAGAGGGTCCTGAAAGTCTAACTCTGCTATGCTCTTTTGCCCCCATGCCCTAAACGAATAATGGAAGGAGAATACATCTCTAGCAGTTGGATAAAATCTCTACGTGTAACCATTG
The DNA here is from genome assembly GCA_034641835.2 of Pinus albicaulis. Lineage (NCBI taxonomy): Eukaryota > Viridiplantae > Streptophyta > Pinopsida > Pinales > Pinaceae > Pinus > Pinus albicaulis. The sequence goes on from CM076580.1 coordinate 1,720,858,225, forward strand.
TTTCACAAGTAAAACCCTCTCTTCCATGAACAACACTTAAACTTTAAGAATTTGCAATGAATCCAGAGAGTCCTTACACTATTTTTTCATAACATGATCATAATGAATTTCATACGATTTCCAAAACACAATGAGTATAACTTGTTAGTGTTAGTATTTGCATATTGTCACCAGTGATCAAATGGACTCTTATAATTTATTTTTAGGGTCCCATAGTCAATTTTTTTCATTTCACCAGGTCTTCAAAGCAAAAATTTGGTCACTGGGTATTAGGTTTAGGACTATTTCCACTCTTTCCAAAATTTTAAATTGTTGGTCCATGTCATCAAATAAGCTAAGTATATCATCATCCATAAATTTTCATCATCATTTCAGCCATCATTACCATGATCTCATTCAATTCAGAGTCTCCATTAGGTCATTAGGGTTTCAAGGTCATCAAACTTCCATTTCATGCATAAAATCTGGCAAATTGGAAGAGTGGTAATAAAGCAAGTTTCTTCAAATAAATTTTGATTTTTAAAAGTAATTTTATGTTTATAAATGTAATAAGTAATTCAGAGTTCAAAAATTGCAGTTCAAATGTTCCAAGGAAGATTCAGAAGTTCATATTACGAATGTCCAAGGTTGTGAATTCAAAAAGAAGAAAGAAAGTCATGCTTCAAAAAATCATGTGGGGCCCATTGTCACCTAAAGAAAGCCATTACATGCTTATAAAAGAGAAAAAGTCATAAAAACATTTCATTTTCACTCCTCTTTCCCCTCATTATCGAGCTCCTCCTTCAGTTGGTGAGAAAAATGCGTTTTTACAGCTCCAAGAGGAAAAAATGGGAGGCTCTGCGCATCTATGAACCACGTTGCGCATCTGGAGGAGGCGCTGCACATCTGTGAACTATGTTTCACATCTGGAGGAGGCAATGCGCATCCATGAATGGCGTTGTACATCTGTGAACTACGTTGCGCATGGGGCAGAGTTGCCCAATCTTATTAAAAAAATCACCATATTCAAATTTTTAGCCTCCATTCCAATTTTTCTACTCTCCAAGCATTACAACAATTAAGTACACTCATTTTTAAGTGCTCTCTTCCTTTTAAAACCAAAAAATGATAATAATCTAATTTCCCAAGGGTTTCATAAAAAAATCATGCTTTTGAGTGTCAAATGATCAAATGATGTTATGAAACCCTAGTACTATTTTCTCTACACCTATGTAAGTTAGTTATACACCATTACCATACCTCACAAAACATTTCCCATCATTTTTGCAACATCTCCCTACAAACCCTAGCCACCAAATTGGGCCATTTTCTTAGCTATGATTGTGTTTCAATTTCCTAGCTTACTCCCCTCACTTATTAACCTTCATATCACTCCCTAAACATTCCTAAGATCCCTGCCCCTCTCCCTAAATTTTTCTACCCTCATATCCCTTCCCAAACTCCCTCATTTCATTCCCTTCACTCACTTTTCCTTGTTTTTCCCTTCCCCACCATCTAGGGTTTTCAACCATGGAAGGAGATTCCTCACCAATAGAGAAGAGAAGACAACATAAAGGGGGAAATATACTGAGGTATGAGCCCTCAAATTGCAATGAAATCATCTCCTCACCCTTCATCAGAAAAGGCTTTGAAGATGTCAACTGTCTAGGGTTTTATCAAAGGGTGGAGGAGGTAGGTTACCATGAGGAGCTGACAGATTGGTTTGCCACCAACTTGAAAAGAGAAAATTCCACCATTGCAGGGATTGATTTTACATTTTTAGTTGATGCCCTCTCTCTTGCCACAAGGATAGAAAACCATGGGGAGTATTGGTTCAAAGGCATGAACCTTGACCTTGAAAAATACAAAGCTTTCATAAAATCACAGTACAAAGAGACCCATACCCAAATTATTCCATTTAGATACTTGCTGGAGAGGTATGCAACATTGATGAAAGTTATAATGAAATTATTCACATGTGAGGGCAGGTTTTCTAGATTGCACTGATATCATATTAGATTGCTCATGCACTTCACAACAGTGAAGTCCTTAAACTTATGCAATTTCTTGTATATGAGTGTGAGCAAGATGGCATAAAAGGTACAAGTCATGAACACAGATCATTACCCTAGCCTCTTTCACCAAAACTTGGTGAAAGTCATAGTTCTTGATTAGTTCGCAGAGAGGAATATGACATGGGATGCATTCATTGAGACAACTTTGCAAATGCACACAACCACTACACCAAATCAACAACAAAACATATCACCTGCCATGTTAGCACAACCTATGGAGGTGGGATCATTAAGAAAACTTGTTGAGGCTCCAAATAGGCCTAGGCCTGTGGTTACTCTCACCTATCAGAGAGTCAGGAGGCTTGCGTTGTCTCCTCGGAAAGAGGAAGGGACAAAGCCTATTTCAGTACATGGATCACCATCAACATTGCATGAGACATCCATGCATGATGAGGAGGAACAGGATTTTGACTTGGTTGACTTGGAGGACCATGATGAGCAGAAAAAATTGAAGAGAGAAATCAAAGACAAGGATTCTTAGATCAAAGAGCTCCAAGACAAATTAGCAAGGGCTCAATTCATCATTTCATTTCTTGAGCAAGAGAACAATCAATTGAAGACAAATCAACTGTTTTTGGAGAAAAGGTTGTTTGAGGCAAACAAACAAGAGAAGGGAAAAGAAGTAGTTGAGAATGAAAAGAATGATAAGGATTAAAAGAAAATGAAGAGGAAGAGGCCAAGAACCATGGGTCTCAAGAAGGAATTACAGAAATAGAAAGAGCAAAACCCTACAGATGAGGACCTCACTTTTGAGGAAAGGATGGCTAAAGAGATCAATGAGGACAAGGATTTTTGGCTTGAGAAGGTCAATACCCACTTGGAAAAGCTCCTAGATAGTGCTAATAGGGATAACACGATCCACAAATTCATGGTTGCTTGCTACCAAACAAGAAATCAAATTTCACACATCAAACTCATGCAATTGCAAGACAAACTCAAGCAAACCCAAGACAAGCTTAAGTAAACCCTAATTAGCCAAGAGGAGAAGGGAAATATTGATTTGCTTTTCGATGCCTCCTTGGTTGCATAGTACACCTCATCCAGCAATTATGGACCAATTTTTGGGAGATTTGGAGCATTTTTCGGTTTTTGGTCAAATTTGGTGCAAATTCAGAAAAAACAGGAAAATTGACTAAGGCAGGGCGCTGTGATTTTTCCTCAGGGCACCAAATGACAAGTGTTCTGGAAACTAGAAAGGCAGGGCTAGTTTACCATTCTCTCATAATTAAATTTTTACTATAGGAAGGTGTCCAAAAGTGTCCTCCAATTTGGTGTTACGCATCTACAAATTTCTGAGTTTTTAATTACAAATTTCACCGTGTAATTTTTGGCAAATCCTAGTTTGACTTGTGTAAAAGTCAAAAGGTGAATGTGGATGAATATAAAAGTAAAAATGTAAATGTAAATGGTAAATATAGAGGTAAATAGGTGTCTTATCCTCTATTTATTACTTTGAGTATATGTCTCACGATGGTTAGGAAAAGGAGGAATTTGTTGTGCAACCTCCCTAGTGTGTAGCTGACTTCAAATAGGTGCATGAATTTGAATTTTTTGCTAGAAAATTCGACCTCCAAAGGATGATTTTGACCTTAGTAGCTATATTAGGCCTTTTTTAATCATTTCCAAGGGTTGAAACATTGGACATTGAGCTAGTGTATTTCATTTTGACAAAGTAATACAATGAATATAAAGAAAGTTGCAACTTAAATTTAGGGATTCATGTGGTGAGATTGTATGACTATGTTTCTCTTTTATAAGTCACTCCATTGAATTCTTTCTCTTTCCATTACATATCTATTTCTTTCACTCATTGTATTTACATTTCTTTAAGCAGGATTCATGAGTAATGCATGCCCTGTTTTGATGAGATGATGATGTCGTGTTTATTCTCTTCTTAAGGAATGAATTCATACTTATATGTTTGTTCCTGATATTTATTTTCATCCTACACCATAATAATATAGCTTGAAGGGTCACTCAAGCTTGCCTACCTTTCCCTTCCATTCCCCTGCAATTTTTGCTCTTGTAACCCTAATAGAGTTTTCAAAGCCTAGCTCTAAAGGTCCATTTTCATCCAGCACAAAAATCCAAATCAACCAAAACTTAATCTGCATATCTATCCTAAAATATCCATGATCCAGTCATATTGGCTGTGACCTCATTGAGAGAACCCTCTTAGCCTAATAGGGCTAGCTGTTAGGTCAAAGTGGTATGTGGTTACCTTTGCTGGTCTCATTCTTAGCCTTCGGAGATCCGGTGGAGTGCTAACATAAATGATATTTCCCCGTCAGAGCCTTGGCTTGAATCCTTTAACAAAACCCCTACCTGCTTCAATCACACTGCTAATAATAGAAATCAAAACCTCAAAATGTGTCAAACATGAAAAGCAAGCCTACAAGAAGGGATGATATAATAGAGAAAATTCATAGATATAACTTGCTTATATTTTCAAACTTGATGTGTGCTTCATTTTATGCAAGTGAAAATGTTGACTTGAATTGGAGTCTTAAGCAAGAAATAAGAGATGGAGAGGAGGAATGTATTGTTTGAATGATTTTGGGAAAGATCGGTGAACAATTGAATTCACTGTTGATTTTATTTCTTTATCTAGGATTTTCTCCTTGTTTTGGTCTTCAGGGAAAATGTAGATGCAGGTAGGGAGGGAAACCTTGATCTCTATAGCGAGAAAAGGTAAATGTTAGTGTTTGAGTTTTGTTAAAACAATCTCAACCTTTGCCTCTCATTCTATGGAAGGGATTGGGATATTTCAAGTGTACAAATTTTATTATTATATCACCATATTTTATGGAAAGTTGTTTGAAAATGGTCATTTTTAAGTAATTTATTTTTATTGTATTGTAGAAGAAAAATAGAGTGAGAGCTAATTCATTAATTTTATTTAAGGAAAATAATATTATTTGAACTGATTCATTGGCAGGCCATTAACGGGTGGACTTTCACTATTGCAAGATACTTTTGTTTATTGCTTAGTTAACTTATTTCCTTGTGTATAGGTAAAATGAGATTTTAGTCAATCAAAAACAATTTTAAATATTATTCTATGACCAAATTAAATTATTTGTTTCCAAAACATGTTCTCAATGAGGTTTCAATACAGTTCTTCTTAGTGTCAATTCAATTTATTTATTTTAAAGACAACTCACACTATCCAAAGTTAAATGGAGCTTGAGGTATAGTTTTTATAAATAGAAACAAATATCCATTTCAATTGCATATTTATGAAGCATTAGAAAGGGATCAAAAATAAATTAGGATGTCAATTAGGTTTAGCTTGGGTGGTTAAGAGGAGTTGTTATCCTCATTTTCTAAGGTCAATCTTACTTGTGATGTGTTTATTCCTTATGTAGGGTTTGCATTATCTTTTGGATTTCCAACTCAACCTTTTTAATTCCTCCATTCCACCATGACTCGTTTCCATTTAGTTTTGCATTAAAATAATTCTTATGTTATTATTCATTTTATGTGAAGAAAAGTATGGATTATGTTGGTTACATATTGTTGTTACAGAAGATGGTCTTATCGGCGTATTTATTATATGGTGAACAATATATTATATGTGTTGTGTATGGAAATAATTTTTTTTCTTACACTTATTAGTATGTTTAACTATGTTTGGTTGTTCTTAGGTGTTGTAACAATGTATTTAGACACCGCCTCTATTTTAGAATACAAGCTTTCTAATATACAAAATCGCTCGATTCTCCAACATGGTATTAAAGCTAATGGTTTGAGATGTAGCATGTTGCCTACAAGTCTTATGCAAGTTGTAGATGCTCTTAAAAAATCATATTTTCTTAGTGGATTGGTTCGAGGTTTCTAATTTCAAACTAAATCTAGGATCAAATCAATGGGTCAACATTATGAGTTTCAAGCTAGATATTATAAATTTTAATGGAAACAATTATGGTATTTGGGCACAATATATGGGAAAATTATTGAAGAGTGAAAAGTTATAGGACTTTACAAAAATGGTGGTTCTTATCCAAAGGATAACTAATAAATGTTTCTCATCGGCAGGAAGAAGTATGAGGCTCTAGGAGTCACAATGTTGAAGAGTGTAAATAGGTTCGGTCTTCATTATTAATGTATTTGTAAAAAGAACTTATAATTATTATTAAATGAATTATTAAAGCATGGGTTTCATTCTTGGGTCATATTTAGATTAAGGTCCCAATTGTGGGCTTCTAGGTTAGTTTTTACAGATATAAATTGATCCAATTTTTGGGCTTTTAAATCATGTAACATTAAATTATCAAAAGGCTCCTCCATCAAGTCATATTATTCAAGGTCATCATCCTCGAAATCTACTTAAAATACAATCCTCAATTCAAGTGATACAAGTCATCAAATTTGCCTCCTTAAGTTGGCCTAAATCAGTCTTCAAGTCAGCTAAAATCAAGACACAACACTTCACACTGTCATGTCGGCTCAGTAACTGTGGAAAACAACTATATATATAGGGGTATAGTTTTTCATTTCCACCACAGAATTTTGGAGATCTCTGAAGTTTCGAACCACTGATACAACTCAGATCATGATCGTAGGTTCGATGTTGGAGGATAAGGCCTCGAACCTATTACAAAATTCGGATGACCATTTATGCTTTGATTTGGGTAACTTCCTTACTATGATGTTGCAAAAAAATAGTGCCTCGGTGTCAACACAAATCTACCACAGAATTAGTGCTATGTTATGATACTCAATGCTATGAAGATGCTTGGTGATCTCAATTATGATGCTCAGTGCTATGATGGTGCTCAGTGATCTCAGTAATGATGCTTGATGTTATTTTTCTATATCAAACTCAGTCAAGGTAATGAGGATGGAGTTTAGGTGCAAGAAAAGGAGATATCAGTGTCATGGATATATTGGTGCTAACATAGTGAAGGGATGACTTGATGGAGGAATTCTATAGTCTAAAGGTCTTGGTCGTCTCATCTTAAATCTACTAAAGGAATAATTTTGACTGGGTTTTCCCCAAAGAGTAGGGTTTTTCCCTTGCATGTGCCTTCATATTGTGTCTTCTTATATTTTTTCATTGGAATTACTCTTTATGATAAGAAAAGACAAATTTAAAGAAAAAGTAATAATAACAAAACATCACATGATAAAGTCATGATAGGAGAAATTGTTTAACTGCAATTTCCTTTATTTCTCTAACACATAAAAACCTCCATCTCAAGGTGGATTCAATATCATATAATCCATATCAACTACTCATATAATCCATACTCTTTAGTATATCAAAGAGCTAGAAATTGATGCTTATTTTCCCCTAAGACCCTACAAACCCTATATTCGCCTTGCAAACCTTAGCCTATATAACAAAAACAACAAAGTTCGTACATAATTTACAACATCTTGAATTTGAGAATTCCACCAATTCAGTGACACTCCAACCAATTTTTTAGAAAAAAAATGCCTAGGTCAAAAGACTCTGTGTGGCATTGATCACCATGGTGTCACTCTCTAGTAGTTATTATTTGGTGGAGTCACCAATATAATTTATTTTGACCCCTCTCCATAGATTTCTCTCAAGGCATTAATTGTGTTGGGTTATATCTTACACAATATTTATAGTGGCCCTGTGGTACCATGACATACACCTACAACATGTCATCCATAGAGGACACAAAGTAAATTTTTCAATCCCTCTCATATTAGATTAACACTCTCACCTGGTCGCTCAGGACACAATAGACCAACATGCCTTCCCTCACAGTGCAAGTTGGCCTTTATTGTGAGAAGATTAGGATTTCGAGGGTAAGCATGAAAATGATGTGATTTTCTCAAGAAAAGTCTCTCATAAGGATAAGCACTTTAATGAGAAATAAAATCACAATATTGACCACTCGCTTCTTACCATTCCCACACCATAAAAAAACCCTAAAAATGTCATTCTTAAAATCTCTTGCGTAGTTTCCTAATGTCATTCAAGTAGAATCTCGCAATTACTTATGTCAGTAATGGTACGATCATTTTTTTAATCTCTTGAAGGAACTCTTTCTAGACATGCACCCCATCAAACATAAATCATTGAGTCAAAATGAATGGAAATGAATGAATAAGAGGGTGGGTCGGGGAGTGTCAGTGAGTGTCAGGCATGCCAAGGGGGGAGTGACAAGGCATGCTAGGAAATGCTAGGGCATGTCAAGAATTTTCAGGGTGTGCTAACATGTTCCAGATAGTGCCAAGGTATGTCAATGCATGCCAAACATGCAATGACATGACATCTGTTAAGGCGTGACAAGATGTGTGAGGTGTTAGGGTATGCAAATGCGTGTCAAGGAGTGTCAGGCGACAAAAGGGAACACCAAGTTTAAATGAAAATATATGAACACATATGAGGGTTAATAATTCAGGACCTTACCTTTTCAAGAGGGGCATGCTACGTATAGCAACACTAGTGCCAATACATGCCAAGGGCCAAGTGCTAGCATGTCTTAAGCACCAAATCATCCTCTATTGCTTATCTCTTAATTATGAATAATTGATCTCAAATAAATTTTATCATAAACCATGCCAAGGAATTCTAGGGCATCCAAACACATGCCAAGAATTTTCAAGTGCCAAGAGCCAATATGTGTTAGGAAGTTATAGGGCATGGTATGGAGTTTCGGGTTTGCTAAGGAGGGAGTGACAAGATATGTTAAATAGTTCTAAGGCATGCTAGAGTGCTAGGGAAGCATACCAAGATGTGCCAAGTGACAATATGTGTTGAGTGTTAGAAAGTGCTAGGAATACACATGGGAGAACTATGTCAAAATGCATGGAAATGAATGAATAAGAATGTCTGACAGGGAGTGTCAGTGAGTTCCAAGTGTGATAAGGAGGGAGTGACATGGTTTGGTAGGCAACAATAATTCATGCTAGTGTGTCAGAGTGGCATGCATCCAAGATGTGCCAGGTGCTATGGTGTACCAATACATGGTAGGAAGTGTTAGGGATTCTTAGGGACACACAAGGGGGAACTAGGTGAAAATAACGCATGAAAATGAGCGATTAAGAGATTGTCATAGGAAGTGTCAGTGAGTTCAAGGTGTGTTAAAGGAGGAGTGACAAGGTATTCTAGACAGTGCTAAGGAATTATAGAGGCCATGGAAACATGCCAAGATGTGTGAGGTGCTAGGGTGTGCTAATGCATGTCAAGGAGTGTTATGGAGTGCTAGGGAAAAAAAAGGGAGCACTAGTTTCAAATGCATAGAAATGAATGAATAAGAGTGTGTTACAAGGATTGTTAGCAAGTTATAGGTGTGTTAAGGATGAAGTGAAAAGGTATGTTAGGTAGTGCCAAGGAATGCTAGAGTGCTAGGGCGACATGCCAAGATGTGCCAAGTGCTAGGGTGTTGCAATGTGTACCAGGGAGTGTTAGGGAGTGCCACGGAAACACAAGGGAGAATTGGTTCAAAATGCATGGAAATGAATAAATAATTGTGTGTGATAGGGAGTGTCAATGAGTTCCAAGTGTGATAAGGAGGGAGTGACAAGGATATATGTTAGGCAATTCCAAGGCATACTAGAGTTCCAAGGCATGGAATGTAATGGTAGGGTTTATTAGGGAGTTCCAAAGCATGCCAAGGAATGCAGGGGATGCTAACATGTGCCACATAGTGCCAAAGGATTGTTAGACATTCTAGGTGTTATGGAAATTCAAGATGTAAACTATGTTTCTTAGGTGTTTTATGGCCATGGTTGGACGTGATATTTGACCTAGTAACTTGTTAAGTGGGATGATGATCTAGGTGGATATTGGTGGTCACTTGCTTATTCCACATAGTCAGTTTCATTAGTTTTCTTATTTACTATTTTTAGTAGTTTTTCGGGTCCTAAACTTCCAAAGCCATTTTGAGGCTCTAAACGACATTTTTTGGGCCCTTATAGAGATCTTTCCAATGAGTTATCATATACGCGAAATGGAGATAAATGATGACCATGTTATGACCCTAGGAAGTTGGCTACCCAACTAACCCCAACGAGGCCCATAAAATCTTGGTGTTACATCTGCTCGGGTTAGGGTTTTATCTTATTGTTCAATAATAAAAAGGCACTTGAGCCTCATTGTAACACATTTATGAGGAATGTAGCCACTGCATCTCTTCTCAGAGAGAAGGTACCATTTCCTGAGCTAGTTTATTTTCCATTCTGTCTGTAAGCATTTTTTAGTATTTGATATTAATGGGGTGAAGTGTTATTCTTTCTGAATCTCTGCGTTTATGTTTATTTTTGTATTTTATTGTGTTCCTACATAAGTCTGGATCAGTGGTATCAGAGTGGTTTTCTCTTTCTCGATGTTTCTTTACATGTCCCCAACGAGGTCAGGGTATAAGGAGTTAGGGCTCAATTTGGTTGAACCTTTGCAAGATCAGCCTTGCGAACCCCGACGACCTCCCATGGCAGAAGAAAATGAAGATGAGGGAGTAGGAGATCCTATCAAAATAGTTCTCGAGGAGGCCCTCGAGAAAAAAAGGAACACGATGATGGATAATTGTTCCCAGATCCTCCAATGACTATCCACTGGCGACGCATATTCATCCAAAAACCACTTTGGAGGCACCACTCCTTTTAAGGTACAAGTAAAATTTGACATTCACATATTTTAGGGCCAAATAGATGCAGATGTCGTAGATAGATTTTTGAATTTGTTGGAAGGGTATTTTTCGGTCCATGATTTCTCCGATCAAGAAAATATTACCTTTGCACTCCTCAAAGCCGCCCCCATGTCAAATATTGGTGGGAAACCTACTGTGAACAAAGGGATGAGGAAGAACCCTTGATTTTTTCAGCTACACCCACTTGGAATTCATTCCAAGACAGAATAAAGGAACAATATAACCCCATGGAGACCTATGAGGACAAGTAGATCCAATGGACCATGATGCGGAAACAAAGGGATCAAGATGTGCATGAGATGACGAATTTGTTCCATACCTTGCACAAAAATTTGAGTATTAAATATTTAGAGAAACACTTGGTGCTAAAGTACCACAATTTTTTCCACATATACATTCAGGAGGATTCAATGGAGCTCCTCAACATTACCTCGCTTGGCACGACATATTGATATGATGCCAAGATCAAGCGGAAATTTAAGCAGAAGAAGCGAGACTTTGGATCCACGAATTTGAAGCCAAGGAAAGGCGTCCCCAAACCACAAAAAAAGGGGTAAGGCCAAAGCGGGGTGACTCATGACAACCCTCCTGAGCAACAAGTGAAGAAAAACACCACAAAGCCAAAGAAGGACACGAGGAAGTGGTGTCAATTTCATAAAAGCTCCACTCACAACACAAGTGAGTGTTGGGCCAAACAGTCTCTGGTGGCCGAGCTGAAGGCATCCAAAACAGATGCATGTTATGATTCTGAGTTAGAACCAAACAATGGGAATGACAAAGGGCAGAAAATCATTGATGCGTAACCTAGTTCCACCATTGCCACCACCAAGATCGAGAAGGAGGAACCCGAAGATCCAGAGGATGGGGAGCACCTATTCCATTCCTAGATGTGGGTGAAGGGTTCTCCACTATAATTCATTATCGATAGAGGAAGCCAAAAGATCCTCATTTCAGAAGAGTTTTTGAAGCAGATTGACCTACCGATCACAACACACTCACAACGATATACCTTCGACTGGCTTCACCAAGGAAGAGATTTCCGCGTCAGCCAAAAATGCCGCCTTCACTATAGGATCAAGCCCTTCATGGATGAGGTACTTTCTAATATTGCTCCTATTGGAGTTTTTGATGTATTATTAGGCCAACCATAATTTTGGAAGTGCCATGATGTGCATGAGCCTAAACATTTTAGGCCTTGTTATGTTATTATTACTTTAGGAAATAAGTTGTACACGATACAGGAGGCAGTACTGTATTCCTCTATCTCTTTGATTACTTCCAAGGAGTGCAATAAGATTATTACCCAAATGAGGAAATTTGTTTTCATTACGATTCACCCATAGGGAAAGAAGAAGATTATGGTCGCAACCTCCAAACGCAATGCCCCTATGCAGCAGCAGCAGATGGACAAAGTCATGGAGGAATACAAGGACATTTTCTCCTCACCCACATGGATTCCTTTACACTATCAGGTTAAGCAATCCATTGATCTGACCCTAGGCACACATTCTCCAAATGGGTCGATATATCGATGCTCTGTTATGGAGAATGATGAAATCATGAGGCAAATCTAAGAACTATTGCAGAAAGAGCACATCAGGCCAAGTTCCCCGCCCTGTGGGAGCCTGACCATGTTGGTACAAAAGAAGGGTGACACTTGGAGACTCGGTATTGACTATCAGGCATTGAATAAGATCACAGTATGGAATAGGTATCCAAACCCACAGATCGATGATCTCCTAGACCAAATTAGGGGGGGGGAATATTTTAGCAATATTGAATTGAAGTTTGGCTATCACCATGTACAAATCAAACCCTCTAATGTGTGGAAGAGTGCCTTCAAAGCCAAGGAGGGTCTCTTTGAATGGATGCTCATGCCTTTTGGGTTGACGAATTCTCCTGAAACCTTCATGCGGTTGATGGACGACAACTTGTGGCCATTCCCAAACTAATTTTTGGTGGTGTACTTATATGACATCCTAATCTTAAGCCATAATTGGGAAGAGCACCTCCACCACATCCGATAGGTCCTACAAACACTGCGGCAACACAAGTTGTGTGCCAATTTGGAGAAGTGCACTTTTGGCATGACCCGGGTTCAATATCTAGGATACATTATTAATGAGTGGGGGGTGCATGTGGATCCATCCAAGATACAAGTCATTCGGGATTGGCCAACCCCAACCACTCTAACAAAGCTTTGTAGCTTTTTAGGTCTTGCCAATTTCTCCCGCAGGTTCGTGTTGGGATTCTCTCATATCACTTGGTCCTTGAGTCAAGTCACCAAGGGAGGAGAGAAAGAAAAATTATTTTGGTCTGAATCTCAACATAAGGTGTTCGTAGAGTTGAAACATCACCTCTTCTCTGCATCAGTGCTCACATTAATAGACTTGCAACAACAATTTGAGATCGAGATAGATGCCTCTCACTATGCTATTGGGGTAGTTCCTACTCAACAGGAGCATCCAGTGGCATATCAGAGTGAGACATTTTCCGACACAGTCCATAAGTATCTCACTTATGAAAAAGAGAGGTATTCCATTGTGTAGGTTTGCCAATAATGGAAGCATTAAATTTTGGGAAGGAAACGGTCATCCACACAAACCACCGATACCTGTAGTTCATAAAGACACAAGGGAAGTTGCAGAACGATCACCATCAGATGTGATCCACATACCTGCAATAGTTTCATTTTAACATCAAGTACAAGAAGGGAAACACCAATAATGTTGCAGATTGCCTCAGCCGACCATCGATCATGGCACTAACCACTGTGATCAAATCTTGTGGGCTTCATACTTCTGATTGGTCGCTTTTCTACATAGGCAATCCATAATGTGGTCACACATACAAGACACTCTTGGAGGGTAAGCAAGTTCCAAATTTTCACCTCTAGGATGCACTACTATGTCACTTGGGACACCTTTGTGTTCCTCCAAGCGAGTGTGCCAAGATGGTTTGGGTAGTGTACTACAATCAAGTCGTTGGGCATTTCGGGTTCAAGAAAATAGTGGCAGTACTATAGAAGTATTTCTATTGGTCGAACCTTCGACAGGATGTTGGGAATTACACCAGATCATGCACTGCATGCGCCATTTCCAAATCGACCATCAAGAATCAAGGCCTCTATACTCTTCTGCCTACCCCTAGTCAACCTTGGGAATCCATATCCATGGATTAGATGCTGAGCCTTCATTCTACTGAGCATGGCAATGACTATGTTTTTATGGTCATCGATAGATTCTTGAAGATGGCCATTGTGGTGGCCTGCAAGAAGAATATCATAGCAGAAGCCACTGCAAAAATCTTCTTTGAATGAGTGTGGGTACACTTTGGGATCCCACAGTCTATCATCTTAGATCAATACAGCAGGTTCCTCAGTACATTTTGGTCCAACCTCTGGTCGATGCTAGACACCCAGCTCACCAAGTCCAAAACTTTCCATCTCCAAACAGATGGACATACAGAGGTCATCAACAGGATGATCATACACATTCTGTGCATGTAAAACTCAAAGCATCCACACACATGGGATGAGAGCCTCCCCAATGTACAACATAGCTATAACTGGGCTCTCCACATCTCAACTGACCACATCCCCTTTTAGGTGGGCTCGAGATTATATCCACTATGTCCCATTGATGTAGCCATGCCATTTGTGGCTACTCAAGCAGATTTGACTCATGTCCAGTTTGAAGCTGACAAGGTGAACAATTTCATTGAGTGTATTCAACACTGTTACACAACATTTTGTCACTGTCCCTGCAATCCCCATCTCGCACATTGGATGGTAATTTATTTGACTAATAAGAAGTGTCATGCCTTGCAAAGACCATCATTGCATCCCTTTACATGAGAGAAATATTCCTTCTGTTGAAAATTCCCTGAGTAGAGATTCAGAAACCCCTGTTTTTGCCTTGGCGTGAGTAGCCAGTTCTGCCCTTGCGCCAATGAAGAAGATTAACACTAGACCCCGCACCAGTGGGCGCTCTGTCCCAGTTAGCCATCCGTGCCAAGCTGTTTATGGAATGTATTTTAAAAATAGAGCCGGAGATTCCACTCTAACAACTTCGAGGATGAGTCATTAGGAGTGGTTGGACTGAATAACCACAGACTACCTCCTTTATTTTATGGTTTCCACCTCTTGTGGAAACCTCCTAAAGGATAGGCCTCCCTTCCACCTTTGTAGGGATCCCAACCTCCTCCTTTTCCTCTATAAAAAGAAGCTATCTCTCCTTGCATAAGCTAGCTGAACATGGAGAACTGAGTATACTATAGCTGAACCATTGAAGAGATAGAACAAGAAGGAACTTCGTTGAGAGAGCTTAAGTCCATGCCCTCATCCCGTCTGAATCCCCTGATGAGCATCTAAGACGTGCTTCGGCTGAACCCTACTGGAGGAGACTGTGACGTCAAAGCTTTGGTTGTAACTCTTCCTTCTATCAATACATATATGTGACTATTGTTTGGTTCCTATTTTGTGTTATGTTATGTGTTTAATGAAATATGCTTAGCCCTCTTTGGCTGGCTAGTAGTTATGAATGAAGTTATTATGTCATATGCTGTTCTTGTTTGCTGATCTATGTGCAGGTATCCATGCATGACTGCAGAAGGATTGTGACTTACCGAGGCAGGAGCAGGAGGCCACCACCACTACAGCCACAATGATAGCATTGGACTTTAGGTAGGTCGATCTACTATGTCCTCTTTTCATTCAGTAATTAGGAACTGACACTCTAGCATGTCTCTTTGTTTCTAGACCCACTCTAGGGCTAAAGGGATCATCTCTGTCCGCAGAGAGGATTTACCTGCTTAAAAAATTAGTGAGTCCACTGGGGATTACTGTGAGTTTGTCGTTTCATCTTGTTGGGTCAAATTCGGTCATTGATTTTCTTATCTATATTTTTATGGTTTTCTTGCTTATTTTATATCCTCTGTTCAGCTGAGAGTGTCAAGAGTGACCTCTACTCTTTTATTTTTGGCTTTTCCTTTTTTCCCATAGTTATCTGGCTTGGCTCTCTTTTCGCTTGAATAGTCGCGCCAATTGGCACAGGTTTCTTTTGTTGCAGCCGCGCCAACCCATGTTTGGCATGGATTACTGCCTTATAGTTGCGCCGAATCCTGTAAGATTTGGTTTGACCTCCTTGATGAGTCTTTTGGTCAATTATGCTTGAATCTGGGTTGTTTTTTGTGTGTAATTGCACCTTTGGGTCTGGTTTGACTGTTGCAGCTTGTTTTTCTCAATTTTTTGTCTATTTTCTTATCAGTGTAGTTTAAGGACTTAGGGTTTCTGAGTGTCTTGGTGCACTAAGCCTTCTGTTTGGAAATCAGGTTTTTTTTTAATTGTTGTCAGTCTCATTCCTGGGTTGATTGCAGTAAGTTTTCTTGATCCTTTTGAGTGTTTTCTTTGGTTGAATGATAATTTCATTTTTGTTTGATTCTTCTCCTTGTTGCTCTGAGCATAGATTACATTTCTTGTTTGGGTCACTTTGAAAACTTTCTTTGGGTTTGGAAGATTGCAACATTAGTTTGAGTGCTTTCTTGTGTTTGTTTTGCATTTATTAAGTCATTCAATTTCGATTCCTACATTCAAAATACTTAGGCTAATGTTCATTTTTATTTTCATGTAATTAGTGCATTGTGTGCTTCATTTCATTGGAAAAAAAAAGTCTTCGCATTCTTTCCTTTACATTGAAAGTGAAACATTCTTTTGCATAACTAGCATTTGATAGTCTATTTTCATTTTCGTTTGATTGCATTAGATGCATGAGTGGATTTATTCGCATATTCTCATTGTTTGCTATTGTTTGAAAGATCTCTATCCTTCTCATAATTAGCATTCATTGAATGGAAGATGGTGTTATTTTGCATATAACTTGCATTTAGGAAATTTGAGATCCAAATTCGGTAGGGCCTTGAAACTGCAACATAATCAAAGATAAAATTTAAAATTTATTCAATCAACGTAAAGAAGCATTGGAACCTAACGCAACATCTTTAGAGGTATAGGCTAGTGACATGTTTCGACGTCATTAAACCTAGCAGCTGTCGCTCGCCATCTAGCATTAGACAGCGCTAGTAGGGACTTGTGCTCCCCGTACCATCGAGTATATACAGGGAGACCCTCATAGGTTGCAATCCTTTATCTGTAGGAAGCCGAGTCTGTCGCCCTGTGACCATGATACACCGAACACAACTTTCGGGGAGACTACCTCCACGTACGTCAAGTCCTTGGTTATTTCTCTTTCATTTGATCACCAAGGTGTATATTGCAGTTTACAGAAACTTGGTACACCCTCTTGCTTAGATTACATGAGTAGTCATTTTGATCTTTTCGTGACTCTCTAAAAGTGAAAAGATCATCGAGCGCTTGTCCTTTCACACTCGTTCAACCTAAAAGTGATAGAGTCACCTTTTGCCTGTTTCTCGACCCTTAAAATATGATGCAGCAGAGTTTTGTTTCAATGTCTTAAAATATTAACTACCCATGAAATTTTCCTGGTTAAAATTTTCTTCCTTAGTGTGTTGTTTTAGGGTTTTTTCCAATGGCAACGTTTCTGAAGTTTACCAACCAAGGAATCCCCTCCGAAGGAAATCCTGGTCCTTTTCCTACTTTTGGTAATGTTGGTGCTCCTTATATGTTATGTATATTTTATTAATTATTATCCAACCCTGTCAATATCAAATCTTGTCGCTATCCACATCGCCAACAGATTGAGCTTGAGAGGATGCTCCACGATCTTTTAAAAATGTGGGAAGCAAGAGCCCGCCTTTCGAGAACTCAGGAGTTTGTCAATGATGTCCATCATTACGTATGCTTTGAGGGCAAAGAATATTTAAGATAGGGGAAATTTTATGTATATTTTATTAATTATTAGTTAAATATAGTTGTCTTAGGTTTATTAATGTGGAAGGGCATGATCAACGATCATGCATTTTTGCTAAGGGACACCATAAGGCTGTATTTAAAGCCTTGGTGATCCCCACTTGTAATCATCTCACCTTTTATCAATAATAATATATAATTATCAAGTTTACCCAGAATTTTTACACTCCATTATATGACAACATTGTCCCTTCCTGGGTTAACTGTTGGTTTTCCCATATGGTTATTTTTGACCTCGGTGGTCCCAAGTGGTCTAAATTTTTCTCAACCATCTCCTCCACCTGGACAACATCATGTTGATTCTAAGGTGGACCTCTCCCCTTATTCACCTGTTTCTTTGTCCTCCTCTTCTACTTCGCCTGGTGAAAGTCTGGATTGTAGTAACTAGGTGGCTAAGAAGAAGAAGAAGAAGTTGGATAAAGGAGAGGCCAGCTCTGCGGCTATTGCGCCTCAGACACTGTCCATTGATAAACCAACAACCTTCCACGGAAAGTAAAAATCCCTTGCATGTTGTGCAAAGGTGACCACTTTCTTTGAGACTGCCCTGGCATTCCCAAGGTGCTTGAAGCATGGTCCGATGACCATCCACCGTTGCCTTTGGCTTTTGGAAGTCATATTGGTGGCACATCTTCGACTAGTAATGATAAGAATCGTAAGAAACTGGGTAATATTACAAATCCCTGCAAGTTGTGTGAAGGGTATCATCCCATTCACCTTTGTCCATACATGGATGAAGCCACAAGAGTGTTGGACAACACTCCTATTTCTACATCTTACATTTTGGCTAGTTACCAAAAGATTTCTTCTGGTCCTCCGCTAGTTGATTTAGTGATCGGTCAAGAGTCATACTTGGTTGATCTCGCTCCCTTGGAAATTCAAATTTAAGAATCCGTTTGTAACCAACCATTGGTCGTCGAATCGGTTGATTTGATCCCACCTATGGTTCATCAGTTTTTTTTCGTCGAGAGTGGATCTCATCCTCCTGATGTTCTTCTTGTTTCTTCAGATTCCTCGGACTTGGAGAGAGATTCTCCTATCCTTGTGACTCTAGAAGTTGCTATTCCTGCTCCCATGTTTGAGGTTTAGGAGGATGCTCCTCTTGTTCCAGTAACACCAAGGGATGACCATCTCAGTTCAATGGTACCCCCTCCAAGTAGTTTGGTTGCTTCCTTCGATTGGAGTCAATTTGCAGGATACTACCTTCCTTCGTATGTGCCTTTTGAGATAACAATACAGGTCTTCAATATGGTTGTACCTAGCACGATTATAGATGAAGGTGCGTTTGTTAGTATTCTGTCTTCAACTACTTGGCAAGCTTTTGGTTCTCCACCTCTTGTGCCTGTTACACAGAATCTGTTGGCCTTTAACAGAGGAACCAGTGAACCATTAGGGATCCTTTCGAAGTTGCCTATTACTTTGGGAGGGAAAACTGTCTATATAGATGTGATGGCTTTTCCAGGTCCCTTGGATTTCAATTTACTCTTGGGGTGCGACTATGCTTATGCCATGGGCGCACTTGTCTCTTCCCTCTTTCATGTCATCTATTTTCCACACAAAGGTTAGATCGTGACCATTGATCAGATTTAATTATTTGGTCCTAATGTGGTATTTGGCCCACCATCGTCTCTTCCGGATCTTTATCTGCTAGTTGTACCTTCCCCGCTGCAGGTTAATTATGTGGCTACCTGCCCCGTGCCCACATTCAGTGATAGTGCCGTTGTGCATCATGTGCTGGGGGCATTGGGTCCTGATTTCTGAGATGTTGTTCTCCCATCAGATGAGAACCTCTTGGACACCATGACTTCTTATTCAACATGATGATTTGTCGTCGGAGAAAATTTCATTTTCTTGTGTCAATCTCCTTAAAAAATGAAACAAGGTGGTTGGAGTATAGTTCGTTTTCTCGTGTCAAGCTCCTTAAAAAATGAAACAAGATGGTCGGAGCATAGTTTGTTTTCTTGTGTCAAGCTCCTTAAAAAATGAAACAAGCTCTTATGAGGATAGTTCTTTTACCGTGTTGGCTTCGTTAAACAATGAAACAAGTTCTCTTTTCAATTCGAGCCTTTGATTAGATCTTGTGAAATCCCAGTCGAGTCTTTCCCTTGATCTCATATTTGAAACTTTACTCCATCCGCCTTTCAGATGGACTGAAGCTTGGGGGACATGTACCTCAAATTCAGTCACCATGCTGGGGACATGCCCACTTTTTCAAGCATAGTTTATATGTGTTTCAAGCTTGTGTAAAAATGAAACCAACCGCAAGCAGAGTTTCCCATGTTTTCAAGCTTGTGTAAAAATGAAACCATTCTTATTTTACCTCTCGTTATTGTCATTTTATCAGCCTGTTTTTCTAGATGAGCCTTCGTTTTCTCATTCCATCGTTACCATATGCTTGGCCAATCATATGCCTTCAATTGATTGTTTTATCCATTCCTGAGGAACATCTGCAATGAGTGGTCTTGTTAGCCAACCTCTTGAGTTTTATCATGTTCTAAGTAGTTCCACCATCACCAGAACCAATTTCTACCCTTAATACCACTCATTCCTCCAAGAGGAGTCAACTTTCAGCTCTTTTCTGACTCTCTAAAATTGGAAATATTGCCGAGACTCTTGTCATTTTGAACTCGTTAAATGACTGTGAAACAATATCTATCAAATATACGTTTACCCCTTTTTTGGGCTGGGATGGATTATCTACGAAAAAAGAATACCTTAGCCTATCGCGACTAAGAGGTTCTTTCAGATATTTTTTTCTACCTTTTCGGATCTGAGAGGCTATTTACGAAAAGGGCCATGCTAGAGTTTTCTTTTTTGCCTTCTTTTCAAACTCTCTAAATATGAAAAGATATTGAGTCCTCCCTTTGTCAGACTCGTTAAACCTTGATGACATCGGACTTCGCCTCCATGACGTTACTCGAGTTACTTCTTCCTAGGGCTCGTAAAATGTACTAGGTTGGATTTTTCCGAAGGAAAAACTTACATTACAAGCATATGCTATCCCCTTCAAGCTTGTTTTAAAAAATAACTTGGGTAATCACCAGAAATGGTGGGGTAAAATTGAACCAAATTTTAGTTGTGTCGGCAGTATGTTGCTCTTGAACATGACACTCATCTGTAGTCATGTCAGGTTGGGGAGATCTCATTTCGTCATTCATGCCTTCATTGGTTTGGGTAATTTGTTTTTACCTCTCATGTTCTCTTTGCCACATCATCATGACCTCAGATCCCTTGATTTAAAATACTGCCAAATCTAGTGTTGTGTTGCTGATATGTTCAAGAGAAGTTTGCCTCTGCATTTTTCAACCTCCCTCTGATTCTCTGTTAGTCCTGATTCACTATCATCATGTTCCTCTGTCTCGTGTCGATGATGTGGGAAAAATTATGGCCCTTCTTCGACCAAGTCACTTCCTATCAACTTTAGCTCATTATCCAGGAATCGAATCTAGAGACTCCCTTCTGGTACCTTGGAGCCTGCATGCCTCAATGGCAGGTTCTTCACATTTGACACAAGGTTTACATCATTGGCCTTTGATTGGGTGATTATGCGGGTGTTCAATGCCAGATAATTATTCACATTCCATGGATTGTACCTGTTGTACCTTGAGAGCCATTGTCATTATTGATGGTTTCTCTCGTGCCTGTTAACAACTTTCATCATTGGCTGGTAATCAGGTGATTTTATTGCATGTTCAACTTTAGCTTATATATTTTCATCCTTGAATTTGTACTTGTTCGGGTCGAGATGGAGCGCAAGACCCTGGGTTTTGTTTGATAAAATCCAGGCTGCGGGTTCTTGTGGATTATCATGGCTTATTGCATGAATCTTTTGATTGGATCGCTGCAACCATACCTGAGTCTTTTTGTTGATCCTTACTGCTGGATGGCTGCGTCCATACCTCGGATCTCAGTTTTTATATACTCTATTATGGATGGCTGTGCCCATACCACATGTTCATGCATAAGAGATATGAGTTGTATTTGTAATTTCAGGTTTTTCGACAATGGTGTTTAGTTCGAACGCGTTCTCATAAATAATTTTTCCCCTCTCTCTCCCTCAGACCTCATGTTTTAGGGGGCATCTGTTACACAAAATTTTGTCATTGTCCCTGTAATCCCCATCTCACACATTGGAGGGTAATTTCTGTGACTAATAAGAAGTGTCATGCCTTGCAAAGACCATCATTGCACCCCTTTACATGAGAGCAATATTCCTTCTGTTGACAATTCCCTGAGCAGAGCTTCAAAAACCCCTGTTTTTGCCTTAGCGCGAGTAGCCAGTTCTGCCCTCACGCCAATGAAGAAGATTAACACTAGACCCCATGCCAGTGGGCGCTCTGTCCCAGTTAGCTACCCACACCAAGCTGTTTATGGAATGTATTTTAAAAATAGAGGCAGAGATTCCACTCTAACAACTTTGAGGATGAGACATTAGGAGTGGTTGGACTGAATAAACACGGACTACCTCCTTTATTTTATGGTTTCCACCTCTTGTGGGAACCTCCTAAAGGATAGGCATGCCTTCCACCTTTGTAGGGATCCCAACTTCATCCTTTTCCTCTATAAAAATAAGCTATCTATCCTTGCATAAGCTAGCTGAACATGGATAACTGAGTATACTATAGCTGAACCATTGAAGAGATAGAACAAGAAGGAACTTCGTTGAGAGAGCTTAAGTCCATGCCCTCATCCCTTTTGAATCCCCTGATGAGCATCTAAGACGCGCTTCCGCTGAACTCTGCTGGAGGAGACTACGACGTCAAAGCTTTGGTTGTAACTCTTCCATCTATCAATACATATACGTGACTATTGTTTGGTTCCTATTTTGTGTTATGTTATGTGTTTAATGAAATATTCTTTGCCCTCTTTGGCTAGCTAGTAGTTATGAATGAAGTTATTATATCATATGCTGTTCTTGTTTGCTGATCTATGTGCAGGTATCTGTGCATGACTGCAGAAGGATTGTGACTTGTCGAGGCAGGAACAAGAGGCCACCACCACTACAACCACAACGATAGCATTGGAATCTAGGTAGGTCGATCTACTGTGTCCTCTTTTCATTCAGTAATTAGAAACCATCACTCTAGCATGTCTCTTTGTTTCTAGACCCACTCTAGGGCTAGAGGGATCGTCTCTGTCAGCAGAGAGGATTTACCTGCTTAACAAGCACATCTACCAATAGGTTCGTGACATAATCGACAAAGCCAATGGTAAGTACAAGTAGTGACATGATCACCATCGGGTGCCACACAAATTCCAGGTGGGCGAAAAAGTGTTGCTACATTTGTAGAAGGAGCACCTCACTAGACCCCACCGCAAGATTTTCCCGCTTCGATATGAGCCATACACCATCACCAAGGCTATAGGGGATAATTTCTTTGAGATTATTATTCCACCATTCCTTGGTCTGCATCCATTTTTCAATGTGGACCGCCTTCGGACCTACTTTCCACCTTTACTGGACACATCCGACATGGTAGAAAAACTCACACCAACAGAGTTAAACCTAGACTGCATGGGACATAGATCAAGAACACCCACAAACAGAGGATCCAACTATACTGAGTTTTCAAAGCAGGCCAACCCCTTCACCAGGGACCAGGTTCAACAAAAATTTCCCCACCTCATGGAGGCTCTCAATGCAATGAGGACCATTGATTCCTAAGGGGGAAGGAATTATCCAAGTGGATATTGGTGGTCACCCACATATTCCACCTAGTCAGTTTCATCAGTTTTCTTATTTACTATTTTAGCAGTTTTTTGGGTCCTGAACTTACGGAGTTGTTTTGAGGCCATAAATGACATTTTTTGGTCATGATTGCTTTGAATATTTGAAACAAATTGAATCAATAGTTTTATTCCTTAGAGATATATTTCCAATAAGGTATCATATATGCCAAATGAAGATAATATGACCAAGTTACGACCTGGGGAATTTGGCTTCCCAACTAACCCCAACGGGGCCCATAAACTCTTGGTGTTACATCTCCCCGGGTTAGGGTTTTGGTTGTTTATGGTTTTCTCTTATTGTTAAATAATAGGAAGGCCCTTAAGCCTCATTGTGACATAGTTCCGAGACATGTAGATGCCACATATATTCTTATAGATAAGCTACCATTGCCCGAGCTAGTTTATTTTACATTCTGTCTAAAAACATTTTTCAGTATTTGATATTAATGCGGTGAAGTGTTATTCCTATTGCATCTCCGTGTTTATGTTTGTTTATGTATTTTATTGCGTTCCTTCATAAGTCCGGATCATATGAGTTAATATTGGACATGAGTATCCCAAGATGAGTTATAAGCAATTCTTAGGTGAACACGACATAGTCTAGTTGTAGTAAATGGAACTTGGTCAAGTTGTTGTAGTCGAGGTAGGACTCAATTGGGTTCCAAAGTCTAAAAAAAATAAGGCTAGTTCTGAGGAAATGATAGTTAAGGAGTACCAGGGTGTGCCAATGAATGAACAGGTATGATAAAACATGCCATATAGTGTTAATTCATGTTGAGGAGTGTTGGGTAGTGTCAGGGCATCACAAGGGAGAACTAGTTCAAAGTGCATGGAAACGAACAAATAAGAGTGTATGCCAGGGAGTGTTAGTGAATTCCATGTTTCACATGGATGAAGTGTGTTAGGAGAATTTCATAATAGGACTTGTAGGAGGCAAGCCTACGATTGCGATAAGGGTATGGAAAAAGCAGTTTCAGATAAAGGGAAACTTTGGGCTAGACACAACACTATTTTTTCAATGACTTGGTTGGGTTTCCAAGTCAGAAAAAAAGTAAGACTATCTATGAGGGCATGAAAACTAGGGAGTGCCAAGGTGTGCAGGGAATCCCAGGAAGTGCTAAAAAATTCTACAAAGTTCCAAGGCATTTTAGGAATTCCAAGATGTGCTAGGTGCTAGGGTGTGGTGCCAACACATGCTACAGAGTGCCAGGGAAATGGAAAGGATGAATAGTTTCAATTGCATGGAAATGAATGAATAAGAGTACGTGATAGGGAGTGTTAGAAATTTCTAGGTGTGCTAAGAAGGGAGTCGCAAGGTATGTTAGGCAGTGTTAAGGCATGATAGAGTATGAGGAAATCATGCCAAGATGTATCAAGTTTCAGGGTGTGCTGATGTGTGCCAAAGAGTGTTAGGGAGTGCTAGAGAAACACTCAAGAGAAATATGTCATAATGCATGGAAATGAATGAATAAGAGTATGTGACAAGGAATTCTTGGCAGTGTTAAGGAATTCTAGAGTGTTAGGGTGGTATGCATCCAATATGTGGAAATTCATGGAAGGAAGTGTTAATTGGGAGTGCTAGGGAAACAAAAGGGAGAACTACATCAAAATGCATGGAAATGAAAAAATAAGATTTTGTGAATGGAAGTGTGAGTGAGTTACATGTGTGCTAAGGACAGAGTGACAAGGTGTGCTAGGCAGTGTTAAGGCATGTTAGAGGCCAAGGCGACATGAAAATATTTCCTAGGTGCTAGGGTGTACCAAAATGTGCCAAGAATTGTTAAGGAATGCTATGGAAACACAAGGGAGCACTAGGTAAAAATGCATGGAAATAAATGAGTAAGAGTTTATGACTAGGAGTGCCAATGAGCTCTAGGTGTTCTAAGGAGAGAGTGACAAGGTATGCTAGGTAGTGCCAAGGAATGCTAGAGGGCTAGGGTGGCATGCCAAGATGTGTCAAGTGTTAGGTTGTGCCAATGCGTGTTAGGGAGTTCTAGGTAGTGTCAGGTAAATACAAGGAAGAAATAGATCAAAATGCATGGAAATGAACAAATAAGAGTGTGTGACATGGGGTTTCAATGAGTTCTAGGTGTGTTAAGGAGGGAGTGACAAGTTTATATGCTAGGAAATGCCAAGGTATGTTAAACTACCAAGGCATGTAAGGAAGTGCTAGGGTGTGTTAGGGAGTGTAAAAGCATGCCAAGGAATGTAGGGGATGCTAACACATGCCACATAGTGCCAATGAATTTAAGACATGCCAGGTGCTATGGCATTTCAAGATGTAAATTGTGTTTCTTAGTTGTTTTACGACCATAGTTGGATGTGATGAGCCTTGTATTGATAACTTGTTAAGTGGGATGAGTTGAGATTGGAAATGAGTAGCCTAATATGAGTTACAGGTAGTTCTTAGGTGAACAAGGCATACATTTAATTTCCACGACACATGAGAATCTGGGTTTGGTCTTAGAATATTTGATGCAAACAAATTCAAGTTCTAGATACATCTAATTTTCATAAATAAATATACACACATTAGGGAATCAACAGTGCACATGAAAATTTTAAAATTTCTCAAACCGTTCTTCATTAAATTACAAACTATAATAGAATAGGCTAGAGCTCTTGTACTTGGGATCATGGCCCTTTACAATAACACGGATACACATAATACAACTAGGGAGTGGTGTTAGTCCTTTGACAACCAATATACCTTGAACAAGACAACACTTGACACATTTTTTTATGGTGGCCACACATAGCCCTTTTAGTCCACATGTCTTGAAACAATCTGGAAAGTGCTCTTGCCTCCCATTAAGAAACTCCTCAATATGCCTCTATCAATGAACTCAACTCATTTAGGTTACTGAAATCGGCTCAAAAAACTTTTCCCTCTATCAACATTTTTTTCCCTTTAAGGTCTGCAACACAACTTAGTTTGTGAAAAACTCTTTGCGATTCCCACTTTTTCCATACTCCTTGGGCCAAGATGACAATTCTAGGGCTAAGGAGGTTTCCCTTCCTCTCACCGACTCAATCCTCTACAATACAGTGAAATATGGCTAGTTGGCTAGCCCAATTTATAGATACTTTAGTCCTTCAAAGTCTGGATGTCCTTAGGCTCAATACACCTACCCTTCTACTAGTCTTATTTTTCTTCACAAGTAGACGAATCAGGGTTCTTCTTTGATAGTCACCTAACAACCCTCCAAATTTACTTGGAATTCCATTAATTTTCCCAACCACAGTCAATTATTTTACTGATATAGTGCCCAAAACACTACCCTCATCTAGGGATCTTCAAATCTACCACCTAATAGTGATTTAAGCCCTCTCAAAATCATTATTCTTGTGTACTAATTTATTTTTTGTCCAATCTATGAAAAAATCGAAACTACTCCCCT
This sequence comes from Pinus albicaulis, assembly GCA_034641835.2. Lineage (NCBI taxonomy): Eukaryota > Viridiplantae > Streptophyta > Pinopsida > Pinales > Pinaceae > Pinus > Pinus albicaulis. Next base: position 1,720,884,923 of record CM076580.1, read on the forward strand.
TATCATCATTCTAAAAATTTGTAGATGAATGAACTAGGGTCACAAATCATCCACTAACATTCCATTGAATAACTGTTTATAGGCTACTTCATATATATGTCCAAAACTCTATGGAAAATCCACCAAAATCAACTCCTCTTCATGTCAATCCATTCCTCATATGGCACATTTATGTTGCTCAATCTTCTACTCAGGTTCGACCTTCCTTTGGATTTTCTATCTCTACACATACTTCTACAAACCATATTCCAAATATGTGGTATATATTGGAGAGATAAACCTCTCTCTAAGGGTCATGACCCCTCTTCTTCTACACATTTTTGTCACAGTCTTAAGGGCATACCTTATAGGCTGAACATGATAGGGAACCTACCTAACTAGGGAATTATAATTATATTGTAACTGCTTTAGAACAAACCCTATCCACCCATATTAAAAGCAACAACTCTTGCCTCCATAAAAGACTCGACCTAGCTCATATGGATCCATATATTTTGGGCATTTATTTGACTAAATATTGACATGAAATTTAGATATCTATGACCCTCAAACTATAGTTACCTCAGTCAATATTTCACCTGTGGTTACTTCTTTTCTGTCCCTAAATTCTAGTGCAAACCCTCCTCCATTTCTGTTGGTATTTATCATAGACCTTGAAGTGTACTAACCACCACAAGATAGGGCTCTCAACCCTCTATACTATTTCAAAATTTTATCTGACCTTCACATAGAAACACCATTGAAATCACATGCCCAGATTCTCATTAGCTGCCTCTCTTGAGCTCAATCTGCCATAAGAGAACTATTCCATCCTACTTCCTATCTCAAACCCATTGAGGTATGCAACATTATTGTTAACCCTCACATGATGATCTTGCTCTTCGTGGATGATCATGGCATCCCTTTAGCAACCCTTACCCAGACTTGTAACTCGACCTACTTTAGGACTACATCTCTCTTGGCCTCCTTGATCAAATGATCTCCTTCTCACTTGATGTTCTTTCCTTCATACTAAGGCCTCCTTAAATAGATTTTCCTAACTAGGCCTCTCAATAACCCTCTAGAATTTACAGGCTTTATCCACTTATACCTTAGGAGATATTATTTTTCCTTTTTGATGTTATTTTATGTTTTAAACCCCATCTTGGGTCCAAAACCCCTTCGCTTGGGTTCTTTTCTGACAAATCATTTTGTGACCAAACTCACACAAACCCATCTCACTAGGCTTGTGGAGTACCTCCCAAGCTACAAAATTTAACAACATAGTCTAGTTGTAGTAATTGTAACTTGGTCAAGCTCTTGTAGTCAAGCAAGGACTTGGTTGGGTTCCCAAGTTGAAAATTAAGTAAGGGTAGTTGTGATGGCATGATAACTAGGTAGGATTAGGGCATGCCAAGGAATGAAAAGGTGTGCTAACACATGTTGGAAAATGTCAATGCATGCTGAGGAGTGTTAAGGAGTGTTGAGGCATCACAAGGGAGAACTAGGTCAAAATGCCTGGAAATGAACAAATAAGAGTGTGTGCCAGGGCGTGTCAGTTAATTCAAGTGTGCCAAGGACAAAGTGTGTTAGAAGAAATTCATAATAGGATTTTCAATAGGAAATACTACAATTGTAATAAGGGAATCGAAAAAGAAGTTTTAAACAAAGGGAGACTTTGTGATGGGCACAACACTATTTTGTCTTTATCTATTATTTTTATATGACATGTGGCACACCTTGGCTGAATGATCATGTTTTAAAATATTTTAGACAATTGCATATTTTATATTGCTGCGTATAAGTTTTTGGGCACTCAGCTTGTGCCAACTTATATCTTGTGTGTCTTTTGTATCTTCTGGTTCTTGCAAACTCTCAGTTAATTCTCTATTGTTTATATGAACTGGACATACATGTGAAATATTTCCTATGTAAGAAATGTTTCTTAGTTGTTTTACAACCATGGCTAGATGTGATCCTTGTATTGGTAAGTTCTTAAGTGGGATAAGTTTAGCTTGGAAATAAGTGGCTTAAGATGAGGTATAGGTAGTACTTAGGTGAGCAAGGCACAATATACTTGTAGTAGGTGCAATTGGTTAAGTTATTGTGGCTGAAGTAGACCAATGTCACATGAAATGCAATAGTTAAGGACTTGATTCGGTTCCCGAGTCGTGAAAAATTGTAAGGCTACTTGTGAGGGCATGAGTGCCAAGGCACGCTAGGGAATGCTAACATGTGGCAGATAGTTCAACGACATGTCAAATATGCTAAAATGTTTCAAGTGCTAAGGCATGCCAAGATGTGTAAGGGTGTGAAAATATGTGCCATGGACTATCAAGGAAACAAAAAGGAGAAACAAGTTAAACTACAAGGAAATGAACACAAAAGAGGGTTAATAAGTCATCAATTTCCATTTTCCATGAGGGGCATGCTAGGAACACCAACACTAGGTGGAAATAGGTGCCAAGTTCCAAGTGTTAGTGCATTATAAGTGCCAAATCATCCTCTATTACTTCTCATCTACTCTCTGATAGCCTCCACAATGTCCCAAGTCTGAAAGGAAATTGACAGAGGTAACCTCAAACCAAGATTTAGTTTGGTAGCTAGCCCTACCAAACCAGAGAGGTCTCTCTCTATGAAAATCATAGCCAAAGGGTTTGACTGGAGGAATAATGGATTTTAGGCTAGATGGCTCAGCTCCAGGGTTTCGAAAAATTGATGTTTTTCTACTGGATCAGGGATAAAAACTAGGTAACTAGGTCAAAATATCAAAGGTCACAGCTGTAAGAGATATGGAGGAGCAAGATAGTTATGCCTTTGTGATGTGCTTAGGATTTTGTCGGTCTAGTGTAGGGTTTGAAAGTGAAAGAGGATTTCAATGAGCATGTGCACCATGAATTCATTAAACAGGAAGGAAAATTACATAAAATGACATTCCCAAACAATACAAAACTTTCATGAAAGAATTCTTCTTATAAAACTTTTAGGAAAATCATTGAAGAACGCAGATATGTAAAGGAGACATGTATATCATCTATATAAAAATATAACAGATAAAATAGAACATCAAAAACTCATGACACGAGAATTTCTAGATAATAGCTTCAACTGGTCCATTGATTTCTTGAATAAAAATATGAAGTACAAGCTACAATAGTCTCCCCCTATGATGTCCAACCATCAAAATGACTAAGAAATCCATAAATATAGGAAAATGCTTCACCCACCCTTACAATAATCCTGACGTCTCAATTTGAAAATACATAGGGGTTGAATCATAGAGTGGAGGAACCATTCACATGATTTCCTCACCTAAAACCTAAAGACTAGGGAGGTTAACAAAACTCTCATCACAATAGAAAAGCAAATACATTTGACCATGAAAAGTATTTACAAGCATGAATCCACCTAGTTTTCAATCTAACGAGCATATTTACCATTTATTACATCATTAAAACACCATAAAATAATAATTACATCAGAAAAATCGATCTAAATTGTCAAAAGTGAGAAAACAGGCTTCCACGAAAAAGTGCAGTGAATTATAAGTGCAATGTGCTAGGTGTAAGAGGCTTTTGGAGGCCTTCTCAAGGTCCAAATAGAGATCAAAATGATGCTAGAGAAATATCTATCTATCTAATACATCATAGAACCCTCAAGGATAAAAAATATTTCTTCTAGCCATACAAAAATTAATTCTCCCACAACTACTCCAAAAGCGCAATGAGCTTTTGAAAAACATGGCAGAAAGGTGATTTTTAGGTGGTTTTTTTTACCTTTTCACCCACCAAAATCTGCTAACATGGCTCTCCCAAGGGCTAAATTTTATGTAAAGGTCAAGAGAAATCCAAAAATGCAAAATGTTTGTGAATTGGATTCCCCCAACAAAAGCGCATCATGAGGCTCGCTACACTTTTGGACCAAAGACTGTGCAAAATTTACCAAAATGTCCAAAAACTTCAAAATTTCTCCAAATTTTCTCAAAATTGTTCCAAAATTTCTCCATGAAGACCTATGATGCTATGTTATGCTATGAGGGAAGCATTGGCAAGTAAATCGAACTTAATCGAACTTACCCTTCTCTTTTTCCTTCATTAGGGTTTCATTGAGTTTTTCCTTCAATTGCTTGATTCTTACTCAAGACACCTGATTTCTTGTATGGTAATGCATGAACATGTGTCTTTGTATGTTTTTGTTCTTAATTTCCCTCTTTATTAGTTTCTCCAAGTGAAAATTGACTCTATCAATCTAATATTCCCTATCCTTCTCAATTTCTGCCAATATGGGCTCATTAACTGTCATTCGGATCCTTGGTGGAGATGCTTCTCTCTGTTGCTGAAGTGTCATTTTGAGGCCTCTAGTCCTTGGCATCTTCCTTCTTACCTAATCTTCCTGATCATCTGAATCATCCATGTCAAATTCTACTTTTCCTTTTATGTATTCTTTTCTAAAATCAACCTTAGGCCTATTCAAGAGTAGTTGATTTACCTTTAATTGCAAATTTTCTTGTTCCAGGAATGAAATCAAGAAGTTGGCCTTTGACAAGATATCCTTAAGTTCTCTGATCTCAACATGTTTCTACATGATGACCCACTCTTCTGTTTTTTTCTCTTCATTTGCTTCCAAGTCTTCCATGTCAATGTTAATATGGAATGGCTCCTCATCATGCAAAGGTGCGTCATGTTGTGATGATAATCCCTGTTCAGCTGATGTGGGCTTGGCCCTTTCAACAATGCTTGGAGAAAAAACAATCCTTTTCCATATTTTATATGTTTGATTCACTTCATCCCTAGGTGTCCTCTTGACTAAAATTCTGCTAGATGAGCCAACCTCATTTTTCTTGGATGGTGCTGATGGTGTACTTTGGCTAGTAGGCTAACTAGCAAGGGACAAAAAGACAATGGAATGCATGAATGTCTCCCAAGATATGTTCATCTATGTGAGATGGTGTAAGAATTTTTTTTTTATGATTCCATGGTGGAAAATACTAGCTTGATGATCACTTTCTTTATGTTGCACTTTCTCTGCCATTTTATTCAAGCTTTTGTAGAGATAGTAGGGTAGATTGAGAGTTTTTACCCCTGTGAAATGAATTAAAAATCTAACATGATATTTGTAAAACCTTGAGAATCTACCCTTACATGTGAAATACCTAATTATGGCCTTCATCAATGGAGCAAACTTATCCAAGAATTGTCCAAAAAGAAAAATCTTCTTGATGGCATATTTAATGACTTTTAATGAAATATTTGTAATTCTGAAAATCCAAGTTTGAATTATTGAACAGCCTTTCCCCATTTTTAGGTATCCCTGTAGTTGTAGGTATGGTATCAGTTGAAATTTTAAAACTCACTCCTACAATGATGACCTTATCTCTTCTAAGGTTTGCGGCAAACATGCTTGATAACTTGGCATGCTATCCCACTTGCTAGATTTTCTCACAAAACCATAAAAATCCTACATTTTGAAAAAAATGTTTGGCCGATGAGTAATACATCAAATATTGAGTGTTAAGTGGCTCAAACATTTATATTTTACCTCCTTTGTTATATGGCTTCTTTCCTCCCTCCATTGTTTACAATGTGCAAAGCAAAACCATAGTGAAAAACATGGGAAGTAGGTGAGGGGAGGGGATGAAGGGATTATGGAGGAGATATGAGGGTAGGAAAATTTTGGGACGTAGATAGGTGTATTAGGAAGCCTAGGGAAGTGGAGAATGATAAAAAGAGTGAAGGGATTAGTGTAGGTAATTTAAACACAATCCTAACCCTAAAACTGCCAAAACGCAACGTAGGAGCTAGGATTAGGTGTAGGGGTTAGGAAAATGAGGGTGAGAGGGTGTGAGGGATGTGGGAGATGTATTTGGGTGTGGGAAAGGGTAAAATATGTATGGAATTAGTTTTTTTTCTTGCAATTTAAACTATGGAGCTCACCCACCAAAAACACAACGTAGGGAGTGTGGGAGGATTTCACCACTGAAATAATGAAACAAATGTTGATAGGAGATGAAAAGAACTTCGAATTACTTGAAAATAGACTGATGAAACCCTCAATTTCCCCTGAAAACCTTTGAAGATGATCTTTTTGCATCTAGGAGTGAAAACACAGCGAAGGCTTAAAAACACAGCATGGTTGCCTGAAAACACAACATAACTGCCTGGAGAGGGTGCCAATCACCTTTGAGAGTGTCTTTTGATGCTTTATGTGCTAAGATGGTCTTTGCTGGTGAGTTAGTGCTCAATGCAAATGAAATGAGTGAAAGAAATGGCTTGTATGGTCATTTGTAGCTTGTGGAAATCAAATTTTCTTCATAGTGGTGTGGTGGCCCACCATGCGTTTTAATCTTTGACTTGAAAATTGTAGCTTTGGAAACTTGTGAAACATATTACATACATATTTGAAATAAAATTACATTTGAAAATAATTTATTGAGTATTTTCCATATTACTACTCCTTTAATGCTAGATTTATTGGTGAAATGACATATTTTTTATGAATTTGACCCTAAGACCTAATGGTGACATTTTGTGAAATGATCTGAATGAGGACCATGGTGGTGTGACTGAGATGATAATGGAGACATTTCAATGGTTTCTTAATCCAATTGAATGATGGCATGACTGGAACATGATTTTTTTTTAAAGGAGTAGTAATAGACCTAGACACACTATCCAGTGACCAAATTTTTATTTGAAGACCTATTGAAACCATAAAAATTTGACTTGAGACCCTAACAAGAACCTTGTAACAATACATTTGATCATTGGTGACAGGCATAACTAACTGACACTAACACTTTCCAATAATTGATCTCAAATAACTTTAATATTAAACCATGCCAAAGCATATCAAGGCATCTTAATGAATGTTAGACATGCTAATACTTGTCAAGCACCAACACGTGCTAAGCGCCAATGTGTGTTAGGGAATGATACACATGTTATGAAGTGGATGGGCTTGTCAAAGAGTGCTAAGGTGTGACATAGTGTGCTAATGCATGATGAGGAGTGTTATGGAGTACTATGGCCACACAAGGGAGCACTAAGTTAAAATGCATGGAAGTGAATGAATATGAGGGTGTGTTAGGGAGTGTCAATGAGTGCTAGCTAGCATGCTAAGGAGGGAGTGACAAGGTATGTTAAGCACTAGTATGGCATGCTAGGGAATATCAGGGCATGTCAAGAAGTTCCAGAGTCTGCTAGGGAGTTCCAACATGTGTTGACATGTCCCAAATAGTTCAAAGACACGAAATATGCTAAGGCATGCTAGGATGTGTAAGGTTCTAGGGTATGCCAATATGTTTCAAGGGAGTATCATAGAAACCAAAAAGAATAACCAAGCTAAAATTTAAGGAAATTAACACATAAGAGGGTTAATAAGTAAAGACTTTATCTTTTTCAAAATGGGCATGCTAGGAACACTAACAATAGGTTCCACTACATGCCAAGTTCCAATGTGTGTCAAGTGATCATGTATGTTAATGCATGCCAACATATTCCAGGGTATGCTAGGGACTATAAGGCATGCCAACAAATGATAGGAGATTGTTATGCTATACTAGGGCCTGCCAACATGTGCTTGGGTGTCCTATTCATGCCAAGATGTTCTAGGTACAAATATGTTCTAAGACATGCGAGGTTCCAAGGAATGTTAGTGTGTGCCAAAGCATGTTAAGGTGTGCCAAGAGTGTTGAGGAGTGCTAGATCTCTCTCATTAATAGAATTGACAAAGCTTGATTATGTATTAAATAATATAGTTTCTGCACACACTAGTGGAAATTTATCTAAATGGAATTTGTTATATAATAAAACTAATAGAGATGAATAATGTATTGACTCATAGGAAAAATATATTCTCATTACTCAAGGGAATGATACACCCTAAAACAAATTGTCTATCTCTAACCACTATATGGTCTTGTACACATAATGAAAAAGACTCCACAAAAATGGTCTTAAATTGTTATCTTTTGACAAAAAATATAGTAACATGCACATATCATTAAATCAAAAAATCATTGGAAGGATCAATGATGACGAAAATTTTTCAACCGTCACCAAAATTAACCAAAAAGAGCATTCGTGAAGGTCAATAAAAGATTGTCACTAGAAGTGTCACCAAAGAGAGAATTAGTGACATGCCTTTTACAACCCTCACCAAAAGTGTCACTGAAAATGGCTTTGGGGACAAACCTTAAAGGACTATCACTATATGCACTTACAACAACGCTTTTTTAATGACTGTCACCATATGTGACATTGGTGACATACCTTAAAGGTTCGTCACAGGCATGACCCTCACCAATGTCATTTTTTATTGTAGTGATTTTTTAGGAGTATTTGACTTGGGGTGAGTTTGAAAGGCTATTCTGAAAGAAGTATATATCAGAGAGATACTACAATGATAGGGAAAAGGAGTTTTATGAGCTGAAAATGGGTTTCATGACATATGAGGAGTATACTAGCAGGTTCTTGGAGTTATTTAGATATGTGCCTTACCTCAAGGAGGAGAAGGCCAAGATTCATAGATTCATTAGTGGGATTTTGATTTCATTCAGAGATAGGATTTAGTTTGATGAGCCTAGATCATTGGAGGATGCCATCCAGAAACTCAAACATTGTTATGAGAAATCAAAGCACAAATAAGAAGCTAAGCCATATTGGAGAGGAAATGATGAGAACAAAGGAAAATGGGATAAGAAGCAAGCAAGGACTTAAGATCAGGGTGTTGGAATTGTGGAGGAGATAATCATAGGAGGGATTTCACACAACATCAGGGTGGCAGGCCACAAATATATAGTGCACAAGATGCATAGACAGTGGGAGATGTTGGGAATAGATTTCCTTAGATGTATGCAACTATGGACAACATGTAGGTAGATTATCATGCTTCTATCATTCAGATGGATAGTAAGTTTTGTGATCAAGTTTTTCTATTTTTATTGAACTTGGATCTAAATATAGTTATATTAATCCTGAATTGGTGGATAAGTGTGGTTTGACTAAGGAAATGCATGCAAAATCTTGGTTAGTGCAGTTGGACACAGGTACAAAGATAAGATTCACCATTGGTTAAGAGCTTGTGCATTTGAGTTAAATGGTATGCCTATAGCAGCGCACCTGAATGTATTGTCATTGGGTTCCTATAGTATGCTATTGGGTATGGATTGGTTATATATTCATAGGACCAAGCTAGAATTTTATGACAAATCCATTGATTGCTTGGGTGATAATGGGTAACCAAGAATCATACAGGGAAATAAGAAAGCTACATCAGTTAGGATGGTGACTCCATGCAAGAAAAGCATAGTCATAGGAAGGGACGTGTGCTATTTACAGTTCATATCTCTAGTGACAATGGTAAGGAAGTCGAGGATGCAGATGTATTGAGCAGGTATCCAGTTTTGCAGCAGTTTCAAGATGTGTTTCCATTAGATATTTTAGAGTTTCCATCGCACATGGAAGTAGACTTCTTTATTGAGTTGGTACCAGGGGCAACTCCAACATCAAAAGCACCTTACAGGATGAGTACACCAGAGTTGGTAGAGTTAAAATTAAAGTTGAAGGAAATGTTGGACAAAGGGTACACTAAGCCAAGTGTATTGCCATGGGGTGCACCGAGGTTGTTCATGAAGAAGAAATATGGCACTCTCGGATTGTGCATTAACTACAGGTAGTTGAACAAAATGACCATCAAGAACAGGTACCAACTACCGAGGATTAATGATTCATTCGATCAGCTGAAGGGAGCAACAATGTTCTATAAGATCGACTTGAGATTGGGCTATCATCAGGTACACATAAAAGATCCGGAAATCTACAAGACTGCATTCAGGACCATGCATGGGCATTATGAGTTTGTTGTAGTTCCATTCGCTTTGAATAATGCCCCAACTACATTTATGTGTTTAATGAATAGTGTGTTGCGTCCTTACTTGGACAAGTTTGTGATTGTTTTCATTGATGATATATTGGTATATTATAAAAATGAGGAAGAACATGTTCAACATTTGGAAATAGTGTTGAGATTTTTGAGAGAGCATGAGTTTTATGCTAAGCTCAACAAATGAAACTTCTTCCAGACTGAGGTACACTACTTGGGATACGTTGTCTCCAAGGAGGGAATTGCAGTAGATCCTGAGAAGATAAGGGCCATCATGGAGTGGGTAGGTCCTAAGAGTATGTATGAGGTGAGATCATTCACGGGACTGGCAGGCTACTATAGGAGGTTCATCATGAACTTCTCATAGATTTATTATCCTTTCACATCATTGTAAAGAAGAGGTAAGAAGTTTCACTGGACAGAAAAGTGTGAGGCCAGTTTTGAGCTGCTCAAGAAATTGCTGACACATGCTCCAATGTTAAAGATTATGGATCCAGATAAGGAGTTTGTAGTGTGTACATATGCTTGCAAGAGAGGGCTTTGTGGAGTCCTTATGGAGGATGGACGGGTGGTATGTTATGAATTGCGAAAGCTAAATGAACATGAGAAAAACTACTCGACACATGACCTTCAGCTAGTAGCTATCATTCATGTATGGAAGATGTGGAGGCACTATCTTCTCGGTAGGTGGTATTTAATTATGAACGATCACATTGGATTGAGGTATTTGTTTGACTAGTCAAATATGAATGCTAGGTAGGCTAGATGGTTGGCTACGATCAGTGAATTTGACTTCAAAATAAGGTATATCAAAGGGAAGGAAAACATGGTCATAGATTCTCTTAGAAGGAAGGTACAGGTAAAGCACATAACAACTATGAACTCCTACAGGACGTACTTAAAGGATACGATATTGTAGGCAGGCCAGTCATTAGGGTAATTTTGAGGTCTAAAATGGGGATTCAAGATGATGATGTCGACCATGGGGGATGAATCACCATTTTTTAAGTAAAAGGGTAAAAATATAAAAATAAATAAATAATAAAACTACATTTTCAACTCATATTTTCAACTTATCTCCCAAATTTTTTACTCAAATTTCGAGCAGGAGTACTCATTGGATGCAAAATTTAATTCCTCATCTAAGGAGTATCCATGTTGCATACTTTCGATGGACTCTGCTACACAAAAAATGAGAAATGCATAAAAAATGTGATTACAATCACGTTTTTCATGTATTTCTCATTTTTCGTGTACGAGGACCCATATAAAGTATGCAACATGGGTACTCCTTGGACGAAGAACTAAATTTTTCATCCAATGGGTACTCCCACTTGAAATTTGAGTAAAAAATTTGGGATATGAGTTGAAATACGAGTTGAAAAAGTAGTTTTTTCTTTTTTCCCTCTAAAATTTGATGATGTAATCAAATTTTATTTTATTATTTCCACTATTATTTTATAATTTCCTTAGGAGGACCATTTTAGACCTCAAAATTCCCCTAATGTGGTACAAAGGTACATGGATATTGTGCAAAAGTTGCAGCAAATTATAGGTACAAGTGTTCTTACATGTACATGTGTTGGCACAGGTATAGGTATAGGTGCATGTGTTGGTACAGGTGTTGTTACAGGTACAGGTGGTACAAGTACATGTATACGTGTACATGATTTTGATTACCATCTCACAGTAGATGGATTGGTTAAATTTCAAGATATGATATATGTACTAGACAACAGTGAGCTAAAGAATATGATCTTGAGATAGTTTCACACAAAACCATATTCGGGTCACCCAGATTACCAAAAGACTTTGACTGCAGTGAATAAATTCTACTATTGGCAGAATTGAAAAAGGGAGGTGGCAGAGTTTGTAGCTAGATGTTTGGATTGTTAGATGGTTAAGGAAGTTTGCAAGCATCTAGTTGGGTTGCTACAGCCGATTTCGATTCCAAAGTGGAAATGGGAGGTCATTTCCATGGACTTCATCACAGGTTTTCCTAAGACAGTTAGGCAGCATGATTCTATTATGGTTTTTGTGGACATGCTAACAAAGGTTGCACATTTTATACCGATAAGACTACATACTTAGCTAGTGATGTGGCACAAGTGTTCATCAGAGATATAGTCATTGCATGGTTTTATGAAGAAGACTGTGTTCGACAGGGATGCAAAGTTCATTTCCAAGTTTTGGAAAGAGTTGTTTGTAGGTTTGGGCACCGAGTTGGCCTTCAACATAACTTATCATTCATAGACAGATGTACAGAATGAGAGGGTCAATAGGATATTAGAAGATATGTTGAGGATGTATGTGATGTATCAACAACACAAGTGGGAAGAGTATATTCCACTGGTAGAGTTTTCCTACGACAATGGATATCATGAGTCGTTGAGGATGAGTCAATTTGAGGCACTGTATGGGCAGAGATGAAACATTCCTATCATTTGAGTGATCTCATTAACAGGGTATTGATTGGACCAAAGATGTTGGCATACATGGAATAATAAATGCAGGTGATCAAGTAGAACTTGAAGGAAACACAGGATAGTTAGAAGAGTTATGAAGACAAGACCAGGTTGTTCAAGGAGTTCCAGGTTGGGGATTAGGTGTACTTTCAGATCAAGCCCAAGATGAGCTCCTTGTGGATTGGATAATGTCCCAAGATGGAACCAAGGTTTTTTGGACATTTTAGGATCATTGAAAGGATTGGAACGGTGGCTTAACGACTTCCACTGCCATTAGGGGAATTTTGAGGTCTAAAATGGGCCTCCTAAAAAAAATGTACAATCAAAATTCACTTTATGAGAACCAATCACATTTTAGGAGATGACATCATCCATAATGGTTGAGGTGGCATTGCTTGAGTTAAAGATACTTACTTGTCACATTCTGAATGGTGGATAAAAACTCATGGTTAACCATGGTAGTGCTCTAAGTACTTTTAAAGTCAAATTAAAGTACTCATAATAAATGTCATTTCACACTTTTTGAATAAAAATATATTATTGTCATTTCATATTTCTTGAAAGAAACAATGCATATCCCTATACATTTATTATATTATATTATATTATTTTTATATAGTATATTAATTACATGTTATTATACAATTTAAATAATACAAATTTTAATTAATAGCATATAATATAATTAAAAATTTATAAATTTATATTTATATTTTATTTTAAGTTATTTAAGTACAAAGGACAAATGCATTAGTTGTTCAATGATAATGAATTTTCTTGAAAATCTCATTCTTATTTATAGTCACATCAATACAATTTTTTTATTAATTTTATTTTGGTACAACTTTTGAATTGAATTTAACTATGGTTACATGGATTGTGGTGCAAAAAGTGAATTGAAAATTCATAAATATTATTTTATTGGTTTAGCTATTATTTTATTATTTCCTTAGGAGGCCCATTTTAGACCTCAAAATTCCCCGAATGCTTCCAAAGTGAAATTTGATGATGTTTTTCATATATCATTGCTTAAGAAATATGTTAAAGATGTTGATCATTTTATTGAATTTTTTGTATTGTAGGTGGAAGCAGACAGAGAGTTCCAACCGAAACCACAGTGCATTTTGCAGAAAAATACACTCATGCTCCAGAATCGAGCAACAAAGCAAGTTAAAGTGAAATGGAAGCACTTTGGGCTCGATGGAGCTACACGGGAGATGGAAAATCAGATGTAGGCTATGTATCCTTCCTTGTTTTCTGATTGAGGCAAAGCAGTTTTGGTGTGATGTTGATTTTTGTTTAGCATATGTTTTTGTGATGTTTTGGTATATGCATTGATGTGATGGTTGTATGTATGTACATATGTATGTGGATGTAAATACTGCAATGAGCTATGTTATAAATCTAAACTAAGCGGTATGGTGTCATGTCATTATAGTTGTCATGTTGCTATGATGTCATGTTGGTTTGATTTTCAGCAAGGTGATCATTGTAAATACTACATAGAGCTATGTTATAAAGCTCCATGGGTAGTATGTTTGATTTTCAGTGGTGTTGATGAGGTGTATGTGTGATTGAGAAATAAATACGGTGTCCCCTAAGGGGGAGGGTTTTGTAACATCCATGGTGAAACAAAACATGTAATAAAGTTAAAATAATAACCACAATTGATGGGACACTTATTCCAAGCTGAAAGTTGGGAAAAATATCCTAAGGGGTGTCCATTTGGTTTATTATGGCTAAGGAAATTGGAAAAGGCTATGGCTAAGGCATGAAAGAGGAAAAAAGTATCTTTGTCACATTTAATTATGAAAATAATGGAAATTAGGAGAAAAGCGAGGTAAAAGGTCACATGTTGCATATGAGAGGTGATGCGAAATTGTGAGAATAAATTATTTCCTATACAGAGATGGACTGTAGGGGCATTCACCGGATGTTTCACCTTTCTAGGAAAGGATGAATCCGGAGGCTACCTGGCCCTCTACAGACTCTGCCTAAGGAAATAATATGTAAACACAAATATCAAGATCAATGAAAGTATTTAATTTTTAAATTCAAAGTATTCATTGATCTGTTTTGAGTGTGAATAAGCAAGAGTATATGTTCTTCAATTGGAGTGTAGAGGTTTGATGAGAAAATAACAAGTTTTGTTTACTGTATAAACTGTTTTGGAAATAACATACTTATGAAATTTTACTGTTTAAACTATCAGAATCTGGAAATAAACAGCCAAAATACACAGATGAACAACAGATATTTGTTTAAGCGGTTCACCCCTCTCTTGGGCTACCTCCGCTGGTCCAAAAGCCTCTAATTAGGCTCAGTCCTCTTTTGATTAAATGCTTCAAATGAGATTACATCTGTATAAACTCCTCTAATGGAAAAATAGACTGCTAAAACAGACTCAAAAGATCCAAATCAGTATAAAATGACTACAAATTCACCTCCATTGGAGGAAGGTAGCCCAATGCAGCACTCTTTCCCCTTGGCCCTGATGGCTCCACTGTCAAAAGCGCTGTAAAATTCGTAGATAGAATGCCCTGATGGCTCTACAGACACCTCCAACAGCTCCAGAATGATCTCTACACCCAAAATCAAAAAAAAATTCGTCTTCAAAGACCTCTCCTAGCAGAAGTTATGCCACATTTACTAAACTGCCAGTTACACCTTGAGAAGCTCCACTAATTGTGGAGAAACTTTGGATAAGGCCCCCAAAATAGGGGGTGGCGCCAAAATGGGCGGAACTACCAATTTATCTGCGCGGTTAAACTGTTGGAAATAAATGTTATGGTTTGTGCACATCGTGCAATCACATGTATTGGCGGTCATGCAACTGTTTGTAATAAATACCAACGTTTATAACCAAAGTTTTAAACCGCCAGCGAAAAGCGCGCCGATTGTTTTGGGTACTGGTTCCGCGCTGTGGTTCCATGGGAAGGGGGCTGGCCCCCTTTCGGGCCCCGCCCATAACAATTTCAAACCTTAAATATATATCGTTTGCATTGTTTAAACAACGATGAAACCCATGGTCCAACGGTTAGACCGTTGGGTTGTTATCCGCCCGATCACGCGTTCGAATCCGGCCACGACCCAACAAAATTTTGAAACGCATTTTCAACTCCGTCTTGGGGCCACGTGGCGGCCTCCGGGCTAGCCACGTGGCGCCTTCTCATTGGCTGCCAACGGAATATTCCCCAGAATATTCTGCGGAATATTCCGCGGAATATTCCTAGAATATTCTGTGGAATATTCTTTTTTTTAAATAAAATTTTTCAAAGTCAAATTTGGCATTTTTAATGGAAATTGAGAAATCTTCAAACTTGAATAACTTCTGCATACGGCATCGGATTTGAGTGCCGTTCGCGGCGCTGGGATCGTTTTGACAAGCACTTTCCAGTCGATCTATTTTGGAGTCATTCTGAGCCACTTCATTTTTGAGCATTTTTCTTCAAGAGACTTGATCTCACGATCGGGGAGGAAATTGAAGGAAAATAATGGAAAATGAAGAAAATAGAGGCCTATTCTATAAAAAGGCTCGTGAGGATCAGTTGGCACCTTTTTTCAGTGCATTTTTGGAGCTCTCTCATTATTTTCTCTCTCCCTCATACTCTTGGATACTTAGAGTTTTCTTGGAGCACTCTTGGAGAGTGTGGATACTTGGTGGTTTGGATCAATAAGGAAAAGGAAGAGCAAGAAAGCACAGGTGGACATAGGGATCATCAGCTATAATGGGATTTGATTTCAGGTATCGAGTTGCATGTATGACTTCCTCATTAGTTTTGGCACGCATGGTGTATGCATGTGGATTTCCTAGCCTTTCCATTTCCTGGAAAACCATGGCATTGTAGGTTTATTTCCATTGATTGTTTTCTGGTTGGTTCTCATGATTCCTTTAGCTATTGGGTTGAGTAATTAGTTCCTCGATCCTTGGTTGGAAAAAACCTCTGGAGCCCTACGAACAAATGTTGGGTTGAGTTACTATTCCTGGAGCCTTGGTTGGACAAATACTCTAGAGCTTGGAAACAACTGGGGTTGAGTTACTAGTTCTGGAGTCTTGGTTAGAAAAAACACTCTAGATCCTTGGAACATCTTGGATAGAGACCAATCCATGATGGTTGTGATGTCTGACCATGAGGTGGAATCGTTGGTTGAGGGTTGAGGTGGTTTAGCCTCTAGAAGCCCTAGATTGATTGTGATTGATGTGTTTTATTAAGTCCCACATTCATGCCTGGAATATGGCATGCGGGGTGATTGGATTAAGTGAGACTTGGCTCAACCAATCTACGGTCGAGTGGAACATGGAAGTCCCATATTCGGTTGGTTTTTACATTCAGTAATGAAGAGCTCATTTTGTCGGTATTCAGTATGAAAATATGCTAGTTTATGTATGGATTTTATTTCTATTATATCCATTGTATCTCTGTTATTAATATAATGTTTATGAGCATGTATTTGATCAGTGATGATGTATGGCTCTATTCGTGTTTTTTCCTGTAAATGAATATCCCATGTGTCTATGGTAAAATTTATTGTATAATAGCTTATGATGTAGGGGAGAAATGCTTCTTAGCCATTCTTAGATAAGAAAGAGGCCCCTTGGTTCAAATATGTTGTTTATACCTATAGATGTTATGTTTGTGACATGTTTGACGAAATTCCTGTCATGGATGGGTGGGGTCAGATGAGTTCCTATTGATGTGATTGCTTCCATATTTTTGTTTCAATGTTATTTACCCTCTCCTAAAGTTACAGGAAGTTCTGGGCAGTGACTCAGGCTCAGGGGCTGAAAATGTGGCATAGATCTTGAAGCTACAGGCAGAAAATTCATTGTTTGGGTCTGAGCCGCTACCTTGACAAGCCTAGCCCGCATCTCTAGGGTCTAGAGCCACTCCCTTGGCCTTACAAGCCCATGGTTTAGCCTCAAAGGGGATAAAAATCAGTTCCGCCTCAGGGAACAGGGCCTTGGAAGGTTGGTTTACCTCCTGGGGGTACCAATGTTGCAGTGTAAGGTGTGTTTTTGGTGTTTCTGTCGGTTCCACTTCCTTAAGGTCATCTAGGAGGTTGAATCTCATATTAGTAGTCTCTCGTCACATGTTTACCCTGGTTGGTTGGTTGCACAGGTAGATGTGGGAAGAGGGTGTTACAAAAACAATGGGGTTTTACTCAGTGACTGTTACATGCCTATTTTTTCTTCTTTTCACCTTTGGGGGTAATCCTACAAGTTGCTTCCATAATTTTTGAATCTCCTGTTATTATTTAGGAATATTAGAGGTTTTTTGGAAGTTTTTGAGTTATTTATATTTTGTTTTTTGTAGGATTTTAAAGTTTATTAACAGGTTGGAGCATAACCTTCATTCACATTGGATCCTAGGCCCTAAACAACCTCCTTTAGAACCCATGACCTAAACAATAGTCTCTAAACCCTAGCTATAAAAAAATCGTGAGCAACAAACAATGAAAATAGCAAGGGAGAAAGACTTCACTTGGGCATACTATGAAAATATTCCATATTAAGTTAAGATTTTGTGTTAATTTGGCTAAAATCCTTGTTGTGCTAGCCTTTTCATATTCAAATTCGACCTTCCCAAGATTTTTGGCCATGAAATTGGTCATCACAATGTGTGTGTGGTTTCCTATTAACAAAGATGGTCATATGGTTTGAATATCATTTCCAAAGAAAAATTAACTTACCAAATTTTAGAAAAGAAGAAATGACAGGGTCATGGCCTTTATAGTGATACTTTGGTAGAATGATTGCATGTTAGCATACCACGGGGATTGCATGAATATAAATAGACATTGGATATCAACTTTTTTAATGCAAGCTTATAATGTTCAATAAAGAAAACATTGAACTTCTCATATATGTGTCCAGTGTTTGTGTTAGTTATAGATTACAACTCCATAGAAAAAGACCCATTTCATCATTTTTAATTAAGTTCACTGAAAAGTTTTGCAAATCATGAATACACCTTCTAACATGCCCTGTTAATGCTTTATTAATAATATTAACAACTTCATGCAATTTCCGAGGCTACTAATAACCGTTTACAAATACTATCATGATGATTGTTATATGGGAGCACTTGAGTGCATTCACAGGGAGTAGTAGGTAATTCAACCCAAGCCTATGCCTTCGAGTGTCAGAGTATGAGGAAACATGAGCCTAGAACATTTTATCATTGGTATGGTGGATGTAGGTATTTAATTATATGGAATGGTTGGCCAGGGTTTCTGTGTTACATGATATTGAATAAGAATACCACTATGGAATTTAATGGTTTGGTTAGGTGTTATGTGATACTCTAGCTTGTCGTGAGGATAAAAAGGAATCAAATGAGTGTTTTTGATTAGCAGCCATGATGTTGGGGTGAAGGAAGGTTTGCAACATTAGCAGAGCTATCTAACCCCCTCTAGTGACATCAGTTGCACATATTTATCCTAAAGTCAGTTTTTATTATCATATAAGCTACTCACAGGAAATTAAAAAAGAGTACAATATTGAAGGCATCAAAATACATTTGGATACAATTTCCATTTTTTGAAAACAAGGAGGTAATTTATAAAATAAATACTAATTTTCAAAGTGATTATGTAAATTTTCAAGCCTCCCAAAGAGGATTATGAACTCCTTTCATGGGAAATAGACTCTACAAATTTCCTCAAAGTTACGTCTACTGCATTAACCTAGAAACTTGTGTCTCAAAGCCAACTTTATTTCTTGATAGAGCTTCATCCTTCCTTCATGTGGTCAAATTTACATCTATCAAATTGTGGGAACCCATGATATTATAATTTTGATTAAGCTTTGGAGTGGAAATTCAATCGTCATTTAAGGCAGATTACTACAAATATCAGTTTCATAACTTTCATTAGGCTCTGTATCTAAAATGTTAGAGCACAAATTAGAATGTGATGTCTCTAGTTTTTTTACACTAGGATATTCAAATATATTGGTCATATAGTGCTCTCTTGGGTACAAGGCTATGGCTTGATAGCCAACATTATTTCTCTCTAGATAACTAACATGTTTAGTGCTCTTCCACATGTTAGATGATTTTAATATATTAGGAAATTCACCACGATTTTAGCTTTTGGAAAGAGTAGGCTAGAATGCCAAGGAAATCAACCTTTTTCCATTATGTAAGTTCAAAAATACCCAATGAGAGTCACAAAAATCAGCAGGATTTACTTAAATAAAAAAAGAAGGATGTAAATTATAATTTACACAAATAAGCAAAGCTCCATTCAGGCAAAGAAATAGAAAAGAAACTCAAGGTCTTCCATATCAACGCTTTAGCTCTGAGGTCTACTAGTATAGTTTCATTTGAACATAAGTTATAAGACAATCTCTCTCCCGTTGATAATGGAGTAACTACATATGAATTTCCCACAAAAACATAAGAAAAAATAATCAAAACAGTAGTTACCATTAAAAACATAATATAGATTTTAGGTAAACAAAACTTAAGATGGTTTGTCACTCCCTAAAATTTATGTATTACCAAGAACAAATATTTCTCAGAAAACAAATTAATTTTTATTATAAAGTAATTCATTTAAGTGCATGATTAAGCTACTTAAAGAAGACATTGAAATCTGTAAAATTTAAACACTTAATATTGTTGGGTATGTGTTATATTCTTTCCACGACTAGTCACACACAGGGGGGCGATAGCCCTCCATGTACATTGCGCCGGGAACAGTAGGGGGTCATAGGGGGGGCGGCAGCCCCACATGTTGGGGTCCGGGGTAGCACCCCGCGAAAATTTTTTTGGTCCTTATTTTCTGGTGGGCAGACCCGCCCATGGTTTTGTGCATGGGTTTGCACATGGTTTTGGGGCATGGTGGTTTTCGGCCCCTGGTATTTTGTAGAATCGGTCAAGGGAACTATGGTTATGTTCTAATCCAGGGTTAATGGATTGAGGTTTATGTATGCTTCAGCATGTATATATATGTGTTGTAACACTAAAAGGAATATAATGAAAAATCAAGCTGGTCGTCCCGATTTGGGATCCAGGGGAAAATCTTTGTTGTATATCTATTTTATGTTTTATGCCCTTGCTATTGTTTATTTTTATGTTTTTAAGATTCGTTTGCAGATGATTTCTGTACAAGTTAAAACCTACATTTGGTATCAAAGCAGTTTCGGCTTCAAGGGGACGCCTTTGCTACTGAGGGTTTTTTGCTCGGGCTTGAGGAAGACCCTGTTCAATGGGAGATCTGCGAGATCGATCCTTGCAGTGAAAGAATATGGCGAGCGGTGGGAAGATAGAGATCGATAAATTTAATGGTCGGAGTTTTGAGTTGTGGAAGATCAAGATGGAGGATCTTCTAGTGGATAAAGATCAGTGGATCACGGTAGATCCGGGTACTAAACCAACGAAAATGTCAGATGAAGACTGGAAGAAGCTAGATCGGAAGGCGAAGAGCACAATATGGTTGTGTGTCTCAGATTCAGTATTGTTGAATGTATCTGGGTAAGCTATGACGAAGACCTGGTGGCACAAGCTAGGGACTTTGTACCAATCTAAGTCTTTGGTGAATAAATTGTTCCTGCAGAAAAAGCTGTATAACCTGAGGATGAAGGATGGAGACTAGGTGATAGAGCATCTGAACGCCTTTAATAATGTGGTAAGTCAGTTGTCATCTGTTGATATTAAAATATCAAATGAAGATAAGTGCATCAATTTGTTGTGTTCTTTACCAGACTCATGGGACAGTCTAGTTATTGCAATAGGTAGTAATACAACTACCTTGAATTTTGATGACATTGTCTCAGCCTTACTGTCGGAGAAAATGAGATGGAGAAATATGGAGGGTCAAAATGGAGATGCCTTATCTGTATGAGGAAGGTCCCAGAACAAAAACAAGATTAAGGTTTCGAGTGGGAGATCTAAATCTAGAGGGAGATCTAAATCTCCTGAAAATTTTGTAAAGGTGTGTTGGAAATGTGGAAAGGAAGGACACTACAAAAAGGACTGCAGATGTAAAGCTCTTGAGAAAGTAAAGGGATCTGATGATGCTTCTTCTGCAAAGGCAAAAACCACCTTGGATGAAGGTGGGGATGTGTATTTGGATTCTTCATCAAATACACATGTAGATCATGAGTCATGGTTGATCGACTCTGTTGTGAAACCAACTCCAAAATTAGAAGAAAAGAGATATCAACGCCTTAGAAATCAGCCACTTCGAGGGGGCAACCTCCAATATATTACATAAATGAACAATTCTTGGACGATACAAATGAAAAAACCTACTTTCTATATATAGGAGTCCATGGGGCCACAATGTAATCCTAGTGGAGCCACAATGTAATCCTAGCCGACCTAACAATAATAATGTAAGGGCACAATAATAACAATATGGGGGTTACAGGGGTACAACAATAACAATAAGGGGGGCTACACTAACATAATAAGGGACTACACTAATAATATAGGGACTTAACAAGCCCCTCTCCTTCAAACAAGTGTTGTCCTCAATGCTTGATTATTTCTTGATGCTTCTGTATAAAATTCTCATCCTCCCATGTGGAATCTTCTACAGGAAGGTTCTTCCACTTGTTGAGATACTTTGAAATTGATCGTACTTGTCAAGTTCTTGTTTTTGTGATTTCTTCATAACTTCTTTTGATGTGATGTTGATCTTCCTGTTGTTTCATTATATTCTGCACCAAAGTTAGGTTATCCTTTGAGAGTTGGAGAACTTGTTGTTGATGCTTGATGTGATATTCCACTAATTTTATCATCCATATTAGCTATTATTTGATCCTTCAAACCTTCCAACTTAGCCTCCATTTTTTCTTTTAAACCATCTATGTCATCTTCGGTTGCTCTTCGTAAGATCAAAGTTTGTTGCACTTGGTACCGTAATTTTGATATCTCATATTGCATTTCTTCCTCTTCATGCGTCATAGTATAGATTTCTGAGGGCTTAATGGGTATGGAATTATTTTTTAGAGACATTATAGAACCCAATACTGATCAAAATTCTTCAATATGCCCTTGGAATCACTTCAAACTTTTACTTTATTTTGAGGAGCTTGATATTGAAATTGACTTATCTCTATCTTGCAAATCCTCAATATCTTAAATTCAGCCTTGTAGTAGTGCTTTGAAGCTTCTTTCAAATGCCACAAGTCTGACCTGATTTGGATTCTTCAAGGCAAAGTTATGTCCTATCTCCCACAATGACCTAATTATGGACTGGTTCAGTAGAGCGAACTTGTACGACTTTCCACGTGTCACTGTTTGCTCCTTCAGCTCTAAAATTGATAGAAAAGAAACTAAAATCTATGTACATAGAGAGAGTTATGAATATTTTCCCACGATCACCTCTTTGAGATGAAATTTGGGAGCTTGAAAAAGACCTAACTTCCACAAATCATATCTCCGAAAATAGTGCAAACCAAGCTCTGAAATTTTGTGACAATGTTCCTCAGGATTTTGTCTTTGCTCTCTAAAAATTTCAGCTTCTGAACCTTCATAGAAAAAATGTTATAGCGAAAATTCCGCGATGACCTGTTTAGGTTAAATTCAGGAGCCTACAAAAAGCCCTATCTTCCATAGATCATATCTCCGAAAATATTGTGAATCAAGCTCTGAAATTTGTGAAAAATTTCCTCAGGAGTTCGGGTTCGCACTCTAAACATTTCAGCATTTTAACCTTCGTAGAAACAAATTTATAGCTGAAATTCCACGATGACCTGTTTAGAGAAGCGAAACCCTAGAATCCAAAGTTCTAATACCAAATGTTGTGAAACCAACTCAAAAATTAGAAGAAAAGAGATATCAACGCCTTAGAAATAAACCACTCCGAGGGGGAAACCTCCAATACATTACATGAATGAACAATTCTTGCGTGATACAAATGACAAAACCTCCTTTCTATATATAGGAGTCCATGGGGCCACAATGTAATCGTAGCCGACCTAACAATAATAATGTAAGGGCACAATAATAAAAATATGGCAGTTACAAGGGTACAAAAATAACAATAATGGGGGCTACACTAACATAATAAGGGACTACACTATTAATATAGGGACTTAACAGACTCGGGTGCATCCTTTCACTTCACTCCCCATAGAGAGTGGTTCTGTGAGTATGAGAAATATGATGGCGATGATAGGAAGGCCATAATCATCGAACGTGGAAAAGTCAAGATGAAGTTGCAAGGTGGAAGGATTAGAACACTTCCTGGTGTTCTGCACATTCCTGCATTGGCCAGAAATCTGATTTCTGTAAGCAAGATAGATGATGCAGGTGTAAAAACAATGTTCAAGAAAGATGTCTGTAAGATGGTTCGGGGAGCACTGGTATTAATGCGGGGAGTTCGGATTGGAACTCTGTACAAGATTTAGGGCAACACTATTATTGATGGGTGCAACAATTCTATGGTTCCCGAAAGTGGAGCAGAAAGCCTAGCAGTCTCTCTAGAAAAGACCATGCTATGGCATCAAAGGCTTGGAAATATTGGAGAGAAGGGCCTTCGAATACTGCATGGAAATGGTATGGTAGAAGGTATGTCTAATAGCTCTTTGGATTTTGATTTATGTGAACATTGTGTATATGGGAAGTAGAATCGGGTGAGTTTTCCTTCTGGTGCTAAGAGGGCAAACAAGATATTAGAGCTTGTGCACAGTGATGTGTTTGGACCTGTGTCGGTTCCATCACTGGGTAAGTCTGTGTACTATGTTTCATTCATATGTGACTTCTCAAGGAATACATGGATATATTTCTTGAGGAAGAAATCTGAAGTCTTTGACAGATTTAAATAATTTAAGGCTCTGGTGGAAAACCAGATAGAGAAGAAGATAAAGGTGTTGAGGACAGATAATGGTGGGGAGTTATACAAGATGGAATTTGAAGAGTTCTGTAAGAAGTGTGGTATAGCAAGACAGAAGACTGCTCCATACACACCTCAGCAAAATGAAGTTGCAGAAAGAATGAACAGAACCCTGATGGAAAAGACAAGAAGCATGCTCAGTGGTACCGGGTTAGGACAAGAATTCTGGGCAAAGGTAGTGGAGACTGCATGTTACTTGGTTAATAGATCACCTTCATCAGCGTTGGAGGATATGACTCCACATAAGGTATGGACTGGTAAGAAACCCTCTCTTTCACATATGAGGGTATTTGGATGTGATGCATATGTACATGCTCCAAAGAAGAAAAGGAGCAAGTTGGATAATAAATCTAAAATGCGCATCTTTATTGGGTATAAGGATGGTTTAAAGGGTTACAAGCTTTGGAACCCGAAAACAAGGAAGGTTGTGTACAACCGAGATGTGGTGTTTAGAGAGGTGAAAGATGTTGTTAAACATGAATTCCTACCAAAAGGAACTTGAAAACATCAGCTGAACTAAAGGAGGATAGATCGGACTCTCTGACGGAGAAAAAGACTCAGAAGAGGAAGAGCCACAAACTCCAGTTGTGAGAAGATCAGCTCGGGAAAGAAGACAACGAGAAAGGTATAGTTCATCTGCTTTCTGTTCAAATTTTGCTTTAACTATAACTGATGATGATCCCATAAGTGTCAGGGAGGCAGTAGATTCAGAGGATGGAAAACTCTGGAAGGAGGCCATGGTTGATGAAATGGCATCCTTGCATAAAAATGAGGAATGGGATCTAGTGGAGTTTCCGGTTGGAAGGAAGCCCATCGGGAAAATGGGTGTTTAAGAAGAAGATGAATGTGGAAGGCAAGGTGGAGAAATACAAAGCTCGGTTGGTAGCAAAAAAGGGAGTTATTCCGGTGTCAGGAATTGATTTATGATATTTTTTTCAACATTGCAAAGTTACTTCTATTAGATTACTTTTATTTGTTAACTCTGCATTTGATTGTTTTGAGGTAGAACGGATGTATGTGAAGACAACATTTCTTTCAATCCATTTTGCCTAGAGATCCCTTCTACTGTGAATCAAATCGGCCCTACAGCAGCTTTACATCATCACTTCATAGCTTCCTTGACCTGTTTGACCCCATAGCCCAATTTATCTACATCTTGTTATCCAGTTTATGTATTTGCTCAGTTTCATCCCTCACAAACTTAAAAACTAAAAAAAAAAACCAAAAACACACTTCATAACTAGCCTAATATCAGAACATCGCAAGTAAACACACCGACATCTTTTGCACTTATAGAGAGAGCCCTCTCTGAGTCCAGGAAGGCTAGGTCCTTGGGCTCCAAAGCTTGGTTTGATGTTACATCGTCATTTGGCTAGCCAATCGGCCAAATCACGGGACCCTAACAGATAATATGTTGTTGATTGGAAATGACAAAGAAATTATCCTAGATTTGAAGACCCAACTGTTCTCCAAATTCGACATGAAGGATCTTGGTGTTGCAAACTATATTTTGGGCATGGAAATTAAGAGAGATCGAGTAAAGAGGAAGCTTTGGTTAAACCATAGGAAGTATGTCGAGACTATACTGCAGAGGTTCAATATGCAGGATAGTAAACCGGTGAATGTTCCACTTCCTGTAGGTCTAAATATGTCTACTGAACAGTGTCCCAAGACACAAGAAGAAGAGGAGGATATGTCCCATGTTCCATATGCAAGTGAAGTGGGTAGCCTGATGTATGCAATGGTTTGTACTAGACCAGACATTGCACATGTAGTGGGAGCATTGAGTAGGTTTATGTCAAACCCAGGAAAGGAGCATTGGACAACAGCGAAGTGGGTTTTCAAATATTTGCATGGCACTAGTGATTATGGCTTGTGCTACTAGGGAAGACTAGGATTGGAAAGAGTGTTGGAAATTCGTGGTTTTGTTGATGCAGACTAGGTTGGAGATCTGGACAAAAGAATATCTACAAGTGGGTATGTGTTTAGCCTATTTGGAGGTGCAGTTAGTTGGATGAGTAAAAGACAGTCTGTAGTGGCTCTTTCAACTACAGAGGCAGAATACATGGTAGCCACTCATGAAAGCAAGGAAGCAGTTTGGTTGCAGAGATTGTGTTCAAGTATGGGGTTGGTGCAACAAACTATAAGGATAGACTGTGATAGCCAAAGTGAAATTTTCTTGGCTAAGAACCCTGCTTCTCATTCAAAGACAAAGCACATTGATGTTCAATATCACTTTGTGAGATATATGGTTGAGGCTAAAAGGGTGTTGCTGGTAAAGGTGGTCACTTTGAATAATGTTGCAGATGCATTGAAAAATTATGTGAGCACTCAAAAGTTCTCTTGGTGTAGAGAAACAATGGGTGTTGCAAAGCTGGGCTAAGGACTCAGCTCTCCTGTGGCCCCTTGCAGAAAGAAAACAACAAGCGGGAGAATGTTGGGTATGTGTTATAATTTTTTTTGGACCCTATTTTAAAGTGGGCGGACCCGCCCATGGTTTTTTGCATGGGTTTGCACATGGTTTTGGGGCATGGTGGTTTTCGGCCCCTGGTATTTTGTAGATCCAATCAAGGGAACTACGGTTATGTTCT
This sequence comes from Pinus albicaulis, assembly GCA_034641835.2. Taxonomy (NCBI): domain Eukaryota; kingdom Viridiplantae; phylum Streptophyta; class Pinopsida; order Pinales; family Pinaceae; genus Pinus; species Pinus albicaulis. The sequence continues at coordinate 1,720,911,690 of CM076580.1, forward strand.
AATCTAGGGTTAATGGATTGGGGTTTATGTATGCTTCAACATGTATATATATGTGTTGTAACACTAAAAGAAATATAATGAAAAATCAAGCTGGTCGTCCCGATTTGGGATCCAAGGGAAAATCTCTGTGTATATCTATTTTATGTTTTATGCTCTTGTTATTGTTTATTTTCTGTTTTTAAGATTCGTTTGTAGATAATTTCTGTACAGGTTAAAACCTACAAATATTGACTTGATTCTTAACAAACTCCTATGGAAAAATAAAGGAATTTTACACATAGCTCAATTAGTTAATAATATTGAATTGAATGGCCCTTAAAATGATTTCTATTGAATCCTATAGGATTGGAAAAACTTGATTATGTCTATAGAAAATAAGCATTCGAACTTATCCTAAAAAAGAACTGTTGTGAAGTATAAATCAAATAAAAAAAAGCCACTAGGAAAATACATCAATCACCCATGAATGGCGAGGCCAATGGAGTGATTAGCTAATCACCAATATTTCAATATTATTATGTTTTTCCCCAGCTATAAGGTGTGAACTTCAAATAGATGAGGCTAGGTCCAAATCCTAGGCGATTTTGGCACAATAACTACCGCTAAAAGGAACTCGAGCTTAAGGAATTTTGTTCTTTACAATGCATCCCATCAGAGCATTGTTTCTTTATGAATTCCACCACCCCCACATATTTAAATAAAAAATAAGGATTCATTACAAATTATTTAAAAATAAATAAATAAATAAATCTTATTTGGAAAAGGTAATCTGCATATTTTTGATGAATGATAAAAGGTTTTGTCTATAAGTGGTAGACACTTTTTTGTTCAAAGGATAAAATACCACGTAGTAGAAAAATATCCAAAAACAAATAGGTAAACCTATGAATATTTCAACTCATGCATCTCGCCACCACTTAAAATTTCAGACAAAGAAGCCTAGCTATAGAAATGATCGCAATAATTTTAGAATCTTATAATTATTTTAATGTAAATTCAATGCTAATATGTTTTGAATTGAGAATAAAAAAAAGGCATGAACTAATTTAGCAAGTAGATAACTAAAAATAAATAAAAATCTAAATCATCCAAACCAGAATATGAATTTCAACCATCAGTATTAACATTCTTGCATTTTTTAAAATATCAAGGTATAGGGTGCAATATACCCGAATAGACACATTCATGGAGCTTGGACATGAAAGTATTACTTCTGGGCTAAGAAAAAAAAACAAATGAGAATGCCTTATTGAAAATTAAATTGGATTCCATGGAAATATGATGAGAAATAGATAATAAGAATAAATTTTCATTAATATACACACTGGTCACATAATTGTCTCAAATTGCTTTTATGAAGCCTTCCATACCCTCATCCCTAAATACCTACACAATCAATCACACAAACTCATCCTATAAGACAATTGATAGTGGCAGAGCTAACTCTAAATTTTTGACATATTTGTATATATTGTAGTGTACTAACCATAGATTGATATTTTGCACATATTCTAGTGTAATCTTAGACATGCTAAGCTCAATACCATATGTAGTTAATTGAGCAAAGAAAAACCATTTCCAGGAGTGTTATAGGAAGATAATTTACTATTTGCAGTTATGGAAAGCCAATTTAAAACCTATTCAATAAAGTTAATTAAGGTCCAACTTTTACATGACGAGAATGGTGGTGGAAGTAAAGTTAATTACAAGGCATATAAGTTTTTCCCAAGATATTTGTCTTTAATTCCTTACAAATCTATTATCCAAATTTACTAAACTAAAAATCATGCAAGGGGAACACATATGAACATAAATATCTAAGACCATAGCAATAACCCAACCAATTCATGCCTTTAAAATATTCTATAGCTAAACAAGATGCCAATGACAATCAAAAGAAATGAGAGTGTACAAAAATTTGGTTGCAACACTCTGAAACATGTTGATCATACCTTTTAAGAACTATTATTGTTTCTCCCAGAGCCAAACGTTTCATGGAATGTTGCACACACGAGTCACATTTTTACAAAACCTTGAGAAATAAAAATATCAAGTTTGTTCAAAACCCAAATATTAATCCATGATTACGAAAAAAATGAAAATGAAGATAAAGTATCATACTTGATGATGGTTATGGTTTCTTCTTGAAAGTCGGGGAAAATTTCATTTTATTTATAGGACCAAAAAATTCTCTTGAAGATTCATCATCTGCTAGACTTAGAAATACTTATTGCTCCTCATGATTCAAATGCATAAGAGAAATATCTTCTTTTAGTAAAAGTAGACATGGAACTTGAAACATGAAACTGTAGTTTCAAAGCAATAAATTCACTAGATTGGAGAGGAGGAATATTTGTGAAAGTTCAACACTACATTTACTAATTATTGAGACATAGAAAAGCTTAAGATGTTGTCCATACACAGAGGCATGAGAAGTTACTTACAGATTCCTCAAGCACTCGCTGACGCATGAGTATTTCTTCCAATTATTCATCATTTGATAATTCATAAGCTTCAACCTTATCTACAGTTGGTTTCATAGCTTGTGCTTCCCTATTCTAGATTCATAATCACCATGTTCAGACTCGTGAGAAACAAGGCTATGGTGGATTATCTTATAATCACATTCAAAGATGTCATATTCATCATAATCAAAAGAAACATAATCTTCCTCACCAAGTATTGCTAGCTTCCTGGCCACTTTTTGTCTCTAACTACATCCAAGCCTTTATAAAATATCGTCAGTTTCAGTAACATCTTGTTCTTTAAGCCATTCTGATGAATTTCATTTCATTTCCATTGGTCTACCGGTTTCTCTTCTTCAACAGTTGCCACTAAATCATTTGTATTAACTTTCATATTCCTTAGAGTTATCATCCTCATCATGCCTCGCTAGAATATCCTCATCTTCATATTAAACTTCATCATCAACAAATTCCTTTAAAAGTACACCTTTACTATATACAAATGTTTCAACTAGCTTTCTTGAGGATGGATCAAAATTTTCCTTGTTTTCATCTTCATCAAACAATATTTTAAGGATAAACATATAAATCAAGTTACATTATCCCAAAAAAACAAATGTGCCTAAAATTTTTTCATCATGTTTTTGAAAATTCCATGACAGGCATAAAGGCATAAAGGTCAAATTTCGTCCTTTTCACTATCAGATAACAACATACACAAGCATTCTTGTGAAAGTTTCATATCTTACTAGGAAAACTTATAAAATATATTTATGAACCATCACTTGAGTTTGATATTCTTCAATATTCAATTGCACATATAAATGGAGAAGTCAAATATGCTTCCATTCACCATCATAGAAAAACATAGATAAGCATGTTTCTAACAAGTTACTTTTATAGAGGATTTTTAACTTTCATAGTTTACTCCAAAAGTGTTTATACCATGTTTGGGGGTACTTCCTCAGATGTGGGATGCAAGGTGTGTGGTTGATCCTTGGTGTTGCATGATGGCCTTTCATACTAGACTTTATAAGTTCTAGACCTTGTATGGATGCTTGTACGACATTCTTCCTTGGAGTATAGGAGACCTATGGAGCTTGGTCACTTCTTCATGTAAACAACACATGAAGGGAGAATTATTTCCTTGGATGACACCTTGCATTGAAGGAATGCTAGGAATTCCAAAGGAGAGCATTGAGCCTTAGACAACCTTGGGTTGCATGGTTGCTTACAGGAAGTCTTACACTCCACTTGAAAATGCATTGGTTGATGAAATGGACCTATAGGTGTGGTGGTCTCCAAGGAGGCATGGGGGAGATGCACTAGAGCTTTAGAATATTGGAGGAGGAGAATTGAACCATGTGGAGTAGCACTCATGCCTTGGAGCCTTGATTGTAGATTGTCATCACATTGCAACTTAACATGTCACTTGGAGTAGAAGCCTTCACACTTGTGGACATAATTGTGTCTTGTAGGTTGCTTGTATTGGAATAGCTCTACTTTTCATTGTAGATATCCCTTACATCTTAATCATGTCACAAGGTTCGTCAAAATTGAACCTTCCGGTTCAAAGTTTGACGAATCTTACAAAATTTATTAACAAAAAAAAGTAGTAAAAAAGATTGACTAATGTTCAATGGGTTCAATTCAAGTTCACTCTATTCAATTAAACGTATGAAATGTACCCTTGAACCTTTGGATATATACAATTGTTAAGTGTTCCCTTTGCAACCATCTAGTAGATTCATCATATTTAACATTTGAACTTCCAATTCAAGTGTAAAATTTATATAAATTCACATGAGTTCAAAATCAAAAGGGAGGGCATAAAACCAACATGACTTGGTAGCATGTGCTCTATTATAAGGGCCTCTACACAACAATATCCAATGAATTATGCTGGAAAATTTATGGTTACTCTTAGTTTGATGCAAATTACATGAAGAAGAGTGTTGGGTTACATTCCTCAACAACTTTAATTTGATTGCAAGGGTTGGCTTTACCTGGGTTATACTAGGTAGGAATTTGGAATCAATAACACCTTAAGATAAAACTTTTAAATATATTTCAAGTTATAAAAAGTAATTGATATAATGAGTTACAAGTTATTTATAAACTTATATTACCCATATACTTTTTAATTTTAGTGATTTCATTTTTAATATATATTAATATAACCTATGAGTTAATAAAAATTTTAAATTCCTTATGGAAAAATATTAATTCAAATCAAATGTAATCATTGTCAAACCTGAACTATATGACATATCCTCTCATATAAATATAGAAATAAGATAAACATTATTATAATAAATCACACACTTACATTTATACTCTTTTACAGTTGGATTAGTGACATAATAGGAGAACTACTCTCTCTCTCTCAAAATATTATTTTTACTTTTTATCCCGTGTCTTAAAGGCACTAAGGTTTCTTGGAGAATTTTTGAATCCTAGGGAGAGGGTTGGATCCATAAGAAGGAATTAAAGTTAGGATTTGGTGAAAAACCCTAAGTTTTACTTGTTGAGGAGGAAGAAAATAGACACAGAATTACGTGAGGACAATAAGGACTTGTTGGTGTTGATTCTAAAATGTTAGAGTACCTTGGTAGAACTAGGTTTTTTATTGGTTTTACCTAGCCAGGGTTTTGGAGAGCTTAGAGGGTTGCACCAGCTTGTGCTAAGCTGAAAGTATGTACTCAAGCTTCATATCCCTTCTATATATATATATATATATATATATATATATATTAAATTTTAATTTGTTAAAAAATGTTTTGTAATAAAATCTACATTAATTTAAATGATTTTAGATTTGTCTTATGCATTAAAAGATTACTCTAAAAGACTGAAACTTATTGATAGAAACTTAGTATATTCTCTATTAAATTGCTAGTGTACTGGGTTGATGTGAAGTGAAATATTGTCCACCATTTGTTTCTTTAATTATGCTAAATTACCAACAATAAAAGCCTAAGACTGAAATCTAGAGGAAAATATGCAAAACACAATTAGATTAAGATAGAAGAAAATAACATATATATGCAAGATAACTACTCGTCATCATCTGGAATTGCATCAAGCTTAAAATTCATATTTAATAATTTTGGAACACAAATATCATTCTCCTTGGTGCTATCATCAATATTTACTTCTTGATCATCTCCATAACTTAATTTAGAATTGCAAAAAAATCCATTAGATAGTGGCAACTATATCAATGGTTAAGTATTACAAAGATTCACTAGCATAACACACACACACACACACACGCACACACATATATATATTCACTCAAACTTGAGTTTCCACAACTGGTGCTTGAAATATTACATTGGTCATGGCATTATCTTGCCTTATACCCTGCATAGGTAATAAATAGGATCCAATTTCCAAGTAAGCTAATTCTAGTGAAAATTTTTCATTTTCCATTGATCAAGTAGGAAAATGATTGTTCTTCTAGAATAAGAAATCAATTCTTTTTGTAGATTCTTGATTAAATGCTAGAGAGACTAGAACACCTAGCACAAAAATTCAATACTTAACTAAAAATTGACCTACATATTATGCTTTCTTATTTGCCCAAAATTTAACACCAAACATACCTCCTTAGAGAGTGTATAACATATCCAATCATGGATACAAGAAACAAGGGATTGATTTGGTGTGACATGTATAGATGTCAGATTATAGTCAATATTGGGTACCTCCTAGGAAGGAAAAGAAAGAAGCCCTATGAAATTGGCTTAAATGATCTAAATCAAGCACACACCTCTTCACCTAAGCTTGATTCACGATGGTTGTCTAGGGTTCAAGGAATGCCACTTTTATTGGCAAGCCTGAATCCCTAAAAATGGTGTCTTCTAGCTTTCATTCTTTATTCTAAAAGAAAAGTTAATTACTGAATGAAATCATTAGACCATCACATCAAGGTATAACCAAAGAAAAAAAAATCAAGGAATTTAATGTTTCAGTTATTGTTTGTTGTGCTTATTCTGCAAATCTCACCTCCATTTCAGGCATCTCCCTCAAAGGTTCATATTCTTCCTCATCAACATCTAAAACGATTTTATTATGAATTTCCTCGTAAAGGTCCTTATAAGATGTATCATCCTTGAAAATTTGCAACAATCCATTGGAAGTCATCAATAAAAAATGTTGTAAAAAACAAACTCTTTATTCTAATTACCCATTGAAGCCTCTTTCCTATCAACAAAAAATATAATGGTTAAAGTTGTGAAAGATGAAAATTGAACATATAAGTCCAACTTTTGGTAAAGTTGGAGCTTTAGAAGACAAATTTTCTCCAATACAGATGAAATTGATTTCCAAACAAATATTGGCTATGGTTTGAAAGAATAAATTGGTGCTTCTAACACAAAAAAAATAAAATTTAGGCATAGGCATTTCAAATGCATTCCCAAGTAATGCAACATGAAAGAGTATCTAGGAAAAAAGAGGTAACATAATGAAAACAATCAAGAAAACCTCCTAAAATTCATTTGGATTCAACATGTATCTCCTCAAGGTTAGATTTATTTTTATGAAAATAAAATGGAAACCCACATTGAAATAATATGTGAATCAAATCCTGCCATAAACATACAATAGACTATTCACGCAATGATCTACCCTTTTGTCAATTTCTTCTTCACTATATTCAAACAGTTAGAAGACATTTTAGATTTTCCTTGTGAACCCTCTTCCATATTCTTATTCTTATTCTTCCTCTTCTCCTCCTTATCAAGATAACATGAAGTTGGTATGAGAAAGTCATCTGATGCTTCCACTATGAACTCATTTTTTCTAACTGGGTTATTCTTTAGTTTTTTCCTCTATTTGTCTTCTTCACGAGTGATTTTTTTTGGATTTGAGTGATTCCATTTCTATGTAATTATTAGAAACTTAATTATCATTTTTTATTTCCCTTGTATGCTCATTTATACAAGAATTTAATTTCAGTTTTTCATAATTTTTTTTGCTTTTAGGAGCATAGTTATCCATGGATGTGTTTATGGTTTCAAGCATGTTAGTTCCAATGTGGAAATTATCAAATTGATGATATTTTTTATCATCATATTTTTTTGCTTCACCTAGTAGATTGCAAAACTTGTTTTGGGAAATTAAATGTTCCTCTTCATGTTGTATTTTCTCAAAACTAGCAGTAAACTCTTGACCATTGCTCACAAACTCACTAATATTAATATAGTCAATGAGATCACTTTCATTATTAATATTATTTTTATCAGTAAGAGGAACTTTATTTCTATAATTACCAAGGGCTTACCCTGGTCTCTTCAACCTTTTCAACTTTCTCTATGGTATTGGAGAAGCCTCTTCGGAAACAAGAAGGATATCTTCATCGTCAATCTTCAAGTTGGTCACTCGAATTTGGCTCATTTCCACTTCCATGCTAATCCTTTCAGTTATAAAGGGATGTACACTTCAGAAACACCATTTAATTTATCCAATCGTTGTTACCCTTAAAATTCACACATGTTTTTACTTCATATAAAGAGCACAGATCAAACCTTTTATAGAGGTAGATATTGATGGGCCTCTAAATTAGATATAAATTAAGGCCCATCTAACCTTTCTTAAGTACCTAAAAGGTATATTAAATCTCTCCTTATAAACTTAATAATGTTTTTAAAGCTTTAATATGTTCTTACGTAGGTTTAGATATAGTTTCATATTTGTGCCTAATATTATTTATTTTTGAAGAATATTGTGAGAATATTGGGCAGATTATGGATATTTGGAGAAGGAGATAATTTAGAGACTTGGTCCCTACTACTAGAGGATCAAAATTAGAGAATAAATGAACAAAATATCATGAAATAATTGAGAAATTATAGAGATATTAAGGAATTTCGAAGATTGAGAAAATATAGGAATGTGTTCCTTGTCATTTAGTGCAAAATCTTTGTGTTGGGAACCAAATCCACTATTTGAGAGATTTTTGAGGGGAAAGCTTCCTCATTTTAAGGAGAATTATTTCTCATCATTTTGTATAAGTACCAATTCTAATGGGCCTCTAGGAGCATGTATTTTTTAGTCTTATTGTGGATAAAACTTGTTTTATGGAAGCTCCATGTTCTTTTCTTGCAGGGATGTACTTGGACTGATTCAATAATGAATTTTGGTGCCATTTTTAGGTTCTAATGATCAGGAGATCACGTGTTATTCTCAAAATTGAAATTACTCAAAACAATACCGAACCTGAGCGACCGAAAATGTCTCGTCATTGCGATTCTGGTGCCGTGAACGGTTCAAAAAACCGATATCGTATGAGGAAGATATCACGTTCTGTCCGTTTTCCCAAACAACAAAAATTTTGTGACTAGATGCCCAGTTAGCATGCAGGTATAGTCAATAGGTATATTCTAGGGAATATTCCATTTTCTTATAGCCAACCAAATCATGCCACTTGGCATGTTGCGGGCCGTTGATTTTAGTGGTACGAAGATGTGTTTTTGACCGTTGATGGATTTTTTATGAGCTGTCGAATGAGCGACATGTGGCAAGCTCGGAGGTTGCCACATGTTCTTAGGAGAGTGTGGTAAATTTTTTTGGAGGGCACAGGAGTCAAACCAGAGACCTTAGGCACAGGCGTGGACATCTCTACCAATCCACCTACAGCTTGCTACTTAACCTTATGGTTCTCTGCTTAAACTTATGGTGTAACTATTTTATGTTTGGGGGGAGGGACCGTCAGCAGTCCCTATCTGCTCGTGGCCCAAGGTAGTGGTCACATGACAATAAATCAACGGTTACATCAAACCTTTTCCTGACGGTTAGTTCAAACCTTATCCCGACGGTTTCAGTGAAAGCAGTCACATGTCACGAGGTGACATTAAAACAACAACGTGGCGGTTGTATTAAATGACTAATATGGTGGAGTTTTTAATGTAGTCACATGGTGGGAGTTATGGAATGTAATTCCATGGTTATTGGAACAATGCTACTCCTGATTCCATTTATAATTGTTAGTTTGGACTAATGGTTTAACAAACCGTAACCTACAGGCAAGGGTCGACATGTCACATGCGCCTAAACCTTAACATTTACTCCAAACGGTTTCGATTGGCGGGAACTGTAGTGACGCCCTATTTTTAGGGTTTTCATTAAATTTAACTCTTGTTAAGTGTATATCTCTACTTTTAGTGGATAGTTTCTAGCTAACATTGGGAAAAATACATTGGGAGGTCAATTTTCGACCAATTTGGGTGAAACAAGAGTCTACATAGACTAATTTGAGCATTCTGTAACCATTAGTGTAGAGAAAACAACCATTAAATGCCTATAAACACATGTAATTTTCAATTTTCAGTATAATGACAAAGAGGGACATGCCATTGGGAGCTGGACCAGCAGATGTAGCCCAGGAGGGTGAACTGCTTCATCATGCCTACAGTGTAAAACTTATATGTGATTTCTTTTCTCTGATATACACTGTTGTTCATTATTTTTAAGGCTTATTTTAATGTTTTTTTTCATGGTTAAAACACTCATTACTTAAGCAAACAAATTGAGACAAATTGTACATGTTATTATTATTGAAAGGACACTTAGCACAATAAAACTAATACACTCCTTTCAAATCAAGTTGGTATCAAATATAGAGTTTAATCTCTGGTGTTTTTATGTGCAAAGATTTGTTAATTGTTTGCAAGGGTTTTCATGCTTACTATGCTCAAGCTTAATAGAGGAGAAGAAAAATTGGTGGAAGCAAGAGGTTCTCAAAGTGAGACACAACAAAGGAGGGCAAGATTACCACATTCTCCACCACCTAGTTCACCTCCAAGAGAAGTAGAAGAAGTAATAAGCATGCCTCCAGGAGAAGAAGAAACCCATGAAGAGGTGAATCCCAAAGAAGAAGAAAGAATGTTCAGGAAAGCATTCCTTGACATGACTGAAATGGTGAGATTCCTTTATCAAGAAAGGAATGAAAGACTAGAAGGAGAAGGATCCAAACTTCACAAGGAAGGTCAAGGATCATCAGGAGGCCACAATGATGAAGATAAATCAAATAAGGGTAATAGAGGAAATGGAGGTAGTGGAGAGTCACCATCCTCACCCTCATCATCATCATCCTCTACTTCATCTTCAGAACACCAGTCACACAAGTCAAAGAACACTGGTAAAAGTCATTTTCTAAAATTGATGTTAAGTTTGAATTTCCAATGTTTAATGGTGAATTCAATGGAGAAAAGATTGATAATTGGATTAGGAATTGGAGGTTTAGTTGAGAATTCAGAACCTTCATGATGATGATACCAAAATCCAACTAGCTTAATTGAGGATGGAAGGTGCAACTCTTGTTTGGTGGGAAGCCAAGAAAAAGGAGGAGATCAAAAAGCATGGTAATATTATTATATCATGGACTGATTTCATTACTGCAATAAAACAATAGTTTTATCCATTGGCTCACATGAAGAAATCCATAATGAACTGGCAAAATTTTAGAAAAATGAAAGGACAAAATGTACAAGACTACACCCAAGAATTTAGGAGAAGAGCTCTCTTATTAGGGGTAGATTTGCAGAGTCAAGATAATTTTCTCAAGTAAATAGGGGTCTTACATAGCTACCTAAAACATACTATGCTCATGTTTAATCCTACAAGTCTAGATGAGGTATGTGTTCAAGCCACACATCTAGAAGCTAGAGGGAAAAATAGTTTTGAAGAGGGTAGAAACAAACATTTTAAAGGGAAAAAAAAGGGAATACCTCAAAAGGAAAAGGCAAAAAGAATGCATATGTCAAGAAAGAGGGAGAAAAAGTAGTTTGTAAACATTTTTCAAGAGAAGGCCATGAAGAGAAAAATTGTTGGAAATTACATCCTGAAAAGAGACCCAAGTTTAACAATAACAAAGGGAAGCAGAAAACTGCAGTTACAACTTAACATGACTCAAGAGAGGATTCAAGTGATGAAACTAAAATTACAACCATGGGATTGAAGAACATGAAGGGGAAAAAAATTGAAACAAAACCCAGTAATATTACTTCAAACTGTTACACACAAGCTCCAAATGAAGAAGAGAGAATTGAACTGTTTCATGTGAGGGTAATATCCAAACATACCAAGATTGATACACTGTTTGACAGTGGGTCACAAGAGAACTTAATCATTGAATAATTGGTCAAGAAACTTAATCTTGAGACCATTCCACATCCAAAACCATATCCACTTGGGTGGATTTGTAAGGATGCAAATTTACAGGTTTCAAAGAAGTGCATATTGCGCTTTGCAATAAATGCACATTTTGTTGACACAGTTGAATTAGATGTGGTTCCACTTGATATTACATGTGTTTTTTTGGGAAGTCCTTACTTGTATGACAGGAATACGATCTTCCATCTCCATGTGAAAAAATATCATTTATTAAAAGATGACAAGGAATACATTGTTAGAGCACATCGCAAGAAGACAAATATTGCAATGGTAAATGCTGGACATGTAAAGGGGTTGGTGAATTCAAGTAAGAATTTTTTTTCTTCTAATGATTACGCCTAAAGTTGATGTTAATCATGAGTCATTTGAAGATTGTGATCCTAATTTGAAATCATATTTATATGATGTAGTTGATGCACATCATGAGATGTTTCAGGAGCCAACATGATTGCCTCCTAAAAGGGAGATTCAACATGAGATTCAGTTACAACAAGGTTGTCCTCTTCCAAACATCAGCATGTATCACATGTCGATAGTGGAGAATGCTGAAATAAAGAGGCAAATCAAAGACTTGTTGGACAAGGGACTCATAAGGCCAAGCACTTTGCCATGCAGTTCACCCATAGTACTAATTTAGAAGAAATATGGGACTTGGTGCATGTGTGTCGACTTCATAGCTTTGAACAAGGTAACGATAAAGAATCGATACCCACTCCCAAGGATAGATGAATTGATAGATTAGCTGAAAGAATCAAAGTTTTTCACTAAGTTAGATTTACGAAGTGGATATCATCAAGTAAGAATTGCAGAAATTAACATATGGAAGATTGCATTCAAAACCAAACAAGGACTCTTTGATTGGTTGGTTATCCCATTTGGTTTGTGTAATGCACCAGCGAATTTCATGCGTGTTATGGATAATGTTTTTGTGGGAACGAGGTCTCCTAACAAGCTACGAAACCGGTCCATTTTTGTTATTTTTGTTATATTTAGTATAGCTCAAGGGTTTTGGGGTGGGTCAAAGCCCCAAAAATAATTTTAATGGGGTTAAAGGGTAAACTAGGGGTCCGAAAACCATGGGTTGTGGACCATAGGAATGTTAAAGCTAGATTGTTATAAATAGAGAGGCATTTCAGATTGTAAGAGGTAAGGTTTTGATGAGCTATTGATGCGATCTGTTGTGTAAGCGATCTATTGGGGTTTTTTGGGAATGAACTCTTGCTGGTTGTGTACATGGAGATCCTAGTCTAGCTGTGTGTGGACCTTCCTGCTGTGTGCGCAGGTTGGGAAGGGAATTTTAAGGGTAACGAATGAATGAATATGCAAGGTTATTGGATCTGAATCTGTGAGTACTATTGAATGGATTGCTGATAATTACTGTATTATGCATTTCTCTGTATTTGCGCTGTGAAGGTCTATATATTGAATGATTGGATCTATTCTGCTTTGGTTATATTATGCTATGAAAGTCTGTGTATTGACGTAAATCTAGATATGTTCTGTTTAGGTATGTAATGCTGTCTTAGTGTTATGAAAAGCATATAATTGTAGATCTAGTGCATGTGGATGCAATTAGACATATACTTGACCCTACATAGAGATAATCTGAACATAACACATCCTTGCTTGCCTTACCCTTCCTTTCTCAGGGTGTGGAAACCTGGTTCTAGCACCCACCCATACTACTTCAGGTGAGACTGTGACCTGCGCATGCAGGTCACTGCCAAAAGGGCCAGTAGTATAGGGGTTTGTTGGCAAATGTTGCACACCGAACCTAGGTCAGGATCCCTCAAGCCAACAAATGGTTCCGTTGGTAGGACCTGAAGAGATCTGAGAAAGGGATCGGGTAATGACAGGAGAATACTGGAAACCTGAAAGAAAAGAGATTGAGGACTGGTTCGAAAGGTAGATCTAGGAGTTTGCAGTAAGAGAAAACCGAAGTGAAAAATTAACGACGAAAAGGTGGAAGAATAGGTATGTTAGCCACCTATATTTTTCCATTATATCAGCTGGTGGCTAAATATTCTTTGCAGCCTTCAAGAAACAAATTCATTCCTGAAGTTGTTGGTGCTTGAAGTCTTTTGGTGAAACCATAAACTGCAGATTAGATCTTCATACCTTTCCTTCTCCCAGCCTCTGATATTCCACAAAAATCCAAGTCAAATACTGCTGCATCCCCCTTCCTTTCCCCTCCCTTGCTTCCATCTTACCTTCATTCTTCGATTTCCTTTTATTCATAAGAACCCCACAAAACCATAGGTTATTCCTTATCCCTTCATTAATCTCATTTCCCAAGGTTAAAAACCCATTTTTTAACCTTATTGGAATTATAATTCCTTTAGAAATTCTTTGAAAAAACCATAGAAAACACATTTTTCTATGCGTTGGGCTTAGGCCCCTCAGGCTAAGCCCCCTGCCTTTCTTCCTCCACATGCCCGAGCGCCAGGACCGACCGCTCAGTCCTGAGGCGCTAAGCCAAAATGTAACCCCTCTCCGTCCTTTTTCCTCGGAAGATTCGAAAACCCATCTTTTATAAGGTTTTGGCGTGACATATTACAACACATGTTTTATTGCCCCAAGTCCTTCCAGCCGTCGACCTGCTCCCCAGATCCGACGGAGCGGAGCGAGCCCCACCTGGTGGACCCCCCTGCCCCGCGTCCTTTTCAAAAAACCATGGTTTCCATCCCGCACCGCTTTTCGCTGGGTGGCGGTTTTTTCCCATCGGCCAGCGATTCCATACGCTGGCCGACACGTGTCCTCCGCCCTATTTCAAAACCACCGTCCTTTCGTATCACCCTCGTGTTATCTATTGTACCACAACCCCGCCACAGAATCCACCCCCGCCGTCGGATTTGGGCCCTCCCATCTAACGGTTGCTGATCGCCTCATCTGCTCGGCCTTTAACGGACTTACCCGCCCGTTAACTTTCCCCGACGCGTTCGAAATCCGATCTCCGCCATCTGTCTCTGCAGATCGATGGCTCTCATACAAAATCCCGATTCCATCGTACAGTCCACCTTTTCCTTCGTTGACTTTCCAAAATGCTCCCGACCGTTGATCGCATTACGATCAACGGCTCCAATTGCTCCGTTTTCCCGCACGCCCTCCAAGGCAGATTGACCTATAAACTAGATTTTTTACGTTTTTTTTGTATTTTGCAGGGGTGAAGTCGTTTGTTTGTGTTTTAAACAGGGTTTTTCAGACCTGGAGGGTGACGATCCTCTACGTCTCGATTCCTCCGTGGAAATCACCTACAAAGCCATTTTTCACGTCTCATCAGTGTTACCACCGGCATTGATGCCTTTTTCTACCTGCACAGCCCTGCGCAACAAAGAATACCGTCAAAATCAACATAGAGAAAGAGTATCGAATATTGAAGACAACGATGAACCAGAACAACAGATTGGTGGATGGATTGGCGGGGATTATGGCTAAGACAGTTATCAAAAGCCTAACCCCCGACTCAGAACACAGATTAAAAGGAAAACCTAAAAGTGTTCATCAGACATATTGCCTCCACCGCCATACTTTGAGGCAAATTGATTCCTCAACCACCGCAGTGCCACCTATTGCCTCAAAATGCTCAATCAGAGGCCGAATTTATTGAACAAAATCAGATATCTTGCCTCGAAGCAGCCAAAGAAGTTATTTCTGCCCCAAATTTAATGACAGAATGTTTTCAGAGTAACCCTAATAGTACGCAGAGCCTCAAATGTCAAACACAGCTCCCTCCGATTTTACTTCATAAGTGTAAACACATTAATGCAGTGGAACACCTGTAATGATTTCTTCATCGAGCCTCCAAGGGCCAGGAAGACATTAATTCTGCATTAATTGTATTTGAGATCTTTTTATCAGGTCTCACCTCCTCATCCTTCTATAAATACCTCAGTAGAAGATGAGTGAGGGGTTGGATTGGTTATTTGTTAATGTAATTGCTGAAGTATTGTAACTGTCTCTGAGCAGAAAACTCTTGACTGTAAATAGTGGTTTCATTGGCTCTTGGAGCTCTGCTTATAACGGATAAGTTAGGTTGTGAAGAGAGATGGATTAAAACACTGGATCTGAAGATTGTAACTGGTTTGAAGCATCAATACAAGCTGATTTATGGGATCCTGGTCTATGCTGATGGTGATGTTATTCTCACTGTAACTTGTATTTTGTTTCCGTTTTCAATTTGTTTCATTTTCCACTGTAAAGAACAGTTTAAATAGGGTTAGGACCTACTGTATATCAGTAACCTTCTCTGGCTGAGAAATCTTTATCTAAATGTTTTCTTTCAACTGTGTTATTTGAAAATGATTTAATTCGGTCGAAGTGCAGAGATGCTGCCGTTCCCTCATCTTTTTGTCACAGCTGAATGTTATTTTTAAATGTTACTTTCAATATATGTTGTGTGAGGATGAATTGAGGAAATCAAGGTTAGCCCTAAGTCCCTTTCTTGTTTGCTCAACTATTTGACTGTTTCCCTTAGGATGTGTTAAAAGCTGACTAGTTTCAAAGTACTTATCAGATCTTAGACCATCATGTGTGATCTTTGTGTTTCTCTTCGCTTTTTATATGTATTCTATTAGAAGTGTATCAAAGGCTGGATAGTTTCAAAGTACTTACCAGATCCTAGTTTGCTTCTATGTTTTTCTTAAGTGCCTGGTCAAAGGCTGGCTAGTTTCAAAGTACTTACCAGATCCTAGGCTGCTCTTTGTTCTGCATCTGTCATTTCCCTTTCTTATTGTATCACTCCATTCCATAAATCAAACTTTAAAGAGATCCTTAGGCATAGATGACTTGCCCCATAGATCACTCTTGAACTTGAATGTTTCAATTAAACCCTCTTATGACTCCATAGCCCAATGGATTGAAAAATTACCATCATCTTTCTTTTTATCAAAACTTACTCTTTTTGCTTGCAACTTCTCACCTTTGTACCTGTTTGCATATAGATCTTTCCGCCTCAGACAACAACTATGTTCAACCATCCGAAAAAACCAAAAAAACCCTCGGACCTCATAACTAGCCTAATATCATTACCCTAAAATTCAAAGACAATATCCATCTTTGTACATATTGGAGAGATCCCTCTCCGGATTCAGGAGGGCTAGATCCTAGAATCCCAAAGTTGGTTGAAATGATGTTAACTCTGTGATCGGACTTTGCCAATCTTGCTTGTTACAGAGACCTAACATTTCTGGCGACTCCACTGGGGACTATCTTTCCCTTAAAGTCTTATAAAATCTGGTGAGTAAAAAGCAGCCTTTTCAAGCACTACCAAGAAATGGTAATCATGATGAGACTTGTTTGAATCAGTGACAAACTAGGTCAACCCTAGGATTCTTTAAGCTTTTATCTAACCTTGGAAAAACAACTAGCTTAGCCATAAGGATAGACTGTCTTTGTTTCATAACCGTAGCTAAGTTTTGAGGCAAAGTTAGGACATTATTTTAAACCACAGATAAAACAATTCAAAAAACACCAAAAACATTTCAGATTGGTAGTAAAACACTAGTTTTTGATATCTTGTTTACATTTTTGATGTTTTTTACTCTATACTCTTAAGACAGAGTCTGGAAAGGGCCAGGTAGCCTCCGGATCTCATCCTCTTTTAGAGGTGACATATCTGGTCAATGCCCTCCTAGTCAATCTCTGGTTAGAGTTTGTTGTGTTTTGAGATATCCTTGAAAAGGAAGGTTTCACAAACATTGCGGTGGACAGTATACCCATTTGACAACACTTTAGACTTTCCACCTGGCGACTCCACAATCCTGAACAGACCTTAAGACTCCACTGAGAAGAACCCTCATCATTACAACACCCTTCAAACCTAGTTAGCAGGCTGTAGGATTAGAAGTGAGAAAACAGATTAGTTGACCTCTCAAAGATTGTCATATCTGGTTGAATTTTTTTGTTTATTTGGGTCTAAAAACTTAGCATAGTGGCTCCTAAAAAGATTCACACTAGAGCCCATCCTGACCCTGTTCCACCTGAGATAGTTGATAACCCAGAAATAATCCTTAGGAAGTCTCCTAAGATACAATTTTCAACTGTTTTCAGATCATCCCTAAGAGCCAATTCGGTCCCTGAAAATATTTCAGCTCTTTAGAAATCACAAACTGACTTATTAAACCCATTCAGGACTAGGTCATTCGGTGATTTAGATCAGCTAGATTCTGAGCCTTCACTTTCATCTCCCGAAACAAGTGAACCCCTTGGGGATAGAGGGTCAACACCTCCTGATTTACATTTTCTACATAATCTAGGTGTCTCTCATCCAAGATCAGCTCAGCAGTCTTCTGTTGTTCCATCCACTTCTGTTCATCCTTCATCCACTGTTCAAACCACTCCACTTCAACCTACACCGCCTCTTGTAAATCCACCACATATCATGGCAGCATGATATGCTCCCTTAGTCCTTCCTGTACCAGTAGTCAACCTTCCACAGGACTATCAGTCCAAAATTCCATTGTATGATGCCAACAATAATATAACAGCATCTCAACATGTGGACAAGATGAATGACTACTTTGACAGAAATGAAATTGATGATGATTTTGTCAAACTTAGACTATTTTCTCAAAGTTTGGGGGGAGAGGCAAGAAAATGGTTTAAAGGTTTAGCCCCCCACAGTATTCATGATCTCCAAGGCTTCCATCAAACATTCCTAAACAAATGGGAAGTGAGGAAGAATCCTCTCCAAGTCCTTTCCGACTATAACAATCTCCACAGGAACCCTGGGGAAAGTGTACAAGCTTATTGTACCAGATTTAACAGTGTGTATAATGCACTTTCCCCTGAACTGAAACCTCCTCAGGGCTCAGCTTTAAACAAATTTCCTGAAGGGTTTGATCCTGACATGAAATATTCACTCAGAGAAAGAGTCTTTGCAACCCTTGAAGATATGCAAAGAGGTGCTCTTTCTGTGGAAGTTAACCTTATTTAGAAGAGAGCAAGAATGAAAGCTGAAAAGAGAGTATCTTTTAGAGAGGAGTCCACAGCTTCCACTTCAAACTCAAAGATGGAAAAAATGATGGAAGAAATGATGAAAAAAATGAGCATTCTAGAGAGAGCGCAAGCAAGTCTAAATCAAAACGCTCCTCAAAACAGAAACCAAAACCAGAATCAGAATATTAGAAGAAATCAGCCCCCAAACAGACCCAGGGAAGATGATCAACAGATCACTCCTCCCTTCCATCGAAAATTTTTAAGTGAGGTTGAGAAAACAGATCAAATGACAGAGGACGATGATATAAACTTATTTGGGATAGATGATGATGAATTCGAGGGTCATTATGATAAAAAACAAGGACTTTATACACCTTACGATGATAAAAGAGATGATAATGAAAATTATTATCAAAACATGGAAAACGCTGTCATAGAGCCTTCAAAGGAATATGAACTCAGAAGCAAATCTAATCAACAAACCCCCAACAATAAAACCTCTGACAAGCCTTCTCAAAATAGCACTGCAACCAACTCTAAAACAATCAAACAAAAAGACAAAACAGTGGCTGTTAATTCTGGTAATGGTAAAGAGAAAGACACTCAAAGTATTGAAAAACAGAGTGCAAATATTAGCAGTACTAACACCCCTGTTAGTACTCCTGGTAAAACAACTGTTTCAACTGTAGATAAACCAAATCAGCAAGCTGTTATTGCTGATAAAGTGGCAGTAAACAAGGCTGAAATCCACGCTTTAAAGAGTCAAAATCTTTTCAGCCTCGAACAGGAAATCTCAAAGATCAAAATTTCCATTCCTTTGACTGAGTTAGCTTCCCAACATGTATATAGGTCCAAAATTTTGAAGGCTTTGAACTTAGAAGATAATGAAGATACACTTAATCTTAATGATGACCAACCAGAGCTTATTTTTGGTCCAAAGATTGAAGGCAAGTTCCAAGAGGGCCCTGTCCCTCCCTTTTACGTAAGCTTAAACATTCATGACAAAATTCTGCACAATGCTATGCATGACTCAGGCGCTTCCCATAATTTAATGCCAAAAGCTGTAATGGAAAGCCTAGGTCTTGAAATTACTAGACCTTACAAAGACTTGTACTCCTTTGACTCAAGCAGAGTTAAATGTCTAGGATTGATAAAAGATCTCTGTGTTAACTTAGCCCAGATTCCAGCCAAATGCGTAGTCATGGATGTTGTTGTGGCTGATGTACCCCCAAAGTATGGAATGCTTTTATCAAGATCTTGGGGAGCTAAGTTACAGGGAACTATGCAAATGGACATGGCCTATGCGACTATCCCTGTTTTTAATCAGACTAGAAGACTTTACAGGGAATCCCACATGCAGTACACAGTGACAAGTCAAGACCAGCCTCAAAACTCCCCTCTCTATGCTATAAGCACCAGCCTTGATTCTTTTATCATGTTTAATAATGAAACACTTACAGAACAAGTCGTTTCAACAGAATCAATGACTGAAACAGAGGAAGAGGAAAACAACGCTAAATTGCCAAAACCGTCTATTGCATCTGAGAATCCTAGCAAACTAAACATAGGTCTTGAACTGCAAGTCATCAATCCTTTGAACTTAAAACTTGACAGTCAAGAAGACAATCCTCAACCTGATGAAAAACTTGAAGAGCCGAGCATGCAAAGGACATACACCAAACTGATAAAGACGAAAATGTTCCTCTCTGGACCATGTATTTTGATGGGTCATGCACCAGAACAAATGCTGGTGCGGGTGTCTGGAATACTAACACTGAAAATAACCATACAGAATGTATTTCATGCAAATTAAACTTTCAGTGTTCCAACAACATAGCAGAATATGAATCCCTTCTCTTAGGCTTGCATCTCTTGAAAAAACTAAGTGCCAAGAGAATCAATGTATATGGGGATTCTGAATTAATCATTAGGCAAGTCAATGGGGAATATAATGCAAATCACCCCAGACTTAGGGCCTACAGGAATGATGTCATGGATATTTTAAAAACATTTGAGGAGTCCACACTGACTTTTGTCCCAAGAAAAAGAAACATTGCAGCCCACAATTTAGCCTTTGCTGCTAGAACCTGCCCAATACTATATGATGACACATCTCAGATAAAATTCAGACCGGCTGTCCCGGATAACAAGAAATATTGGCAGGTGTTTGACGGAGATAAAAAAATAGAAGACTTCATGCAATTTAGAAATGAGTTTGAACTCCATAGTTCAGATTCAGATTATGACACAGACTGCAGTGAAGAAAATTTTCTTGGTGAAGAAGAATCGTCTCCTGAGCTTATAGACATTAACCTTCAGAATACCAAACTTAGAAATCAAACAGAATGGAGTGCAAGATCTGAAACAGAGGAGTCGGAAACTCTGCATTCCAAAGATGATAGTTTGCCCAAAGGTTTGGCCCCTCTAGAAGAGCTGTTTGATTTTAATGATATGGCCAACAAACCTAAACTGGAACCTGTAGAAACTGAAGTGGAGGAATGCAATATAGGCAGTGAGAAAAAACCGAAAATGATCAAACTGTCCAAAACTTTTCCGGCTCACATTAAACTCAAATACCTAGAGCTGTTCAAAGAATTTTCCGATGTTTTTGCATGGAGTTATGAAGATCTTAAATCCTACGACACTGAAATAATACAGCACAAAATCCCTCTGAAAGAAAACCAAAAACCATTCAAACAGAAACTGTGTAGAATAAACCCTGTCCAGTTTCCATTGGTTAAGAAGGAAATTATGAAGATGCACGATGCTGGTATTATTGTCCCTATTAGATATTCTGAGTTGGTATCTAATCTAGTGTCTGTTAGGAAGAATACTAGAGAAATCAGGCTTTGTATAGACTTCAGAAATTTAAACAAAGCTTCATTAAAAGACAACTACCCTTTGCCTAAGATGGATCATATTTTACAAAGGGTGGTGGGGTGTAAAAGAATTTCTTTGCTAGATGGCTATTCAGGGTATAATCAAGTCTTAGTCCACCCTGATGATCAATTAAAGACAACTTTTACTACACCATGGGGCACTTTCATGTATGTGAAAATGCCTTTTGGTCTAATGAATGCTGGAGCAACCTTTTAGAGAGCCATGGACATAGCATTCTCGGAAGAATTGGGCTTCTTCATCATTATCTATCTTGATGATGTAACAATGTTTTCAAAAATAGATGAAGAACACTTAAAAAATTTGAGGAAAGTTTTCGAGAAGTGCAGAAAGTTTGGGATATCTTTAACCCTAAGAAGACTCTATTTGGTCTCCAAGAAGGTAAGCTTTTTGGACACATTATTTCAGAAGAGGGTATAAAGATAGATCCAAAGAGGATTGAGGCTATATTGCAAATCTCTCATCCTCGAAATATCAAGGAGTTGCAGTCTTTCATTGGAAAGATTAACTTTTTGAGAAGGTTCATCCCTAACTTGGCAGATCTCCTTAGAAATATCACAAACATGTTAAAAAAGGAGCAAGGGGTAAAATGGACCCTGGAAGCAAAGACATCCTTTGAGCTGGTGAAACAAGTGTTAACCAAAACACCGGTTCTCATAAGTCCTGATTTTTCAAAGGATTTTTATATCTTCTCATTTGCATCAGAACATACCATAGCTGCTGTCCTTTTACAGAAAAATCCACAAGGACAAGAGCAACCCATTGCATTCTTTAGCAAGGCATTGAGGGATGCCCCTTTGAAGTACAACATTATGGAAAAGCAGGCTTTTGATTTGGTAAAGGCTTTGAAAGACTTTAGAGTATACATCCTTCACTCACACATCATTGCCTTCGTCCCAAATTCAGTTGTTAAAGACATTCTAACACAGGACCCAGATGGTAAGAGAGGTAAGTGGATTGCTGTTATTCTTGAATATGATTTAGAGATTAAACCCACTAAGCTCATCAAAGGCCTAGGTCTAGCTAGGTTAATGGCTGAATCAAACTGTAAAGTTCTTGATATTAACATGATTGATGCTTTGGATAACCAAGAAGAATTCTCAACTCCCGTTGTTGAAGATTATTTTGTGAATTCTCCTTGGTATACTGATATTGTTTATGTTTTTCTTAATCTGAATACACCTCCTGGTTTATCCAAAACAAAGGCAAGATTCCTAAAGTTAAAAGCTGTAAACTATTGTGTTATTGATAAATGTCTTTATTGGAAAAATGCCAGTGGTGTGTTGCTTAAATGTTTGCCTGAGTTTGATGCAGAAAAGATTAAGCAGGAGTTCCATGAAGGAGAGTGTGGAGGCCATTTGTACTGGAAGTCCACAGCCAACAAAATTCTGAGGGCTGGTTTCTATTGGCCCACCCTTTTTCCTGATGTACACAAAATGACAACTACTTGCCATAAATGCCAATTGTTTGAAGGCAAGAGAAAATTATTACCCCTTCCTCTGCATCCAATTACTGTTGAAGCCCCTTTTCAACAATGGGGACTTGACTTCATAGGAGAAATCCATCCACCATCCTCTGCCCAGCATAGGTGGATTCTTACTGCCACATACTACTTCACTAAGTGGATAGAAGCAATTCCTTGTAGGCAGGCCAATGATTCGGTTATCATAAAATTCATAGAAACCAATATCCTTTCCAGATTTGGCTGTCCTACCAAGATCATCACAGATAATGCAGCAGCATTTGGATCGAAGAAAATGGTTGACTTCTGTCACAAGTATCAGATAACACTGGGACACTCCACGGCCTATTACCCTCAAGGTAATGGACTTGCAGAATCTTCCAACAAAATCTTAGTGAATATAATCAAGAAATTGTTGGAGGACAATAAGAAGTCTTGGCACATAAAGCTGATCCATGCACTTTGGGCTGACATATTAACATTGAAGAAATCCATTGGTATGTCACCCTTTCAGCTCGTGTATGGTACAGATGCAATTTTTCCTAACAGCCTTGGTGTACCAGTTATGAAGTTAATTGAAGAGTTGCAGACTGAAGAAAATGACATAATCAGAAGGATAAATCAAACCATTCATCTTCAGCAAACCAGAGAGGAAGTGTATAACAAAGCATTGCAGAAGTAAGACAATATCAAGAAGATATTTGGTAAAAGAACAAAGGCCAGCAATTTCAAGATTGGGGACAAAATTTTAAAGTGGGACTCAAAGAGGGAAGACAAGGGAAAGCATGGTAAATTTGACAATCTATGGCTTGGCCCTTACTCTATTCATTCAGTTGCTAGAAACAATGCATTCTTCTTACAAGAGCTGAATGGAACATAATTTTTTGGGGGTCCTGTCAATGGCAGGATGCTTAAGCATTACCTTTCTTAAACCATTTTGTGTTCTGAAGCCTTTTTATTTTTCTTTTCTCATTGTAACTATTCCATCCACCATCACATTCAAAGTTATGAAAAATCAAAAAATACAAAAACAAAGAAAGAAAGAAAAGAGGGCAGAAATGAAAACAAGAAAGGCAAGGCCCCATGCCAAAAATAGAAATAAATCTGAAAGTGTGCAAGCTCAAATGCCACTCCTCAAAACGCACTTCTAATTAGTCAAACTATTTAATCTTGACTAATTAGCTTTCAATTTTCTGCTGATAGGGTAGCGAATTTGATTTGCCAAACTGTTTAATCTTGGCATATCAGTAGATAGATTAGGATAGAAATAAAGGTTCAAACAAACTCAAAATATGAACCAAAGTTTCCAAGAGAAGGATGACTCAAAACTGTTTTACCTTCTGAGTCATAAAAGAGAAGACCTGGTTCTAATCCGCTCAAAAATTGAACCAGAAGAAAGGCAAAGATAGCTCACAGAAAAAAGAAAAAACAGAGCTGTGAAAATAAGAAAAGGCCATGATAAGAAACTTTCAGATCTTAAGCCTTCCATTTTGATTTTTAATTTCTGCAAATAATAATCTATGTGCAGCTTGTTCTTATGCCATAGATCATAGCAAGTCAAACAGCTCAATCTTGACTTGACTATTTTTAAATTTTCTGTTGTAGAATTTAGAGAATGAAAGTTTGTTGGACTGTTTAATCCCAACAGACAGTAGATTAGGTAGAGAAATATCTGAGCTCAACTGTTTAATCTGAGTTCAGGGAGAAATAAGGAGTAGGAATAGATTAGATTTCCTGTTTTCACAAGAATAAAATGTTGTGAATAGAGTTTGTCAATCCAAGTGCACTCTGATGAAGAAAAAATGTTAGATCAGTAGGGTTGGGTAGGTAGAAGTTGTATTGATGAATTTCATTTTTCTTTCATAACTGATATTATTTGTCAAGGAAAAGCAAGAGCAAGCAGTGGGTCAGGCACCAGTCGACATCCCAGAGAAATCAAGTCTGAATTCTTGATGCCTTCAATAAGGCACCATCCCCAAGTGGAGCCACTGTTAGCCACCTATATTTTTCCATTATATCAGCTGGTGGCTAAATATTCTTTGCAGCCTTCAAGAAACAAATTCATTCCTGAAGTTGTTGGTGCTTGAAGTCTTTTGGTGAAACCATAAACTGCAGATTAGATCTTCATACCTTTCCTTCTCCCAGCCTCTGATATTCCACAAAAATCCAAGTCAAATACTACTGCATCCCCCTTCCTTTCCCCTCCCTTGCTTCCATCTTACCTTCATTCTTTGATTTCCTTTTATTCATAAGAACCCCACAAAACCATAGGTTATTCCTTATCCCTTCATTAATCTCATTTCCCAAGGTTAAAAACCCATTTTTTAACCTTATCGGAATTATAATTCCTTTAGAAATTATTTGAAAAAACCATAGAAAACACATTTTTCTATGCGTTGGGCTTAGGCCCCTCAGGCTAAGCCCCCTGCCTTTCTTCCTCCACATGCTCGAGCGCCAAGACCGACTGCTCATTCCTGAGGCGCTAAGCCAAAATGTAACCCCTCTCCGTCCTTTTTCCTCGGAAGATTCAAAAACCCATCTTTTATAAGGTTTTGGCGTGAAATATTACAACACATGTTTTATTGCCCCAAGTCCTTCCAGCCGTCGATCTGCTCCCCAGATCTGACGGAGCGGAGCGAGCCCCACCTGGTGGACCCCCCTCCCCTGCGTCCTTTTCAAAAAACCATGGTTTCCATCCCGCATCGCTTTTCGCCGGGTGGTGGTTTTTTCCCGTCGGCCAGCGATTCCATACGCTGGCCGACACGTGTCCTCCGCCCTGTTTCAAAACCACCGTCCTTTCGCATCGCCCGCGCGTTATCTATTGTACCACAACCCCGCAGCAGAATCCACCCCCGCCATCGGATTTGGGCCCTCCCATCTGACGGTTGCTGATCGCCTCATCTACTCGGCCTTTAACGGACTTACCCGCCCGTTAACTTTCCCCGGCGCGTTCGAAATCCGATCTCCGCCGTCTATCTCTGCAGATCGACGGCTCTCATAAAAAATCCCGATTCCATCGTACAGTCCACCTTTTCCTCCGCTGACTTTCCAAAACGCTCCCGACCGTTGATCGCATTACGATCAACGGCTCCAATTGCTCCGTTTTCTCGCACGCCCTCCAAGGCATATTGACCTATAAACTAGATTTTTTACGTGTTTTTTGTATTTTGCAGGGGTGAAGTCGTTTGTTCGTGTTTTAAACAGGGTTTTTCAGACTTGGAGGGTGACGATCCTCTACGTCTCGATTCCTCCGTGGAAATCACCTACAAAGCCATTTTTCACGTCTCATCAGTGTTTCCACAGGCATTGATGCCTTTTTCTACCTGCACAGCCCTGCGCAGCAAAGAATACCGTCAAAATCAACGCAGAGAAAGAGTATCGGATATTGAAGACAACAATGAAACAGAACAGCAGATTAGTGGATGGATTGGTGGGGATTACGGCTAAGACAGTTATCAAAAGCCTAACCCCCGACTCAGAACACAGATTAAAAGGAAAACCTAAAAGTGTTCATCAGACATATTGCCTCCACCGCCATACTTTGAGGCAAATTGATTCCTCAACCACCGCAGTGCCACCTATTGCCTCAAAATGCTCAATCAGAGGCTGAATTTATTGAACTAAATCAGATATTTTGCCTCGAAGCAGCCAAAGAAGTTATTTCTGCCTCAAAATTAATGACAGAATGTGTGCAGAGTAACCCTAATAGTACGCAGAGCCTCAAATGTCAAACAAAGCTCCCTCCGAGCTTACTTCATAAGTGTAAACACCTTCATCATAGTGGAACACACATGTGGATTTCTTCATCGACCTCTGTTGGAAATATGATGCAGAGTGTTGTCCTTGATGGCAACCCACTGAATGAAGATGAAGACGTGCGACTGTTGACATGTATTGTCCTTGATGGCAATCCACCTGATGAAGTTATGCTTGACTTGATGGACTTGTTAAATGATGTAAATCTGAAGTGATATGATGATTGTTGATGATATGATGTTGAGTGTTGTACTTGAAAGGAAACCCACTTGATGAAGATGATGACAACTTACTTGATGAAGTTGGGTTTGATAGAATATGTCCTTGATGAAGGAAATCTGATGTATCTACAGTATTTACAGAAGGCAATGAAGAAAGGATTTCAGAATGTACTCAGAGAATGATGAAAAAGAGCATGTCTCTTGGTATACGCGGATTGGCCTAAGGGAAGTCGCGTATGCATGCGAAAAATAACGTGCCAAGTCGCGTATGGCTAAAGCGCTCAAAAAGTGCAAATCCAAGGGTAACCACCATGGTATTGACCCATAGTATTGGGTAATGATCCGCCTAATTGACCCCGTCCAGGTAGTTTTGGGCTTATGGTATTGTTTTGGTCCATGGTATTGAAAAAGGATAATCATATATATAAGGAGAAGAATTTCATTGTGCAAATCATATGTGTGAGAGCAAGATGTCTGAACTTGAATGAATGCTTCTCTCTGAAGTATATCTGAATGGAAAGGGTTACACTTGGATGATAAATCTGAATGTATGATGCACCAATGATGAAGAAGGGGATCTAGATCTGAATTGCTCTTGTATTTGCTAGATCTGATTATGGAAGGCTTAGATCTGTGATGAGGCGAGCATCTAGGCGAACATCTGTCTGAAGCAAAAGGGTAGATCTGAACTGAATATCTGATCCGATGAAGTATGCTGCTCTGTAATAATTGAAGATCTATACGCTACTTCGCCGCGGAGGAAGCGCGTATATACGCAGATTCAGCGAAGAGAAAGCGCGTATGCGCAATAAAATATACACTGAGGTATACGCTGGTTTTTGTGGACGGAAGCGCGTATATACGCGACATCAGTGAAGTAAAAGCTCGTATGCAAACTAGGGTTTTCTGAAGCAAGGGTATGAAATATCTGATCTGTGTGGATATGTATCAGTTGATGATGTATGGTTGTGCTTAAAATTATGGAAAGGGTTCGGTCTGGAAATATGATGAATTGTGGCCTGCAAGTTGTGTTCTATTGATGTGGTTGGATCCAGTGTGAAAATTGATGAAACGTGGTCCAAGGTGGTGCCCGAGGGTTGTAGCCTTCACTGGGGGTCGTAGCTCCTTCCAGTGAGGTCAAAACGGTGAGCAGGGTCAGAGCTTCCCTCTCGGCAGAGGTCAAACGAGTCGTGGGTTGGAGCTCCCTTCCAGAGAGGTCGGGTAAACGAGCGCAAGTGCCTGCATGGCTCAAGTCCGTTGCCAAAGACATATGTTGTAAGATGTTTTCTCTATAATAAAATATTGAAGGCTGAGCAACTGCAGCGGTGGTTTTCTCCCGATTTGGGTTTCCACCTAAAAATCCTGGTGTTCATGTGTGATGCTTTGTGTGATGGTTTATTCTGCTCTTACTGCACATGTTTACTGCTTATTGAATATCTGAAGAATAAATGATGGAATGGTTTAAGTAAAGAATTAAAGACATATCTAGATCTCTGTGTATACGCTAGTTTCATAAAGGGGATCCGTGTATATACGCTAGTTTACTGAAGGAAAGTAGTGTATGGGTTTTAAGGAATGAAAAAGTAAAAATATTTGATTATGCAAAAGAATATCGATTCACCCCCCCCCCCCCCCCCCTCTCGCATTTTTCCCAACAATTGGTATCGTAGCAGTGTCCTTGTGCGTGTTTTCTGATCGCTTGAAGGAGATCCGTCGCAATGGCAAAGAAGCAAAAGAAGAAGGCTACTCGAAGCAAGGAGACATCTCAGAAAACATGTATAGCATAAATTGAAGAAGATGAATCAGGTAGTGATTGGGGTCCTTGTAATAATCTTCTTTGTCCAAACAATAGTGAAGATAGTGAAAGTAAATTTGTGGATCTAGAAGAAGCTCTCAAGATTAAAGTTGAAGAACTACAAAGTTCATCTAATAAGCAAGAAACTATCTACAAAGAGATGATCTCTCAAATGGAAAAACAGATAGAAATACTGAATTGACAGATAGACAAGTACCAAAGGTTTCATGCTTATGCATCTGCTCGAATTAAAAGACTAGAAGTAGAAGTCAACGATCTAAATGCAGATCTCGAAGAATCAAACAAGAAGAATGCAAGACTTGAAGCAGAAATTGTCTCTCTCAAAGAAGATCTGGAAGACTCGAACAAGAAGAATGAAGAACTTGAGGCTGAAATCATTTCTCTCAAAAGGGATCCAGAAATATCAAATAAGAAGAATGAAGGACTTGAAGTAGAAATCATCTCTCTGAAAGAAAATCTCGAAGCATCAAAGAAGAAGAATGAAGAGCTGGAACAAACATGTGACAAATTTCTATGCTTCACTTTCATACGCGGGTTCGATGAACAAAAGCCGTATATCGCGAGTTTAAGGTATTAATGGGGCCGCGTATGCATTTATGTAGGGGATAAGAGAATTGGTATGATAGCCGAAGATCTCGGGAGAGGAGAGGCTCGTGGGGAGTAATACCGATTGTTAATAATCAGATTATTAACGCAACATGCTTCAATCCTCTGGCCGACGATGATATGATATTTGTTTTCTTATGCTGAGGACTATGGGTGAGTCCCGTCTTACTGGAGTAATCATTACCGAGGATGAAAGTGATATAATTCAGAGACAAGGACTGAATCATGCAGAGATTGTTGCGAAGACTTGCTGTTGAAGGTGTTTTAGATTGCACAAGTTAAGGAAGAGCACTGGTTTAGGGGGAGCAGCAGGTTGAATACTAATGAGTGCATTGTTGGCAATATGACTGCTTATTCTTTGGTTTTTGTGATACTCATGCTCAAATGATGATGACTTGGTACATGGTTTATTATGATGATTTTTTGAAACCTGGTTGCTTATAAGTATCTTGTGTGCTCACACATGGATGAGTTGGATGTCGTTTGATTCAGATCATGCAGAGTTTGTTACTATGGTTGAGATCTTTTGCCTACTTATGATTGAAGATCTTGATGATATTGGACCACATGAATGATTTCTTGACACATATTTGAAGATGTTGTTCTGATATGATAATCTCTCTTGGAAATATTGTATTGATGCTGCAAAGAATCTAAAGGCTTGGTTACTGATGTTCTTATGCTACAACCGTTGAATGACGCTTGAAGACACAACTACACTGTTCTATCTATCTGTAGTCCAGGGAAGCATTCAAATATCCCAGAAAGAAGCTGAACACTGTCTTTTTCTCACAGAGGATCAGATCTGGTTAAAATTTAGAAGATGGTATTGGATACGCGGGTTTTCTGAAACACAGTCACGTATATACGCGAGTTCATGCACATAAAACTGCCGTATGTTTGATTGCCGATATTTGTCCGTTTGGAGTCGTGCTTCTTTTCGTATTGCATCATAGTTGCCGTTTGGTATCTCTGATACTGTCTGGTATCTCTGGTGGTGTTCCAGTTCTCATAATTCTGTTTCTAATGTTTTGATGAAGATGCCTTGATGATTTGTTGGTGAAAGTATTCAGGATGGACAAACTAAGGGGGAGCCTTAGTCATATGGAAAGGATGCTTGGAAGCACAGATTCAGGGGGAGGATTAGCTTTGCTGAGTATAATGCATTGTTGGCATTATGGTGGTTCAAATATATGATCTCTCTTGAGGTCTTTTTGGTATTGGTTATGAAAAGTCATATTTGTATTTTTGATGAAAAGGTCATGTGGAGACCCATGTTGTAAAATTGTAATATTCTGTCATGTAAGGACTTGTCAAATTTGTAAACCCGCTTGGTTGGGTAACTAAGTCAAATTTTGTAAACCCACTTGGTTGGGTAGCTGAGTCAAATTTGTAAACCCACTTGGTTGGGTAGTTGAGTCTCATATGTAAATCCACTTGGATGGATAATTGATGTAAGTATGAGTCTTTGGTGATAGGAAGTTCATAGAGTCATGTACTTCATTCACAAATATGTTTGAAGATTCAACATGAACTCAGGGGGAGCTTGGCCACTTCAGCACATATCAGATCTGCAGAATGTTTCTTCCACATGAGGAGAAAATGGGGAGAGTGTTGGTTTTTGATCCGCCCTTTGCCCTTGATGTCAAAGGGGGAGAGTGACATGGTGTTTGAATAAAGAGAAGGTAATGATGTGACATATTTGGGAGAGTGAGTGACATGGTATCTATCTGCTGTGGTAACCAAACACCATCGTGGTTGCCATCAAGTCCAAAGGGGGAGATTGTTGGAAATATGATGCAGAGTGTTGTCCTTGATGGCAACCCACTGAATGAAGATGAAGACGTGCGACTGTTGACATGTATTGTCCTTTATGGCACTCCACCTGATGAAGTTATGCTTGACTTGATGGACTTGTTAAATGATGTAAATCTGAAGTGATATGATGATTGTTGATGATATGATGTTGAGTGTTGTACTTGAAAGGAAACCCACTTGATGAAGATGATGACAACTTACTTGATGAAGTTGGGTTTGATAGAATATGTCCTTGATGAAAGAAATCTGATGTATCTACAGTATTTACAGAAGGCAATGAAGAAAGGATTTCAGAATGTACTCAGAGAATGATGAAAAAGAGCATGTCTCTTGGTATACGCGGATTGGCCTAGGGGAAGTCGCGTATGCACGTGGAAAGGAACGTTACAAGTCGCGTATGGGCTAAAGCGCTCAAAAAGTGCAAATCCAAGGGTAACCACCATGGTATTGACCCATAGTATTGGGTAATGATCCGTCTAATTGACCCCGTCCAGGTAGTTTTGGGCTTATGGTATTGTTTTGGTCCATGGTATTGAAAAAGGGGCTCATGGTATTGAAAAAGGATAATCATATATATAAGGAGAAGAATTTCATTGTGCAAATCATATGTGTGAGAGCAAGATGTATGAACTTGAATGAATGCTTCTCTCTGAAGTATATCTGAATGGAAAGGGTTACACTTGGATGATAAATCTGAATGTATGATGCACCAATGATGAAGAAGGGGATCTAGATCTGAATTGCTCTTGTATTTGCTAGATCTGATTATGGAAGGCTTAGATTTGTGATGAGGCGAGCATCTAGGCGAACATCTGTCTGAAGCAAAAGGGTAGATCTGAACTGAATATCTGATCTGATGAAGTATGCTGCTCTGTTATGATTGAAGATCTATACGCTACTTCGCCACGGAGGAAGCGCGTATATACGCGGCTTCAGCGAAGAGAAAGCGCGTATGCGCAATAAAATATACACTGAGGTATACGCTGGTTTGTGTGGACGGAAGCGCGTATATACGCGACATCAGTGAAGTAAAAGCGCGTATGCAAACTAGGGTTTTCTGAAGCAAGGGTATGAAATATCTGATCTGTTCTGCTGTGTTTCTGCTATCTGATCTGTGTGGATATGTATCAGTTGATGATGTATGGTTGTGCTTAAAAGTATGGAAAGGGTTCGGTCTGGAAATATGATGAATTGTGGCCTGCAAGTTGTGTTCTATTGATGTGGTTGGATCCAGTGTGAAAATTGATGAAACGTGGTCCAAGGTGGTGCTGAGGGTTGTAGCCTTCAGTCAGGGGGTTGTAGCTCCCTTCCAGGTGAGGCTGGTAAACGAGATCGGGGGGTCGTAGCTCCCTTCCAGGAGAGGCTGGTAAACGAGTCAGGGGGTTGGAGCTCCCTTCCGGGAGAGGCTGGTAAACGAGCGCAGGTGGGTGCCTGCGTGCTGGTCAAGTCTGCGCCAGCACATATGTTGTAAGATGTTTTCTCTATAATAAAACATTGAAGGCTGAGCAACTGCAGCGGTGGTTTTCTCCCGACTTGGGTTTCCACCTAAAAATCCTGGTGTTCATGTGTGATGCTTTGTGTGATGGTTTATTCTGTTCTTACTGCACATGTTTACTGTTTATAGAACATCTAATGAATAAATGATGGAATGATATAAGTGAAGAATTAATGGCATAATTAGATCTCTGTGTATACGCGAGTTTTATGAAGGATATCCGCGTGTATACGCTAGTTGGCTTCAGAAAAGTAGCGTATGGGTTTTAGAGCATGAAAAAGTAAAAAGTTTCAGTTTGCCTTAAATACTGATTCACCCCCCCCTCTCAGTATTTTTCCCAACAATTGGTATCAAAGCCGGTTCTTCTGTAAAAGCTTGATCACTTGAAGGAGATCCATCACAATGGGAAGGAAGCAAAAGAAGAAGGCTACTGAAAAGGAGATATCTCAGAAGACATGTGCAGCAGAAAATGAAGAAGATGAAACAGGTATTGATTGTTGTTCTTGTGATGCACTTTCCTGTACATGCAATGGTGAAGATAGTCAAAGTAAAGTTTTGGATCTAAAGGAAGCTATCAAGAAAATTGAAGAACAACAAAGATCATTTAATAAAAGCGAAGCTATGTACAAAGAGATGATCTCTCAAATGGAAGAAGAAATGGAAATACTGAATGGACAGACAGACAAGTACCAAAGGTTTCATGCTTATGCATCTGCTCGAATTAAAAGACTAGAAGTAGAAGTCAACGATCTAAATGCAGATCTCAAAGAATCAAACAAGAAGAATGCAAGACTTGAAGCAGAAATCGTCTCTCTCAAAGAAGATCTGGAAGACTCGAACAAGAAGAATGAAGAACTTGAGGCTAAAATCATTTCTCTCAAAAGGGATCCAGAAATATCAAATAAGAAGAATGAAGGACTTGAAGCAGAAATCATCTCTCTGAAAGAAAATCTCGAAGCATCAAAGAAGAAGAATGAAGAGCTGGAACAAACATGTGACAAATTTCTATGCTTCACTTTCATACGCGGGTTCGATGAACAAAAGTCGCGTATACACGCGAGTTTAAGCAGACACAGTCGCGTATGCATTTATGATAAGAGAATTGGTATGATAGCTGAAGATTTGGAGCAGAGGCTCAGGGGGAGTAACAGTCTGATTGTTAATAACTGTATTATTAACGCAGTACAAGCCTAACTTCTCAGTTCTAATGATGATATGATATTTGTTTTCTTATGTTGAGGACTATGGGTGAGTCCTGTCTACTTGAGTATTCATTACTGAGATGAAAGTCTTATAATTCAGAGACAAGGACAGATCATGCAGAGATTGTTGCTAAAGACTTGCTGTTGAAGGTGTTTTAGATTGCACAAGTTAAGGAAGAGCACTGGTTTAGGGGGATTTGAGATCTTTTTATCAGGTCTCACCTCCTCATCCTTCTATAAATACCTCAGTAGAAGATGAGTGAGGGGTTGGATTGGTTAGTTGTTAATGTAATTGCTGAAGTATTGTAACTGTCTATGAGCAGAAAACTCTTGACTGTAAATAGTAGTTTCATTGGCTCTTGGAGCTCTGCTTGTAACAGATAAGTTAGGTTGTGAAGAGAGATGGATTAAAACACTGGATCTGAAGATTGTAACTGGTTTGAAGCATCAATACAAGCTGATTTATGGGATCCTGGTCTATGCTGATGGTGATGTTATTCTCACTGTAACTTGTATTTTGTTTCCGTTTTCAATTTGTTTCATTTTCCACTGTAAAGAACAGTTTAAACAGGGTTAGGACCTACTGTATATCAGTAACCTTCTCTGGCTGAGAAATATTTATCTAAATGTTTTCTTTCAACTGTGTTATTTGAAAATGATTTAATTCGGTCGAAGTGCAGAGATGCTGGCGTTCCCTCATCTTTTTGTCACAGCTGAATGTTATTTTTAAATGTTACTTTCAATATATGTTGTGTGAGGATGAATTGAGGAAATCAAGGTTAGCCCTGAGTCCCTTTCTTGTTTGCTCAACTATTTGACTGTTTCCCTTAGGATGTGTTAAAAGCTGACTAGTTTCAAAGTACTTATCAGATCTTAGACCATCCTGTGTGATCTTTGTGTTTCTCTTCGCTTTTTATATGTATTATATTAGAAGTGTATCAAAGGCTGGATAGTTTCAAAGTACTTACCAGATCCTAGTTTGCTTCTATGTTTTTCTTAAGTGCCTGGTCAAAGGCTGGCTAGTTTCAAAGTACTTACCAGATCCTGGGCTGCTCTTTATTCTGCATCTGTCATTTCCCTTTCTTATTGTATCACTCCATTCCATAAATCAAACTTTAAAGAGATCCTTAGGCATAGATGACTTGCCCCATAGATCACTCTTGAACCTGAATGTTTTAATTAAACCCTCTTATGACTCCATAGCCCAATGGATTGAAAACTTAGCATCATCTTTCTTTTTATCAAAACTTACTCTTTTTGCTTGCAACTTCTCACCTTTGTACCTGTTTGCATATAGATCTTTCTGCCTCAGACATCAACTATGTTCAACCATCCAAAAAAACCAAACAAACCCTCGGACCTCATAACTAGCCTAATATCATTACCCTAAACTTCAAAGTCAATATCCATCTTTGTACATATTGGAGAGATCCCTCTCCGGATTCAGGAGGGCTAGATCCTAGAATCCCAAAGTTGGTTGAAATGATGTTAACTCTGTGATCGGACTTTGCCAATCTTGCTTATTACAGAGACCTAACAAGGTACGTTCTTACTGAAAGCTACGAAATATTCTTAGTATCCTTTGCAATTGGGCTTCAGGAGTGGCTGGCCAGGCTGGTAGAATTCCAGAAGTGCTGAAAGGACGAGCGAATCACTCAGTGGACTCCCGATCTGCTTGAACAGCTGGAGAGAACCGATAACAATATTACACGCACAGTGGATCACTGGGTGGATAGTATGCTAGGAGGCTTTGTGACAGAGTTTTCCATTGATCAATCTGTATCATACTCTGAGGCCAAGAAATGATTCTGCAAAGGATTCCGGGGTAATTTTTTGAGGACGATACCATTACTGATCAATAATTTGCTGTGAGAAAATATCATTCTGTGTAGCCATATAGACTGAATGACCTTGGATCCAAACAGGAGTGCGACACCCAGTGGTAAGTATTATCAGACCAACCTTGACGAAGGAAGGGCTGCCTATAGCCCAGTTAAGGAACTGGCCACATCACCACCTAGGGTACGCAGGGGTAAGAACTCACCTATAAAATCGTCCCTGGATAGTGATATGGCTGCACATCTAAAACTACCTACCTTCAAGGTGGTAGGAGATGAGGACATGGATTGATTCTGGTTCGTTACAGACTCTGTCTAGACTGCGCAGAACGTGGCAAGCGATACAATCAAAAGGGTGCAGTTGTCTTTAGCATTTGAAGACAGAGCTTTGGACTGGTATATGTGATATATTGCCCAAAATGGAACCACTTCCATTCTGGATATTAAGAATTATCTGAAGCAAAAATTTCACAAACCAAAGTCCTACTCCCAGTTAGTGGTAGACGTAAAATACTTCAAACATGGTGCGTCTAAATCAGTGTGGGAGGTGGATCAACGGCTGAAAAAGGAAATTAGGGAAGGAGGGTTCGATTACGATGATAGAAAACATATGGAATGGTTCATCACCATGTTGTTACCTCACCCGTGCACACCAATGAATCAACAGACCTTTGAATCGTAGGAGAAAGCTGTAGAAGCCGCTATGAATTTAGAAGCTTCTCCCCAGGAGGATACCTCTATAGGAGTCCAAAAAATCCAGGAACAACTTGGAACTATGCACCAAGAGATATAGAACCTACGAAAAGAGCGAGGAAAAGACATCTGCGCGGATCTCTGGTGGATACATTGCCGAGTGTCTGGTCACAGAAAGGATCAATGCCCTCTACTGACTGATTATATCCTAGCTGGAGGACCTAGCCCGCTGCACCTAGGGGTAAGTAGGGAACCTGCCCTATTGTGACCAGGATCAAGTGGTTCTGCACTATGGTGTGATGATTGTCGGGTAGCAGGCCTCCACGATATGAACAATTGCCCTCGGCTGGGTGTGTATGTCCTGGAGCTAAAACAAAAATGGTGTTGATTCTGTCAGTCCATAGGTCATGACGAGAAGAATTTCCAAACGTATGACTTGATGATAGATCATGGGAACTTATATCAAGTGCAATCAGACCCTGCGTTGCCTAGACTGACTGCGCACTTTGGAGGATCAATGGCCCAAGGTAGAGGAGGCCGAGGAGGAAGCGCAGGCCGAGGATGAGGTCAGCTGATCTGTTATAATTGTGGAGAAATAGGGCACTTTTCCAAATAATGCCCTAATCCCACCCGACCGTCGTGTAAATACTGTAAACAACTAGACCATGAGGTAGAAGACTGCCCGATCTTGATAGATAGAATGCAGGAAAAGCAGGCTACCCTTACGCAGAATGTACAAAGGGTTAAAACTAAGATAAGAGAAGCAGATCCAAGTGTAAAGGTCATAACACGTAGTGGGATGGACACCAAGGGAAGAAAAGAGGTACCCTACGAAGAACAGGCTCTACCAGCAGCCCCTGCGCAGTCTCAAAGCAAGGAAGAAATTGAGACCTTTTTGAAGGCATGTCTGAAATTACTCAGGAACCCGCAGGCCGCAAGAAACCTCCCGGATTTAATGAATACTTGTGCAGCTCGACCCACCTTGATCCCTGAGACCAAGGACGTGCACAAACTGTACAACTCTAAGAAACACATAGGGAAAGAAATGCGGCTAACTGCACAAATCGGGGACTATGAAATGGATCTGGTTATCTTGGATCTTGGATCTGATGCCAATGTTTTACCCAAGAAAACCTGGCAACGAATGGGGAAGCCCAAATTGGAATGGTCCACTATCCAGCTACACATGGAAAACCAACAGAAAATCATTCCCTTGGGTAGGTTACCAAAGGTTATGGTTGACATTGTAGGGGCAAGGGTCCTAGCTGACTTTGAAGTGATTGAGATAGTTGAAGATGCGGACCCCTACCCTGCGCTCCTTGGATTAGATTAGGCAATGGACATGGGGGGCATTATTAACCTAAAGAAACGAAGCATGGTGTTTGAGAGCGGAAGTACGCGGGTCATAGTACTCCTGTATCTCGTGGAAGGTGCCCGGTATATTGAGCCTATCCACACGAAGGAGGAATTAGATCATATCTATAAGATCAATGTGCAAGATGAATATTGGGTTAACCCCATGGATGAAGGGCTACTCTATTGGGAAAAGGACAGTGAATGCTTTTCTGACTCTGATGAGGAGCTAGGGAACTGGCAGAGCCGGCTGCATGAAGTTTTGGCACTTCGCAGCCTTCAGACCATCAAAAGCTTCCGTCGCATCTCTACCATCGCATGAACCTTGCCTTGCCAAGAGGCCACAGATGAAACTCCAAATCCTGTGAAGCCTAAGGGATCCACGGAATGTAGGTCCGAGGCACTATCACTAACCCAGTATGAAGTACCTACGCAGGGACCTATATCCCCTACCCAGAGGAAGTACTGGAGTAGGGTAATCTTACGTATAGAGACCCCCTTAGTGAGATGGGTCCCAAAAACAGTCGACCCACATGGTGACTTGCTTGCACGCAACACTCAAGGGTGCGCTCAGCCCTTGCCCAACCAAATTATGGACCTATCTACAATCATGAGTATCTGGGAGAATTTGCGGACGACTGAAGAATTAAATCACCCACAGATGTATGACACAGCTATCTTGAACAAAAATGCTCCTTCCATGATCGACATAAATGCCTCGAAAAGACTTCCAATCAACTTGAAAGCTCACCGTGTGTCAATTTTCCATCGAAATACTAAAGGACCTCCAATGCGTTAGCCATGCCCTGACATCATAGGGAGGCGACCTTGGATTCAAAGGAAGAATATCAGCTCGTCCCGAGTTAATGCGAAAAGACATTTACAAACACAGGAAAAGGGTGGTAGATTATCACTTTCACCATTTATGATAAGCACGATCGAGGGTACACACCACATATGAGCTACCTTGCCATTAAGTAGCTTCGATTGGGGCACAGATGGCTGGAAGATGATTGCTCAGGCTATTTATTCAATGGTCAAGCGGTATTGGCTACCTGCATTATGGTTTTTTCTACTTATTTCTGTGATTCATATCGCTTGTCTCTCCATTATGGATCCCAACGCATAGGAGGAACTGATAAGAGGGCCAGAAGACGCTGAGTGTAGTAATAGGAGTGCACATAGGCCGCCTGAAAGGATTAGCTGCGAACCAAGTTCAGCAGGAACTCTGCGGTACTGAACCTGCTACGACATCTCCGCCATTTCCAGGCCTCGCCTGCTAGAAGCAACATATGTTTACTCCCCCGCACTGTCATTTCTGAACCATGTTCTGGGGACATACAAGTTGACTTAGAATAGCTCTCTACTATAGAACTACGAATACTATCTGCTAATGTATTGCAATAAGTACACCGTCGTGGCCAAGAAAGGTGCAAGCAGTATGACCTAATCCCGGAAGAGCGCGCCCAGCGAATTTCCGTGGTCACTAATGCCACACACATTATTCAAGAACAACTGGCACAGGGAGCCTAATTGTTTGAAGAGGCTATGCAGCTATGGACGAAAGCACCACACCAACCCACGCTTCAGCATGCCCAAAGAGAGTTGACGCAGGCAGAAGATGCTCTAGATTGACTTCGAGCCTCCACACCCCCGTCTGGCCACGCGCAGCACCTGGCTGCCATGCACCAGATTGAGGACCTTCGTCGCTCCAAGAATATTGCATAAAAAAATTTGAAACCATGGAATAATGTTGCACTCCAGCTTGCACATGATGCATAGTCCACCATTGCAAGCCTCCACTGGTTTTTGGAAAGCGTTGGTCCGGATCTTGATGGGACTGCTTCTCTGACAATGATCAATATTGCGCAACACGCAGCAGCCTGAAGCAAGGAAGTGCTTCCACCCCTCATTCATTCCCTGGCTACCTTACGCATGCATATTGAAGGCGCGCCACCAAAGTGACTCGGGACGAAGCACAAGATTGTGTTGGGGGACTGTTGCTACGGGGTCTCCTAACAAGCTACGAAACCGGTCCATTTTGGTTATTTTTGTTATATTTAGTATAGCGCAGGGGTTTTGGGGTGGGTCAAAGCCATGAAAAGCATTGTAATGGGGTTAAAGGGTAAACTAGGGGTCCAAAAACCATGGGTTGTGAACCATAGGAATGTTAAAGCTAGATTGTTATAAATAGAGAGGCATTTCGGATTGTAAGAGGTAAGGTTTTGATGAGCTATTGATGCGATCTATTGTGTAAGCAATCTTTTTGGGTTTTTGGGGAACAAAATCCTGCTAGCTGTGTGCACAGAGATCCTAGTCCAGCTATGTGCGGACCCTGATGCTGTGTGCGCGGGTTGGGAAGGGAATTGTAAGGGTAATGAATGAATGAATATGCAAGATTATTGGATCTGAATCTATGAGTACTATTGAATGGATTGCTAATAATTAATGTATTATGCATTTCTCTGTCTTTTCATTGCGAAGGCTTGTATATTGAATGATTGGATCTATTCTGCTTTGGTTGTATTAAGCTGCGAAAGTTTGTGTATTGAAGTAAATCTGGATCTGTTCTGTTCTGGTATGTGATGTTGTGTTAGTGTTATGAAAAGCATATAATTGTAGATCTAGTGCACGTGGATGAAATTGGACATATACTTGACCCTACGCAGAGATAATCTGAACAGAACACAACCCTTCTTGCCTTACCCTTCTTTTCTCAGGGTGCAGAAACCTGGTTCCAGCACCCACCCATACTACTTCAGGTGAGATTGTGACCTGTGCATGCAGGTCACTGCTGAAAGGGCCAGTAGTATAAGGGTTTGTTGGCAAACCTTGCACACCAAACCTGGGTCAGGACCCCTCAAGCCAATAGTTTTGCATCTATTTCTTGATGAATTTGGGATTATGTATTTAGATGATATACTCATTTTCAGTAAAAAAAGAGAAGAAAATGTCTTACATGTAAAGAGGGTACTTGAAGTTTTGAAGAAAGAACAATTATTTCTTAAGATATCTAAGTGCGAATTTGGAAAGACTTCTCTGGTTTATTTGGGACACATTGTAGGAGGAGGCACATTGAGAATTGATCCTTCTAAAGTGGAATCCATTGTGAATTTTCCCACTCCCAAATCAGTAACCTAGGTAAGAAGTTTCTTAGGCGCAACTTAGTATTGGAGAAAGTTTATTGCTAACTTTTTTGCCATAGCAGCTCCTATGCATGCAGTGAAAAGTGTGAAGAAAGGCTTCCAATGGGGAGGAAAACAACAAAAAGAATCTTTAAAAGACAAGATCAGTTTAGCTCTGGTCCTTGCATTACCATATTTGAGACAACCATTCGAGATTGAAACCGATGCTAGTGATTATGCCATGGGCGCAATACTTTTTCAGCATGGTAAGCCTGTCACTTTTCATTCTAAGACATTCAATGGTGCTGTAATTAATTATCCAACATATGACAAAGAGTTGTATGCGTTGGTTCAAAGCATCAATAAGTGGAAACACTACTTTATGGGTAAAGAGACGATTATAATTACCGAGCATCAACCATTACAGTACTTGCAGTCACAAACAAAATTGCAGCAATCACGAAATTTCAGGTGGATGGGATTTCTTCAACAATTTCACTTGGTTATAAGGTACAAGAAAGGTATTTTCAATAAATTTGCTGATATGATTTCAAGGCCAATTATAAGTGCTTGTACTTTTCTTTAAAATGATTCTATTGTACATGAGAGTTACATAGAACAATATGCATATGATTCTGATTTTCAAGATGTGTATGCTAGTTTGAGTGAAGGGAATCAAGTTGAGGAAAATGATTATTACATGCATAACAATTTTCTGTTTCATTTGGGAAAGCTGTGTATACCACAAGGAGAGAGACTTAGTGTCATGGGAGAGGCTTATTCATCTCTTATTGCTGGACACTTTGGGGTAAGAAAAACAGTGGCACATCTACAGAGGTATTTCTATTGGCCTCGCATGATAGATAGTGTGTCACGTTTTATAAGAGGATGTTCTATGTGTGCAACAAGAAAGCCTAGAAATAGGAAGCTTGGGTTGTACATGCCACTATCGGTACCATCAAGGCCATGGGAGAGTGTCTCCATGGACTTTGTTGGAGGTCTACCTATGTCAAGAAAATAACATGACTATCTTTATGTAGTTGTGGATAGATTTAGTAAAATGTGTATGCTTATGCTATGTAAGAAAACCATT
The DNA here is from genome assembly GCA_034641835.2 of Pinus albicaulis. Taxonomy (NCBI): domain Eukaryota; kingdom Viridiplantae; phylum Streptophyta; class Pinopsida; order Pinales; family Pinaceae; genus Pinus; species Pinus albicaulis. The sequence goes on from CM076580.1 coordinate 1,720,953,647, forward strand.
ACAGCTGAAAAAACTGCTGAACTTTATTTTCAACATGTATGGATTTATTATGTTTTTCCAATTTTACAGGACAAATGACCTCCTCATCAGCTCAGAGGAGAAAGTAATATGGAAGAAAGAAAGTGACCTAGACAAAACCTATTTCTGCCAAGGTAACGCACCCCAGGGACTGCTAAGCTGCATTATAATGCTTATGATCCATGTAAAGGTTGTGTTAGTGACTAGGGAAACACTCTAGTTAGCCCAGAGGGGAGCATTACCCATGTTTAAACATAAAACATGAAAAATCCCACGGACAATGATTGGAAAACCTAGATTTTTCTCATGGAGAGTCAGTACAAAATAGAAAATGAAAGGCACTAACCTCTTATTATGCCTTACCAAAAGCAACTAGACTCTCAAGGAAGGAAAAAGCATGTAAATCTAAGGAAACATCTTGGTTTTTTCCTTTTCAAACTGGTTGAAAGAGTTGGGCAAGATTTGCCCTCTCCATCTCCTATAAAATGAAGCTGTGGGTTACTAGTCCAAGGTCGAAGGTTTTTTGAATACATGTGGAGCAGAGTTACATTGTTACTATATGGTAGTTGAGGATTGGTGAAGTGACATTTAGAGCTTACCACCTTGATCACCATCACATAAAAGGAAAGAGAGAGAGAGATTGGAAGACTGAGGAGAGCTTGGTCCAACCGACGATTGTAATCCTCCTTTTTATAAATCAATAGAACTATATCTGTTTTTTCCATTCTATGCTTTGATATTGTCATTATTTTACAATTTTTAATATAGAATGATATGAATGGCTTAGATCCATGTTATTTTATGTTTATCATAGGCTGATTTGAGTTAATAAATGGTATATTGTTGTAGAGATTACACGAGTGCTTTGTTTGATTGCAGGACCCAAATTTGGAACTAGTGAAGGAGGATCTCTGCTTTGCTGCTTAGTATTTTCCAAAGGATCTAGGATCAGAAAATAGGTAATCTCTCATCTCTTTTTACTAATTGATATAAATCAACTTGAACATATGTGAAGTATATTTGTGAACTATATAGCTAATCTGATTGTCTGCCTTGGGCATCGGAAATCCTAGAGAGGGATATTCGATAACCACTACCCAAGCATATTACCCTATAGCAAAATTGGCGAATCCACTGGGGAGAAAACCCCAAGTGTCCGGAATATTCCTATCACTCTCCTTTTTTGTTTCCTTCTGTTCATATATCCTTCTAACCAGTTTATATGCTCAGTAGACATATCAAAATCTCACAGAGTTCATATCAGACCCTACTTAGCCATCTGAAAAATTTTACCTTGACTAATGCTTTCATTGTTAGTCTTCCAGTGCGTTATAACGCGGTCTAGGCTTAGAACCAGTGCATTATTCCCTGCATTAATGTGGTCCAGGCTTAGATACATTGCATTACCCAGCCAAAAATTTGCTGTTCACACCTGTGTTGTGTTTCCTTTTGGTGGTAAAGTTCTTTGCTATCAAAATACCTTCTCTTACTGGATCCCTGTGCTTGTTTACCAGCTAGAATTTCTGTCTTTTACTCTCACTTAAAAGGTTAATGTCAAACGCATCTACATTTTGAAGAGAACTTTTTTTTTTATTATTTTTATGAACTTAGCTGAATTAATTCTACACATTTTTTTGTTAAATGACTGTTAAGATGAGATAAATAGATGTCTGAATCTTTAAGGTTTAACTTTTTTATTTGAATGTTTGGTGCATGGATGTTGAAAAGAAACCTCTCCTTGTAGAAATACTCTTCATCAAATTGAATATTTAGAGCATATTTTTGCATGTTCTTTTGAGTCAGAGTCTCATCACATTTCATACGTCCACTCCCCCTTCACAAGACTAATAATCAAAGTACACTAATAATCAAGCGATAATAAAATCAATCATATAAATTTTTCTGAGCTCACACCAACAGTAGTTCAGGCTAGGATCTTGGGGTAGGAAAAGTGAGAAAATCACCCAAGATCTCCAAACTTGAAACTAGTGTCATTAATGAGCGAAATCCTACTACACTCATATTATTAGGACCACTCCATTACTCGAGCTAAGCGCGAGACAACACTCGGGTGCATGCGAAGGTAGCCCACCTTCAAGTGCATTTAGTGGGCATTCTATATATTGGGGTTCCCTTCGGGGATGTCGAAACTAGATCTGGGATCTAGGTGTTCTGCCCATATAGCGTGCTGTTGACGAACGTGACCCCCCTGATGATGTCTGTGATTTGAGGTATCCTTAGTGGCAAAATTTTTTAGGGACTTACAGAAGGTGACTGGGACGGGCTGTCTTGGTACCTAAAACATACGAACCTACTCTGTCTTCGGTATTTAGGAGGGTACTTGTCTCCACGAGAGTACTTACACCTACCGTCTGAGGTTCGGGCGAAACTCTAGAGTAACTGTAACTGTACTTATGACCAACCCTCTCTGTATGATATTGTGATACTGGGTTTCATCTCCAGCAAATGGTAGTACTTAGACAGGGCACACTATTCTGGCTGCTTGTTGATTGATTTTTACAGAGTCCTTGATTCTTTTTTCTTTTTTTTAGGTGTGTGGTTACTATCACTGAGAATTTATAATACATCACAAATCATTAAAATTTTCTTAAAATAAACAGGTCACCGTGGCGTCTACCAACCATCACCGTCTGTCTTGATGATAGCAAGGTCTCCCTCCTTTGACATCGGAGGAAGAACTGAGTCTTAGTGAACCCGTGCCTTCCACTGAAGAGCAGTCTCCATTGGCAAACCCTGATTTTCACATAGCCCCGTATCACACGGAATTTCCAGAGGACCCTTTTACAGAAGGCGTCATACCTCCTTACAATCCTCCACTCACTAATACGTTGGCACTTGTGATAGTTCAAATTACACCGCAAGAAATGTCTTCGGCCACACCAACATCCATTTCACCACTGGCACCTATGGGGTCGGTACCAATGGAAATCAACCCAGGTTCGCCACCGCCATCCCCGCCGGTAGTAAGTTCTATACCAATAATTGGTAACCCCAATAGTCAACCTCTACCTGGTCCCAACCCTACAGTCATCACAACTGTCAATGGATCCTCGAGTCCTTCGGGATCTACTCCTACGGTGACCACAACAGGACCCACGGTTCCCCCTCCCATGAGTGGGACTACTTTGGTTCCTTTTAGCAACCCTTTCAGTTGGAATCCTTTGCTGAGTTCAAACCCCTCAGCCTCCATACCAGGGGATAGTGTCACCAACACGCAAATAAAAAGGAACATTTCACTACCCCTACAATCGTTAGGAGAAACCAGACAACCTATTGTTAACACTATTCACTTAAGTGGTCTAAATCTCAGTGTAGGATCCATGTTGTTGCTTAATTATGCACATAGCAGCATGCCTCCGATTGGCTCTATTGTGTCCATATGGGCCAGTCCATCCCAACATCCATCTGGACAACGGGGGCACTTTTATCCTGGGGGCAACCAATCGTTCACCCCACAATAAAATTTACCCTACAGACAGCAACCATATATCCCTACACCTCCACCCATAGGAAATTTTTATCAAGAAATTCCTAATTATCCTACTAGTAACACGTTGATGGGCGGACCTTATGGTCCAAATAGTCAGCCAATACTTCCTTGGCTAGATTAGGGGGAAAACACACAATTTCCATATTTAGTAGCTCTAGACATCCCCAACATCTATAAAATGACTAATGATCCCATCAATCACAACCCACTCTAGCCTCCAGTTCCACACAAGATTCCGTCTGACATCCTAAAATTCGACGGGAAACAAGGGGAGTATTCGACTTCACACATCACCACCTTTCATCTATGGTCTGTATCTAATTCCATGGTGGATGATAGTATCCGACTTCGGCTGTTCCCCCACACTCTCAGTGGCAATGCTGCCAAGTGGTATATTAATTACCACGTGCCGCCATCAACACTTTTGGCATCTTAGCTATGAAATTTCTAAAAAAATTTCAATTACCTATCAGATATGAAACCGATACGGAACTTTTAACCTCGTTGTGCCAAAACACTACCACCCACATCTATGATTACATTCATGAATGGAGGCGTAGGAGGAGGCTGGTCAAAGCACCAATCCCGTATCATCTCCTAGCTAATTGGTTTTGTAAATCTCTCTTACCAACCCTAGCTAAAGACATTGGCCTATCCGGTGTGGTCACAGAAGATCAATCCATTTGTCGTGCCCAGCATTTAGATTTAATCTATTCGCAATTTGGCACACTATATGATTTACTGCCCCATGCCCTTGGTAATCCAAATTATCCCGCTACTCAGAAACCCGAAGTCCATGCCGACGGTATCGTCGGCACAATCTCTGGTATAGCCACAAAACAGTCTCGGGGGAAAACCTCCCAGCCATCTTTAGTTGCCACTGCCCCTAACCAATCGACTCTTTTCCTACCGCTAAGGTAAATTCTCTGCAAACTTCACAAAAACCTAGTGGAAAGAATAAGAAGAACAAGAAAAAGATATCTTCTTTGGAAGAGTAGTCGGACCATCAGAATAACCCCAATCAGAAAAACACTGCTAAAAATGACAAAGGGAAGAAAAAAACCCATGAAATTTCCTTGCAAAATCTGTGCGGAGGACCATTTGACATACAAATGTCCTCGGATGCAGGATTGCACAGATTTTATCGCAAACAAGGACTCTGGGAGGACACCTGCCATCCTACATAATCCCTTCCCTAATCCACAGTAGCAACAACAACACATGGTTGCGAACCCACCACAACCTGCGCAAAGGGGAAATGGTGGTTCACATCCTTCCGGTGAAGGATCATCCACCATTTATGGCATAGAAAGTGTTGAACTTCAGACACGAGCCAAAATTTATGGAAATCCTGTCATAGATACTTAGGAACCTGGTGCCAGTTCAAATCCACCGCCGCCCAATGATTTGCATATCGAACGGCCTACTGCTGACCCCGCAATTCGTCCCCCCAAAGGGAATCTTCGATGCACGACTCATAACACCTCTGCACGCGCCACCCAAAACTACAAAATTGTAGAAGATTTGGCGCAGGCAACATCAACCATGTCTGCTCTCGAAGTATTGCAAAATTTTCTAGCACAAAGGAAAGCCTTGCTTTCGACCATTGGTGGGATTGACCCCTAGGATTCTACACTAGCTATTTTTGACATGGATAAATCTTAACCTTGCCTCTCACACCAAATTGCATTCCAGATACAAGTTGTGTCGAAAGGGAGACCAATCCATCGTACTATCATTGACGAAGGTGCTTCGACCTACGTTATGTCAACTACTTGCTGGCTCGCTTTGGGTTCTCCCACTTTGTCTCCACCATCGAATTCCCTCAAAGCTTTCGATGGCCACACTTTCCTCCCAAAAGGCTACCTTGCTAGCTTTCCCATTACACTTAATGGGAAAATGATAACGGTGGACGTTGAAGTCGTAGATCGTCATCTCGACTATAATCTATTGCTGGGTTACAGTTGGTCATATGCAATGACTGCCATTGTTTCTTCCATTTTCTGACTCATCCTCTTTCTATTGGATGGGAAAATAGTCACAGTGGATCAGTTATCCTTTTGCACCCTTGATTATGCCACATTACCAAGCAGCACTATACCCCTAATAAGAGGCGTTCTTGACTCATACGTCAGTATTGGTACCAGTCTTCTGAAGGCATCTTCCCTAATGGGTTTTTTTCCTCTCCCCCGCCTAAGGTTCCAAATACAGTTGCAATGATATCCACCACATTGGATGGCTCTATCGACCCATGGATCCTACCGACACCTTCAGACATTGATTCCTATGGAGATCAAATGCCGCTCTCACCCGCCGAGTTGGTTTACCAGACCACCCAAATTACATCTGAACCCTCCATGGCTATGGTTTCGACCAATGGTACGAACTCCCCACATATCACAGTTCCTTCTAAAGATCTCCTTGATGAAATCCTACCTACAAACAAAGCTATTCAAGAGATCATGTCTCTAGAAGAACGACCTTGGGGAGAATTCCACCATCGCACTTCAATGTTTGATTCAGATGCGATAACTACTCAAATCCCATCCTTTGACCCACCTGAGATGGTCCCTTCCATTTACACGACTGTTCAAACCATCGATTCGAAAGGAAACATGGGCAATATTTCTAATAAAATGCTCATAGATATCTCGATAAAAACGGGTATCGTGGAAAACATTCAGATTGGAGCATATTGCAATCCCGAGGAAATTGCACACTTCACATCCCTCTTTAAAGAATTCCGAGATGTGTTTGCTTGGTCTTATGACGAAATTCCCGGCATAGATCCGTCTATAGTTGAGCACGAAATCAAAGTTTATGACAATGCTAAACCTATTTGACAGCAACTTTGACCTATCCACCCACGCAAAGCAGCCGCCATAAAAATTGAAGTAGAAAAACTTTTGAACGCTGGTTTCATCTATCCCGTTCCTTTGACAGAATGGGTTTCCAATCCGGTCCCTGTAGACAAAAAAACAAGGCACCATCTGAACACTTCTTGTCCCAAACAAAATTATCTTATGCCATTCATAGATCAGATCCTTGATGATTGCGCCAGATGTGAGTCTTTTTCTTTCATGGATGGTTTCTTGGGGTATATCCAGATTGAGATTAAAAAAAATGACCAACATAAAACTAATTTCATTTGTCCTTGGGGCATGTTTGCATATCGTAAACTCCCATTTGGTCTGAAGAATGCTGGAGCAACTTTTCAAAGGGCTATGGACTACGTTTTTCACGACATTAGGCATATTGTACAAGCATACTTGGATGACCTCCCCGCTCACTCCAAGAAGCAATCCCAAATCGAGCATTCTTTTTATGGTATTTTTCTAGCTCATTAAAACCAAAAAACCTCTAGCTTTCTTCTTCAGGCTCATTAAAACTAACATGAAGAAGCAACGAGCTTTCCTTTTAGGAACTTTTTTTTACCTCGTAAAACCGAAAAAATCCCGAGTTGTTTTTGCCGGGCTCGTTAAAATACCACGACAGAAGACTATGAGCCATTATTTTCATCTTTTTCAAAGCTCTTTAAACATAAAAAGTAACCGAGTTTTTCTCCGCGTGACTTGTTAAAACTTCACGGAGAGCATCGAGTTTTTCTCTATTGGACTGGTTAAAATTTCACAAATAATATTGAGTTTACTTCGTCTCCTCGTACTCATAAAAAAATGAGGTAGACGCCCATCAAACATAGATTTCTCATTTTTCCGGCTTCGATGGAATAACTCATGGAAAATGAACTGTTTCAGGCTTACTATTCTCCCTTTTTCGTGCCCGGTTATCAAGACATGACAAAGGTACCCCCTGGAGTTGTCTTTTACGACATTTTTTTGACTCTCTAAATATGAAAAATTCACCGAGTTTACCCATCTGGACTCATTAAACTTAATTAGACGGGGAAAAATTTGGACAAAATGGATACTACTTCTGTTACATTTAAGAAAGGATGATTTGGCAGCAAAAATCTTGAACATGGCACTTCCCAGACAACTCTTTCACATTTAGACGAACCCTACCATCTATGAGTTTAGCCTTCATCTCTCAATATTCTTACACTGGTAAAAAATCCTAAATACTCTTTGGTGTTCATTAAGCCTAAGCTGCCTAGTACCCTGTTTGAGTGCCTTCTATTGTTCAAGTAGATCTCACTATCTACTGCTCCTCATATCAACCAAACTGATCATCATGCCAGAAATTATTTGTCGTCAGTTATTCCCATTTACTCTTCATATTCTCCATTAAAAACAACATCATCTCTTCCCGTTTCATGTTGACTGATGTAGGATGCCTCAGTGCCTACCTTTTGACAGGTCTTTTCCTATCGACTGCAACATCTTATCTAGGAAGTGGACCCAGAAACACATCAGTACCCAGATACTTGCAGACATTAGTGGCAGGTCATCTTGTATTTTATTGGGGGTCTTCATTATTGGCTCTCGATCGAATGATTCTATGAGTGTTCAACATCAACTCCTTTTATTCACACTCGCTAGATTTTACTGTGCATCTTGGGGACCATCATCATTATCGGTGGCCACCCTTGCGTCTGTTAACAGTTTTCATTACTGAATGGTAATCAGACGATTTCCCACATGTTCAACAACAGATCCTCCATTCACATGTAAGGAAATATGTAGTTTAAGTAAAGCGCCGGCCAAGACCTTGGGGCGAAGGTTACACCATTACAGCTGTGTTTCCTTCCCCAAGTTGCGATATTGTTTATGGAGACAACTTTTCAGTATTGATCTTGTTCTGATAGATACTTCCACGTTACGCTTATCAGTGGACACACTGTTCATATCTCTATTTTAGAGAAATAATTTTGATTAGCTACTGAGCATGGGAATTCCCGAATCAAGACAGATAATATATTTTTTGACATATGTTGTTGTTTTAGGTTTTCCTCAGTCCTCCAATCTCTCTAGTTCTACTACACATATTATAAAGTATTTCGGCCATTGTCTTCGTCTATGAACTCACACTTTAGGGGGCATCTGTTATAGGAAAAATGACCTCCTCATCAGCTCAGAGGAGAAGGTAATATGGAAGAAATAAAGTGACCTAGACAAAACCTATTTCTCCCAAGGTAACGCACCATAGGGACTGCTAAGCTATGTTATAATGCTTCTGATCCATGTAAAGGTCGCGTTAGTGACTAGGGAAATGCTCTAGTTGGCCTAGAGGGCAGTGTTACCTGTGTTTAAACATAAAACATGAAAAATCTCGCGGACAATGATTGGAAAACCCAACTTTTTCTCATGGAGAGTCAGTACAAAATAGGAATTGAAAGGCACTAACCTCTTATTAGGCCTTACCAAAAGAAAATAAACTCTCAAGGAAGGAAAAATCATGTAAAGCTAAGGAAACATCTTGGTTTTTTCCTTTTCAAATTGGTTGAAAGAGTTGGGCAAGATCTGCCCTCTCCATCTCCTATAAAATAGAGATGTGGGTCACTAGTCCAAGGTCGAATGTTTTTTGAATACATGTGGAGCAGAGTTCTGTTGTTACTATATGGTAGTTGAGGATCAGTGAAGTGACATTGAGTTATTACCACCTTGATCACCATCACATACAAGGAAAGAGAGAGAGAGATTGGAAGACTGAGGAGAGCTTGGTCCAACCGACGGTTGTAATCCTCCTTTTTATAAATCAATAGACCTGTATCTGTTTTGTCCATTCTATGCTTTGATATTGTCATTATTTTCCAATTTTTAATATAGAATGATATGAATGGATTAGATCTGTGTTATTTTATGTTTATCATAGGATGATTTGAGTTAATAAATGTTATATTGTTGTAGATATTACACGAGTGCTTTGTTTGATCGCAGGACCCAAATTTGGAACTAGTGAAGGAGGATCTCTGCTTCACTGCTCAATATTTTCCAAAGGATCGAGGATCAGAAAAGAGGTAATCTCTCATCTCGTTTTACTAATTGATATAAATAAACTTGAACATATGTGCAGTAACTTTGTGAACTATATAGCTAATCTGACTGTCTGCCTCGCGCACTGGAAAGCCTAGAGAGGGATATTCGATAACCACTACCCAAGCATATTACCCTATAGTAGCCAACTTCTATTTTTAGTGATAGGGATTCCAAGTTTTTTGGGAATTTTTGGTCCAATCTTTGGAAGATGATGGACACAAAGTTGAAAAAGAGTACTTCTTTTCATTCGCAAACTGATGGCAAAACCAAGGTGGTGAACAGAACCATTATGCATCTATTGAGAGGATATTGCAGCAAACATCCCAAGTTGTGGGATGAAAAACTACATTACATTCAACACACTTACAACCGGGCCAAGCACTCTTATACAAATACTTCACCTTTTGAAGCCTCCTTTGGGTATTTGTCGAAATCGCCATAAGACTTCATCTTTGAGAAGGATGTTGCCATTGATGGGCATAGTGATATTAATAAGGCTCGAAAGTTCATTGAGAAAATTCAGATTGTTCATCAACAAGTTCAAGAACAAATTGAGAAGAGTCAAATAAAATACAAGGAGAGGCATGACAAACATAGAGTTGATCACATGTTTCAAGAAGGAGATGAAGTATGGTTACACATAAGTAAAGAAAGGATGCAAGGAGAAGGTAAAAGCTCAAGCCTATTCGTTATGGTCCATTCAATATCGTTAAACAAGTTGGTAATAATGCATTTCAACTTGACTTTCCTTCATAAATGCAATTGTATGTTGATGTCAATGTGGAGAATTTACATTTGTATGAGCCTCCTTTGACTAATGATCAAGGGAGTGATATTCAACTACCATCAATAGAATATTTCTTGCCAGAATTTCTGGACGAGATCAAGGAGGATTCCATCCTTGACAAGAGGACACACATTTCTAATAGGGGAAGTGTCGATTATCTTTGGATTGGGCTCAAGGGCAGTAAACCAAGTAAGGAAAGATGGATGGAAGTGGAAAAGGTGAGGGAGTTGTACCCTCATCTTCTGAACAGGTGATTAAAGTATTTTGGGGTCCAAAATCTTCCCAATGGGGAGGTGTGATCAAGAGATCATGTGTCATGCTCAAAATTGAAAGTGCTAGAAACAAGACTAAACCTAAGGGAACCTGAGTGACCAGAAAGGTGTCATCGTTGCAATTCCGGTGCCACTAACGATTCGAAAAACCAATGTCGTATGAGGAAGATATCACGTTTTTTCCATTTTTCCAAATAGAACAAATTTTGTGACAAGATGCTCAGTCAGCATGCAGGTACAGTCAGCAGGTATATTCTGGGGAATATTCCATTTTCTTACAGCCAACCAGATCGCTCCACGTGGCATGTTGTTAGCTATTGATTTTAGTGGTACGAAGATGTGTTTTTGACCATTGATGGATTTGTTATGAGTCGTTGAATGAGAGACACGTGGCAAGCCTGGAGGCCACCATGTGTCCTCAGGAGAGTGTGGTAAAATTTGTTGGAGGGCACAGGAGTCGAACCGGAGACCTCGGGCGCGGGCGCAGAAAACTCTACCAATCCACCTATAGCTTGTTACTTAACCTTATGGTTCTCTACTTAAAATTAGGGTATAAATATTTTACGTTTTGGGGGAGGGACCACCAACCGTCCCAACCCGTTGGCGGCCTGAAGCAGTGGTCACACGACAATAAATAAATAGTTACATCAAACCTTTTATCGGGGATTACCTCAAAAATTATCCTGGTGGTTTCATTGAAAGAAGTCACATGTCACGAGGTGACTTTAAAACAAAAACATGGTGGTTGTATTAAACGGCTAATCCAGTGGAGTTTTTAACGCAGTCACATTTTGGGAGTTATGGCATGTAATGCCACGGTTATCGGAACTATGCCACTCTGGATTCCATTTATAATTGTTAGTTCAAACTAATGGTTTAAAAAACCATAACCTTTGGGCTAGGGTTGACATGTCACATGCGCCCAAACCTTAAAATTTACTCCAAACGGTTTCAACTAGTAGGAACTGTAGCGACGCCCTATTTTTAGGGTTTTCATTAAATTTAACTCTAGTTAAGTGTCCGTCTCCACTTTTAGTGGAGATTTTCTAGCTGACATTGGGACAAATGCATTGGGAGGTCAATTTTTGACCAATTTGGGTGAAACAAGAGTCTACCTAGACTAATTTGAGCATTTTGGAGCCATTGGTGCAACGAAAATAGCCATTAGAGGCCTGTAAACACATGTAATTTTCAATTTTTATCATAATGACAAAGAGGGACATGCCATTGGGAGCTGGACTAGTAGATGTACCCTAGGAGGGGTGAATTTCTTCATCATGCCTACTGTGTAAAACTTATGTGTTATTATTTTTCTCTGATATACACTATTGTTCAGTGTTTTTAAGGCTTATTTTCATGCTTAAATTTCACTAATTCATATATTTTTCATGGTTAAAACACTCATTCCTTAAGAAAACAAATGGAGACAAATTTTACATGTTATTATTACTCAAAAGGACACTTAGCACAATAGAACTAATACACTCCTTTCAGATCATATAAGGCTAGTTTCTTCCATAGGACTCTGAGTCCTCCTTGGGCTTGGCCATCTATTGCACTTAAGAACTGTCACCTTGACATTCTGCTGACTGTATGAGCTCATTGACACTCATACTTACCTCCTCTACAAGTCTTACAACCTTTACTCCTCATTTCAAGCCTTAAAACAGGAGAAAAAAACCCTAAAAGCTCAAAAACCCTACGCAGGTAACATGAAGCCTGCCTGCATTCTTGGCTTGGGTACGCAGGTAATACAATACTTACCTGCGTTCCAGAACTCATTTTTCCCTTGTAATTCCTGCGTACTCTTCTCAAAGTCAAAAAAGCAAGAAATTAAAGTTAAAAAGTTGATTTGAGGTCAATTCTAGAAGGTTCTAGATGAGATTTTTTGGGGATGAGTACACTCTAATAAGGTTCATGCATCCCACACCTTAAGGAGCTAATCCCTTGATGTGAGGAGCCTATCCCTTTGAAGGAGGATTCTATCCCTTCAAAGGTGGAACCCTAACCTCCTCATCTACTCTATAAAATGAGGCATTGGGTAGCCTCAAAGGGAGTTCAAGCTTTATGTGTGATTGAGTTGAAGTGTTGTTGAGATTTAGACTTATTTCTGCTGAGCTTTTGAGAGGAAAGATCACATACCTCTATGCACTCCTGGAGGAAGAGTGAAAGACTTATAAAAGTAGAGGAGAATCCTACTTCGGACCCCGGGAAGACCTGTTCAACATCAAGGATAAGGTTGTAAGGTTCTTATGTTATTTTAAGATTAATACAATCAAGTTTTGTTTTTCTCAATAAATTGTCGTTCGATTGTTTATTTCAATAAGCTGTCGTTTGATCATTTATTTCATAGATTCCTTGATCACTATGATAGGTATGTTTTATAATTATTTTTCATACATATGCTATTTAATATTTTCTTGTTTGTGATTGCAGGTCGAAAAAAGACGACACTTTGTTGCGACGAAAGAACTCTTGTTGTGACGGAAGGGTTATTGTTGCAACGAAAGAAATCTTGTTGCGACAGAAGGATTATTGTTGTGAAGAAATAACTCTTGTTGCGACGAAGGGATTATTGATTTGACGGAAGCACTACGACCACAAATAAGCATTTTTATCTAAGGTAGGATTGACACCTTTATAGCATTTATTTGTAAAACGAATATATTTAGAGAAAGACAAACTTAGTTGTTCGTTTGTTGCGAGATTGTCTTCTGACACTAGGGAGATCGATCTTGTCCACAAGATCGATTTATCCAGCCAACACCATCTGAAGAGCCTCAGAGCCCTCTTGCACAATTTATTTATGCTCTTTTCACTTCTTATTCACATGCATCTCTTATTCTATATTCCATGTTTCTGTATTTAATATTGTTTCTTTTCTTGCCGTAGGATTGAGTTAAATGATTTAAGTGAGTTATTTTGAAGGTTATTTATAGGTTAAAAATCATTATTCATCCTTATAATAACTTTTTAAGGTCATCTTGATCATTAGGCTGCTTGGATTTGGTTACTAGTTCACGAAAATGAGATTTCTAGAAATCCCTTGTAGCGAAATAGTAGTAAATTTATACCATTTTTTAGAATGGTTTAATGTGCTTAATTTGACTTGATTCCACTTGTATTAGGCCATAATGATGTTAAATTTATTAAAAAAATTTACCCCATTTCATTTTCACTTGATTAGGTTAGGCATTTGATAGATTAACTAACTCACTAGTTCCTGAATTTCTAGATTTTAGAGTAGTAATTTTATGCTATTTTTTAGCACGTGTGAACAGGGGTATTTTGGAGTGATTCCACTTGGAATGGAAACCTAATACATCCTACTTTCTAAAAAAAAAAATCCCATACCATTTTCATTTGACTTACTTGGTCATTTTGTGAGTTATTTCCAAAACAGACTTCCCAGTAGCAAAAACAGAGCTTCTTGTAGTACTCTTGTAGCACATGTAAACTCGATGAGAGTTTCTTCCAAAGCCTGATTTTTGGCTCTTAGGCTTGAACAATAACCCCTAGGATCTAAATAAATAATTTAGGAAGAATAAACACCACTTAGGACATTCATTTTTTCAAATTAGATTAGGTATTTTTATTTGAATTCATGCTCTTAGGATTTAAATTACAAATTTTTGTTCTTTCCTAGGATTAATTCCTTTTGAAAGAAACACTTCCATTTTTTAAATTAGTTTAGGATTTCATTTCATAAAATTCACTCCATTACATCAAATCAACCAAAGAAGGATACATTGTATGCTACACACATAGTGTCGATACCTCTTAAGTTTGTACAAACCCCAGGTTGATGATTGTAGCCTTGGGAGTTACAACATTCTTGTTGCAATACTGAGGCTCATCACTTTTAAGCTCTGTCATCAGGGAAATTTCAAATTATGAATTATTTTCTTTCGTAGTTGATTCATTTATTTTTTTCTGCAAAAACAAAAAAATTGCATTAGGAATATTTCATTTCAAAACAAAAAAAATGCATTGCATTAGAATTATTATTCAAAAAACAAAATTTAAAAATACTTCTTCAACACCAACCCCCCCATTTGATCATGTGGTGCAATAAGAACCAAATCACCATCCAATTTTTCAGGTAGAAGAAAAAGATATGGCAGAGAAGGTAGAAGAAATGGATCGAGATGATGACAATGCAAAAGATCTTCTTGGATTTCCCATTCAAGATAGTGATGCCAGTGTGCATATGAAGAACATTGCTCCATTTTTCCTTCCCAACTTCCATGGTATGAGGTCAGAGGATCCCAAAACATTTCTCTTTGAATTTGAAATACTTTGTAGATATTATGGCTACTTATCACACACTCAAAATTTGAGATTGTTTCCCGCAACATTGAACGATAGAGCTCTTAAATGGTTCATGTGTCTAGGTACTAATTCAATAAGGTCATGGAATGATATGCAAAAGCCATTTCTAGAAAAATATAAAGACCATGATATTAAGGAAGAAATATTTAGAATGAATCAAAAAGAATATGGAAGCCTTGAGGATCTAATAGATAGGTTCATGTTTATTGTTAAGAGGGAAAAATTACAACATTTAGGATTTGACACACCTAAAACCCTCTTACTTAGAACAATTAGGAATAGTGGATCGATCTCCTTCATCTCATGAGTAGAGGAGATGTATACCAATTATCATGTGAAGAAATTTGTGAAACATGCAAGTGCATATCAAGAGGAAGGGCAAGAGTAATTAAATCATCATCAACATTGGTAAGTCAAGACGAACTTGGAAATTTTATTGATAACTTTAAAACATAAATTATTAGAAATTTAAGTGAACAAGTAGAAATGTTAAGAATGAAAAATGAGCAAAAATAAGATGTTGATATTTGTGTTATCCATGCAGAATCATATGCTACTAAATATTTTCCATCATTACCAAGGTTTAAGGAAGTTTACCAAGAATACAATGGAGCAAGTCAATCACCACAAAAGATATGTTATGTAGCTCCAAGAAGACTATGGCAGCCTAGTCAACTTGATATGATGTAAGGACCTACTTCACAATTTCAAGATTAGTCACATCCATATCAAAATAATTGGAATACACTCCCTCCTTGGCAACCTTTGCCATCTCAACCCCAAAACCAATCTTGGCAACAAGGTTGTCAAGAACCTTATGGGAAAAATCCACAATATCCTAAATATGTTCCTCAATATCCTCCATACCCAACTCCATGCTATCCCTACCATCCACCTCCACAACAACCACAACCTCAACCACATCCATCTCATAGATCCACTCCCACTCAACTACCTGTACCACCATTTCCAAACCCACACAATGAAGTATCTCAACCCACTTACAATGTTGAGGTACAATACTAACAACATATCCTATTGATCTAAATGGTATTCATCGTAGTTCAAGAAAGGTATTGTAGAAAATAGATTTTCTTGATGTAATTGAAGGACAACATGGAGAAAAATAAGATTCAAGTGAGGAGACCAAAGAATCAGGGGATGCACTTAATTAAGAGTAGACATCAGAATCATATATTAAGAAAGTACCTCATGTTTACCATCATTTCCTCCATGTGTTCAAGAGAATAATCAGAAAAAGAGGAAGATTTGAATTTCATGGTAGAAGAAGACATGATGAATGATCCCAATGAGTAAGTAAACAAAGGGCATCAAAGCTATATTGAAATATGGTTCTAGACAATCATTAAGTTGCAACAACACGCTCTTCTTCAACAGTACTTGATACAATCTTAGTCAAAGCAATTCATCTCTCATATTCAGGTACATGTCAAAGCATGTATTTCAAGTGTACACATGATTTTATTTTTCATATTGATGTGCAAATGGCTCCATTGGAATTATTCCTATACTTGAAAGAGGTTTTGTCTTTTCAAGTAGAGTAGGATAGAAAAAATTAAAAATATGGGAAAAAGGGAAAAAAAAGAAGAAAAAGAATAAAATCCCAAGTGAAAACCTCTTTTGAGGTGCCTAAGATTGGCTCACTGAGTCAAAACCTCCATGAGGCGGTCAATGGGTTGGAAAAAAATAGAAAATAAGAGGAAATAAAAGATCCTTGGTGAAAACCTCCTTTGAGGCCCCTAGGCATACCTACTAGTTGAAAACCTCATTGAGGCAGCTAGTAAGCCTAAAGAAAAAAGAAAAAAAAGTGAAAAAATGAAAAGAAAAAAATCTATTTTCTCCATGTATCTCTCTCTAATGAATGCAGGTGCTCTCCAACCTTTGCAAGCAAAAAAAAAAACAAGTTAGCACAAAAAGAAAAACTTGGTCAAAACCCTAGTCAAAGGAAGTCAAACTTGGACTTCCTCTTCGTTTTCTCATATGCTCCAAAAGGACCAAGGTAATGAAAATCCATCACCCTCATCCATTTCTAGCATCCATCCATCATTTCAAAGATTTTCTCATTCATTTTTCCTCGATGTCCTAAAATGCTACAGGAAACCCTGTTTTTGCTAC
The DNA here is from genome assembly GCA_034641835.2 of Pinus albicaulis. Classification (NCBI taxonomy): domain Eukaryota; kingdom Viridiplantae; phylum Streptophyta; class Pinopsida; order Pinales; family Pinaceae; genus Pinus; species Pinus albicaulis. The sequence continues at coordinate 1,720,970,639 of CM076580.1, forward strand.
AGGTTACTCCTAGTTTTTAGTAGCAAATTGTTTTTATTATATCTTAAAAATAGTGCATCCATTTTTCGACCTGTTTCATGGGGGGATGCATATAGATGATGATAACATGCTCAAGAAATTTCAGCACATTCTGGTGCACGTTTTGTGATAAATCGACCTCCATCACCTACAACCATTTTTAAATTTTCTTGAGATTTGTGCATCCAATGGCCGAGATGTTTTAAGGGGAGGTGCATAAAAATGATAGTAATATGCTAAAAAAATTTCAGGTCAATATAGTCTACCATTTGAGAGATTTGTCTAAAACAAGTATGCTACAAGGGGTTGTCCTGAACTGCTACAGGAAACTCTGTAATTGCTACAGGAAGTTACAACAAGCTACATGCAGGTGGATCGAGGTGTTAGTTCCATGTAATCAGCAAGATTGGCAAAGTCCAAACGCAGGGAGAAACATCGTTTCAACCACTTTGGGATTCTAGGATCTAGCCCTCTTGAATCCGGAGAGGGATCTCTCCAATAAGTGCAAAAATGGATTCGTCTTTGAAGTTTTGGATAATGATATTAGGCTAGTTATGAAGGCCAAGGGTTTTGTTCATTTTTTGGATGGTTGAGCATGATTACTGTCTGAGGTGGAGAGTTATAAATGCAAAGAGTTTCAAAGGTGTGAATTTTCAAGAAAATAGAACAAGCTTTGGCCAGGAAGGTAGATAACTGCAAGTTTTAGTCCATTGGGCTATGGAGTCACAATAGGGTATAATTGGAATAGCAAGAGGCAAGAGTGGTCCATGGGGCAAGTCATCTATGTCTAAGGATCTCTTTGAAGTTTGATTTATGGAATGGAATGAGACAAAAGAAAGGGAATTAGACAAAAGAAGAACAAAGAGTAGCCCAGGATCTGGTAAGTACTTTTAAACTAGCCAGCCTTTGACATACACTTAAGAAAAAAATGAAAGCAAACTAGGATCTGGTAAGTACTTCTAAACTAGCCAGCCTTTGATACACTTTCGATAGAAAAAATATAAAAAAAAAGGGAAACTTGAAGGCAACTGTTAGAGTAGAAACTGGCGGGCCGGGCTCACCACAAATCCTCTCCTAGCTCTACTTTACTTGGTCACTTTCAAGACAATCACAAGGATAACAAAGCATGGCCTAAGATCTGGTAAGTACTTCTAAACTAGCCAGTTTTTAACACATTCTAAGGGAAACTTTCAGATAGTCTTTGGGATAAAACTAGGACTAGGGCTCACCATATCTTCCTCAGTTCATCTTTACTTAACATATACTAAAAATAACATTTAAGAATAACATTCAGCTAAGACAATAAGACGAGGGAACGCCAGCATTCCTATGCTCAAACTGAATTGAATCATTCCCAAATAGCACAGATTAGAAGAAAACATGAAGATAAAGATTTTCAGTCAGAGAAGGGTACTGATATACAGTAGGTCATAACTCCATGCATGCTGTTATTTATAAGAGAAGATGAAACACAGTGAAAATAGAAAAAATAATAATAGATTACAATGAGGAAAACATCACCGTCAACATAGACCAGGATCCCATAAATCAGCTTGTATTGATGCTCCAAACCAGTTACAGCTTTAAGTCCAATGCTTTAGCTTAGCAATCATCTACTCATCTCAGCCTAGCTTATCTATCACAAGCAGAGCTCCAAGGGCCAGTGAACACTATTTACAGATAGAAGTCTCAAGCTAAATTACATTAGAATGATCAACAACTACATCAACCAACCCCTCTCTCATCTTCTGCAGTAGTATTTATAGAAGAATGAGGAGGTGAGATCTGATAAAATATCTCTAAAGATAATTAATACAGAATCAATGGTTCCTCGGCCTTTGGGGGGCTCGATGAAGAAACTTACATAGGTGTCTTCTGTATTAAATGGTTTACATAAGATTTAAGCTCGGTGGGAGCTCTTTTTGACCTTTGAGGCTCTGTGTGGTGTCAAAGTAACTCTGCAGATTTTTTTCATTAAATTCCTTGGCATAATTTACTCTCTGGCTGAGGTAGATATCTGGTCCTGATCAATAAATTTGACCTCTTTTTGAATGCTTTGAGGCACAGGTGGCTTTGTGGTAGCTGGGAGGAATTGATTTACCTCAAATGTGGCAGTGGAGGCTTTCCTTTTGATAAAACGCTTAAGATTTTCTTCAAATTGTGTTTTAATTGGGGATTAGGCTTTTGATAAACCATCTTAGACGAAATCCCCACAAAATCTATCTTCAATCTTCTGTTCTGGTATATTTTTGTCTTCAACACTGATACTCTTTGATTTGTGCCTGGTTTGCTGTGTTTTGCTGGTGTACAGGGCTGCGCAGGGGTGATATGGCATCAATGCCTCATGAATCATTGATGAAACATAGAGCTTCTTCCTGCGAATGGTTTCCTCTGGTGAATCGAGGGCAAGAGGATCGTCACCTTTCTACCTCTGAATTTTCTTCGGACATAGTAGAAAAAACCATTGGAACTGTGCAAAATACAAATAATGTTATGAAATCCTGCATGTATAGGTTAACAGCTTAGGAAGGCGCATGGAGAGAGCATGGTCGTCGGATGGCGTCATCCAATGGTCAAGATTGATTAGGAGAAGTCAAGGGGAAGGCAGAAGAAAATTTAAATCGGAGCCGTTGATCACGCAGAGATCGACGGTCAGGAGCAAAGGTGTATACATAACGTGAAGGGGTCAAAATATCCGAAAAAATGAAAATAAAAGCAGAGAAAAAGGTTTAAAACCTTTGTTTTGGAGAAAAATGATCGAAAATCATGTTCGGGGTTCGGGACAAACGTGGGTCGTCAGATGAGATCGGCCCACGCGATCAACGACGGAGAATAGGAGCCAATAAACCTTAGAAACATGCCTAGACATCAAATATTTTTAATAAAACCATGTTGAATAAAGTTTCCGGGTCCAGATTTTCTGACTGCACGAGGAAACAACGAAAACCCGCTCCAATCCGATGATGCCGTGTGGATGTTGATGGGGTGTTGGGGACCAGAGCGATGGAGTATGGGCTATCATTCTGCAAATTAGATCAACGACGAAGATTCTTTAAACACTGCGCCATACCATAGTTAACTTTTGGGCTTCTTCGGGGAGCGATCACCGTCCGATGAGCAGCCTCAGATCGGAAAATGCACATCAATATCGCACCGGGCCCATGTCCGAACTTTAATGCACGATGAGCGATGGTTTTTGAACAGTGCTCAAGGCCACGCATCAGGTAGTGAATGGAATTGCTGCCGATTGAGAAAAAACCGCCCTCTTCTTGAAAGCGATGCGATGGATTCCGCCCGGTTTTGCAATAGTAAATGGTTTGCGAGGACCACCGAGGCGATGGGTTGCGCGCCGTTGATATGTGGATCAGATCGATGGTGGAGAGTGACTTGAATTTTGTACCGGCGGAAAACCTTAGGACATAATAAAAATGACAAATTTATATAAATGAAGGTCTAAAATATTAATTTACAATGCGGCTTGGTGCCCGTCTGTGGGGCCATGGGTGATATGGAAAACCATATGATCAGGGTTTATGGAGGAGGGGCTAATCACAATCAGACGACGCGATAAGCACTCAAATGGCTCGGCGCCTGGTTCCAGCACCAGGGCAGATGGAGGGGAAGGTTTAAAGACTTAGCCGAAGGGGATTAAGTCTATAATATATAAAAAATGTGATTTTTATGGTTTTTCAATGATTTTCAAAGGTTTTGAGGGTTTCGATAAGGCAAAGAAGGAGTCTTTGAAACTTATCAAAGGGGTTTTGATGAATGGAAAAGGGGAAAAACATGAAAATGAAGGATTTCATGGGAAAAGGAAAGACAAATATGAGGTTAGTTTTGGAAGAAGGGGAAAAGGAAAATGGTGCTTGCAGCAGTATTCTTTCTTAGGAATCAACAGGATTTCTGAATGTAGAATAGGCACAGTAGTGAAAATTGGGACAGAGGCATGAGGCCTTCAAGAGTCTTCAAGAGCCAACACTTTTTAGCAATAAAATTTGTTCCTTGAAGGCTTCAAAGAGTTTTAGCCACCTTTTGGTATAACAAATTTCACAGGTGGCTAACAGTGGCTCCACTTGGGGATGGTGCCTTCTTGAAGGAATCAAGAACTTCAGACTTGCATTCTCTGGGAGGCTGATCAGTTGCCTCATCCATTGGGTTGCCTTTATTTCTGTGGATGATCTTCTCTTGCTCTAAAACGTATTAGCATTCATGGATCAACAATGGAACCTTATCAATACAAACTTTATACCTACCCAATCCTACTGATCTAGAATTTTTTTCTTCATTAGAGTGCACTTGGATTGGAAAACTCTTTTACAACATTTTATTCTTTTGAAAATAGGAAAACTAATCTATTTCTACTCCTTATTTCTCCATGGACCCAGATTAAACAGTTGGGCCCATATGATTCTGTACCTAATCTACTGTCTGTTGGGATTAAACTGTCCAACAGAATTTATTCTCTAAATTCTACAACAAATATTTAAAAGCATTCAAGTCAGGATTGAACAATCTAACTTGATGCTGGTCAATGGCATAAGAACACACTACGCATAGACATTATTTTGCACAAAATTTAAAACAAAATGGAAGGCTAGAGATCTGAATTTTCAAAGAATTTCCTTCCTCTTTTTTACAACTCTGTTTTGACCTTTGTTTTGAGCTGTCTTTCCTTTGCTAACTCGTTCAGATTTTGAGCTGATTGGAACCAGATTTTTACATCTTTTAACTCAGAATTTGAAACAGATTTGAGTAATTTTTTCTTTGAAACCTTGAGTTTAGATTTTGAGCATATTTGAACCCTTAGTTTCTATCCTAAACTATCTACTGATAAGCCAAGATTAAACAGTTTAGAAAATCGAATTCACTATCCTATTAGCAGAAAATTTAAAGCTAATTAGTCAAGATTAGAAAGTTTGACTAACTAGAAGTGTGTTATTTAGCAGTGGCGTTTAAGCTTGCACACTTTCAGATTCATTTCTCTTTTTTGGTATGGGGCTATACCTTTCTTTTTTTCACAGTCTGCCCTCTTTTCTTTCTTTTCTTTGTTTTTGTATTTTTGATTTTTTATAACTTTGAATGTTCACTAAACTTTCTTGTTTTCACAGTCTGCCCTCTTTTTTTTTTTTTTTTTTTTGTATTCTTGATTTTTTATAACTTTAAATGTTCACCATTATCTGATATCTGATTTTTTATGTTCACTAAACTTTTGTTTCAGTATTCTGCAAGTCCATTACCTTGAGTGTAATAGGCTGTGGAATGCCCCAATGTTATCTGATATCTGTGACAGAGCTCAACCATTTTATTTGATCCAAATGTTGTTTCATTATCAGTGATGATCTTGGTAGGATAGCCAAATCTGGAGAGAATACTAGTCTCCATAAATTTTATAATAACAGAATCATTGGCCTGCCTACAAGGTATGGCTTCTATCCACTTAGTGAAATAGTCTGTGGCAGTGAGAATCCATCTATGCTGGGCAAAAGATGGTGGATGGATTTCTCCTATGAAGTCAAGTCCCCACTGTTGAAAAGGAGCTTCAACAGTGATTGGATGCAGAGGTAGGGGTAGCAGTTTTCTCTTGCCTTCAAAAAGTTGACATTTATGATAGGCTATGATCATCTTGTGCACATCAAGGAAAAGAGTAGGCCAATAGAAACCAACCCTCAAATTTTTTTTGGCTGTTGTCTTCCAGTACAAATGACCTCCACACTCTCCTTCATGGAACTGGTATTTAACTTTCTCTACATCAAACTCAGGAAAGCATTTAAGCAATACACCACTTACATTTTTCCAATAAAGACATCTATCTACAATGCAATAGTTTACAGCTTTTAACTTTAGGAACCTTGCCTTTGTTTTTTCAAACCAGGAGGTGTATTCAAATTAAGAAAAACATAAACAATATCAGCATACCAAGAGGAATTCATGAAATGGTTTTCAACAATGGGAGTTGAGAATTCTTCTTGGTCATCTAAAGCATTAATCATATTAATATCAAGAACTTCAAAATTGGTTTTAGCCATTAATCTAGCTAGACCTTGGCCTTTGATGAGTTTAGTGGGTTTTATCTCTAAATCATATTCAAGATTGACAACAATCCACTTACCTCTCTTACCATCTGGGTCCTGCGTTAGAATGTCTTTCACAACTGAATTTGGGACAAAGGAAATGATGTGTGAGTGAAGAATGTATACCCTGAAGTCTTTTAATGCTTTAACCAAAGCAAAAGCTTTCTTCTCCATAATGTTATACTTCAAAGGGACATCTCTCAATTCCTTGCTAAAGAATGCAATAGGTTGCTCTTGTTCTTGTGGATTTTTCTGTAGAAGGACAACAGCTATGGTATGTTCTGATGCGAATGAAAAAATATAAAAATATTTTGAAAAATCAGGACTTATTAGAACCGCTGTTTTGGTTAACGCTTGTTTCATCTGCTCAAAGGATTTCTTTGCTTCCAAGGTCCATTTTACCCCTTACTCCTTCTTCAACATGTTTGTGATATTCCTAAGGAACTCAGCCAAGTTGGGGATGAACCTTCTCAAAAATTTAATCTTTCCAATGAAATATTGCAACTCCTTGATGTTTCGAGGATGAGCGATTTGCAATATGGCCACAATCCTCTTTGGATCTATCTTAATACCCTCTTCTGAAATAATGTGCCCAAGAAGTTTACCTTCTTGGAGACCAAATAGTGTCTTCTTAGGGTTTAAGGATATTCCAAACTTCTGCATTTCTCGAAAACTTTTCTTAAGTGTGCTAAGTGCTCTTCATCTATTTTTGAAAACACAGTGACATCATCAAGGTATATAATGATGAAGTAGCCCAATTATTTTGAGAATGCTATGTCCATGGCTCTCTGAAAAGTTGCTCCAGCATTCATTAGACCAAAGGGCATTTTCACATACATGAAAGTGCCCCATGGTGTAGTAAAGGTTGTATTTAATTGATCAGCAGGGTGAACTAATATCTGATTGTACCCTGAGTAGCCATCAAGCAAAGAAATTCTTCTAGACCCTACCACCCTTTGTAAAATATGATCCATCTTGGGTAAAGGGTAGTTGTCTTTTAATGAAGCTTTTTTTAAGTCTCTAAAGTCTATACAAAGCCTGATCTCTCCAGTTTTCTTCCTAACCAACACCAGATTAGACACCCACTCAGAATATCTAATAGGGACAATAATACCAGCTTCATACATTTTCATGATCTCCTTCTCAACCAAAGGCAACTGAACAGGGTTTATTCTGTGCAGTTTGTGTTTGAATGGTTTTTGGTTTTCCTTGAGGGGAATTTTGTGCTATATTATTTCAGTGTCATAGGATTTCAGATCTTCGTAACTCCACACAAAAGCATCAGAAAATTCTTTAAACAACTCTATGTATTTGAGTTTAATGTGAGTTGGTAAATTTTTAGACAGTTTAATCATTTTCGGTTTAAGTTCACTGCCTATATTGCACTCTTCCACTTCAGTCTCTACAGGTTCCAGTTTTGGCTTCTTGGCCACATCGTTAAAATCAAACAACTCTTCTAAAGGCGCCAGACTGCTTGGCAAACTTTCATCTTTAGAATGTAGAGTTTCTAACTCCTCTGCTTCTAACTCTGCAGTCATTTCTATTTTTTTTTTAATTTTTCCAGTCAGAAGATTAAAATTGACAAGCTCAGGAGACGGTTCTTCTTCACCAAGTAAATTTTCTTCACTGCAGTCTGTATCATAATCTGAGTCCGAACTATGTAGCTCGAATTCATTTTTGAATTGCATGAAGTCTTCTATTTGTTTGTCTCCGTCAAACACTTGCCAATAATTTTCATTATCAGGAATGGCTGGTCTGAATTTTATTTGAGTTGTGTAGTCTTTGGTTTCATATGGCATTAAGCATGTTCTAGCTGCAAAGGCTAAATTATGGGTGGCAATATTTCTTTTTCTTGGGACAAAAAACAGTTTGGACTCCTCAAATGTTTTCAAAAGGTCCATGACATCGTTTTGGTAGGCTCTAAGTCTGGGATTATTTGTGTTATACTCCCCATTGACTTGCCTAATGACTAACTTTGAATCCCCATACACATTAATTCTTCTGGCTCCTAACTTTTTCAACAAATGTAAGCCTAAGAGAAGGGATTCATATTCTGCTATGTTATTGGAACACTGAAAGTTTAATTTGCAAGAAATTCTTTCTGTGTGGTTGTTTTCATTGTTGGTAATCCAGACACCTGCACCAGCATTTTTCTTAGTGCATGACCCATCAAAATACATACTCCACAGAGGACTATTTTTGGTTTCATCCTAGTTACTGTCCTCTTCAAATAATGTGCTCAAGGGTTGTTGTGGAATCTTAGCACTTAGTTGTATTTGTTTTGATTCCCCAATATTTTCGTTTATTTGAGGGTTGTTTTCTTGATTGTGAATGTTTAAAAGTAATGGACATCTGACTTGTAGCTCAAGACCTTTGTTTGGTTTGCTAATGTCTTCAGATGTAGCAAACTGTTTTGACACTTCTGCGGTGTGTTCCTCTTCCTCCCTATCGGCCAGTAATCCTGTTAAAGTGACTTGTTCACTAAGTATTTCATCGTTAAACATGATAAAAGAATCAAGGCTTGTATTTACAGAATACAGAGGGGAGTTTTGTGGTTGGTATTGACTTGTAACTGTGTATTTCATATGGGACTCCCTGTAAAGTATTCTATTCTGATTAAAAACAGGGATAGTCGCATAGGTCATGTCCATTTGCATAGTCCCTTGTAACTTAGCCCCCCAAGATCTTGATAATAGCATTCCATATTTTGGGGGCACATCAGCCACAAAAATATCCATTACTAAGCATTTGGCTGGAATTTGGGCTAAGTTAACACAAAGGTCTTTTATTAATCCTAAACATTTTACTCTGCTTGAGTCGAAGGAGTAAAGGTCTTTGTAAGGTCTGGTGATTTCTAGACCAAGGCTATCCATCACAGCTTTTGGCATTAAATTATGAGAAGCTCCTGAGTCATGCATAGCGTTATGCAAAATTTTGTCATGAACGTTTAGACTTACATAAAAGGGAGGAACAGGTCCCTCCTGATACATACCTTCAATCTTTGGACCAAAAATAAGCTCTGGTTGGTCATCATTAAGATTGACTGTGTCCTCATTCTCTTGAATGTTTAAAGCCTTCAAAATTTGGGTCCTATATACCTGCTGGGCAGCTAACTCAATGAGGGGAACAGAGATTTTAATCTTTGAAATTTCCTTCTCTAGGCTGAATGTTTTGGGGAAAATCACCCTCGAGGTTTGTTGGGTCAAAACCTCCGTAGAGCAGGGCATGCCATTCAGAAGGACTCACACACAACCATACTTGAATGTTAAAAACTAGATAACAACGATATCATAACTCACCCGTAGTCCTACGTTCGATGTAGATCCCGCAGGGTCCAAACCCCCAGCAACCTTTCTTCCCCCTTCAACCTGAAAAACAAGAAACAACGTGCACGGAAACCTAGTTGTACAACATATATTTCTCCTAAACGTTAGTGTAATCCATGTGAAATATGATATAAACGATAATAAATGCTTAATAATCAATCTTTCCACATATACAAATAGATACTAACACAGAAGTTCAGGAACAAGATGGTTCTTCATTATTGTGAACAGCATGTACAGAAGTAAAAAGTGGAGAGATCACCTGAATCATTCCACGATCTTCAAGCAGACCGTCATCCAGATCCGTCCTGCCCTTGCCTCGCTAAGATACTTTCAAGACTTGTGCACTCGAGATGACATATCAATGGATGAACATCTCCAGGAAACAAGGGTTTCCTGTATAAATCTGGGAAAGTGCAGGAGGCATGGGAAATCAGACTTGAATTAGGGATTCCAACAGAGTATAATGTCTATAAAATTTCTCTCTCCCTTAGGCCATGCACATGAGGGGCTTTTATACTCCCTCAAAGTAGTTTCAGTCAGTTGGAAACAATTGGCCACGTACTGGGGTGGTTGCTACTGGAGTAACCATCAACCCAGTCCGAAAATAGGGAATTTATATATTTTTTAATGGTTTTAATGGCATACGTGTAAAATTACATGTGGACTCATGTATACATGTGGAAAAGTCTGGACATATCCGCGTATGGGGATTTTAACATTGTTTATTATTGAATGTTCAAGTCTGTAGGAATGGGTGCCCAAAACCATAAAGACAATCATGAATCACCTGAGGGTGAAAAATGATGCTATAACACTGAAAGGGATTTGGTTCTTTGAAAAACTTGTCTCAGCCTTATTAGCTCCCAGTCTATCAGCAACATAAGCTTGCTGATTTGTTTTATTTATATTTGACAAAATTGTTTTCACAGGAGTACTAGCTGAGGTGTTAGTACTACTAAAATTGTCTGCACTATGTTTTTCATTGTTTTGAGTGCCTTTCTCTCTACCTTTGTCAGAATCTACAGTCACTGTTTTGTCCCTTTGTTTGACAATTTTAGGCTTGGTTGTAGTGCTGTTTTGTGAAGATTTGTCAGAGGTTTTGGTGTTGGGAGTTTGCTGACTGGTTTTTCTTCTAAGGTCATATTCTTTTTGAGACTCTATGATGACATTTTCCATGTCTTGATAATAACTTTCATCATCATCTCTTCTGTCATCATAAGTTGTGTAAAGACCTTGTTTTCTATCATAATGAACTTCAAAGTCATCATCGTCTACACCCAACATGTTGATATCATCTTCCTCTGTTATCTCATTTGTTTCCTCAACCTCACTTACATAGTTTTGATGAAAGGGAGGAGTGATCTGTTGATCATCTTCCCTAGTTCTATTTGGAGGTTGGTTCCTTCTAAAATTCTGATTCTGGTTCTGGTTTCTGTTTTGAGGAGCAGTTTGGTTTTGGCTTGCTTGTGCTCTCTTAATTATTCTCATCTCTTTCATCATCTCTTCCATGATTCTCTCCATCTTTGAATTGGAAGTAGAAGGTGTGGATTCCTCTCTAAAAGATACTCTCTTCTCATTTTTCATTCTTGCTCTCTTCTCCATCAAGTTGACTTCCACATAAAGAGCACCCTTTTGCATTTCTTCAAGAGTTGCAGGATCTCTCTCTCTCAGCTGATAGGCCATCTCAGGGTCAAACCCTTCAGGAAACTTGTTTAAAGCTGAGCCTTGTGGAGGTTTTAGATATGGGGAAAGTGCATTATATACACTGTTAAATCTGGTACAATAAGCTTGTACACTTTCCCCGGTGTTTCTATGGAGGTTATTGTAATCAACAAGGACTTGGAGAGGATTCTTCTTTACTTCCCATTTGTTTAAGAAATTTTGATGGAAGATTTGGAGATCATTGATACTATGGGGGGTTATTCCTTTAAACCATTTTCTTACTTCTCCCCCTAGACTCTGAGAAAATAATCTAAGTTTGATAGAATCATCATCAATTTCATTTCTGTCAATGTAGTCATTCATCTTATCCACATGTTGTGATACAGTTATGGCATTGCTAGCATCATATAATGGAATTTTGGATTGATAGTCCTGTGGAAGATTGACTAATGGTATAGGAAGCACTAAGGGAGCATACCATGTAGCCATGATATGTGGTGGGGGTGGATTCACAAGAGGCGGATTAACAAAAGGGAAAGTGGGCTAAAGTGGAGTGGTTCGAACAATAGATGTAGGGTGAGCAGAAGTGGATGGACCAGGAGTAGATTGCTGAGCTGATCTTGGATGAGAGACACCCAGGTTATGAAGGAAAGGTAAATCAAGAGGTTTTGTTTCTCTGCTACCAAGGTGTTCACTTGTTTCAGGAGATGAAGGTGAAGACTCAGAATCTAACTGATCTAAATCACCAAGAGACCTAGTTCTAAAGGGATTTAGTAAGTCCGCTTGTGATTGTTGTAAAGCTGAAAGATTTACAGGGACCGAATTAGCTCTCAAGGGTGATCTGACAATGGTTGATGATTTAATCCTAGGAGAGTTCCTAAGAATACTTTCTGGGTTATCAACTATCTCAGGTGGATCTGGGTTAGGATAAGCTCTAGTATGAATCTTTATAGGAGCCACTATGCTGTGTTTTTTAGACCCAAATAAACAAGAAAATTTCAACTAGGTATGACAATCTTTGAGATGTTAACTAATATGTTTACACAAATTTTAATCCTACAGTCGTATAACTGAGTTTGAATGATATTACAATGATAAGGGTTCTTCCCAGTGGAGTCTTAAGGTCTGCTGAGGATTTTGGAGTCACCAAGTGGAATTTTTTAGCTCTTTTCAAAGGTAAAAGGTTTTATGGTCCACCACCATGTTTATTGGATACCAATCTGAAATATTTTTGGAGTTTTGTGAGTTATTTTTTAGTTGTGTGGTTTCTAAGAATGTACTAATTCTGTTTCAAAACTTAGCTACGGTTATGAGACAAAGACAGTCTACTCTTATGGCTAAGCCAGCTGATTTTTCAAGGTTAGATAAAGTCTTATGAGAATCCTAGGGTTTGCCTAGTTTTTCACTGATTCAAACAAGTTTCATCATGATTACCACTTCTTGGTAGTGCTTGAAAAGGCTGATTTTTACTCACAAGGTTTTATCAAGTTTTAAGGGAACCTAAGGTGAAAATTCAACTGAGTCCTTAGCGGCGTCACCAGAAATGTTAGTTGCTGGTGGCTCAACTGGTTAATATAGAAAATGTTCTTGAACCAAATATCTGATATCCTATGGTTATCCTCAAGTGAAAATGTTTCTGGGTTCGATCCCCAGTGGAGTCGCCAGAAATGTTAGTTCCCTGTAATCAGCAAGATTGGCAAAGTCCGATCGCAGGGAGAAACATCGTTTCAACCACTTTGGGATTCTAGGATCTAGCCCTCCTGAATCGAGAGAGGGATCTCTCCAATAAGTGCAAAGATGGATTCGTCTTCGAAGTTTTGGATAATGATATTAGGCTAGTTATGAAGGCCAAGGGTTTTGTTCGTTTTTTGGATGGTTGAGCATGATTACTGTCTGAGGTAGAGAGTTATAAATGCAAAGAGTTTCAAAGGTATGAAGTTACAAGAAAATAGAACAAGCTTTGGCCAGGAAGGTAGATAACTGTAGGTTTTAGTCCATTGGGATATGGAGTTGTTAGCCTCCCTATGAAATTCTTGACAAGCAAGATGGGGGCTATGTCATTTTGGAGACCTTCAAGGAATGCATCTCCCTTGAAGACACATCATCCTTGAGGTCTCCCTGTGCTTTGCCTTATACAAGTCCCCTCTGCTGGTCCCTTTCCTTAAAGGCCTGCACTTGTCCCTAGTATCCCTGCGGGATGCCTCATTTTATCCTTTTTTCCCTTTCTAAAATTCCCCTTACACTCCCAAATTCCTCCAAAAATCTCCATCGAATCCTTCCCTTCCCCTTTGTCTGATTAAAATCCCCCTTTTCCCCTCTATCGTTGTTGGGCAATTTATTTGAACAAATTGCTGCATTAAATTATCGACCAGGGAAACTCGTGAGCTTGTGATGGTGCCAGCAATATATATGCAGGAGTAGGCAACTAACTCTATGTCTAACTAAATTGTTTATGATTCAATATAATATGCAAAGGAATACTTTAGACAAGGCTCCTAACTTAGGAGGTCCTGGTTGTCCTTCCCTACAGTATCATAGAGAAATCATTCATAAAACCATAAACTTGAAATAAAGACAAGGCTATTCAAAAGCTGAAAGTAATATATTCTATAACTCTAACTCAATTAGTTTAAAAAGAGGAATAATATTGAAATGGTTCTTGACTCAAGAAATCCACTTTCACCTCAATTACCACTTGATGAATCAGAGATTAAAACCAAGAACTTAAGATGGATAAATTATTAATGAAAGAAGCTCTTAACTTAAGAGACATGTAAAGTATTCCATTATAATTCATTCATCAATCACACACAAATCCTTAAACATCTAAGCAATGGAATGAAACAAAATCTAATATGAAATAAAATGTTTCTCTCATCCTTTTAGAGTGAGCTCAATTCTCTTAAGAACAGGACAAATTATTCCATATACTACATTAAGGAAACTTATATCTAAAACTACATAAATTCATAAACAAGTAATTTCAAGATATCTAAAACTAAGATGAAGAAATATGCTGAAAATGAAGCCTTATTCTATTCCATTATCAAATTGATACAATGCTCTAAAGAGTCCTCCCTCGGAATGTGGATGGGAGGTAATTCTATTTAAACAATGAGAGGAGTAGTCAAATCTACAATGATAATCCACTAATATCTCTAACTCATCTAAACACATAATCCCAATCCTCCATGATCTCCTCCACAATCTTTTTTCCATGAGGTTATCTCTTAAATTCGAATTTATGATCATCCAAGGCCACATAAAGGTGTCTTGGAAGCTTCCTTTGTGCCTACACATGTCAACAAACTCATGCTATTTGTTAGGTATAAGTATAAGCATATTATTTTCTAAGTTTTAGCCATAAATTCACTTTAAAATGTTAAGAATTAATAAACTTTGGAAAAACATAGTTATGACCCAATAATGAGGTGAATGTAATGATATGGAGGTGACATGAAGGGAAAATGTGAAGATATTGATGAATAATGGAGTGAAAATAGAGACTATTTTGAGGCCCAACATACCCCCAAACTGAAGGTATTGCATGTCCTCATGCAATCTATTACATTACTTTTCGGTACTTGAGCTTTGGCTTAAACTCTGCATGAGATCATTTACTTAACTTTTGCAAAGCGTTATTTTGATGATCTACAACTTGGTTGGTTCTTGTGTTTCAACCATATTTTGTTTGTTGCGTTCATTGTATGATCTTTGCATAATGATAATGTGCTTTTTATGGCAGAGTATTTTTGTTGGAATGCATCATGGTTGGTTCTTGTGTAACAACCATGATTCTATTTGCATCCAATTAACTTTTAAATACTTTAGACAAAGCCATTTGTATGCTCATGTAATAGTAAATATATTTTGAAGGTAAGTGGGTTTAGAATGTGATATATAATTGTGGATATGAATGTGACAAAGCATGTATGTAAATGTATCCTTCCCATTAAACGTATGGCTTTGGCAATGAAAGGAAAGGAAGTGAAGTTTTTTTTTCCAAAAATTATTATTCTAACATTTCAAGGAATTTAATGGTTAAAAGTTAGAAAATAGCATACCTTAACTTACCCTTCCAAAAATAGGTGAGAGTCGTGCATGTGCGACTGCAAACTGTTGTGAAAATGGTGGATGAAAGATGGATCTGTATTGTCGTATCAGCTGCTGGATCTGCTGCTACTAGATGAAAAATCTGAGGAGTCTGTTGAACATAGCTGAAAGTTGTATCTGCTGCTGGATGATGAATCCGATGAGTTTGCTGAATATGGCTGAAAATCTATAAGGCTTGGAAGGTATAGAAAACATAGAAGTTACATTTTCCTCCCAACCTTATTTATTGACTTGTCCTCAAGTGAAATACAATGAATACCATGAATGGAAATACAATGAATGGAAATTGGCTTCATCTGCTGCAAAATATGGGTCTTCAAGTCTTCAACGCTCGATGGCACAAATCTTGCTATGTGATTAAATGTGTCGATGTCGAACATAGCAATAAGTTGTTGACTTAGTGGCCGTTAATGAATGCCCCTAGCCAACACAAGAGCTCCCACCATTGATTCCAATGGGAGTCAGGATGCCTAACACATCTTTGTAGGTACGAATAAATTTGTCGTGGTTGAGTCACCTACAAGATCCAACGAACAAGGGATATTAATGTACTCCCATTGTTCATTGGCAAGAGTACTTGCCATTAAGGCATGCAAGCCTCTAGGTGTTTTTTTTAATGATACTTAGACTCTAGGACTTTGACTCAAGCAGGGTTTTATTGGCGGGAATGAAAAATGGTATGAAAAGGGAAATGGAAATGGAAAATGGCTTTTATTGATGAGTTAGGAATAGATGAAAGGAAATGCATGGTGAATGAAGAAGAACTCTTGCTGTGAAAAATGGATATGGAAATGTCATGCGTTATAGATGTACAATTGATGGGATTCAAAATCTTTTCAGAAAGGGAGGTGGAAGGTAATGGTTGTGGTGATGGATTTGTCTTGAGAATTTTTCATGAATTTAGTCTTTGGAAGACTAATTGTCGTCACAATGTAGTCTCCGTAATGATCGCTTTGTCGTCCTGTAACCTGTAAAAAAAACTTGGCAGAAAGAAAACATAAGTTTGTTCAAGAAGGAATGCGCATTTCCTACATGATTCTTACGCAAAAATTTTATACCAAATAAAACAAATTAAGGACAATCAAAGTGTTGAAATTAACTTAATCATGATATTAAAATCAATCCATTCGTAAAAATAACCATGAAAAATAATACTCCCTGTTTGTGTCAGATAACTCATGAAATGTGCTCAGCAAAAAGATTGGCATTAGAAAGCTCTGTTGTGTCCTGCAGATTAGTATGTCACATAAAAGCATTCAACAGAAAATATTATGAGTTTAATGCCAACTTGAAGCTATTGAAACAAGATAATCATCATCTATAGAATCCTCCAAATGTTTGATAAATTGATCTTCGAAATTTGTTTCCAAGTGTTCCATTATTTATTTTCAAACCTGCGTGAATTTTGTGAAAAGTGTGTTTATTTTTTATTTTTTATTTTTCCCTTGTACCAACTGTTGCGGTTTCATCCAGTTCCATTATTCTCTCAATATGCATATCACCAAAGTTTTTTTTTTTTTTTATATGCCAATGTCCTTCACTTTATAAAATGCCAATATTCGCCCCTCAAATCCTTCAAAACAATCACAAAACACATAACAATTTTTTTTTTTTTTTTTTTTTTAATGATAACAAAACAACATAAGAAATATAAAATACATAGCAATCATAACAATTATATACAACAATATAACAAATAATATGAAATTATAACTATTAATTAATGGAATTATAATAACATATTAATATATTAATATAATTAATATAATTAATATATTAATATATTAATACAATTTCTATAACAAACATTAATTAATAATTAAATAACATATACAACAAAATATAACAAATTACAATACAACAAATTTAAAAATATTAATAACAACAAAATTCAATTATAATAACATATTAATATATTAATAAAATTAATATATTAATATATTAATTATAACGACAAACATTAATCAATATATACAATACAAAACAAAATAAAACTAAAAATACAAAACGAATCAAAACAGAACGCACAATAAAATGCAAAATATGTGAAATAGTGGGATTTGGCATATAGAGGGTGTTGGACTTGGCAACCATTTTCGATGGAGAACCTGACCGCCCCCGTCATCTCTTCCTGGCGGAATATTTACACTCACGTTTTCGTCCTCAGGCAGTCCTCTAGCCTCGTTCTCGTTCAAGGGATCCATTAATTTCTGTTTCACCGCCCTTATTCCCTTGCTCTTCAACGTGTCATCCACGCACCGATCTAGTCTCTCAGCATACGGATATAGGCTGGGCGTCGCGTAATGAGCTGTATTATACGTGGATTTGCATCGTTGGGCAGATATGCCAATCTGCCCGTCAGACTCACAAGTCTATTTTTTTATACCAATCCACGGTTGTCAAGATTATCTCGATTGCACATTATTTGGCCTTGTTGGCGTGGCTATTTGGACCCCTCTCATCTCCGCTTTTAAAGTATTAAATCCATTCACACAACATCTTGCTCAACAATGAATAGGGAATATCTTCACGGCCTTATCCTTGGGAGTGCGTATGCCACAATTGGAGCAGTGAATGAACTTAATATAGCCGCGTCCATACAAGAACAAATGAAACAACGGCGGCCACAAGTAAAATTCTTACCAGAGATCAAGGATGAGGTTTCAAATCGACGGCCCCGAATGCTTTCGCCTTTCAACATAATGAACACTGAGGTTGGGGATCCAGATTTGATATTCAAACTATCCAGAAAATCATGAGAGGACATTGCAGAAAACGCTGGAGCGGACGTGCATGCACGCAATCTTTTTACGAAATCTGATCCTTAAAATGTGCCCCAAGTGGATTACCGATAGCGTATCTGAATTAAACCCAAATCACGGTAATTGATTTCAGATAGAGGAGGCTAACGTGTTACCACAGCAGAGGCATGAGGGATATGAGTATCTTTGTTGTTAAACCCGGCACTGCGATTGAAATAGCTCCCATCTCAACACCGCTAAGATCCAGAACATCACCCTCACATTCTTCAGCTTTACAATCATCTCTGCCATGCCGTTATGCCTGCCACCAAGCTTTAAATAATTCTCATTGGCTCTCCATAGCGGAGAAAAATTCGGGCAATTGGGCGACAAATATATTGGTGCAGGCCTCCATCTGCAATAGAAATTTGTGAGCTTTTTCCAGGAATTGAAGATCGGCCTGCCTGAGAGGCCCCAATGTCAGTGTCCAACAGTACGTGAAAGGATTGTGGTGGCGTACCAACTGAAATTTCAAACAGAAATTCTCCGTCTGCTACGTTTACTGGAGTATTTATATCTTTCGTTTCATAGTAACGCGGCTGCAATTTATTACCAGTAACCCTAGTCCTGCGCTGCAGCGTTTCATATCTCGTTTGGCTGCGTTGGACTGCTCGTTTCACGCGCTCGGCCGCGGTGATATTTGGAAGGAGCAGTGAATTTCTATGGACGAGATCTGTTCTCAATCCATTCGGCTGTTGCATCGAATAAAAATTGCCTACATAGCCCCTGCATTCTATCAAGGGAAGGAAAATTATTAAAGAGAATAATAACGAAGGAATGAGCACGGGAAGCTGGCGTTTGCTTGTTTTGTTTTGTTTGTTTGTTTGTTTTTTTTTTTTTTTTTATTGTTTTTATTTATTGTGAAAAGAAAAATTTAAAAAATGAAATGTAACCTATAAAAAAAAATGTTATTTTTTTATTTTTTTTTTTAAAATATTTTTTAATAATAATAATATATATGATATATATTATTATTATGTGGAATTTTTTATTTTTTTATTTTTTTTTTAACAAAAATTTTAAAAAAAAACTAAGTTTTATTTAAATTTTTTTTTAATAATAATAATATAATATATATGATATATATATATTATTATTATGTGGAAAATTTTTTATTTTTATTTTTTAAACTAAAATTAAAAGAAAACTAATTTTTTTTATCACAAAATTCTTTATTGTCCTATCGCAGATAAATTTTCTAGCAAGAGTATTTTTATTTGAACAAAATCATCAGATTTTCTGATCTTCCTGATCGCACGAAGCGCAGGAAGAGAGCATACTCATCGCTTGATTTGTTTTTATTTATGCAGGGGGGTGTTTTTGAAATGACGAAATTTAAAACTAGCTAAACATTAAAACATCAGAAAATTCAAACTTAAACTCCTTTGTGAAGATCCTGCTGTCACCAAGGTTCACAAATTATTTTGTCTAAAGAAAAATGCTAGTACTAAATTAAATTTCTAATGCCTAATCCCTTAGCACCATCCCCGGCAACGGCGCCAAAATGTTGGGCAATTTATTTGAACAAATTGTTGCATTAAATTATCGACCAGGGAAACTCGTGAGCTTGTGATGGTGCCAGCAATATATATGCAGGAGTAGGCAACTAACTCTATGTCTAACTAAATTATTTATGATTCAATATAATATGCAAGGGAAGAGGCTCCTAACTTAGGAGGTCCTGGTTGTCCTTCCCTACAGTATCATAGAGAAATCATTCATAAAACCAGAAACTTGAAATAAAGACAAGGCTATTCAAAAGCTGAAAGTAATATATTCTATAACTCTAACTCAATTAGTTTAAAAAGAGGAATAATATTGAAATGGTTCTTGACTCAAGAAAACCATTTTCACCTCAATTACCACTTAATGAATCAGAGATTAAAACCAAGAACTTAAGATGGATAAATTATTAATGAAAGAAGCTCTTAACTTAAGAGACATGTAAAGTATTCCATTATAATTCATTCATCAATCACACACAAATCCTTAAACATCTAAGAAATGAAATGAAACAAAATCTACTATGAAATAAAATGTTTCTCTCATCCTTTTAGAGTGAGCTCAATTCTCTTAAGAACAAGACAATTTATTCCATATACTACATTAAGGAAACCTATATCTAAAACTAAAGAAATTCCATAAACACAATTTACATCTAAAACTACATAATGGAAATATATGAAAAATGAAGCTTTATTCTATTCCATTATCAATTGGATACAATGCTCTAAGAGTCCTCCTCTTGGAATGGAGGAGGTACTCCTATTTATACAATGAGATGAGTAACAAACTCATAATGATCAGCCACTAATATCTCTAACCATCTAGACACATAACCCTATCCTCCATGATCTCCTCCATAATCTTTTCCATGAGGTTTATCTTCTTAAATTCGAATTTGATCATCCAAGGCCACATAAAGGTGTCTTGGAAGCTTCCTTTGTGCCTACACATGTCAACAAACTCATGCTAATTGTTAGGTATAAGTATAAGCATATTATTTTCTAAGTTTTAACCATAAATTCACTTTAAAATGTTAAGAATTAATAAACTTTGGAAAAACATAGTTATGAATCAATAATGAGGTGAATGTAATGATATGGAGGTGGAATGGAGGTGACATGAAGGTAAAATGTGAAGATATTGATGAATAATGGAGTGAAAATAGAGACTATTTTGAGGCCCAACAATCGTTGCCAAATTCCGTCCTCCAATTGCATTAAAAATGGCCTAAAAACCATATTTTTCATATTATAAGGGCCTGAGCCCCTTCCCCCTAGCCCCCGCACCTTGTCCTTCCATGCGACCCAGCACCGTGACCAAAACGCTAACCCCGAAGGCATTGGTCCCGTGGGTTTTTTGGGTGAAATTCCATCCGTCGATCTTGTTTGATTGGACGGTGAGCATGAATCCCGACGCTCTCCGTTTTCCCCCGTTCATTTCGTAGATCGCGCGATCGCCGTTCATTTCCTCATTAGATCAATGGTCCATAGTCCTCCAGTCAATGGACCCCACCCGTGCACTGTCCCAAAACTGCCTGTTTATTCTGCACCGCCTTTGGGCGAAGGGTGGTTTTTCTCCATCGGCCAGCGATTCCATACAGCTGCTGCTGCGTGTCCTTTGTACGACGGAAAAACCGCCCATCCCTCACGCATTATTGTTTGGTCCAAACATCGCAGCGAAATTCACGGCAACCGTTAGATCTTAAGCGCCCCATCCAACGGTCATCATTCGTCTGATCGGCTCACCCATTAATCTGTCTCCACCGTGCCCGCTGGCCCACCGTCTGTCGCCCTCACCGTCGATCTTCACCATGATCGACGGTCTAGATTTTTCCAACCGCCTTTGACCATTCCACCTCCTGCAGGTCTTCCCATGTCATTCCCACGTGTGTCCACCATACGTCTTCCACCCCGTCGCATATATTCGTTTTAAGGTCGTGTTTTTAAGGTTTTTCTTTTTCGTTTGAACTTCTTCCATCGCAGTGTGCCAACTTGTGACCATGAATGCTTTTCCACTGCGCGCTGCACCTCCCACCACATTATTCCACCTTGGCACTGCTCTGTACAGTCACTCCCGTCATCTCCATCATGCCCCCCCCCCCCCCCCCCATGTCTGTATTCTTAATCAGTTTTCGTTTTTGCAGGGTTATCAAAGGTTAATGGCCGCCATGATGTACATCTCTGTTTCAAGGACAGGGAGGTTGAAGAAGATCAGTTACAGTGGCAGAATTTATGAAGAATGACTCGGGAAGGTGAAGACAGGACTTGCATTAAAGAAGGGCAGAATCCTTCCTGCGCCATTAAAGCTCGAGCTTACCTGATAGAAGCAAGAATGGAGTGGCAGAATGTTTCAGTACAAAGCAAAGGAGATTGAGGCATGCTAATGAAGATCCTGAGCCTTAAATCAGTATTTTAAGAGGCAAAGCATCAGATTGGAGACCCCGAGGATCGATCAGGAGGTCCTAAGCATGAGTAAAGGTAACATCAGGGTTTATGCTTCAGCAGAATGTTTCTCTTCATCAAGTATAGGGCGCCCATACAGTTTTTATTATGCACATTTCCCCCGAAGAATTTTCCACCCTAACAGCAGTTCAAGGCAATCAAAACATTTATGTAGCAGGCCACTCAATGGTTTATTCGCCTTTGTTTGTTCACCACAAGTACAGCAGCACAGTCGAAACATGTCAAAGTCATATCCATAGAAGATCACTCCTGCAATAAAGTGATGACAGATATTAAACACTCGACAGTCAAACAGAATGGGTCTCGGCCCTCTATTCTTTTCTGTGTTTAATGTTACATTTAGTTTTCACCCACCCCCTCAGTCGATCTTCTGTTCATCCTCTGCTATAAGACACAGAAGGAAATTAGTGTAAAGGTTGTTGATGAGATATCAGATAAATGCAAGTATTTCCCTCTTGAGACAAGTTCTCTGTGTAATATTGTAAGATTTGCTGAGATTTGATGCATTCAGACTGAATGTTCAAGATGTGGGCAATGATGTACCTGATTGTTGTTGTTTTTAATATGACAAGCACATTTCTTTGGATCCTGATCTAAAGCAGCTAGTGATGTTTTCTTTTCTCTGTATTTTTTATTGACTTGCTTTCATTTCATTATGTTTCTTCAGGCTCGCATAAGAAGTTTGGCATAAGATTTACCCTTGATAGGTACCTTATGTTGCTGCTCTCCCAGCCTTTTATGTTTTCTGCTTATATGTGTATCTGAATATTGATTTCAATTGATTTAACCAGTGTAGTGGATGTTTTTTCCTGCTCTCTAATGTATGAATTAATGAAATCTATGTTTAGATGTTCTTGTTAGGATTTATGGATGAGTTGAGAACACTAGGAGGTCTAGAACCCTGTCTCTGCCTCACTAAGGATATTTCCATCTCATTAACCTTTCTAAGATCCCTTCTGTTAAACTTATCCTTGTTTTTCCCTTGGAGTTGCTAAAGCAGACCTGGAGTTAAATGACCTTTGGTCCGATCTATAAGCAACCCCTTTATCCCCCTTTGAGAGCTGTCTCTGAGTATGTCCAAGCAGGGCTGGAGTTAAATGACCTTTGACCTGATCTATAGACATAAATTTGACTGTATTTCCTTCTTTCCCTCTCACTCATTTTCAGTCCTTAATGTTCCATTCCGAATATCATCTTTTAAGATCCAAATGCTCTAGATGACTAGCCCAACTGAAAGCTTGCACATTGAACACAAGTAAATCCTCTCTTGACTCCATTTCCCAATGGCCTTGATGTTCCTTGAGTTATCTATCTTTGCCTAGTTTCCTCTATGCTCATCCTTGTCTTATATTGGACCTTCCTTTCCTAATTCCCAACAACCAAACATAAACAATCAAACAAACAAACCCTGTGCCTATAACTAGCCTAAAAACATAACTTAGAGCTTCAAAGACATACACTTTGACAATCATAGAGAGATCCCTCTCTGGACCTAGGAGGGCTAGATCCTAAGGTCTGAAAGTGGTTCTATGTTGTCTCATCTTTTGGTCTTGTCAACCTAGCCAAAACATGGGTCCCCCAACATAATGGCGACTCCGCTGGGGATACAAAATTTCTGAGAGCCTATAACCGCTAAACGTTAAATCTATCTCCCAGTCTCGTCACCAACATAATGTCGACTCCATTGGGGAGTTCTGAGTGCATTTCACCCTAAACATTTTTAAAGCCTCAGAAAGCCTAGATCTCTGGTTAGGTTGGCAGTAAGTCACTCCTTTCTTAGACAAAGCCTGGGAAGGGCCAGGAAGCCTCCAAATCTCACCCTCTTCGGAGGTGACATATCTGGTAAATGCCCTCCTAGTCAATCTCTGGTTGGAGTTTGTTGTTTTTGAGGAGATTCTTGAAAGGTGATAGTGCCTGAGCACTGTGGTCGACAGTGTAACCCCTTAGACATACCCAAAACCCTCCACCCGGCGACTCCATTATTCCTAAACGAAAAGACTCCACTGGTGATCAGTAGGCCTGCTGATTAACTTTGTTTCACATTAGACTCCACAGGGAGACCAACCTTTGAAACAACATTAACCACAACAGAAGTACCAAGTAGGGTTAAGCTGCTTGGCTAGGAAAAAACATTCTGGCTTTAAGAACCATTCACACAAGAGCTTATCCTAATCTTGACCCACCTGAAATAGTTGATAATCTGGAGAGTATCCTCAAGGGAGCTCCTACACCTAAATTATAACTATTTCCAATCACATTCATAGAGCTAATTCTGCACCAGAAGACCCAGCAGCTCTATCAAATTTTCTCCCTGACCTAGACCCTCCAAGCAGTTTACCAAGAGCTAGGTCATTCAGTCATCTAGACCAGCCAGACCTTGAGCTTCACAATACACCATCTCATAGTGGTCAACATACTAGGGACAGAGGAACCCCTCCATCTACACCACATGATATCCATTTCATTCAAAAATTGGGGCTCTCCCACCCTAGATCTGCCCAGAAAAACGCTGCTGGTCCTAGTATCCCTGTCACCCATATACCAGCTGCTCAAATTAACCCTATACCTCATCAGAACATTATCATGGCAGCTTGGTATGCACCCTTGGTTTTACCTCAACCCTTGTTACCCTTACCCAATGATTATCAATCAAAAATCCCACACTTCACTGCTAAAGAGTCCATAACAGCTCAGCAACATGTAGATAAAATGGAGGATTATTTTGACTACATGGAAATTGACGATGAAACAATCAAAATGAGAATCGTTGCCCAAAGCTTGGGAGGTGTGGTGAAAAAGTGGTTTAAAAACCTTCCTGCGGGTAATATCCAAGATCTCCCTGCCCTATACCGAACTTTCGTCGACAAATGGGAAACTAGGGAAAACCCTTGCCAACTTCTAGCAGAATACATGAGCCTTAAAATAAACGTGGGAGAGAGTGTCCATGATTACACAACAAGATTTAACAACATTTACAATGCCCTCCCCCCACATATGAAACCTCCACAAGGCATGGCCCTAGCTAAGTATCCTGATGGGTTTGATGTTGACATGGCCTATGAGCTTAGGGATAAAGAGTACACCACATTGGAGGACATGCAGAAAGGAGCAGTGAACATAGAGGCAAACCTGATTGAGAAAAGGGCAAGATTAAAAGCTGAGAAAAGGGTAACATACAGGGATGATAATGTAGCTTCCACATCTGATCCCAAATATGATAGGTTGTCTAAAAACGTAGAGGAGCTACAACAAATGATAAAAAGGATGGTCGTCCAAAACAAAAACCAAAACCAGAACCAGAACATTAGAAGAAACAATTCTGCTCCCAACAGACAAAGAGAGTCAGATCAACAAATTATTCCCCCATTTCAAGAAAACTTTTTAGATGAAGATGAGGGAATACTAGAAGAGTCCGAAGGGAATGCAATAAACATGTTTGAAACATAAGGCTCAGTCCTTAACTATGATTCAGGAGAAGATCAACCCTCACCATCATACTGGGATGAGGAATGGTTAGAAACTGAAGATTACAGATTAGGATTTGAAAATGCCATGATGCAGGTCAGAGAACAATATGAACTTAGGAGAAAAAAGAACCAAGAAAATTCCAAAACAAAGACTCCTGAGGTAACCATCAAGAAAAGACCTGATAAAACTTCTAAATCATCTGCTGCAAATAACAAATCAACAGCTGAAAGTTCTGGTAAATACAAGGAAAAGGACAACCAAGACACTGAAAAACAAAGCCAACCAGCCAGCAGCACTAGCATTGCGGTCAGTGCTCCTGATAAAACGATTCCTGACCCTGTACATAGTGAGAAATCACAAACTGATACAGCTACTAAGGCAGTAGCAAATAAAACAGAGTCGAGCACTCCAAAGACACAGTCCACTTTCAATTTAGAGAGTGAGATTTCAAAAATCAAAATCTTTGTCCCACTCTCTGAGATGGCCATTCAGAATGTATATAAAGGCCAAATTTTGAAAGCGTTGAACCTGGGGGAAAACAATGACACTATAAATCTGAATGATGATCAACCTGCCCTC
This sequence comes from Pinus albicaulis, assembly GCA_034641835.2. Classification (NCBI taxonomy): domain Eukaryota; kingdom Viridiplantae; phylum Streptophyta; class Pinopsida; order Pinales; family Pinaceae; genus Pinus; species Pinus albicaulis. The sequence continues at coordinate 1,720,996,648 of CM076580.1, forward strand.
CTGTTTGGCCCAAAGATTGAGGGAAAATTTCAGGAAGGGGTAATTCCACCTTTCTATATCAGTCTCAACATTCATGACAAAATACTCCACAATGTCATGCATGACTCTGGAGCATCACACAATTTAATGCCTAAGGTAGTGATGGAGAAGCTAGGCCTGGAGATAACGCGACCTTACAAAGACTTATATTCATTTGATTCTAGCAGAGTGAAATGCGTAGGCCTAATCAAAGACCTATGCATGAGCCTGACCCAGATCCCAGCTAAATGTATGGTCATGGATGTGGTGGTGGCGGATGTGCCACCCAAGTATGGCATGTTATTTTCAAGATCATGGGGAGCCAAACTGCAAGGAAAAATGCAGATGGATGGCTCATATGCTAATATCCCTATCTTTGGCCAACTTAGAAGACTGTATAGAGAAGCTCAAATGAAATTCCTGGTCAGTAGCCCCGAGAAGCCTGAAAATTCACCATTATACTCTGTACACACAGACCTGGATTCTTTCATTCTTTATAATGACCAATCCTTAGGAGAGCCTGAGTCTGAATGCAGAAATACAAGAAAGGACACAGAGCCCATGGACTTTAGCATAATGGCTACCCTAGAAGAAAATGAGGAAGGAAACCATGGGCAGGATAGTGAAAAAGAAACTCAGAATGAACCAGAAGCACAATACAGTCAGCCTGTTAGTCACACCCCTCAGACCGATACATCACGTGAAGAACAAGACGACCCACAACCTAGTACAGACCCCCCAACGCAACATAATGGTGAACCCCTGTGGGAAATGAATTTTGATGGGTCCTGTACTAGAAAAAGGGCTGGAGCAGGAGTGTGGCTGCGTAACACAGAAAATAACCACGCAGAGAGCCATGCTGTGAATCTGCATTTCAAATGCACAAATAATATTGCAAAATATGAGGCTCTCATCCTGGGTCTGAACCTATTGAAAAAATTAGCAGCCCGTAGGATAGCTGTGAGAGGAGACTCAGAGTTAGTTATCAAACAGGTGAATGGTGAATACACAGCAAAACACCCCAGGTTAAGAGCATACCGGAATGACACTCTAGATCTATTGAAAACATTTGTTGAATATGAGCTAGTGTTTGTTCCCAGGAATCAAAACATCATTGCAAATGGATTATCTCGCTTGTCTAGTTCATATCCTAAGACTCCCCCTGACCAACAAATCATCATTCAAACCAATTTCAGACCTGCAGTGCCAGAAAATGAAAAATATTGGCAGGTCTTTGAAGGAGACAAACAGACTGAAGATTTCCTGGTGGGCAGAAATGAGTTTGAATTTTCTGATTCGGACTCAAAATCTGATGACAGCTTCCCGAGTGAGGATTCCCCAGATGAACAAGAAACACCCTGTAACATAGAAATAAACACCTTTTCTGAAGAAAGTGGAGATCCAACCGAAAAATGTGATAACAAAAATAGTGGAGAAGTAGAAGTGCTGCAGGCCAAAGACAAGAACATACCCAGAGGCCTAGCACCCCTAGAGGACCTTTTTGACTTTGATGATGTAGGAAAAAATCCCACTATAGAACATGCAGACTCAGATGTAGAAAAATCCAACATAGGCACTGGAGATAGACCCAAAATGATAAAACTGGCTAAGTCTATACCTGCAGACATGAAGAAAAAATACATTGATCTGTTTAAGGAATTTACGGACGTGTTTGCATGGAGATATGAAGACTTAAAGGCCTATGACACCAACATCATACAACACAAGATACCACTAAGGGAAATTAGAAGCCTTTCAAACAAAAACTCCGCAGAATCAATCCAAAACAATTGCCTGCAGTTGAGAAGGAGATTAGAAAGATGTATGATGCAGGCATTATAGTCCCTGTAAGGTTATTTGATTCGGTGTCAAACTTAGTGGCTGTGAGAAAGAAAACAGGAGAGATCAGACTATGCATAGACTTCAGAAACCTCAACAGAGCCTCCCTGAAAGAAAACTACCCTTTGCCTAGAATGGAACATATCCTACAGAAGGTAGTGGGCTCTAAGAGAATCTCCCTATTTGATGGTTTTTCAGGATACAATCAAGTCCTTGTACTCCCAGAGGATCAACTCAAAACAACATTTACCACTCCATGGGGTACCTTTATGTATGTGAAGATTCCTTTTGGACTGATGAATGCTGGGGCCACCTTCCAGAGAGAGATGGATATAGCTTTCCCAAATGAGATAGGACACTTCATAGTTATCTTCCTGGATGACTTGACTGTATTTTCTAAAACTGAAGAAGAACACCTGAACCATCTGAGAAAAGTTTTTGAAAAATGTAGAAGGTACGATCTGTCCTTAAATCCTAAGAAAACTGTTTTTGGACTGCAAGAAGGTAAACTTCTTGGCCACATTATATCTGAGAAAGGGATTAGGAGAGACCCTCAACGAGTTGAGGGAATACTTCAAATCACACACCCTAGAAACATCAAGGAGTTACAATCCTTCATTGGGAAGATCAATTTCCTTAGGAGATTCATTCCCAATCTTACTGAGCACCTTAGGAAAATGAACAACATGCTGAAGAAAGGTGCAGGAATCAAGTGGACTGTTGAAGCCAACAAATATTTTGAGTTAGTAAAAATCGCACTCACACAAGCCCCTGTCCTGATCAGCCTAGACTTCTCAAAAATTTTCTGATCTTTTCCTTTGCCTCTGAACACACAATAGTTGCAGTCTTGCTGCAAAAGAATTCAGAAGGTAATGAACAACCAATTGCCTTCTTCAGCAAAGCCTTAAGGGATGCACCCTTGAAGTACAACATTATGGAAAAGCAGGCCTATGCCCTATTAAAGGCCTTAAAAGACTTTAGGGTGTACATTCTACATTCTCACACCATTGCTTATGTGCCAAATATAGTGGTCAAAGATATCTTGTCCCAAGAACCTGATGGGAAAAGGGGAAAATGGATTGCTACAATCTTGGAATACGACCTCGAAATAAAACCTACCAAGCTGATCAAAGGTCAAGGCCTGGCCCAGTTAATGGCTGAATCAAACTTGCAGGCCCTTGACATTAACATGATAAATGTCTTAGATGGGCAGGAAGGATTGCCCCATCCAACTGTTGAGGAGCAGTTTCAAAACTCTCCTTGGTATACTGATATCATTTACGTGCTCACCAACCTCAATGCCCCTCCAGAACTGTCCAAAACCAATGCCAGATTCATAAAACTCAAAGCTAGAAATTACTGCATTTTGAATGAGAATCTATACTAGAAAAATCCAAATGGCTTATTGCTGAAATGTTTGTCTGAAACTGAAGCTGAAAGAATTAAACAGGAATTCCATGCTAGGGAGTGTGGAGGCCACCTGAGTTGGAAAGCCACTGCAAATAAGATACTCAGGGCTGGTTACTATTGGCCTACATTATTTAAAGATGTCCATAAAATGATCCTTGCCTGCCACAAATGTCAGATCTTTGAAGGCAGAAGAAAGCTCCTCCCCCTCCCCTTACAACCCATCACTGTTGAAGGTCCCTTTCTGCAATGGGGTCTAGACTTTATAGGGGAAATTCATCCAACCTCTTCAGGACAACACAAATGGATCCTAACCGCTACAGATTACTTCACTAAATGGATAGAAGCCATACCCACTAGGAATGCCACTGATTCTGTCATCATTAGGTTCCTAGAAGACTTCATCCTATCTCGGTTTGGCTATCCAAGGAAAATAATCACTGACAATGCTGCTGCCTTCAGATCCAGGAAAATGGTTGATTTTTTTCACAGGTACGGAATAGCCCTTGGTCATTCAACTGCCTATTACCCCCAGGGTAATGGCTTAGCTGAATCATCGAATAAAAGCCTGGTTACAATCATCAAGAAGTTGCTGGAAGAGAACAAAAAGTCATGGCATAAAAATTTGGTACATGCTTTGTGGGCTGACAGGCTCACCACGAAGAAATATATTGGCATGTCACCATTCCAGCTGGTTTATGGAACAGAAGCAGTTTTTCCTACTAGCCTTGGAGTTCCAGTGATTAAGCTTATCTAGGAGATCCAATCAGAAGAGGAAAGCATGATAAGAAGGATAAATCAGACAATCCATCTTCAGCAAATCAGGGAGGAGGTATATAATAGAGCTGTCAGAGTTCAACAAAACATTAAAAAGCTATTTGACAAAAGGGCCAAAGCTTCAGATTTCAAAGTTGGTGACAAGTTTCTGAAATGGGATTCAAGGAGAGAGGACAAAGGTAAACATGGAAAGTTTGACAGCTTGTGGCAAGGTCCATTTGTCATCCAGGCCACTGTGGGTCCTAATGCATTTTTATTACAAGAACTTGATGGTACAGAGCTGTTTGGGGGTTCTGTCAATGGCAGGATGCTCGAACACTATTTCTGCTAATTTTAATTTCCAGTTCCATTTCCATTGTACATACCATTGCATTTTTACTTTCAAGAAAATAGAGAAAATGTTCCCAAAAAATAGAGAAGGTAGAGGTTCAAACATGCTCAAAACATGGACCTCTAAAAAGTGCAAAGATTGGCTCTAACACGATCAAAACCTGAGCCAAAGAAAGAAAGACAACTGGTCCTAACATGCTCAAAATCTGGGCCAACAAAGGAAAAGGAAGAATCAGCTCTAACATGCCTAAAACCAAAGCTGAAAATGAAGAGGAAAAGGTGACTCTAATATGCTCAAAATCTGAGTCACAAACAGAGAAGGATACTTCAAAAGTGCAAATTTCATACCTTCAAAGTTTTGTTTCACTCCAGCAAGTCAGACAGTCTAATCCTGGCTTGGCTGATTTTCAGTTTCCTGTTTTAGAATGTAGGAGAAGAAACCTGTTGGACAGTTTAATCCCAACAGGTAGTAGATTAGGTAGAGAAACATATGAGGCCAACTGTTTAATCTGGTCTCATGGAGCAATAAGGGTAGATTTAGAATAGGTTTTTTTTTTTTTTTGAAAATAAATCATGTAAAGGGTCTGCTAGCTCAAGTGCACCCTAATAAGAGAAAAAATGCTAGGATTGTAGTTTGGGTAGGTATTTTTATTGGGAGAAATGTTTCTCCTGATGTAACATATTCATATTGTGGCAGTTGATCAAAGAAGGGGATGTGCCAAGCAGCAGGCATCTGGCCTACTCCAAAGATTTTTTCTGGTTGCTTGACTCCTTCAAGAAGAAGCCATCCCCATGTGGAGCCACTGTTAGCCCCCCTATGAAATTCTTGACAAGCAAGCTGGGGGCTATGTCATTTTGGAGACCTTCAAGGAATGCATCTCCCTTGAAGACACATCATCCTTGAGGTCTCCCTGTGCTTTGCCTTATACAAGTCCCCTCTACTGGTCCCTTTCCCTAAAGGCTTGCACTTGTCCCTGGTATCCCTACGGGATGCCTCAATTTATCCTTTTTTCCCTTTCTAAAGTTCCCCTTACACTCCCAAATTCCTCCAAAAATCTCCATCGAATCCTTCCCTTCCCCTTTGTCTGATTAAAATCCCCCTTTTCCCCTCTATCGTTGCCAAATTCCGTCCTCCAATTGCATTAAAAATGGCCTAAAAACCATATTTTTCATATTATAAGGGCCTGAGCCCCTTCCCCGTAGCCCCCGCACACTGTCCTTCCATGCGACCCAGTGCCGTGACCAAAACGCTGACCCCGAAGGCGCTGGTCCCGTGGGTTTTTCGTGCGAAATTCCATCCGTCGATCTTGTTTGATCGGATGGTGAACGTGAATCCCAACGCTCTCCATTTTCCCCCATTCATTTCGTAGATCGCGCGATCGCCATTCATTTCCCCGTCGGATCAACGGTCCACAGTCCTCCAGCCGGTGGACCCCGCCCATGCACTGTCCCAAAACCGCCTGTTTATTTCGTACCGCCTTTGGGCGAAGGGTGGTTTTTCTCCATCGGCCAGCGATTCCATACAGCTGCCACCGCGTTTCCTTTGTACGACGGAAAAACCGCCCATCCCCCGCGCGTTATTTTTCGGTCCAAACCTCGCAGCGAAATTCACAGCAACCGTTAGATCTTAAGCGCCCCATCCAACGGTCATCATTCGTTTGATCGGCTCACCTGTTAATCTGTCTCCACCGTGCCCACTGGCCCACCGTCTGTCGCCCTCGCCGTCAATCTCCACCATGATCGACGGTCTAGATTTGTCCGACCGCCGTTGACCATTCCACTACCTCCAGGTCTCGCCACGTCATTTCCACGTGTGTCCATCGTACATCTTCCACCCCGTCACATATATTCATTTTAAGGTCATGTTTTTAAGGTTTTTATTTTTCGTTTGAACTTATTCCATCGCAGTGCGCCAACCTGTGACCATGAACGCTTTTCTACTACGCGCTGCACCTCCCACCACGTTATTCCACCATGGCACCGCTCTGTACAGTCACTCCCGTCGTCTCCATCGTGGCCGCCCCCCCCATGTCTGTTTTCTTAATCAATTTTCATTTTTGCAGGGTTATCAAAGGTTAATGGCCGCCATGATGTACATCTCTATTTCAAGGAAAAGGAGGTTGAAGAAGATCAGTTACAGTGGCATAATTTATGAAGAACGACCCGGGAAGGTGAAGACAAGACTTGCATTAAAGAAGGGTAGAATCCAAACTTTAAAAACCTTCCTGCGCCATTAAAGCTTGAGCTTACCTGACAAAAGCAAGAATGGAGCGGCAGCATGTTTCAATACAAAGCAAAGGAGATAGAGGCACGCTAATGAAGATCCTGAGCCTTAAATCAATATTTTAAGAGGCAAAGCATCAGATTGGAGACCCCGAGGATCGATCAGGAGGTCATGAGCGTGAGTAAATGTAACATCAGGGTTTATTCTTCAGCAGGATGTTTCTCTTCATCAAGTACAGGGCGCCCATACATTTTTTATTATGCACATTTCCCCTGAAGAATTTTCCACCCTAACAGCAGTTCAAAGCAATCAGAAAATTTATGTAGCAGGCCACTCAATGGTTCATTCACCTTTGTTTGTTCACCACAAGTGCAGCAGCACAGCCGAAACATGTCAAAGTCATATCAAGAGAAGATCACTCCTGCAATAAAGTGATGACAGATATTAAACACTCGACAGTCAAACAGAATGGGTCTCGACCCTCTATTATTTTATGTGTTTAATGTTACATTTGGTGTTCACCCACCCCCTCAGTCGATCTTCTGTTCATCCTCTGCTATAAGACACAGAAGCAAATTAGTGTGAAGGTTGTTGATGAGATATCAGAGAAATGCAAGTATTTTCCTCTTGAGACAAGTTCTCTGTGTAATATTGTAAGATAGGCTGAGATTTGATGCATTCAGACTGAATGTTCAAACTGTGGGCAATGATGTACCTGATTGGTGTTGTTTTTAATATGACAAGCACATTTCTTTGGATCCTGATCTAAAGCAGCTGGTGATGTTTTCCTTTCTCTGTATTTTTGATTGACTTGCTTTCATTTCATTATGTTTCTTCAGGCTCGCATTAGAAGTTTGGCATAAGATTTACCCTTGATAGGTACCTTATGTTGCTGCTCTCCCAGCCTTTTATGTTTTCTGCTTATATGTGTATCTGAATATTGATTTTAATTGATTTAACCAGTGTAGTGGATGTTTTTGCCTGCTCTCTGATGTATGAATTAATGAAATCTATGTTTAGATGTTCTTGTTAGGATTTATGGATGAGTTGAGAACACTGGGAGGTCTAGAACCCTGTCTCTGCCTCACTAAGGATCTTTCCATCCCATTAACCTTTCTAAGATCCCTTCTGTTAAAATTCTCCTTGTTTTTCCCTTGGAGTTGCTAAAGCAGACCTGGAGTTAAATGACCTCTGGTTCGATCTATAAGCAGCCCCTTTGTCCCCCTTTGAGAGATGTCTCCGAGTACGTCCAAGCAGGTCTGGGGTTAAATGACCTCTGACCTGATCTATAGACAGAAATTTGATTGTCTTTCCTTCTTTTCCTCTCACTCATTTTCAGTCCTTAATGTTCCATTCTGAATATCATCTTTTAAGATCCAAATGCTCTAGATGACTATCCCAACTAAAAGCTTGCACATTGAACACAAGTAAATCCTCTCTTGACTCCATTGCCCAATGGCCTTGATGTTCCCTGAGTTATCTATCTTTGCCTAGTTTCCTCTATGCTCATCCTTGTCTTATATTGGACCTTCCTTTCCTGATTCCCAACAACCAAACATAAACAATCAAACAAACAAACCTTGTGCCTATAACTAGCCTAAAAACATAACTTAGAGCTTCAAAAACATACACTTTGACAATCGTAGAGAGATCCCTCTCTGGACCTAGCAGGGCTAGATCCTAAGGTCTGAAAGTGGTTCTATATTGTCTCATCTTTTGGTCTTGTCAACCTGGCCAAAACATGGGTCCCCCAATAGGAGTCACAATAGGGTTTAATTGGAACAGCAAGAGGCAAGAGTGGTCCATGGGGCAAGTCATCTATGTCTAAGGATCTCTTTGAAGTTTGATTTATGGAATGGAATGAGACAAAAGAAATGGAATTAAACAGATGAAGAACAAAGAGCAGCCCAGGATCTGGTAAGTACTTTTAAACTAGCCAGCCTTTGACACACACTTAAGAAAAACATGAAAGCAAACTAGGATCTGGTAAGTACTTCTAAACTAGCCAGCCTTTGATACACTTTCAATAGAAAACATCTAAAAACAAAGGGAAACTTGAAGGCAACTGTTAGAGTAGAAACTAGCGAGCCGGGCTCACCACAAATCCTCTCCTAGCTCTACTTTACTTGGTCACTTTCAAGACAATCACAAGGATAACACAGAATGGCCTAAGATCTGGTAAGTACTTCTAAACTAGCTAGCTTTTAACACATTCCAAGGGAAACTTTCATACATTCTTTGGAATAAAACTAGGACTAAGGCTCACCATATCTTCCTCAGTTGATCTTTACTTAACATATACTGAAAATAAAATTTAAGAATAACATTCAGCTAAGACAATAAGACGAGGGAACACCAACATTCCTATGCTCAAACTGAATTGAATCATTCCCAAATAGCACAAATTGGAAGAAAACATGAAGATAAATATTTTCAGTCAGAGAAGGGTATTGATATACAGTAGGTCATAACTCCATGCATGTTGTTATTTATAAGAGAAGATGAAACACAGTGAAAACAGAAACAAAATAACAGATTACAATGAGGAAAACATCACCGTCAACATAGACCAGGATCCCATAAATCAGCTTGTATTGATGCTCCAAACCAGTTACATCTTTAAGTCCAATGCTTTAGCATAGCAGTCATCTACTCATCTCAGCCTAGCTTATCTATCACAAGCAGAGCTCCAAGGGCCAGTGAACACTATTTATAGATAGAAGTCTCAAGCTCAATTACATTAGAATGATCAGCAACTACATCAACCAACCCCTCTCTCATCTTCTGCAGTAGTATTTATAGAAGAATGAGGAGGTGAGATCTGATAAAATATCTCTAAAGATAATTAATATAGACTTAATGGTTCCTCGGCCTTTGGGGGCTTAATGAAGAAACTTACATAGGTGTCTTCTGTATTAAATGGTTTACATAAAGATTTAAGCTCGGTGGGAGCTCTTTTTGACCTTTGAGGCTCTGTGTGCTGTCAAAGTAACTCTGCAGATGTTTTTTCATTAAATTCCTTGGCAGAATTTACTCTCTGGCTAAGGTAGATATTTGGTCCTGATCAATAAATTTGACCTCTGTTTGAATGCTTTGAGGCACAGGTGGCTTTGTGGTAGCTGGGCGGAATTGATTTACCTCAAATGTGGCAGTGGAGGCTTTCCTTTTGATAAAACGCTTAAGATTTTCTTCAAATTGTGTTTTAATTGGGGATTAGGCTTTTGATAAACCATCTTAGACGAAATCCCCACAAAATCTGTCTTCAATCTTCTGTTCTGGTATATTTTTGTCTTCGACACCGATACTCTTTGATCTGTGCCTGGTTTGCTGTGTTTTGCTGGTGTACAGGGATGCGCAGGGCTGATATGGCATCAATGCCTCGTGAATCATTGATGAAACATGGAGCTTCTTCCTAGGAATGGTTTCCTCTGGTGAAGCGAAGGCGGGAGGATTGTCACCTTTCTGCCTTTGAATTTTCTTCGGACATAGTGGAAAAAACCATTGGAACCCTGCAAAATACAAATAATGTTATGAAATCCTGCATGTATAGGTTAACTGCTTACGAAGGCGCATGGAGAGAGCATGGCCGTTGGATGGCGTCATCCAACGGTCGAGATTGATTAGGAGAAGTCAAAGGGAAGGCGGAAGAAAATTTAAATCGGAGCCACCGATTGCGCAGAGATCGACGGTCAAGAGCGAAGGTTTATAAATAACGTGAAGGGGTCAAAATATTTGAAAAAATGAAAATAAAAGTAGAGACAAAGGTTAAAAACCTTTGTTTTGGAGAAAAATGATCGAAAATTATGTTCGGGGTTCGGGACAAAAGTGGGCCATCGAATGAGATCAGCCCACGCGATCAATGGCGGAGAATAGGAGCCAATAAACCTTAGAAACATGCCTGGACATCAAATCTTTTTAATAAAACCATGCTAAATAAATTTTCTGGGTCCGGATTTGCTGACTACGTGAGGAACCAACGAAAACTCGCTCCAATCAGATGATGCCGTGTGGATGCTGATGGGGTGTTGGGGACTGGGGCAATGGAGTATGGGCAATCGATCTGCAAATCAGATCGACAGTGAAGATTCTTTAAACACTGCACCGTACCCTAGTTAACTATCGGGCTTCTTCCGGGAGCGATTACCGTCCGATGAGCGGCCTTAGATCGGACGACGCACATCAATATCGCGTCGAGTCCATGTCCGAACTTTAATGTGCGATGAGCGGTGGTTTTTTAACAATGATCAAGGCCACGCGTCGGGCGATGAATGTAATCGCTGCTGATTGGGAAAAAACTGCTCTCCTCTTGAAAGTGGTGCGATGGATTCCTCCCGATTTTGTAATAGTAAATGGCTAGCAGAGACCATCGGGGCAATGGTTTGCGCGCTGTCAATCTGCGGATCAAATCGACGGTGGAGAGTGACTGGAACTTTGTACTGGTGGAAAACCTTAGGACATAATAAAAATGACAAATTTATATAAATGAAGGTTTAAAATATTAATTTACAATGTGGCTTGGTGTCCGTCTGTGGGGCCATGGGTTATATGGAAAACCATATGATCGGGGTTTATGAAGGAGGTGTTAATCACAATCGAACAACGTGATAAGCACTCAAATGGATCGACGCCTGGTACCAGCACTAGGGCGCATGGAGGGGAAGGGTTAAAGACTTAGCCAAAGGGACTTAAGTCTATAATGTATAAAAAAATGTGATTTTTATGGTTTTTCAATGATTTTCAAAGGTTTTGAGGTTTTCGATAAGGCAAAGAAGGATTATTTGAAACTTATCAAAGGGGTTTTGATGAAGGGAAAAGGGGAAAAACATGAAAATGAAGGATTTCATGGGAAAAGGAAAGACGAAGATGAGGTTAGTTTTGGAAGAAGGGGAAAAGGAAAATGGTGCTTGCAGCAGTATTCTTTCTTAGGAATCAGTAGGATTTCTGAATGTAGAATAGGCACAGTAGTGAAAATTGGGACAGAGGCATGAGGCCTTCAAGAGTCTTCAAGAGCCAACACTTTTTAGCAACAAAGTTTGTTCCTTGAAGGCTTCAAAGAGTTTTAGCCACCTTTTGGTATAAAAAATTTCACAGGTGGATAACACGAGGGAAAAAAACAATCATAAATAGTATTGATGTGTAAAAAATCAATTAGGAAATTCTTCCCATATTTTCTTGCTACCTTCTCATCACTCCTCCATCTCAAGCACAATGATTTTTCACTCAAACCCTACACTTTGTCACTTCTATAACAAATTTATTTTATTTTATTTTATTTTTATTTATTTATTTTTTTGCAAAAAAACAAATTTCCTTCACATCATTCTTTCGATACCACACTACTCTTTAGCCTTACCACACTCTCCCTCATCACCCCATGCATATTGGAAGTCAAACAAATACAAAGAATGCCTTTTACAATAAGGAAACATGTTTCTCTAGCAAACCTTTGTAATCACCAGAAAGTATTATAAGTGGTATTATCAATCATCCAAGAAGACATGAAAATTTGTGAGGTGAATATGAAGAGCCTATGGAACTCCAAGGAGGAATTTCACCAGCAGCAACAACCTAGACATCAGAGAGACACTTACAAACATACAACAAAGGTATCAGTAAATCATGCAAACATCAAGTCAATCATCAACTTCTACATTGACATCACGAGCATCTCAACAACAATATTTTATCCAGGTATGTGAAGCAACAAAAACAACAACAACAAAAACCCTAGAAGACCTCCATATTCAAGGTTATCAGTAATAGGACTTCAATCATATTATCACATGCGGCTTCAGGAACATGAGTAGCAGCTTCAGAACCACCAAAGGAAGCTTCAACGGTCATATCAGCAGCCTTAATATCACCTGCAAAAACACATCAAGGGTAACACTCAGGTATGCAATAATATAAACCTTTCTTCAAATCTATTCTAGCTTAAGAAAACATTAAAAGTGTGAGAAGGAAAGGTTTTCTATAGCCAAAATCAGTAACAGAGCAGTCTTGACCTTATCTAGCAATTAGCTTCACTTTTCCACCAAGACACACACACATGTGGGAGAGGAACAAGACAAAAGTAAAGAGGACTTGAGAAAGTGAGTAGTAAGAAGTTAGTTTTGATGGAAGACAAGGAGTGTGAAGGGGTAGCTAAGGGCGAACTCAGTTAAAAGAAAAAGAACTCTAAGTTTATTTTGCATGCAATGAAAAGAAAGAAAAAAGAGGGAAATTTTTTGAAAAAATAAAAAATAAAAATAAGATAAAAGGTGAAACCACCACTACTTGGCATGCTAAATAGATCTACTATAGGTGAAATAGGGCTGCCATAGTCACAAAATTTGCTACAGGAAGTTGCTATAGGAAAGAAAAATTTTCTACAGAAATTTAATCGAGACAATTTTTGTTGATCAAAGGTGGTTGTCCTCCTCTCTTCTCTCTATCCTCTACTTACACACTCCATGGAAAACTCCAGCATGCACCCATTCACTCATTTCACCTTTCAATTAGGAAGAAAAATCCATTTTTACTCTTGAATATAATTGCTACAGGAAAGTCCTAGAAACTACAGGATTCCTGTAGCACTACACGAAACCCTGTAAATGCTACAGGAAACTTATTTACAAGGAAATTAGCTCTCTCAAAGGTTTATAAAATTAAAAAATGGCATGATAATTTTTTTTTTTCCTATACCTACCATTCCTAACCCTCACTTCACTCCATGCACAAGGATTCACTCCCTAAACCTTATGTTGCACCACTAGCAGCTAGATCACATATACCTTGGCATGGGACCTCTCCCCTTACCTCTCCATCACTCCAATCATTACATAACTCCGTCCCTAACCTCCATAAACCATTTCCCTTCATCTCTAGGCAATCTTGAGCCCCAAAAAGTAGAGAGAAGACTACTACAGGAAGTTGAAAGTTTTCTTCTAGCAATTATGTATATGGCATATCAAGGTCAAAATCTAAGGATTTGTTTATGAATATGGCTTCAAAAAACCACTAGAAGACTCTAGGAGGATGAAAACACCCAAAAAGGCACCCGAGGACCTCCATGTAGCACCTGCAAGAAGAAAAAATGAATAAAAAATTTAAGAAACTCACTCAGAGACAAGTTGCTAACTCAGAAAACACATAAAAAACAAAGAAAGAGAAAGATAGCCATAGATATCACCAAACTCCAACTCCCTAAACAATATAATTCCTACAACTCCTTAGCAACAGGTAAAAACAAGGCCCTAAATCTACACACCATTACAGTTGAATAATCACTTAAGAGAAAGAAGCAACCTGAACCTACACTAGAAGTTTAATGGGAAACTAAGATAGAAGAAGGAATGCAAATAGAAGAGTAGAAAGAATATCAGTAGGAGGAGAAGCACATGGAACAATAAAAAAATAATGAAATAGGCGAGCATACATGACCACAGGGCAAGGAGGATGAATAGGTTTCTCAGAGGATGAACAAAATTTTCAGTAAGGGGGTATGAAGGACCTCTAAATTAGACCTAAATTAAGGCCAATCTAACCTTTCTTAGGCACATAAAAGATATATTAAATATCTCCTTCTACACTTAATAATGTTTTTTAAGCTTTAATATGTTCTTAGGAAGGTTTAGAGATAATTGCATATTTGTGCCTACGATTATTTATTTTTGAAGGATACTGTGAAATTATTGGGCAAATTATGGAGATTTGGAGAAGGAGATAATATATGGACTTGCCCCCTGCTACTGGAGGATAAATATTGGAGAAAAAATGAACAAAAATCATGAAATAATTGAGAAATTCTGGAGATATGCTGCGACTCCAATGATTGAGAAAATATAGGAATGTGTTCCCTATCATTTACTGCAAACTCCTAGTGTTGGGAACCAGATCCACTATTTGAGGGATTTTGGAGGGGAAATCTTCCTCCATTCAAGGATAATGCTTCTTCATAATTTTTTATAAGAACCAATTCGAATTGGCCTCTAGGGGCATGTATTTTTTAGTCTTATTGTGGAGAAAACTTGTTTTATGGAAGCTCCACTTTCTTTTCTTGCAAGTGTTAGCTCCCCGTAATTTGCTAGATTGATTGAGATACAAATGGACAGGGGTAACATCAAACTAGACTTTGGATTCCTAGGACCTACCCTTCCTGGACTCGGAGAGGGCTCTCTCTATTAGGTGCAATGATGTAATCTTGTTGCTCTAGGGTTTTGATTTTAGGCTAGTTATTAGGTGTAGGGTTTTTTGATTGTTTTGGATGGGAAAGATGATCAAATGTAATAAAATAAGTAAGAGGATTTCAAAGCCATTGGGCTATCGATTCAAGTGAAAGTCAAGAATTTCTAAATGATGAAGTAGAGGGTGTTGCAGGGCCAATTTAGCAAGGTCAATGGATCCTTAAGGTGATGTATGGTAATGTAATGAACATTAAGTTGGGGAAAAGACTAAGAGATCTTATACATATATAATCTGAAGCATAGCTCATGAGGTAGGGAAAACCATAGATCTCATTGAACAATACTCAAAATGATAAACATATAAAATGAACATTCAAGTGAAACATAGAAGCATTAGAACTCTTAACTTTGGAAATTCACCTTCAGAATTTGGGAAAACATACAAGATTTAAGTAAATAACTTAATTTATGAAGAGGGAACTACTAAACATCATATTTCAAGCTATTGGGAAATCTGAAATAAGTTGACAAGCATGGACAAAGGGCAAGATCGAATGAGACCTCTTTGACTTAACCTTAATCAATAAATATTCCACATAAAGGCTTCAAGATAGGGTTTTGAGAACTTCAAATAAGCAGGGCATACCATAAATATTACTTGTAAACTAACATACTAACCATGCATGAAACAAAAACAAGTCTAGGGGAGCCTAAGGAGCAATGAATAATTCCTTACTTATGACCCAAACAGAGGAAAACATAAAGGCTATAACAAACAGGATGACTGAGGTGCTTCAATGAACATGTCTCAACATATACCTTTATGTTTAAAAGTAGCTAAGAAACATGAAACATAATGATAACAAAGAAAACAATAGACAGATAGGAAAACATCACCATTCACCAAGATATGGAATCCTGCAAACAAGCTTCTCCATCATCCAGGGAAACAAGTTATTCATCCACTTCACAAAATCAATTTCTTCTCCAACCTCATGAAAATCATATATTACTCATGAAACTCATCAAATGCCAACATTTAAAATAAATTCCTCATGCTCTATTTAACTCAGCAAATGAGGAGGTGAAAACCATAAGAGGCTTCTAGAAACCCTAAAAAACTCATAAATGTCATATATGGCCAAGAGACCATGCAAGACCCAAGGCACATAATATCCTATGAAATAAATGCCACAATAACTATTTGCACCTAATTATAGATTGTCTTGCGTAGCGCCAGTTGCGCTGCCCAAATGAGGCCAAAAATTTCAAAAAAAAAAAAAATTCTCCAAATTTGCCCAAAATTGGTGGAGACCTCCCTCATGGATTTTAAGAAGCCTGTATAAAATCTTGAGGAAATATTTCAAGGTTTACTTGGCCCTTTCCTCTTTTTATCATTTTTTTTGAATTTCAATGAGGGCCTCTGCATTAGCGCAACGCCAAAAAAAGAGTCAACTTGCAGCCAAGTTTTGATGCCCTTCCCGATGTTAGATTTGGGCCCGTGATAGCCCATTGGAAAGATTAGCCTATATAATTTCCAAATATACCATTTTTTCTCTCATTGGAGTTGATTTTCCCTATAAAAATGTGATTCTCCCAAGACTGGTTAAAAACGTGTTGAGTGATGGCGCAAAAATGGAGAGTGTTGTTACAGACAACTTTTGGAGGCCTTCCTTAACTGCAAATTGAACTAATGATAGCTCATTAGAAATATCTTCAAGCCTAGTTGTCTTTTGACCCATTAAGCAAGTCATTTGGACACTCTAGTTGTGAGAAAACCTCATTTTCCCAAGGTCACTCCAGAAGTGCATCAATTCTCCCGTAACACCTATATTTTTTACATTTCTCCCAAACCATGATACCTGTGTAAAAAATGAAGGATATTTTCTTCTTGGACCTGTTATGGACAAAAAATCTCTTATTTTTGTCAAATTCATATATGTTCGGTTAGAAACATGGTTTGAAGCAAAACAGGCCCTAGGTGATGGGGATGAGTTGGCTATAGGAAACCCAAGGTGGAAAGTGGAGGGATGGGAAAGGGAAAAAACTGAATAATGAGGCTATAGATGGTAAAACAGGATGTAAATGAGTGGCACAAGCCCATAATGATTTCTCCAAGAGTGGCAAGGTGACCATGGGATGGAAAAATGGTAGAATAGTGAAACTTTTTATCTAAGGATAATGAAGGTAGTGAGATTTCTAGAACTCACAATGTTCATGAATTTTGTTTCTAGAAATATAGGGAAATCATTTAGTCATCTACAACATGCAAAAATTACTGATGAATAACAGTGGCTCCACTTGGGGAGGGCGACTCCTTTTCAAGAGGTGTCCAGAACATTCAGATCTCTGGCTTTTGAAGACCAGTGCCTTACTTTCACTTTGCAGATTTTCTTTCTTCATTTGCTGATGTCCTTTTGAAGATATGATCTCATAATCTGAAAAGACATGTTTGCTTCAAACTCATGACTACCTACCCATCATACTTGCCTAACATTTTTTCTTTTTTGGGTGCATTTGAATTAGAAAACCCTTGACATTTTGTTCTTCTGAAAGAAAAAAAAGCTATCTACTCCTACCCTAATTACTTCCAAGAGTTTAGATTAGGCTAATGAAATCTATTATTCTCTACCTAGTCTAATCATTTGTCAAGATTAAGATGTTTGACAAATTTTATTCTCTATTCTACTGACATGAAATTCAAAACATGATCAAACCAGGATTAGGCAATCTGATTTGCCATGGGTTTGTGGCATAAGAACAAGCTGCACACAAATGTTATTTTTGTACAATGAAAAACTAGAAAACATGAGGGCTATGATTCAGAATTTGTTAGGCATCCCTATATTTTCTCTTCGGTTCAGTTTTAAGCATGTGGAACCAATATCTTTCTTCCTAATCTATCTTTTGACAAGTCAAGTTTGAATAATTTGACCAACTATCTTCTACTAACTTATCAACAATAAATTGAAAATATGTTTAGCCATGATTAGGCTAGATGACTGAAAAAGAATTCTTTATGAACCAGTAGTGGCATTTAAGCTTGCACACTTTCAGTAGTTCTATTTTTTGGGTATGGGGCTTTACCTCTTTTCAAATCTGCCCTCTTTTTCTACCTTTCTTTGTTTTTTGTGTTTTTTCATTCTTTCCAAACAATCTAGAACTAAAAATATGCTCACAAGGCTGAGCTTATTTTGCATTCCTATCTATCCTAATCTAACCTTTACATGATATAAATTCATTTGGTGAACTCCCTTTTCCAATATAACCAATCAAGTATATGATTCCATGATTGATCTTTGTTCAGCTCTTTGAGAGTGCTAAAGAAATCAAAAGGCCACTTCCACCTCACTTGTTTTCGAATAGTAGTGCCTAAAATTTTTCTCACACTTTGCAACAGACTGTTCTTGGCAGAACACTCTCCTTCTTTAGATTTCTCAAGGAAAAAAAAATGGATCTTGGAATAATACCTGATCTAGAGGATTTGATACATAAGCTTCATTCAGGACTACTCCTTCTTCCACTTGGCTATGCTTGGGACTCTTTTGGGAAATAAACTACACCTCTTCCTCATGATCATCTGAACTGGTAGAATTATCATATATTACAATTTTATACTCTAGAAAACCTGATGTATTCTGAATAAAAGGGTTGAATTCTGTGAGGAGGCCATCATGCTGATGAGTAGGAGCACTCCTTGGCAGTAAGTCTTCTTATGAAGGCAGTTCAACAACTCTTATGTGAATATCATTTTCCAAGTCTTCATCTACAATTTGAAATTCAATGGGACTTGGTGGCTGCAATTCTGAAGCTAAGGAGGATTCTATGTCCCAAATGATTTCCTCATCCCTTTCAGGAAAAGGCTTTTCATTAAAAATTGGTTCAAGAAACTCATTATCTTTCCCAACCTCATCATCAAAACTAAAAGACTGTTGATTTCCAATCACATGAAAATTATTTCTGAAGGACTGAAGTGAAGTAGAGCAAAGAGTCAGAGACTCATCACTTACTTCTAAACTTTCAAGGCTTTCCTCATCAATGTCATAGGTGACCTGTATTGGTTGCTTAATTTTTTCAAGCTGATGATAGTGAACTTCATCCCACAAATCAACTGCTGATTTCTCTGCAAGGTTAGTTTCTGTTTGGAGAACATCATCATCAGACTGATCAAACTTTTGAGAATCATCAACATAAATAACATCACCAATCAAACATATTGGATTATCAGTTTTCTTTTCTTTGAATTGATCTACAAGTTCACTTTCTGATTTATGGCAGATGGGATTGGGAGGAGAATGAACAGAAATGTCTTGTTCACATAAAGGCTTGGAAGTTTGCTGCATGTTTAGCATTTGATTTATTTCCTCTTCAGTTAGAAGAGGAGGCATTTTTCTCTTTCTTTGGATAGAAGTAAAATAGTTCTCTCTCTCTTGTGAAGGCTAATTTTGAGGCCGAATGTCTTCTTGAGCCTTATTTAGAAGGGATGATAAATCATTACTTGTGCTTTCAGAGAGATCTTGTGGGTTTCCTTCTATTCCTTGATTGATTTCTTCCTCAACCAACTCTTCTTGGCTGTCATGATGGATGTGTCGAGAACGAAAATCATGAATTGCTACTAAGATATCTTCAGGATACATATTATCTAAATCTCCCTCAGTATCTATAAGGTATTGTATGATATCCTGAGATTGGTCACAACAATTTTCAGCCAATGATAAGGATGGAGAGTTTTATTTATAGTGCTCATAAAATGCCTTATGGAGATATTTTAGGGAGAACAAACTACCAGATCTGAGCCATTCATACCATTCTCTTGCTTTTCCTTCTACTGTCAGCATGAACATTTTCATAAGCCAGTCCTCATGCAATTCAACCTTTAACATCCATACATGTATATGAAATTTGATGAGATATAACAAGGGGTCATCAGTATTTTCATCTTGAAATGTAGGCAAGTTTTTGTCCCATTTTATTTGAGGCATTTTGTGTGGGAATCCCGGGATGTGGTCTCTATTCATTGGAGCATATCTCCTTTGCACACTCAGATCCATGTTTTTAAATTTGAAAGAGGTCACTGCATATTTTCAACTAGTCTAGAGTTATCTACCAATGGAGTCTTAAGGTCTATTGAGGGTTGTGGAGTCACCAGGTGGAAGGTTTCAACTTTGTTGTCCACCATCAGCATGATTGGGATTGTTCAATATATTCCCAGGGAAATCTATGAGAAATAGTTGGGTCAACAGGGCTACTGAAGACCAGTGGAGTTGCCAGGTGGATGAATGCTTACTGTTTTGAATATGTACATGTTTTCCACCATCAACAACTGAATACCAATCTAAGGAAGTTTGTAGGTTTTTTGAGATCTAAGGAATACTTAATTTGTCACTAACTCAGAAGGTCCCACCATGATCCCCATTATGTTAGCTCCCCGTAATTTGCTAGATTGATTGAGATCCAAATGGAAAAGGGTAACATCAAACCAAACTTTCGAGTCCTAGGACCTAGCCTTCTTGGGCTCAAAGAGGGCTCTCTCTATTAGTTTCAAATGATGTAATCTTGTTGCTCTAGTGTTTTGATTTTAGGCTAGTTATTAGGTGTAGGGTTTGTTGATTGTTTTGGATGGGAAAGATGATCAAATGTAATAAGATAAGTTAGAGGATGTCAAAGCCATTGGGCTATGGAGTCAAGTGAAATTCAAGAATGTCTAAATGATGAAGCAAAGTGTGTTGCAGGGCCGATTTAGTAAGGTCAATGGATCCTTAAGGTGATGTATGGTGGTGTAATGAACATTAAGTTGGGGAAAAGACTAAGAGATCTTATACATATATAATTTGAAGCATAACTCATGAGGTAGGGAAAACCATATATCTCATTGAACAATACTCAGAATGATAAACATATAAAATGAACATTCCAGTGAAACATAGGAGCATTAGAACTCCTAACTTTGGAAATTCACCTTCAGATTTTGGGAAAACATACACGATTTAAATAAATAACTTAGTTTATGAAGAGGGAAATCATAAACATCATATTTCAAGCTATTGGGAAATATGAAACAAGTTGAAAAGCATGGACAAAGGGCAAGATCGAACGAGACCTCTTTGACTTAACCTTAATCAATCAATATTCCACATAAAGGCTTCAAGATAGGGTTCTGAGAACTTCAAATAAGCAGGGCATACCATAAATCTTACTTGTAAGCTAACATACTAACCATGCATGAAACAAAAACAGGTTTAGGGGAGCCTAAGGAGTAGTGAAGAATTCCTTAGTTATGACCCAAACAGAGGAAAACATAAAGGCTATAGCAAACAGGAGGACTGAGGTGCTTCAATGAACATGTCTCAACCTATACCTTTATGTTTAACAGCAGCTAAAAAGCATGAAACATAATGATAACTAAGAAAACAATAGATAGATAGGAAAAAATCACCGTTCACCAAGCTATGGAGTCCTGAAAACAAGCTTCTCCATCATCTAAGCAAACAAGCTATTCATCCACTTCACAAAACCAATTTCTTCTCCAAGCTCATGAAAATCATATATTACTCATGAAACTCATCAAATTCCAACATTTAAAATCAAGTCCTCATGCTCTATTTAACTCAGCAAATGAGGAGGTGGAAACCATAAGAGGCTTCTAAAAACCCTAAAAAACTCATAAATGTCATTTATGGCCAAGAGACCATGCAAGGCCCAAGGCACATAATATCCTATGAAATAAATGCCATAATAACTATTTGCACCTAATTCTAGATTTTCTTGCCTCAAGAAACTCAAAAATATTATTTTTCCATAAATAAGTGTGTTTTGTTGACTTTTGGTCCAAAACACACTATTCATCACATTTGCATAGCGCCACCTTCAACAGAAAATAGGGTCTTTTGTGACCGAGTTTTGGACCCCTTCCCGATGTCGGATTTGGCTCCGTAATAGCTCGTTGGAAATCCTGAATAGTCTAATTTCCAAAAATTCTTGTGGTTTCCTGATCAAGCTCTTGTAGCCTAGTCAAAATTTCAAAATCCCAATACTTTTCATTTGCACAGCACCACCTCCAGCAGGAAATAGGCTCTGTTGTAGCCAAGTTTTGGACCGCTTCCCGATGTCGGATTTTGCTCCGTGATGGCTCGTTTGAAATCTTGATGGGTAATATTTCTAGATGTTCCTTTAGGTTTTTAATTGGGCTCCTGTAACCTGTCCAAAGTTCCAAAATCCCAACACTTCTCTACACAGTCCATTTGCGTAGCGCCACTTCAGGAAAAAATAGGTACTTTTGAAACCAAGTTTTGGACCCCTTCCCGATGTTGGATTTTGCTCCGTGATGGCTCATTGGAAAGCCTGATTAGTATAATTTATAGATATGCCTTTTAGTTTCTTACTGGGATACTATAGCCTAGTCAAAAATTCAAAATCCCAAACTGGTCATTTGCACAGCACAAGGCCCAAAACAGAGGCAGAAAGCTGAAAAAAAGTGAGTTTTTTTAACCTTTTGAGGCGTCAAACCTGTTGAAAAACATCTGAAAATTGGTGAGAATGATGTGTAGGCTGAGATAAATCCAAAAATGCCAAGTTTTTCTCTTGGGGATGCTCCATGTGTTTGCGTAGCGCCAGTGGCGCTGTGTAAATGAGGCCAAAAATAATAATAATAAAAACAAAATTTTCTCCAAATTTTCCCAAAATTGGTGGAGACCTACCTGTTGTGTAGATTAATCCGTCTTGCGGACAAGACCGATCTCTCTAGTACAAAAGGTAACTAGCAACAAACAGCCAATTATACTAATCTCTCTCTAAGCATATAAGATTTATAAAAACACTATACGGGTGTAAGGCCTACCTTATATCCAACGCTTGCTTGATTTTGTTGAAGTCCTTCCCGTGCACTGAAAGAACATTCCTCGTGTATCTGCAATCACAAACAAGCAAAAAGATTAAGCAGCACATGTATAAACATTATCATAAATCATACTTATCATAATGATCAAGGAATTTATGAAATAAACCATGAATTGACAGTTTAATGAGAGAAATGAGTATATTTGTATTAACTTCAAATGTAGAAAACCTTTACAACCTGTGCCTTGATGTTGTGCAGGTCCTCCTGGGGTCCGAAGCAGGAATCTCCTCTACTTTGACAAGCATTGCACTCTTTGAACCAAGACAAATGGAGATGAGTGATTTAACCTCACAGAAAGTCTTAGTTAACTAAGTCTGAATCTCAACAGCATTTAACTTCAAATCTCATAAGCTTGAACTCCCTTTGAGGCTACCTAAGGCCTCTTTTTATAGTGGAAAAGAGGAGGTTTCTTGTTCCAAATATGAAGGGATAGAATCCTCCTTCAAAGGGATAAGCTCCTTACATCAAGGGGTTAGCTCCATCAAGTGAGGGATGCATGAACCTCTTCAAAGCGTATCCATTCCCGAAAATTCCCATCCAGAATCTTCTAGAATTCATCCGGAATTCATCTTTTATCTTTACTTTCTCGCCTTTTTATGTTTTACAGGGGTCCGCACCCATTACACAAAGAACGTGCGGTATGGTTCTGCAGGCAGGCTGAGATTTAGGTGCGGGACCGTAGGGAATGCATAGAGAAAGTGCGATACCAATTCTTAGGGGATTTTAGGGATTTTTCTCTGATTTTGAAGCTTGACATGAGGAGCTGGTATATTGGACTTGCAAAGGAGGAAGTATGGAGTAATAATGAATTCATACAATGGGCGAATGTCAAGGTGACAGTTTTCAGTGTAACAAATTGCCCCCTAAAGTGCAAAGTCTGTAATAGATGAAGCTATAGTCTGTCATATATGAAGAGTGCAGTACTTTATCATTTCAAAGATCATCCTGCGGACACCCCAGTCGGTACCTGTAAAAACATTCAATGCAAAATATATACATGTATATGTCATCACTGAGGTAGGCATTCCCATACTCAGATAAAAACTAACTATAAACTAACTGAAATCGTTCTGATACAGGAATGATTTTGAATACATCATAGTACAGACATATGTAGACACAGTATGGACGCAACCATCTGTTTATCAATAGTATACTGTATAGATGACAACAAAATTCCTCGCAGCCTGGATGGTGGAAACTAGATCCAGGGTCTTGATTTCCGCATCTCGAACCAGTACGATTCTATCCATGCGAATGAATGTGTCGAAGTCGAACATGGTAGAAACCACTTGATTACCAGTCAATGATGTGAACTGTTAACAAGTGTGAGAGAAACCACCAGTAATGTCAATGGCTCTCAAAGTACTCAGTACAGTCCATGAAATGTGAATGAATGAGCTGAAGTCGAACATGTCACGGAGTCATTCGATCGAAGGTCATTAATGTAACCTGTCGTCGAAAGCGAGAAACCTGCCATTGAGGCATGCAGATTTCAAGGTACTGACGATTTCTGGATCAACTTCCTAGATAATGTGCTGATGTCGATAGAAAGCGATCTGTCGTAGGCAAGCCCACAACACGAAATCATAGATAAAGTTTTGAAAATATGTTGGCAAGGACTGACTCAGGGATGGTCAATGATGGATGACATATATTTTGCAGATGAATGGTTTTATTTGAACTGTTCTCTTGGACACATAACGACACTGCAGATGGCTTGGTGACAATTGACCCAAAGCTAATACCCAGAAACCGGCTGAAAACTTTTCAATGTGGTTTGATTAACTGTTAGGCAAAGGATTTCCCAACCCAGGTGAATATAAGTGTCGTGTCCAAGAGTGGTTGACTGAGTTTTCGGAAAATTTAAAATACAACAAACACGCCCATTTTCTCTCTTTTCCCCCACCATTTCTGGCAAGTACCTCTTTATTTTTGACAAGCTTGAGGAGGATAACATTTGCTTGATTATAAGCTCATCCTTCGGATGAGTCCAACTTAGTTTAAAATTCGAACCCTAAGAAGGAGTGGTTCGTTCCCGTTGAAAATTAAACAGGTCCTTTACTGTTAAGTTTTAACGAGTCCAGTATAGGAGAA
This sequence comes from Pinus albicaulis, assembly GCA_034641835.2. Lineage (NCBI taxonomy): Eukaryota > Viridiplantae > Streptophyta > Pinopsida > Pinales > Pinaceae > Pinus > Pinus albicaulis. Next base: position 1,721,021,402 of record CM076580.1, read on the forward strand.
ACTCGGTGTTTTTCAGTTTTAGGGAGTCAGAAGAAAAACTTAAGAAAACTCCATGGGTGTTCTTTTTCGTAAATTTAGTCTCTCGAGCCCGAAAAAGGATAAAATAATGCGGGAGAGAACTCTATTGATCGTATTTAGTCAACGTATACCTTTTTCGTAAATAGTCCATTTCAGTCCGTAAAAGGGGTAAACTTATACTGAAGGGACGACTGTTCATTTACTTTAACGAGTTCGAATAGTCAAGTACTCGGAAATCTTTTCATATTTAGAGAGTCTGAAAAGGGCTTAAAAGAGGACTCCAAGGTTTCGCTTTTTCGTAAAATTTTTTAAAGAGTCCGAAAAAGTGATAAAAGTATGCTCTTTGTTGAAAAACGATCATTTCACCTGAAAAATCCTGTTTCTGCACAAAAACTCAAAACATTACACATACCTGTTTAAGATAAGTAAAAAATGCTTTCAAAAATATCCCTTTTAAAGTGAAAAATAAATAAATTAAAAATTCATTCATTCGAAAAAACTTATAAAAAGGACTTTTTCTATTTCATTTTTATCGTTCAGTTGCAGAGTGAAAAGTAAAAAGCTTTTGGATAAAAAAGTTCCCGTAAAGATTCTGGAAAATTCAACCGTTGGAATCAAAAATCGTCAGCCCCAGGTAATCCACGACCTCCTTATCTTGTTTTTCACCCGTTTGAAATTCATTTTTAGGCTTTATTTTGATTTTTTAGGGCAAAAAATGGTTTAAAAATGCGCCCGCGGGGTCCGCAGGCAGGACACAGGTTACCTGCGGACCCCGATTTTTTCTGAACGGGAAAAAATCGAGGGTACCGCACCCGACACACATCTCGCGTGCGGAGCTACGCTCTGTTTACAAAGAACGGGTGCGGTACCCGCGCGGTCACTTTTAAAACACGGTTTTCTCATTTTTCTGCCAAAATTTCTTAAATGAAATCATTCTAATTTGCCTTATTTTGTGTTGCAGGATTAACAAGATGCTAATTTTGCGAGAAAGAGAGCATGAGGAAGTGGATGAAGCCGTCCTGCTTCATTTGCCCACACAAAGGGCATTAAAAGCATGCTGTTTATACAAATTCTGGGCCATCTCTGGCATGAGGGCACAAGTGGAACTCTTAACATGGTTGGTAAACAGATGGCATGTGGAGGACCAGTGTTTCTTCATTGGTGGCCACCGACTCGAAATTGAGCTGGAGGATATATACTTTTTGACTGGTTTGTCCAAGAGGGGCGAACATGTATCCTTGTTTGGGACTAGGCCAGGTGGCCAGACTGTCGCTAGTCTTCAACTCGAATTTTGCAATGATCAGGCAAATCCTCGGGACAAACGGATTGACATAAAACATATCATCCGTCCTGAATTGAAGGTTATAGCATGCACTGTTACCAAACTATGTGGGAGCGCCGCGCTTCATGTAGCTATTGGTTCCCAAATGCGTGTTGCAGTGGACTGTTTTCGCGGCACCATCTTCAACTGGTGCGAAGCTGTGTTGGCCAATATAAAAGGCCAACTTACCAGAGCAAAAACCGGGAAACTAAAAAACTTTGGATACGGATCCATCATCGTTTCTTTTGCTTTGGAGAGGATTCCTCAGTTAGCTCCACAGAGTATTGCAGTTGATGCCGGTCGACTTCGAGAACCGAGAATGGTTCGCTGGTCCGCGCTGATGGCCCGTCATGCTATTGAGGGCACCGAGATTGTACGATTCCCTGCTTCATATTTTCATTGGCTGGATCGCCAAGTTTTCATGATAGAGGATTTTCCATATGCAGGGATAGATTTCCGCGGAGATAGAGAGATGTCTCTCCCTGCAGGGGAACAGTGGGACGATTCAGGTAAAATATTTTTCAACGTTTGCTAAGTTCTAATTTTTTTTAGTTTTTTATCGTCTTAGAAAACTAATAACCAAAAGTTTTTCAAATACAGATGTGGGTCCACAACGACCAGCTCATCTCCAACCTTTCGAGAGGAGACAACCAGTTGCGCCCGCACCAGCCCCAGTAGGCCAATCAGTAGAGATTTTGACTGATTTGGAACATCATCTAGAGCGCTTGACTCTAGATATACCAGAGACCAGCATAGATGACATCCCTCTCAGGCTACAAAGATATGTGATTGGAGTCCCGGGACCTTTCAGGAGGTTCCTATGCTGGGTGGCCCGAGAAGTTGTTTCCTATCGAGATCATCATCAGTGATGGGATGATCGTGTAGACTCATTTTTGTACTTTTGTATTATCATTTTTGCCAATCATAAGGTGTTTCCAACCTATGATCGAAGACGATGTATATTTTTGAACACACTCCTATTTTGACGGCTATCTGTGTACATATATGAATGTTGTTTGTTTTACTGCTTTTAACTATTGCAAATGTCTATTTATCATACTAGAAGCAATTGAATCTGCTAATGTATTTAAATGTCTTGGAATATGCTGATATTCAATGTAATCAAACTCACGTTCCAAGAGACGAACTCTCAAAAATAACCGTAATAACACCGGATTTCTAATGGTATAGACCCTGTTAAGCTGTAATACAACAAGTTCAGAATCCAACCTTACAATCAAACTCCAAATTGCAAATGATATGGACTCAGATAATAACTCAATCACTGCACTATACTCGGCAATGTTATTTGTTTTTTGACCAAGGCTTACCCCATGCATGGATACTAACTCGTCAGAGGGTGAATAGATAACCCAAGATGCGGAAGAAATTTTCCGTGTACTACGACAAGCACCATCAGCAAAACCAATGTAGGTTTGAAGAGACGTCGACATCTGCAATATCAAGAGTAAAACTCAGATAAGCAGTCATAGTGACAAAAACACACTTCTAAACTAGGCACACTTTTCTAATCTAAAACACACTAGAAGTAAAGAAATCTAAAACTAACAAAAATCTCCACACCTCATTTAAGCGTAATATCTCTTTAGATAAAACCCATTTCTAGGTTTATCCAAAGGAACACCGTCAAAATCTATCAACTCATAGGCCCCTTTTGCTAACTTTCGTTTCACAATATAAGGACCATGCCACATAGGCACGAATTTCCCAGCTCCTAGTTTGTCGTTAGCTTGATCATAAAGTAAAACTAGGTCTCCTTCTGAAAAATTTCGAGGGGTCACATTTCTATCATACTGAGCTTTTATCCTTTTAACATGAGCCTCGTTTGCTATTGCAGCACTTCGTCAATTCTCATCTAATTGGGCCAAGTACAAGAAACGTTTCTCCTCTTCAGACGTAGCTGGAAGTAATTCTACGACTAATTTTAGTGACAGTATTTCGCATTCAATCGGCAGCACAGCTTCTAAACCGTAGACTAGTTGAAAAGGAGTGAAACCCGTTGATGTTTTGACTGAGGTTCGATATGCCCAAAGCGCTGAAAATAACATGGAATGCCAATTCGTCTTGTGAATACCAATGATTCGTTTAATCATGGTGACTAAAATTTTATTAATGGCTTCAACCAAACCATTTGCTTGTGGATAGTACGGAGTGGAACTATCGTGGCGTAGGCCAAGTTGTTCTGTTAGTTCAGTCATCATGATATTCTGAAAATGACTTCCATGATCCGTAATAATAGCTTGAGGAACACCAAACCTAGCAATTATATGATTGAATACGAATGTTGCAGCAGTCTTGCTGTCAGCTGAATATGTAGGCATCGCCTCGACCCATTTCGTAAAATAATCTACTGCGAGAATAATATAGGCATGCCCCCCGGCCGAGTGAGGGTTACATGTGATAAAATCGATACCCCATTTTGCGAAAGGACCAACAGCAATTATAGGGTGAAGAGGAGCGGGTGGTGCGCGCATTTTTCGATCAAAAATTTGACAGTTATGGCATTTCCGAACCGCATAAATGCAATCTTTAAATAATGTTGGCCAGAAATAACCTGCACGCAATATCTTTTGGGCAGTGGCATACCCAGACATATGACCGCCACATGCTCCAGAATGACAGTCATTTAACACCTTCTCAGCTTCTTCATGAGTTAGACAACGTCGGAAAACAGAATCTGCTCCTCGTCGATAAAGTGTATCACCAATGATATTATATTGTTGGGATTGGAAGCGTATTTTCCGTCGCTGAGTTCGTGAAATATCGGGCCGAAAATATTGGGTTTGGAGATACACAATAATATCCCCATACCATGAATCAAGCGTACTGATAAGAATCAAAGATTCGTCCGCAATGGACTCTTCTGCCACTGTTTCAATATCAGTAGAGGGGAAATCACACATCAGTTCCGCAAAAACCAAAGACTTCTTTGCCTTGGATTTCTCAAATTCCAAGTCAAATTCCTGTAGGATAACTATCCATTTGGAATATTTGCCCCCTAGCAATTGTCTGGTCAAAATATACATCATAGGGTTGCAATCAGAAATTACCGTGGTTTTACGTAACAAGATGTAATGTCTAAAACTTTGGACAGCTTGAACAGCTGCCAAGGCCAATTTCTCCACATGTGTGTATTTGATTTCAGTCGGATTCAAATTTTGACTAAGATAATAAATCACATGTTCGTTGTGAGATTCATCTTCCTGAACTAGTACCATCCCAATGGTGGAATGAGAAGCAACGAGATACAAAATGTAATCTTGGTTGTAGTTGGGAGGATGCAATAACGGTGCATGGGTCAACGCGTGTTTAAGTGCATTAAAAGATCGATCAGCGATCTCGTCCCAAAAGAACGGAATGTCCTGTTTCAACAACCGGGTAAAACCCTTTGCAAGCTCGGCATAGTTCGGAATAAACCTACGTAAAAAGTTTGCTTTCCCCTGCAAACTTTGGAGTTGGCGCAATGTCGAAGGAGGAGGCAATTTAACAATAGCTTCGACCTTCGAAGGATCAACACGAATGCCTGATTTTGAGACAACAAATCCCAGTAATCGACCCGATTCTACGCAGAAAACACATTTATGCGGATTCAACCTTATCCGATAATGCCGACATCTCATAAAAATTTCTCGTAAATGAGTGGGATGATCGGCCCTACGTAATGAATGAGCAGGTAAGTCATCGAGATATGGCTGAACAATGTGCTTAATATCATGAAATTCATAAGACATCGCCCGTTGAAAAGTTGCTCCAGCGTTCTTTAGTCCAAAAGGTAGTTTACAATAGGCAAACGTTCCCCATGGACAAATGAAAGCTGTTTTAGGTTGATCTGCAGGGAGTATGTTTATTTGATTGTAGCCGGAAAAACCATCCATGAAGGAAAATAATTCACTGCCAGCACAATCATCGATTATTTGATCGATATAGGGAGTTGGATAATTATCTTTTGGACACGCTCGATTAATGTCCCTATAATCGATACATACTCTTATCGTTCCTTGTTTTTTAGTCACAGGAACAATATTCGATACCCAATTCGTTAAGGGAATTGGATAAATGAATCCTGCTCGAAGTAATTTTTCAACTTCAGCTTTTATAGCAGCAGCTTTTCTAGGATGAATTTGACGTAATCGTTGACGAACAGGTTTAGCATCCGGGTAAGTCTTAATCTCATGAACTACGATCGATGGATCAATTCCTGGCATTTCTTCATAAGACCAGGCAAACACGTCACGGAATTCTTGAAATAGGGCTTTATAAGTCTGAATTTCTTCGTCTGAACAACAAGCACCTATATGAATGTTTTCAATTATTCCCGGTTTTACTGAAATGTCAATTGGAACCGTTCTAGATATATTTTCCAAATTTAATTCAGAATAAGAATTTTGCAATGGATTCTGAGGTTCCTTGGCATATTCAGCAGTAAAAATTGAAGCGAAATCATTTTCAAAATGATCTAATTCAGGTAAGAATGAAGACCTGTGATGGAGATCTTCCCATGGTAAATCATCAACAGACAAAAACTCACGAATTTGCTCATCTGTATGAACAATTTCAGGAAATGTCGTTGCATCTGAACTAGAAATAGAAAGCGATTCCTCTTGGATCCCATTCATTGGATCGGTTTCGGTTGAAGAGGGGTTGGAAAAAGACTGTACAGTTTGGTACGCAATTTCAAATGGACTCAAAGGCATCGTGCCATCAAATGAATCTATCTCGGATTCAGAAGGTAGAATCCAAGGATCATCAAACATAACAGTGTCTGACGAAATCATATGAATAGTTGCAGTAGAAGACGATACGTTAGGAGGAGGAAAGGAAAAAGTTCCTAGCAAACCAGAATCTTTAACCAAACCGACTCCAACATCCTTATAAGGGATAGCCATTTTACCAACATGATGGATTGTTTCTGTAGAGGCTGGGTCTGACGAAAAATAAGTTAACTGATCTATTGTCACGATCCTTCCTTGATATGGAAATTTTATAAGTCGAAAGACCGAAGAGACAACAGCAGTCATAGCATAAGACCAACTACGACCCAGTAGAAGGTTGTAATCTAAAGGGGCATCAACCACTTCCACATCTAGATTAACGATTTTTCCTTCAACCCCTATGGGTAAATCCTGCAAAATACCATAAGGTTGAAAACCTCGACCATAAAAAGCTTTTAGAATCGTCGGAGATTGGTTAAGTGTAGGAGAACCAAGAGATTTCCAACACTGAAGCGACATAATACACGTTGAAGCTCCCTCATCAATCACAGCCCGAAAAATAGGTCTGTTTTTTACTAACACTGGAATCTGGAAAGCCATTTGGTGAGGAAGACGCGGTGTACTAGTTTCTAAATCGAAGATTATGAGGTTAGAATCCTGAACATCAACAGCTCCTATAGCAGACAATAACAATTTACGTTGTGCTGGACACGATTGCAGCACGTCCAAAGCCGACATTGCTGAAGGAGAAACAGCTAAATCTTCAACAATGTTGTAATTCTGAGCAGCTCTCGCATGTGGATTGAAAGCTGATTTACGAAGAACACCTTTAGCAGGCGGTTTGATTATCAAGTCTGGATTTTGTTTCTCGATCTGTAGTGGACCGGAAACAGGAGGAGTTGTATTTGATGCGTTGGCATTAGAAGACTCTCCTTCCTTGCCATCAACGGGATTCTTAGAACCGTAATCTTGCGATCGCGTCGCAATCCTTACATGAGACATCATCATAATAGGCTCTTCTAAAGTAGTCGAGGAAGAACCAATCATCTTACTATCTTGAACTGGAAAAGGATCCTTCAAGACAGTAGGTTGTTGCGATCCTTTAACGAGTTTCGTAACTTCCTCTCGATATGGACATTCTTTCGTGAAGTGATCTTGTTCACAAATGAAGCAAGGATAGAGAGGTTTACGTTTCTCGTCATTGGATTCTTCTCTATCTCTTTTCTCTTTCGAATTTTTCTTGTTTTTGTTCCTCCCTTTCTTTTTACCACCGGATTTTGATTTTGCCGTAGATGTTTCAACGACATGAATATCGGCAGAAACTTCTTGAGAGGATTCTCCTTTCAGGGAATCAGGTAAAGTTATAATTGGAGAAGAATTCTTTGAGGATTTCTTCTTACTTTTAGAACTAACTGTACCAATCATACCGTCAGCGGCATGAGACCCTGAAGGAGGAGCAGCGATTTGACCTTGTTTGGGTAGATCGGGAATTTTCTCGTGTAGAGTACCTGACTGCGTATAGACGAGGTCTAGGTACTGAGCCTGAGCAATTACTTTCTCTTCAGTAACAACACCAGCCTTAGCTACATCTTCAGTAATCTTGGGCAATAATGATTTCACAAACCATTCTGCCAAAATTTGATCCGGAATATAAACCTTCACCAAACGTCGTCTACGTCGCCACTCATGAATATGATCAGAAATATACGTGGACGTAGATTGTTTTAGCGAAGTTAATAATTCTGTGCCATTGTCGTATCTGACAGGAAACTGGAAATGAGTTAAGAAAGATGTTGCTAACTGACTGAAATTATGAAACGAGCCTCGTGGCAACTCAATGTACCATTTGGCTGCAAGACCTATGAGGGTTCTTTGGAAAAGACGTAAGCGAATCGAATCATCAATAATCGAATTAGATGCACACCAAAGGTGATAAGTCATAGCATGATTTGATGGATCCTCTCCTGACTTACCTTCAAATTTCGGTATATCACTGGGCAACTTATGAGGCATTGACGACCAGTTCTGATAATAGAAAATAGGATCATTAGTAAGGCGCGTCAAATCAGGTAAGTCCAAAGTTGCGATGAACGGTAACTGATGGTTAGGGTCACGAAAACCTTGAGAAGCCAAAGCAGATCCAGGAGGCGGATACCCAGGATAACTAGGAATCGGATTAGCATTGGGTATTGTATAACCTCCCGGATAACCAGGATGTATCGGACCATACTGAGGTTGTTGATAAGTATAACCAGGGTATGGTTGATAGCTTGGATTCTGCACATAGGGACTGAATTGCGGCTGTCCTTGGTACGGTTGATAAGTAAATTGAGGTTGACTTGTAACAACTGTACTTGTACCGGCTTGTCCTGCAGGCATCTGAACTGTAGTCTGAGCTGAAGGTCCTGACTGAGGTACAGAGACTTGAGGGATTTGCACAGATACAGGGATAGCCGAACTCGGGGCTACATATACTCCAAAAATAGGTGTAACAGGTTGAACAGACGTTGCAGCAGTTACAGCAGTTTGGGGTGGAGTCTGAGGTGTACTAGGCCCAGCCTGCTGAACTGAACTCGGTGGAGGAGTTTGAATAGCTGGCTGAACAGGTTGCTGAGTTGAACCAGAAACCAATGGCTGACCAGGTTGATAAGGTAACTTCACAGTAGGCTGCAAAGGCTGTTGATATTGGGACGGATCCCACACCATCATTCCGGGGTATTGTCCCGTAGAAGGTTGAACGTAAGGACCAAAACCTGGTTGAACGTAGGGTTGATAATAAGGTAAAGTTCCGCCTCCTTGAACAGATGGTTGACCAGAAGGCTGTTGGTAACATTGCATTGGGTACTGCCCTTGAGGTTGATAACCTTGAGGCACGTACTGAAGTTGGGGTTGTTGAGGACCCTGAGGAGCATATTGAGTTTGGGGTTGACCTTGAGGAATGTAATATCCTTGAGGTTGGTAACCCTGAGGTATGTACTGTCCTTGGGGTTGCCCCCCAAAATAATATGGATCCACAGTTTGTCCTGGGAAAAAGCTACCTTGAGGTTGTGCCCCGGGTGGTAACTGACTACCTTGAGGTTGCCCCTCAGGCGGTAATTGACTACCCTGAGGTTGCCCCCCAGGCGGTAACTGAGTTCCCTGAGGTTGACCCCCAAAAGGAAACTGACTGCCTTGAGCTTGAGGATTAGGAATGTTACCAGACATCATATAAACTTGCTCTGCGTTCGACGTTTCAATTTTAAGTCCACCAAGACCAGATGATAACACGTTTTCGATGGGTTGAGGAGCTGCTCCCGAGAAAGTACCAGACAAAGACTGATATCCCGAAGGAACAGAAGGACCACCATGTAAAAAAGATTCAGGCGTTTGCGAAAACATGGATGACTCTCCAGCCATAATAGATGACGGATAATAACCTCTGGGTGTAGGATAAAATGGAACTCGAGGTGGATAAAAAGCAAGACCCGGATTCTCTAAAAAATCAGTTAAAGAGAGATACCAGGGATTAGTTCGAATAGGGCTATAGAAAATAGATTCACGTTCCCTAAGATTTAACGATTGAGGGGAGTTGGGAAGAGATATGTCTTCGTCTGGATTAGTAAGTTCTTCTATAGAAATTAGTCCAGAGGGAAGATTTTCAGTAATGATATTTCTTACCCTAGGTGAACCTGGATCGCTAGAAGTTGGTGATATAAATCCTGAGGACGTTTCTAACACAGAAGATTCAGTTTCAGGCTCAGAGATTTTAGGTTCGTCAGATAATTCACCAGTAGGAGAAATATTTTCAGTGACTTCAGAAACTGAAACCGGTTCTTGAATATATTCTGTTGTAGGAAGTTGATGATCAGGATGTATCACAATAGCAGAGCTTTCAGCTTCTGTTGATCTAAGTCTACGGCTATTGTGTGGTACCAGAGCTCGAAGCCCTTCAAGATGACCTGGTGTAAATTCAGGGGGTTTCCCTTGTATTCTCTGGGATTGTCTCGGCAATTCCGCCACGATGAAAAATTATCTAATCACACGCAAACAAAGAAAAATTTCAATGAAAACACCTAAAGTCTCTAAGAAACAAACAATTGAATCACTCGCTTAAAAAAATCTAAGAGTTCAAACCACACACAAACAAGTAACTTTCCGTACTAAAATCACTAGTTGGTGATGAAATCCAACTTAGTAGAGTTTTAACACGAAAAGGGCAGTTGGAACAGTTACCCCGACAACCTGCTTAATGAAACAGACTGGCACAAGTTTCTTCACATAACCATCTCGAGTGAAGAGAACCCCCAGAGAGTCCAAGTGAGTCTAGTCGACGTCTGTTCTAGGTACAGTGGGATCTTCCCTCCACCGTCACCTTAGGAAAGAATCCTAAAGATTATGGCCTCTAAGGTTACCAACTGAAACAAATATACCTGGGGGAACAGTCTACGATCCGACACACACGCAAGGGCAGAGTAACAAAGCTCAATCCCCTTGAAGGCTCCTTGAACGAATCCAAGGTTTACCGACAAGTGACCCCTGGCTCCTCGACAATGGTCTATCCGAGGTTTACCGTTTTTAATACGTGTATATCTTCTATCGTTCCCAATGAGGAAGGATTGATTACCTCACTGGTTCAGATATGATCTCGTGCTTAACTCCTTTAAGAGGAGCTTCCCAGAGCATACATGCAACAACTGGAATTCTTCCTACCGCAAGATAAATCTACTTGTTTGTTTAAGCTATCTTGGAGATTTAATTACTCCCTACTCCAAGATACTAGCCTAAGCTATGTTGGTGATGAGAGCCCTAGAAATAAAAGATTACTAAATGAATTTTATTTAAGCGTTACTTTTAAGATTTGTTTCTTAAGTCAATGGGTGCGGAAATGAAACTTTGTATGATGTGAAGACTCGACTTCCAAAAAACACTAAAATGCACCTATGATGATATTCAATTCTTTTTTCTTTCAATGAACTTTCTATCTAAAGAAAAAGTTAGAGAATGCAACCTTTAATTTCCTTCTTCAAACATGAAAACTAATTGAAAGAAACTCTTTTGTCTTTTCAATAAACTATCAAAGCTCACAAGAAAACTCTTTTCTTTTCCAAACAAGAAACTACAAAACAATTTTCTTTCGAAAGGAATCTACAAACACTAAAATATTCAAAACTACAAAAACTAATCTTGAGAACTAATCTAAATTGAGTAAAAGCTTTTTAGAGTTTTTTTTTTATGAATGTTTCTCTTAGTTGTTCAGCAAACTAAGAATCTATTCGTTCAGATAACAAACAGATCAAAAAACACTCAAAATATGTTTTTTCAAAACACTCAAAGAATGAAATTCAAAACTTTGAAACAAGTTCTTTCGAAGATTTGCAAAGAAATCAAAAGGCTTAATTTCTCAACATAGGATGTTTCCACAATCAGGTCGGATTCAAAAAGACAAAAAGAGATCAATGTAATCTGAGATACTACAGATTGTCAAAAGTTTCGAATCATCACAAAGACCAAGCAGGAAAAACAATCCAATGGGCAAAAATTCTTCTAGAAAATCACCAAAATACTAACACTGTTGGAGTTCATTCACAATGAATTCTTGATAGACACAATAACCAGTCTGAGCAGAAACCAAAGATCTAAAAATAAACCAGAAAAAGAAACCAAGAAATTTTCTAAAATTTTTACAGGGTCCGCATGCAAGCAGTGTTGACAGGTGCGGTCCCGCACTGTATTCTATAAAGAATGTGCGAAACTGCCCGCACTGTCACAGTTATGCAGAGTGCGGTCCTAGCAAAAATTATAGAAAAACTCAAAACACTTCTAAATTTTCAAAAACAAAAAAAATCTAAAGTACCCAGACAGATGTGAATCAATCAAAAACCAGAAAAAACGTTTTCTCAAGTCAAAAATCAAAGAGAACCAAGAACAATAAGTTCTTCCCCAGTGGAGTCGCCATTTTGTTGTGTAGATTAATCCGTCTTGCGGACAAGACCGATCTCTCTAGTACAAAAGGTAACTAGCAACAAACAGCCAATTATACTAATCTCTCTCTAAGCATATAAGATTCATAAAAACACTATATAGGTGTAAGGCCTACCTTATGTCCAACACTTGCTTGATTTCGTTGAAGTCCTTCCCGTGCACTGAAAGAACGTTCCTCGTGAATCTGCAATCACAAACAAGCAAAAAGATTAAGCAGCACCTGTATAGACATTATCATAAATCATACTTATCATAATGATCAAGGAATTTATGAAATAAACCATGAATAGACAGTTTAATGAGAGAAATGAGTATATTTGTATTAACTTCAAATGTAGAAAACCTTTACAACCTGTGCCTTGATGTTTTGCAGGTCCTCCCGGGGTCCGAAGTAGGAATCTCTTCTACTTTGACAAGCATTGCACTCTTTGAACTAAGACAAATGGAGATGAGTGATTTAACCTCACAGAAAGTCTTAGTTAACTAAGTCTGAAACTCAACAACATTTAACTTCAAATCTCATAAGCTTGAACTCCCCTTGAGGCTACCCAAGGCCTCTTTTTATAGTGGAAAAGAGGAGGTTTCTTGTTCCAAATATGAAGGGATAGAATCCTCCTTCAAAGGGATAAGCTCCTTACATCAAGGGGTTAGCTCCATCAAGTGAGGGATGCATGAACCTTCTCAAATCGTATCCATTCCCGAAAATTCCCATCCAGAATCTTCTAGAATTCATCTGGAATTCATCTTTTATCTTTACTTTCTCGCCTTTTTATGTTTTACAGGGGTCCGCACCCATTACACAAAGAAAGTGCGTTATGGTTCCGCATGCAGGCGCAGGCTGAGATTTAGGTGCGGGACCGTAGGGAATGCATAGAGAAAGTACGATAGCAATTCTTAGGGGATTTTAGGGATTTTCTTCTGATTTTGAAGCTTGATATGAGGAGCTGGTATATTGGACTTGCAAAAGGAGGAAGTATGAGTAATAATGAGCTCATACAGTCAGCAGAATGTCAAGGTGACAGTTTTCAGTGTAACACTACCTCATGGGTTTTAAGAAGCCTGTAGAAAATATTGAGGAAATATTTCAAGTTTTATTGGCCCTTTCCTCTTTTTAGTATTTTTTTTTAATTTCAATGAGGGCCTCTACATTAGTGCAGCAACACTTATCTGCGCAGCGCCAAGAAAAAGTCAAATTGCAGCCAAGTTGTGATGAACTTATCGATGTTGGATTTGGGCCCATGATATCTCGTTGAAAATATTAGCCCGTAAAATTTCTAAATATACCATTTTTTCTCTGATTGGAGTTGATTTTCTCTGTCAAAAGTTGATTCTCTCAAGACTAGTCAAAAACGTGCTGAGTGATGGTGCAGAAATGCAGAGCGCTGTTGCAAACAAATTTTGGAGGCCTTCCTTAACTCCAAATTGAGCTAATGTTAGCTCATTAGAAAAATATTCAAGTCTAGTTGTCGTTTGACCCATCAAGCAAGTCATTTGGACACTCTAGCTGTGAGAAACCTGATTTTCCCAAGGTCACTACAGAAGTGCATCAATTCTCCCGTGACACCTGTATTTTTGACATTTCTCCCAAAACATGGTACCTGTGTAAAAAATGAAGGAGGTTTTTCTTCTTAGACCCATTATGGAAAAACAACTCTCTCACTTTTGTCAAAGCCATCTCTGTTTGGTCAGAAACATGGTTTGAAGCAAAACTGGCCCTAGGTGATGGAGATGACCTGGCTATAGGAAACCCTAGGTGGAAAGTGGAGGGATGGGAAAGGGAAAAGACAGAGTAATGAGGCTATAGGTGGTAAAACTGGATGTAGATAAATGGCACAAGCCCATAATGAGTTCTCCAAGAGTGGTAGGGTGACCATGGGATGGAAAAATGATAGAATAGTGAAAATTTTTGTCTAAGGATAATGAAGGCAGTGAGATTTCTAGAACTCACAATGTTCATGAAATTTGTTTCTAGAAATCTAGGGAAATCATTTAGTCATCTACAACATGAAAAAATTACTGATGACTAACAGTGGCTCCACTTGGCAAGGGAAACTCCTTTTCAGGAGGTGTCCAGAACGTTCAAATCTCTGGCTTTTGAAAACCAGTGCCTTACTTGCACTTTGCAGTTTTTCTTTCTTCATTTGCTGAGTCCTTTTGAAGCTATGATCTCATAATCTGAAAAGACATGTTTTCTTCAAAATCATCTCTAACTACCCATCATAATTTCCTAACATTTTTTCTTCTTTGGGTGCATTTGAATTAGCAAACCCTTGACATTTTGTCCTTCTAAAAACAAAACAAGCTATCTTCTCCTACCCTTATTACTTCCAAGAGTTCAGATTAGGCTAATGAACTCTATTATTCTATACCTAGTCTAATCATTTTTCAAGATTAAGCTGCTTGACAAATTTTATTCTCTATTCTACTGACATGAAATTCAAAACATGATCAAACCAAGATTAGGCAATCTGATTTTCCATGGGTTTAATAAGAACAAGCTGCACACAAATGTTATTTTTGTACAATGAAAAAATAGAAAACATGAGGGCTATGATTCAAAATTTGTTAGGCATCCCTATATTTTCTCTTCGGTTCAATTTTAAGCACGTGGAACCAATATATTTCTTCCTAATCTATCTTTTGACAAGTCAAGTTTGAATGATTTGACCAACTATCTTCTACTAACTTATCAACAATAAATTGAAAACATGTTCAGCCATGATTAGGCTAGATGACTGAAAAAGACTTCTTTATGAACCAGTAGTGGCATTTAAGCTTGCAAACTTTTAGTAGTTCTATTTTTTGGGTATGGGGCTTTACCTCTTTTCAAATCTGCCCTCTTTTTCTACCTTTCTTTTTTTTGTGTTTTTTCATTCTTTCCAAACAATCTAGAACTAAAAATATGCTCACAAGGCTGAGCTTATTTTTCATTCCTATCTATCCTAATCTAACCTTTACATGATATAAATTCATTTGGTGAACTCCCTTTTCCAATATAACCAATCAAGTATATGATTCCATGATTGATATTTTTTCAGCTCTTTGAGAGTGTTGAAGAAATCAAAAGGCCACTTCCACCTCACTTGTTTTTGAATAGTAGTGCCTAAAATTTTTCTCACACTTTGCAACAGACTATTCTCGGTAGAACACTCTCCTTCTTTAGATTTCTCAAGGAAAACAACAAATGGATCTTGGAATAATACCTGATCTAGAGGATTTGATACATAAGCTTCATTCAAGACTACTCCTTCTTCCACTTGGCTATGCTTGGGACTCTTTTGGGAAATAAACTACACGTCTTCCTCATGATCATCTGAACTAGTAGAATCATCATATATTGCAATGTTATACTCTAGCAAACCTGATGTATTCTGAATAAAAGGGTTGAATTCTATGAGGAGGCCATCATGCTGATGAGTAGGAGCACTCCTTGGCAGTAAGTCTTCTTATGAAGGCAGTTCAACAACTCTTATGTGATTATCATTTTCCAAGTCTTCATCTGCAATTTGAAATTCAATGGGACTTGGTGGCTACAATTCTGAAGCTAAGGAGGATTCTGTGTCCCAAATGATTTCCTCATCCCTTTCAGGAAAAGGCTTTTCATTAACAACTGGTTCAAGAAACTCATTATCTTTCCCAACCTCATCATCAAAACTGAAATACTGCTGATTTCCAATCACATGAAAATTATTTCTGAAGGACTGAAGTGAAGTATAGAAAAGAGTTAGAGACTCCTCACTTACTTCTAAACTTTCAAGGCTTTCCTCATTAGAGTCAGAGAATCCTATGAAATAAGTATGGACATGCTCTCTTTTTTTACAGTGCACATGGCATCTCATTTGTTCCCGATTTATGCAGGAACACAATAGAATACACATATAACCATAAATAAAAATATGCAGTGGAAACAACACTTCATTTCATTAATATCAAAGAACTTAAATTTGCTTACAGACAAAATGGAAATAAACTAGCTAGGGCGCTGGTAGCTTATCTCTGAGAAGAGATGTGGCAGCTACAAGCCTCTAAACTGTGTTACAATGAGGCTCGAGGGCCTATTTATTATTTAGAAATAATGGAGAACCATAAAAATCCAAAACCCTAACCCTAGGAGATGAAGTGCCAAAACTATGGGCCCCGTTTGGGTAAATTGGTGTTTCAACTTCCCAGGGACGTAACTTATGCATACGATCTTCATTTGACATGCTCAATACCTCATTACAAAGATATATCTGAGGAATAAAAATTTTAATGTGATAAATATTAGTCATTGGACCCATGTTTCTCCCAATTTTCCCAAAAAAATTCGTTCAGGGCATCAAAATGGCTCTGGAAATTCGGGACCAGAAAAACTCCTAAAAATAGTATGTCGTGCCGAAACTGAAAAACTGAAAGAGACAATGGTGGGGCCCCAAGTGGAATAGGTGAGTGGCCACCAATATCCACCTGGATCATTCCTCCCCTCTTAGGAAGCAATGGCCCCCATTGTGTTGAGTTCCTGCATGAGATGAGAACACTTCTGCTGAACTTGGTTCCTCGTGAACCACTTGCCTTGGTGCAGGAGTTGGCCAGCTTTGACAACCTGATACAGTTGGATATTCTATTGGTGATTGTTCTTGATTTTCATTTCCATGATACAATCTGTGGTGGCCTATTCCACGCAGTTTGGGTTTAACTCTATTGGTGTGAGTTGTTCTGCAATGTCAGAGGTGTCTAGTAGAGGTGGGCAGTAGGGACGAAGGCGGTCCACACTGAATACTAGGTGCAGACAAAGTAATGGTGGATGTTGGGTGCAGGAATTACACTTAAGAAAACTCCTCAACACTTAATTTTTCAACCCGGAGGATACGTAAACTTAGAGACAAAGCACAGGAAATGCCAGAGATGGTATGAATCTTCCTAATATAAATCCCTATTTTCTTTAAAGGAAATATTGCAGAATCAAATTAAAAAGAGAAAAAGGCAACTTGAACCATCAAAATAATCTAAGACTGGAACAAGAAAGAATGCATTTGCAAGAGGGAATTAAAGATAAAAGGCAATCACTCCAGCTAATTATTTTTTAACTACTGAGTGTGTGTTTTTCTTTAGCAGAGACACTAGCAGTCTCACAGATGGGCCCTTAAACCTGCTCCTTAAATATTTCCTTCTTGCGCTAATATGTCCTACACTATCGCAGTCTGCTCGCACTAGTGCAAGATCAGATATTTATGCAGAAGGTATAAATGGTATCTTTACTAAAGGCATTTTTACTTCATGGAAGGGCTTGAACTTTTCTAGGTTAAAAGCACTCAAATCTCGTGGCAAGAAACTAGTTCTTGCACCATATCAGAGCTTCCTGCACTTTAGCATTTAATTCTTAAAATGAGTGTTTAATTATTGCAAGTGCTATTATACTGTTAAATCAAATTGCACACATAAAAAGTGAATGTTTATGGTCTAACAAAGTGAAGGAATAAAGAAACAATTAATATATATTTATCCTGTCATAAGCATTTAATGAAAGAAAGAAGATTGCAAAAAGTAGAAAAATAAAGCTTGTTGCATCATACCAACGTGCACTAGTGTAGGTTCATTCCTCCTGCTTGGACCAGGCGGGGAAAACCAATCAAACAAAATTGCAGAGAATGAGATATCACACCAACGTGCACTAGTGCAAGGTTATTTCTCCTGCTTGGACCAGGCGGAGGAAAAACCAATCAAACAAAATTGCAGAAAAAGAGATATCACACCAACTTGCACTGGTGTAGGGTTATTTCTCCTTCTTGGACCAGGTAGAGGAAAAAAAATCTGAAATCAAGTGCAGGAAAGGAAATTGCAGGAAAAGGAAATTTATCTACTTCACACAATGGATCCCCTTTTACTAAGACAGGAATGCATGTGCTTAAAATTAAATCACACTTGACAATGCAAACACAAATTACAGGAAAACAGGAAATGGGGTAAACGTGTTGGGTTGGATGGGCCCTAGCCAACCAGCACGTTTCCACTCTAAATAAAAACGATGCTCAGTACTTTAATCAATTCATCATCTCAAATACAGAAACGCAATTTATGAAACAAGAGGTGGAGCTCCCTTTTATTAATTCACTGAGGCAAGTACATACATTAATACACCGTCCAGCCCAGATTCAGGCGATAACAAAATATAGCAACCTGTTACTGCCTCTTTGGCTGTATCTCTATTCTCTTCTACTATCAAAAACTTAGCCTCCTAGTCCTATTTACATTCTACATTATATAGATCTTTGGCCAAAGGCCAAAATAGATCATTCAACCGATTACATAACCAAACGCAGAATTTAGCTTTTCAGCCTTCAAAATTAGACAGTTAGCAAAACTGGCCGTAGCCAAACTCCAGCTTTCATCCTTCACAGATTTGGTCTCGGCTTCCTTTGGATCGATCTTGCTATTGTGGTTGAAGCTACTCAACACGAGGCGGTGATCAAGGAGGTTCAGATCTGCTGCAAGGATTTGCTGTCATGGCTGAAGCAGCTCAAAACGAGGCAGTGATCAAGGAGGTTTGAATTTGCTGCAAGGATTTTCTATGCTTGCAACGATGCAAGATCTGATCCTGCACTAGGATCAGTGGTCACATTAAGTACTCTAACAACCAAATAAACATTGGAGATATCGATAAGTTACAAAGAGTGATTAAAAGTAAGAAATCATGTAATAAATAATTAATTAATGCTAAGTTGAATTAAAAATATGAAAAATAAAGTTTATACGAAATATATCACTGTGTATGGACTGGTGCAAGATGAGGGTGCATAAAAGAGGTGAAACTGAGGTAAATGGTTATGATTTAGGAAGGGGAAAATGGTAAAAAGTGAGCAGATTAGGGGGCTAACATCCTCCCATCCCTAAGTTTTTGTGTGTCCTCACACAACTCTTTACCTTTGCAAAAAACCTTCAAAAATGTGAGCATTCCAACTCAATCCTGCTCTGACATACTGACATCAGCCTGCAATGTTTCGGACTTCTTCTTTGTGATGTTCTTTAGTTTATTTTTCACCTTTTTCAGTCGCTTGAAACATTGCGCAACACGGTACTTCCAAACTCTAACTTCTCCTTTCTTTTTCTGGATCTCTGCAGTTAATTCTTCTTTACTCTGTTCTTTATCCTCCAGCGCTTTAGCTATGAGCTGTTCTAAGTTCTGCACTTGAAGCTCTAGTTCAACTATCCAAGCAACAGGAGTTACCAAATCTCCTTATTTTTCTGTCTCGACAGGGGCTATGTCTTCCTCAGGGACCTCAATATCCCTCATGGTTTCAACAAACTCTTCTTCCTTTTCTTCTTCTGGTTCTTCTTCTTGTTGTTGTTCTTCTTCTTTTTCTTGTTCTTCTTGTTCTTCTTCTTCTTCTTCTTCTTCTGGTTCTTCTTCTTCTTATTGTTCTTCTTCTTACACTAGTGCAGGAGGGGATTCAACGTCTTGTGGGGACTGTGGTTCTTCACCTGCACTAGATTCTTCATTATTTTTCTGGGCCCTTTTAATGAAATTGACCAACAGAGTGTCATCTTCGACCTCTACAGATTTTTGCTGCATCCGCAAGGACTGACATATTGTCTTCTTCGAGGGTCTTTGCCTGTACTGGTGTCATAGAAGGAGTCTCTTCAATAGGTGCACTATTTGTCTTCTTATTTGGAGTTGGGGCCCTTTCTTCTGTTGATTTTTGAGGTCGTTTCCATTTTTCACTGGTGCAAGAAGGCATCCCCTTTACATTCTTACTCGGACCCTTTCTTGTGCTGGCGAGGTCCTCTGTCTTCTTTCCAGCAGCCGTCTTTTTATGTAGCTGTTTTAACAATGCCTCCTAGGTCATGCCTTTATCTTCTAATTGTTTCTAGACCAAAATATTTATTAGGCCATGGTGATATAACTTCTTTTCGGCCTGGTCTACCTGTCCATCATGCACACCTTTGGCCATTCATTCCAAGCTCTTAAGCAAAAAATGGAGGAAATCAATCCTCCACTGGACGTGCCAGCCGGCTTTGAAATGTTGCAACATCCTAAAATGGTACACAAAAGTGAGGGAGTACCTTCCCTCACAGGTTACGAATTTCTGTAGGGTGAAAAGGAGGTCCCGCCACTATCCTAGCAGGGCACTGCGCGGAATTCCTTTCTTCCAATCTACCTTCATATTCTTGTCAACGACGAAACGCCGCCATCGCCTCATTTCTAATTTCTGATTTTTAAACCACTGCTCACCATTATTTTCCAAGCCTACCGCTGCTGCTATAAACTCTTTCGTAACCTCAAATTTTAGAGGCACAATTTTTACTCGGCCATTTTTGAAACTTCTAGCAAACTGTAGGGCCACTTCACGGTTGTGTCCATCAAACTTTTGCAAGAATTGAAGAAAGCCCGAGTCTTGCAATAGTGCAAGACTATTGCGATACTCAGCAGTCTGTTCTACCTTACTCAGAGACAAAGGTTCGCTTCAAACATGCGGCATCACTGCTTAATGGTTATGAACAGTCAAGAATTTACATGGAACACCAAGAAAATTCGTTCTTATAGATAGGGATCCAACCATCCACCATCCCTTCCATCTTATCACCCATTCATTCCACTGAATAGCCGGTGGATGTGTGGCATCTTTGAGGTCGTGCTGGATTGCTACTTGCGGCGACGTTTTAACAGCTAAGTGAGGTAATCATTACGAGTGAAGGAAATCTAAGATTATGGTGGAAAGGGGCAATTATATCCAAGCAATGGTTAAACATTTCCGCACTCCTTCATAATTCAAAAAAATAACTTTAGCATTCATTAAAAATGATCATGATTCTTATCTTAAAAACACCTTGTACTTTAAATAATTTTCTCCTAGTTAATATGATAGCACAAGTACTCATCGACTAAGTGAAAGGACTTCTTGTAAACTATCATGATGACTGTTAGGGTCCCGTGATTTGGCAGATTGGCAAGCCAAATGACATGGTAACATCAAAATAACTTTGGAGCCATAGGACCTAGCCTTCCTGGACTCAGAGAGGGCTCTCTCTATTTGTACAAAGGATGTAAACTTGTTTGCTTTCTATGTATTTGATTTTAGGCTAGTTGTTAAGTATGTTTTGGTTTGTTTTAGGTTTTTTGAGGGAGAACTGATCAAAGGATAAATAGATAAAAATATTTTCAGATCAACTAGGCTATGGGGTCGATAAGGTCAAGACTACCTCAAAAGGTGGACAAGGTATTTTGAAGGGCTGATTTGGTCGAGATAAATGGATTCTTTTAGGTGAGATGAAATGATTTGGACACTAAGTTTGTGAAAGACAAAGAAGTTTTAAGCACAAATAGTTTTACAGCAAACATCCATGTGGTAGGGCTAACCATTAATCACTATAAATGAAACTCAAACTGATAGATGCATAAAATAAACATTCAGACGATACATAGAAGTATAAGACCCTCTAACTTTGGGAAAATCACCTTCAGACTTTTGGGAAAAAAAATAAGTCAAACAAACAACTCAATCTATGAAGAGGGAACTCCTAAACATCATATTTTGAGCTATCGGGAACTTTCAACTAAGATTGCAGAGCATGGGCAAAGGGAAAAATCGAAACAAGACCTCTTTGGTTTAACTAGGACAATCAAATATTCAGAGAAAGGTTTCAGTGATGGGGTTTTGGATAGCTATGAGTAAGCAGGGCATACCGTGAATCATACTAGATAGCATACATAATAACCATTAATGAAATTGATAACAATTTCTTACGGTATCAAAGAGCAGTTAAGAATTCTTTGACATAACTAAGAAAGAAGAAAAACATAGAAGCTATAATGAATCAGGAAACTTGAGGTGCCTCCATGGGCATGTCTCAAATCTATTCTATACTGACCTACAACAAGCAAGAAGCATGAAAACATGTATGATAAACTAAGGAAAACATAACAGATAAGGAACACTATACCATTCACCAAGCCATGGAATCCTATAAACAGTCCTCTTCCACCATCCAAGACAAACAAGAAATCATCCACTTCATGAGACAAAGCATTTCTTCAAAACTTGTAATATCATGTATTTCTCTATAACATCAAGTTCAGCCTCCTGTTACAATGAAATCTCTTGGAATATATAGGCCAAAGAGAAAGAAACTATCCAAGAGCATCTAGAAGGCCATTGACCTATTACAAATATCTGATTTTGTCCTTGAGGCTTTGCAAAGCCCAAGGCACAAAATATCTTCAAAAATATCTATAAAATGCTAAAAAAGGAAACAAAATTGACTTTACATGACTGGAAAGTGCTAAAAAAGGCTTAACGCACATTTGGATGAGGATCTTCAGAAATCTACCTTTTTTTCCAAAATGCTACAGGAACGTAGTAGCAGAAAATTTCCTCTCTTGCAGACAACTTTTGAGGGACCTCCTGATGTCAAAATGAGGCCTGTGATAGCTCTTTTGGAAGCCCTAGATGTCTAGTTTTTGGAACTACTTTATTTTTCCCAAACTGATCCTTGGAATTATGTAAAAAGGTGGACTTAGTGAAAAAACCCAGGGGGGTCTCATCTGCTGATATGTGAGGCAGAAAGGTGAATTTTAACTGATTTTTTGCCTCTTTGGGGGACCAAAAAACCTCCTTTGGATCTGAGAATTTGTGATTATCTGCCCCCAAATTTATTCCATCCAAAAAAATTACTGTCATGACCTAAGGATGCTCCTAGCACCCATGGCAGCGCCTTGAAAAATGTGCAATTAGGGCCAAAAAACACAAAAAACAAAATCATGTCAAAATTTGCTCAATTTTGGCGAGCAAGCCCCTTATGGGTTCTTAAAAACATGTAAGGAAGCTGAGGCCAATATTTCAAGCCTATATATGCCTTTCTCCACTTTTTCTACTGGGCGCTTCTTTCGGGCGGTTTTGAGCGTTTCTAAAGCAAGTTTGAGCTTTCTTTGGGAAAATTGGTTCAACTTCTTGTAGTGCCCAGTCATCTTCCTATGCAAATCAAATTCTCTATTTTATTTCTCTAATTCCTCCAAATGCTTGTTGGCCCTTTCAAGCCATGATTCTTTATCATTTCCTATTTCTTGGGCGAGCAATTGTGTGAGAGGATAAGATCGAACAAGGGCTGCTTCTTCTTCCTTCTTTTTCTCCAAAGCTTTCCTGAGACCCATAGTCCTAATCCTTTTTATTATTGGATGCTCTTCTTCTTCAATATCATCAAATTCACCGATAACCTCTTTAAGCTTGACTTGTGCTTTGTAGGCTTCCCTTTGGTATTTGAAAACCCGGGCCTCATAAACTGCCATTTGACCACTCATTTGTTTGTTTTGCATCTATAGGACATGTATGAGGTCCTTTGAACTTTCTAGATCAGCTTCTAAGTCATGAATTTGGGCTTCTCTGTTTTGCAAAAGAGCCTCCAGAATCCTATCTTCATCATCCCCAGCATCACTGTTTATATGTATGATGTCAAACTCCATTTCCTTTTCATGGCTACTCTCCTGTTGTTCCTTTTTTTCTTTACCCTTGCCTTGGGTAGACTTCTTGGTCCTTTTCCTCTTTGGAAATTCAACAATACTCTTCTTAGGCAGTTTGCCTCTACTTCTTAGCGCTCTTGTGACATTGCTAGTCACTGCTGGAGTGATCTTCTTCTTTGTAGATCTAGTGTTTCTAGGCTTCACCGCTTTTGGAGGAAGAGTCATGGCCCCTTGCCTAGGAAAGGAAACTAGCACATGCTCTTGGCTATGTTGAGGAGAAGAGAGAGGAGGTTTCATTACTTGCACTTGCTCAACTTGGTCCTTTACCCTACTACCTCCATCATCATTTGCTTCAAATTCACCTTTGTCACTGTTTTCTTCACTGTATTGAGTTTGTTTAGGCATGACAGCTTCATAATATTTTTCTGTTGCTTAAAGATTTCCTTGTTTACCCTCATTACTGTCTTGAGTTTGTTGAGGGTTTCCTTCATTAGGACTGTCTTCATTGATATTTTGCATGTTGTCACCTCCTTCACTGTTCTCCTTGGATTCTATGTGTGGACTGCCATCATGATCACTGCTTTGCTGGGAGGCACTTTTTTCACTGTCTCTTTGATTGGTTTTAGGAATTTGTTGAGGATTGTGGTGTTCCTCATCATTGCTTTGAACATTTTCCTTTTGCTCTTCATCACCACTGGCTTGCTGCTTTTCATCATCACTACTTTGCACTTATTTTTCCTCATTGTTTCCTTGCTCATTTTCACAACTCTGTTTGCCTTCACCATCACTAGTTTGCTGCTCATGGTCACTGCCTTGTTTGTCTTCCCCACTGATATGCTCACTATAATTTTGTTTATGCTTTCCATCATTTCCTTCTTTCTCACTATCATGTTTAGACTCTTTAATTTTTCTCTCATCATCACTAGTTTTCTTCTTGTCACTTTGCCCTTCCTCATCACTAGTTTGCTTCTTCTCTTCTTCACTTTCAATCATAGGGAATTTTTTCCTTTTAGGAGTAGATTGACTAGAAGAGGGAGAGACATGGTGAATGTATGGTGAGGAAGGTGCATGAGATGAAGAGGCAATGGCAAAATCTGGATGAGAAATGAAAGTCTCCCAAGACACTCCTTTCTTTTCAAGCTGGTGAAGGATGATGATTTTGATGAGAGAATGATGGAATAGACTAGCTTTTTGTTGAGCAAGAGGTCTCTTTTGAACAAGGGAAAACATCTTGTCTATGATTTTGCAGAGGAATAAAGGTAGGTTCAGCAACGAAGTTCTTGTGAAATGCATGAGAAGCCTGATGTGATAGGAATAAATCCGGGAAAACCTCCCTTCACATGTGAAATACTTCATGATGACTTTCATGAGGGGGGCATAGCTGCTCAATAAATGAGAAAAATGGAATATAGCTTGGCAAGCATCCTAATGGTCTGGTTTTAGGAAGGGTTTATAGTGATTCAGATCTAGGTATGCTTGTTTCAACCACTTTTCTCCTATGTAGGGGATCTTATTTGCTTTGGAGACAACCCTAGGAGTGAGTTTAAAGTCCAAAACTACTAAGTGGACATGCTTTCCTTGCAGCCTTAGGGTGAACATTTGTGTTAAGGGAGGATAATTGGTGACCTCTTGGACATTTTGGCAAAAATCGAGGCAGCCCACCTCATGGAAGTTAAAAAGAATTGAAGGGGATTTATTTACTTCTTGAGTTGTCAAAGGCTCAAACCTTTTGTGAAATCCACCCTTGTTGACTTTCTTTGGAGGAATTTTTCTTTTGATACCCTTCACTGGCTTACCAAAACAAAGGTTCAAATGATCACTGAAAAGGCCCTCAATCAAAACCCTGTTTTCCTCTTTGTGAGACTAAGTTTTGTTTTTAGTTGGTAAACAAGTTTTTGTTAAGTGGAAACAAAATCCCTTTCCTTTTGACACTCAAACTCTTTTCCCCTTGAATATTGTGTTTTTCTTTAGCTGCTCTCAACAAGAAACCCCTTGACAATAAACATTCCTTCCTTTATCACTGTTTCTCTGTATCTTGATAAACATGGCAGTTTTAAGAGTAACTGTGTTTTCTTTAAGCACTGGCAGACAACTTTTTGATTTTGAGAGGAGGTCTGTTCTCCCTTTAACACACAATTTTTCTTATCTTATCACTGTTTCTCTATGATTTTTAAACAAACAGAGTACCCTTGGAAATGGCTATTTTTCCTCTTTTGAAAATCATTGTTTAAGGGACCCCTTTTAAACTGACAAACAGAACTTCTTTAATCACTATCCCTTGCTTTGTTTAGCAAACATGGTGGTTTCTAGTATAAACAATATTTTTTCCCTTAATAAAACTATGTTTTTCCTTAACAAATATGACTCTTAACCCCCTCCTAAAACTCAAAAATTTAGGGAAGAAAGAAGTAGAATACCTCTTAAAGAGTATGTGTGCTTTTTGGAGAAAGTTTGACCGTGCAGAAATCTGACTTGCGGTGAAAAGAAGGATGTTTGGGAAGCGCTATGCTCCTATACATAGGCACGTAGCATTTGAATGCTGTCAGGTCGGGCCTGGGCGCCCGTTGAACACCGGTGTTGTCGGGTCGGGCGGAGTTAATAGGCGTGTCGCGCCACTCTACAGGCGTGTCGTGCTCAATACAAACACCTTCTGCGAGCACCTACAGGCGCGTCGCATCCTGATACAGGCGCGTCGCGTCCTGAAAAATTTGCAAATCAACTTGCCCAAAAACTCCAGAATGAAAACTTTCCCTTTGCCAAGTGAGAAATGAAACGTAAAGACCCCCTTTTGAGGGTTTTTATAGCTTTTTAAATGTTTTCAACTTACCCTTTATCTCTTCTAAAGAGTTTTAAACTTTCTTTGGTTTAACTGATAAAAATGGATATTTTCCCTTTTTGAAAAGATCTGCCTTTAGAAGACTGTCTTTAAACACAATGTTTGTGCCATGCCTTTGCTCGGATATTTAGGGGAACATGTCACCAAACTGTTTTTATCCTTTGTTCATCAATAAATTAACCCTTTTAAGCATGTTACCTCTCATCTATGTCTTTTATTGAAATCTTTCTCAAAATTTTAAACCCTGGCGATTTTAACCCTTTGCTCATTTTGGAGGAGGTCATCTTGAACATAGAAAACTTCATCCATCTCAACACTTGCTACATTATTTGAAGATTTGTCTTTTGAACTAGTTTTCTATGGGCCCTCTGCTTATCATGAAGGAGGCAAATCTTGACCACTGAACGGGCGCTATATGTATACATTAGACTTTCAACCTCGTAAATTTTTTTAAGGGCCTGTCTCTGTTTTGTAAATGAGGAATGG
This sequence comes from Pinus albicaulis, assembly GCA_034641835.2. Classification (NCBI taxonomy): domain Eukaryota; kingdom Viridiplantae; phylum Streptophyta; class Pinopsida; order Pinales; family Pinaceae; genus Pinus; species Pinus albicaulis. The sequence continues at coordinate 1,721,048,188 of CM076580.1, forward strand.
TTTTTTCAACAAACTAGCTTTGTAACTTCTCTTGATTATCATTTGCAATATTTCCCTATGAAAAAAAACTTGGTCTACCTCCTTGGCCATTTAGATGAAGCTAATTTAATCAGAATTATAACCTCTGATTTATCCTTCGAAGGAGGCTTTTATAGACATGAGAACATAGGCCTTTTAGCACCATCATGTCACTCTTTGGATTTTGATGTGGAAGAGGCCTTTAACCTATAAACTCTCATTGTCTCACCACTATTCTTCAACTAGTGTTTCCAAAAGAAAACATTCTCAAACATAATTTTAAACCCTGCTATGCATTCTTTGTTCATCTTTGGAGGAAGGTGGCGCAAAACAGCCTCTGAAGTTTCTTAAAATCATGCTGACCCTCTTCTTGTTTGTGAAGGAGGTCACAACAATGTTTTTCTAACCCTCTGATTTTATATGAAGGAGGTTCCATCATGTGTTTCTAACCCTCTATTTATCATTGAAGGAGGTCATCATGTGTTTCTAACCCTCTACTTATCATTGAAGGAGGTTATCATTAAACATAGGATCTTCATTTATTTCAATCACTGTACCTTGCTCTGTATGTTTTCTTGAAGAATATCAACAGGAAACAAAGCGAACTTTGACATTTATCATTGGTAAAATCACTTCAACCTAATGTATTCTTGCTTTGTGAGACATTGTCTGAGATGTGTATCCTTTTTGAAAATATCACTATGAAATCTAGACCAGAAGCAATGTGATTGGTATATGGAGAGTGTTCACTGCTAGACATCATTGAACTAGCTTTTCCCTTGACTGTGTTTTCAGAGGTATATTGAAAATTCCTTCGACTAATGTTCACATCCTAGGTTCAAGGTACATTAAGAAGCAACTGCCTTCTTATGCCCTACATGATGATACCCTTTGGAAAGATTATGCAGCACTTCTTTTGGAGGATATTATGGAGCACTGCTGATCAGCATCACTCAGTCTTTTGTGTTCATTTGATTTGAGGAATGATCTCTGCTCTTCAGGCAGCCTTTGGATTTAAACCATGTACACTTGCTGCTCTTTACCTCACAACTCTCCATCTGATTATTGAAGGCAAAATATTTCAATATAAGAAACTTGTTCAGTTGATCTTTTGCTCCCATTTGCACACTAATCATCATTCAATTACACCCCTACAGAGATGTAAAAATATATGTTGTTGAACCTTGGAGATCTCCTTTGGTGTTTCATGGAGATTTTGCTTGATCTAAGCATATTTCTTCAGACAGTGAACATCCTCATCTTTTCCTGATTTGGATATTTGTTGAATTTCTTCTTAAATGAGACAAATTGACCTCTTAGTGGTGTGCGACCTATGGATAGATCAAGGCTTGTTTTGAAAAATAAGGAAAGTTTCATGGTTGACTGGTACTAGACACAACCTTTTTGGCTTAGGATATCTTAGCCAAGGAAAAACTCCCTAAACACCACTATCTAACTTAGAGACAATAGTCACAAATTCTGAGTGTTTTCTTAGGCATGATCAGATTTTCATATGACAAGATGATCAGGGATAGAGGAGCAGACACTTTGTCAACTTTCGGATAGTGAATGGCATGAGAAAAAAGGGAAAATGATAGCAGAGAAATGAAGTTATGACAGCTATAGACATGGAGACTTTTCTAGATATGACTTGAAAATAGAGGATCGTTCTCATCATAAACTAACAGGGAGGGGTAGGAGGACAAAAATTTGTTTGGGGTGTTTTCTAGATGACAAATTGACAGATTGAGATTAGCTTCTAGAAAACTTAGCTAAGGAATCTAGTCATCAACAACATGTAAAAAATACTGATGACTAACAATGACCACTTTCTATGACATATGCTATGAAAAGAAAAAAATTGTACTATGTTTCTGACAGGGTGCATGCTTGCACCGGTCTGCTTGCACTGCTTAAACTATGCTATTCTACTAGTACCATTTTTCTTGCACTTATTATATAGGACGACATGCTTGCACTAGTGAAAGCATAATATCTGAAAAAAGAGCAAGGAATTTAAGTAAAATATAGGCTGGAATTCCAACATGACTTCTTCAACTTATACTGGAAATTTGCTTTGCCCTTTATTGATGCTTCAGAGCACATCCTTTTGCTCTTTATGTGCGAGATCCTGCAATGAATTCATGAGGGAACAAAGAAGTGGGAAAATGGAAATTTCAGAATGGGAAGGAATTATGTTACAAGGATTCCAGGAATAGTACCACAAGAGGGGATAAACAGAAGTGGGATAGGGAAAAAATTCAAGGGTAAAGTGGGGGTTTTACGAAACGGACAGGGTAAATTCAGAAGAATATGGGAAGGTTAATCATTTTGGGATTGAAGAATAAAATTGAGGGAATATTACGAAAGTGGAATATGAAGAAAGGCACAAAATGTTCTATAATGTCTGCCTGCACTGGTGCAAGAAAAATAACTGCAACGAGAATTAAGTGTTACTTGAATAAGAATACCATGCTAATTACCCCAATTGTATAAAGGTTGGTTCTGCTGAACCTACTTTTACTTGGTGGTCGCTAGTATATCTAAAAGATCAAGCAACATTCTCTTTTTATTAGAAATTTTTTATCTTCCTGCCCAGAAGTAGGTTTTCAGGTTGATCCTTCTGCAATCATGTTAGCGAAATGATTTTCATAATTATAGGAAAACATTTTTTCTTTTCTTTTTATTTAAAATTATTTATTTATTTTTAAGAAGAAGAAGAATTCATATTTTCAAAAATTTGGTATTACCATTCACCACTACCATCCTGAATTGTTGTTGGTCTTGCTATGTAAAATCTTTCCTGGCAAGTGGCTGAAAATATTTCTTTAATCTGTGTCAATTTACCAGGAATACTAAATTTTGTCCATCAATAGTTTTAACTTCTACTGCTCCATTCTCGAATACTTGGATCGCTTCATAAGGTCCCATCCAATGTGTATGGAATTTTCCTTTAAAAATTTTAAATCTAGAATCATAAAGGAGAACCCAATCACCTGGTTGGAATTTCTTTTTCTGAATATACTTGTCATGCCACCTTTTGTGTTGCTGCTGAATTAGTATGTTCTGCTGAACAACATCCCTACGAAATTCATATAACTCATTTAATTGGAGAAGACGTTTTTTTTGTGCCTCGGAGAGATCTATTCGTAACTGAACTGCAGTTCTGAAAGTTTTGATCCGGAATTCAATTGGAAAGTTTTGATCCGGAATTCAATTGGTAACAGAACCTGTTTTCCATATACCAACGCATATGGTGTATGTCTTGTACTATTTCTCCAAGTGGTTCTATATGCCCACTAAGCTTTTGGTTATATTTTAGCCCAGTCTTTCCGATGCATATTTACTGTCTTTGTAAGAATGGACTCGATCACTTTGTTTGTGGATTCCCCCTGGACATTTTCTTACGGGTGATAAGACGTGGATTTCCTGTGCCAGATCTTGTATTGCTCCATCACATCTTGTACCATATTAGAAATAAACTTCGGACCATTGTCAGAAACAATTTCTCTAGGCACACCAAATCTAGTAAAGATTTCAGTAAAAAGAAAATCAACAACAACTTTTTCTGTAGCAAAGGAAACAACTTTAGCTTCTACCCATTTTGTAACAAAATATGTACAAACCAAAATATGCTTTTTACTTAATGACATTGGATTTATTGGCCCTATAAAATCAATAACCCATTTTTCAAACGGCTCAATCATAACTTGGGGGCATAAAGGAATTTCATTGGTTTGATTAGGTTGGCCCATTCGTTAACAACTATCACATCACCTGACATATTGTTTGGCATCCTTAAACAAGGAAGGCCAAAAGTAACCAACACGAAATACTTTATATGTAGTCCGCTTATCAACGAAGTGGCCTCCACAAGGTTCATCATGAGCAGATTTCAATATGTCAAACACTTCCTCCTCTCTTACACATCTACGGATAATTAGATCTGGACCAGTGTAAAAGAGATCTCTTTGAATCCAGGAATATGCAACATTTTTCTAAATAATATTCCGCTTTTCACGGGCGGACAAGTGGGGTGGGTTTTTCCCAGTAACCAAGTAATTAGAAATGTAAGAAAACCACGGAGAATCTATTGACATAGCAAAATTATGTTCATCTGGAAAATCATCATTAACAGGAGTTGCTTCACTAGGATTATCTAATCTAGGAAGAAAATCTACTACAACATTAGATTTTCCTGGTCTATCAACAATAGTAACATTAAATTCCTGCAACAATAGCAAACACCTAGTCACTCTACCACTAGTCAATGGCTTGTTCATCAAATATTTAATCGCGGAATGATCAGTATGTATAGATACTTCATATCCTGTAATATAGTGCTTGAACTTATTAATTGCAAAAATTACAGCTAAAAATTCTTTCACTGTAACTGTATAATTCAATTCAGCGGAAGACAAATTCTTACTAATATAATAAACAACATAGGATTGCTTATTTTCCTCTTTCCCTAAAGCTACGCCAATAGCCAAATATGAAGCATCAGAGGAAATGTGAAAAGGCAGGGACCAGTTAGGACCTCTCAAAACTTGTGCCTGTACCAACTTTTCTTTCAATGTTTCAAAAGACTGTTGGCAAGCTGTGGACCAAGAAAATTCACTATCCTTAGCTAGAAGTTGGAAAAGAGGGGTAGCTATCTTAGAAAAAATTTCAATTAATCTTCTATAGTAACCAGCATGTCCTAAAAAACCTCTTACTTCCTTTTGAGTTTTGGGTGCAGGAAGATGCAGAATGATTTCAATCTTTGCTGGATCAACTTGGATACCTTTACTAGAAATCAAATGGCCAAGTACCACTCCTGATTTGCACATTAATCTACATTTCTTGTCACTCAAGGCGAGATGGGCTTCTTGACAATGAAGAAGTACTTTCTCCAAATTTTTGAGAGCTTCTTGAAAAGAATCACCAAACACAAAAAAATCATCCATATAAATTTCTACAAATTCTAGATCAGCAAAAATGGCCAGGACTGCCCTTTGAAAGGTCGCTGGGGCATTACATAAACCAAAGTGAAGAACATTATAAGAAAATTTACCCCATGGACATGTAAAAGTAGTTTTATCCTGATCTTCGGGTGCAATCTGTATCTGGTTATAGCCATTGAAGCCATCCAAAAAGGAAAAATATTTCTTTCCTGCAAGGGTATTAAGCACTTGGTCAATGGAAGGGAGAGGGAAGTAATATTTGAGAGTAGCTTTGTTTAATTCTTGATAACCAATACAAATACACCATCTTCCATATTTCTTAGGTACTAGCACTAATGGAGAGACACACTGACTGTCGGAAATAGGATAGATAAAACCGACATCCAAGAGTTTATGTACTTCTTCCTTCACAATATCTCTTAGAGTTGGATTCATTCGCCTTTGGGATTGTCAGACAGTTCGAGTTCCTTCCTAAATATAGATATGATGTGTACAAGTTTCAGGAGGAATACCTTTCATATCTTCATAGCCCCAAGCAAAGGCACTAAGATGGTTTTGCAACAAATTCACAAGCTGCTCCTATTGAGATGAGTCCAAATTTGAAAAGATATGCAAGGATTTACCAGGTCTAATCTCAACAAGAGTAGTATCAGGCTTAGGAGTACTAAAGGGAGTGGTCAAATCTAGCGGTACAGAAGAATGAGAATCATGATTATCTTGAAAATCTAGGCTAAAAATCTGGCTCAATCGCTCGAAATTAGGCATAGTGTCTAGATTATTCAAGAAATCTTGAATCTCATCTTCTTGTGAAGACCCAATATAATGATGGATAAGGGACATGGGCTGAGTCTCCTCATCACTTCTTTGATCCAAACATAAATTATCTTGAAGGTCCTGAATGGATCTGGCAGGGGGGTATAAGGTCCATGCGAAATATACATATCACCGGAACGACATCCAATATATGCATCGATCGTAGCAAGCCATGGTCGACCCAAGATCAAGGGATGTCCTCCTACTGGGTTCTTTGGCTGAAGCACAATGAAATTAGTAGGATATTCCCAAGAATCTAATGAGATGATCACATCATCCAATACTCCTTCTGGCTTAATTTTAGATCTATTTTCCAATTCAAGCACAGTGGGAGTAGGGTGAAGATGAGATAACCGGAGTTGATCCATGGTTTGCTTAGTCATGACATTAATGGCTGCCCCCAGGTCTATAATAACATTAGAGACAAGGACATTACCAATCTGAACTGAGACAATAGGGTTTCCGAGATCAATATATTTTTCCATAGACACACATCCCATCATCAACTCTACTACCCTACCAAAAAATTGAATGGTTTGGGGTTCCAATCTCTTCCTCCCGGGTTTCTTGAGACAGAGTTCCTTAATAATCTTGGTACAAATGGGGATCTCTTTAATGGCTTGAAGCAAAGGTATCTTAATGAAAACATTTCGAATCTAAGATGCCAAACTAGTCTCAGAAATAGACTCACTTCTTTCCATTACTAGCCTCTCTGAGAAGGGAGGCTGGTTGGAAGAAGATGGCAAGGATTCAGAGGGTAAGGGCTTCTTAGTAACAACTTTCGGAGAATGGTTAAGAGTTTCCTCTTCTCCTTTCTCTTCAAAAATTAGTATAGGTTGCTTCTGATTCTCTGATGTTACATTCCTTCTCGATCTTAATTGAATATCATGAACCCCAACTGGAATAGACTGGTACTTGAATGGTAAAGGTGGGTTTGTTACATAGATCATTTGCACTGCTTTATTATTGTTAGGATTGGGCATAGGTTGAGTAGGAAACTGAGGAGGTTGAAAGGGTGGAGGTAACGACAATGGTGGAGCAGATTGACTCGGAAGTTGAGGCATTGAATAAGGTGTATGCGTAGATGGATATGACTGCATAGGTGGCTGGTGGGAGTATGAAGAATGAGTTGGCCCTCTCCAACCTTTTTTCCATGGTTGAGAAGGTTTCCCATGCTGATATTGATTCACATACTGCCACTGCTGATTAGTGTTATAGTAATAATATGCATGTGAATTATAACCAAAATAGTGTGGAGAAAATTCAGGAGCCATACCTACACCTACCTGAGGCCAATTCCTTCTTGCTCCCATAGCATACAAGTATTCAGCTTCAGGTTGTCCCCCTGTAAATACAGCTTTAAGTTCTGGTATAGAGGGACATTTTTCTGTGACATGGTCTTCTACACAAATAGCACACTTATTAGTTTCTTTCAAATTAAGAGGACACTCTTTAGGAGGATGCTTGTCTCTACATTTAGGACAAAAAATACATAATGACTCTTGTTCCTTCATGAGTTTTTGCTCAAATTTTAAAGAGTCTAACTTTTTGGTAACAGTATTCATTATATCAATTTTCATGTTTTCCATTTTATTTTCTAGTCCAATAATCATAGCATCAGTAGATTCAGTTTTTCTATTTCTATTTCGAGTTCCTCTACCAGAACTATACTGATTTTTTGAAAATTTCCTACATAATTCACAAATTTATTCAAAAGTTTGCTGAGAAATATCACCTTGTCCTAACAGATTTAAATTATTTCTAGAATTATCAGTAAGTCCTCTTAAGAACAAGGTTCTAATAGTACTGGGATCAAACTTAAGTTTCAACCTTTGTAAAATATACAGAAATATTTCTAGGGAATCTTCAAGAGTTTCATCATCATCCTGTATGATTGTAAAAATCTCATCCTGCATGTCCCGAGTTTTGCAATATTCTTGATATTTAAACAAAACACTCTCTTCATCTGATCCCAAGAGGTTATAGTGTTTCCTCCTAACCCCATAAACTAGCATAGAGCTGAGTCCTTGAGAGTAACAGGAAATAATCATAACTTCTACACAGAATATCAAAACTCGAATATAAAAGAGTCAGGATCTTCATGAACTTTACCATGGAAATGAGGGAGAGTTGATGGTGCAATATTCTTCATTTGTGCCATAGTATGAGGATCCACAATTGGAAACACAAAAGTGGATTGCTATTTACTTACCTAGTTTTCACCAGTCCCTTCCAAATGATCTTCATGGTCCACCATTGTTTCCCTTTTACTTGTACTGCTCTCAACAAGCTGATCCGCAACTGAGCTGTTGTCACTAGAATCCAAGTGGATTGCTCGTGCATGATGGGTTTGAATTGGATTGGGCTTCCTTCTTACAGAAGGAGACCCAATATGAGAATTGTTTTTAGAAATCTTTTGGCCCTTAGTGGGCTTCGAACCCTTACATTTTCTAAGCATTCATTTCAAAAAAAGAAAGAAAAATAACAAACAACTTCTAGTAAAAATGTTGTCATAAATCAATTAACACCAGTAAAATTACTTCAAAGAAGATTTTCCAAACAATACTGCAAAAATAAAGAAAAAATTACCTCTATTGTATAATCAGAAAATTCTTACCAAATCAAATCGCCTCCCTGGCAACGACGCCAAAATGTTGGGTGCAGGAATTACACTTAAGCAAACTCCTAAACACTTAATTTGTCAACCCGGGGGATCCATAAACTTAGAGACGAAGCACAGGCAATGCCAGAGATGGTATGAATCTTCCTAATATAAATCCCTACTTTATTTAAAGGAAATATTGCAGAATCAAATTAAAAAGAGAAAAAGGAAACTTGAACCATCAAAATAATCTAAGACTAGAACAAGAAAGAATGAATTTGCAAGAGGGAATTAAAGATAAAAGGCAATCAATCTAGCTAATTAATGTTTAACTACTGAGTGTGTGTTTTTATTTAGCAGAGACACTAGCAGTCTCATCAGATGGGCCCTTAAACCTGCTCCTTAGAGATTTCCTTCTTGCGCTAATCTGTCCTGCACTATCGCAGTCTGCTTGCACTAGTGCAGGATCAGAGATTTATGCAGAAGGTATAAATGGTGTCTTTACTAAAGGATTTTTTACTTCATGCAAGGGCTTGAACTTTTCCAAGTTCAAAGCACTCAGATCTTGTGGCAAGAAACTAGTTCTTGCACCGGATCAAAGCTTCCTGCACTTTAGCATTTAATTCTTAAAATGAGTGTTTAATTATTGCAAGTGCTATTATACTGTTAAATCAAATTGCACACATAAAAATTAAATGTTTCTGATCTTAAAAAAGTGCAAGAATAAAGAAACAATCAATATATATTTATCCTGTTATAAGCATTTAATGAAAGAAAGAAGATTGCTGAAAATAGACTAAGAAAGCTTGCTGCATCATACCAACGTGCACTGGTGCAGGTTCTTTCCTCCTGCTTGGACCAGGAGGGGAAAACCAATAAAAAAAAAATGTAGAAAAGGAGATATCACACCAACGTCCACTGGTGAAGCGTTATTTCTCCTGCTTAGACCAGGCGGAGGAAAAACCAATCAAACAGAATTGTAGAAAAAGAGATATCACACCAACGTGCACTGGTGCAGGTTTATTTCTCCTGCTTGGACCAGGCAGAGGAAAAGCAATCTGAAATCAAGTGAAGGAAAGGAAATTGTAAGAAAAGGAAATTTATCTACCTCACACAACGGATCCGCTTTTACTAAGACAGGAATGCATGTGCTTAAAATTAAATCACACTTGACAATGCAAACACAATTTACAGGAAAACAGGAAATGGGGTAAACGTGCTGGGTTGGCTGGGCCCTTGCCAACCATCACGTTTCCCTTTTAAATAAAAATGTTTCTTAGTAATTTAATCAATTCATCAACTCAAATACATAAACGCAATTTATGAAACATGAGGCGGAGCTCCCTTTTATTAATTCACTCAGGCAAGTACATACATTAATACATCGTCCAACCCAGATTCGGGCGATAACAAAATACAACAACTTGTTACTGCCTCTCTGGCTGTATCTCTATTCTCTTCTACTATCAAAAACTTAACCTCCTAGTCCTATTTACATTCTACATTATATAGATCTTTTGCCAAAGGCCAAAATAGATCATTCAACCGATTACATAACCAGACACAGAATTTATCTTTTCAAATTTCAAAAGTAGACCGTTAGTAAAAATGGTCGTAGCCAATCTCCAGCTTTTGTCCTTCACAGATTCGGTCTTAGCTACCTTTGGATCGAACTTACTGCCGTGGCTGAAGCTACACAGCAAGAGGCGGTGATCAAGGAGGTTCGGATCTGCTGCAAGGATTTGCTGTCGTGGCTGAAGCAGCTCAAAATGAGGCGGTGATCAAGGAGGTTCAAATCTGTTGCAAGGATTTGTTGTGCTGGCAACGGTGCAAGATCCGATCCTGCACTAGGATTAACAGTCACGGTAAGTACTCTAACTACCAAATAAACATTGGAGATATCGATAAGTTACAAAAAGTATTTAAAAGTAAGAAATCATGTAATAAATAATTAATTAATGCTAAGTTGAATTAAAAATATGAAAAATAAAGTTTATACAAAATATGTCATCGTGCTTGGATTGGTGCAAGATGAGGGTGCATAAAAGAGGTAAAATAGAGGTAAATGGTTATGATTTAGGAAGGGGAAATGGAAAAAAGTGAGAAAATTAGGGGACTAATAGTGGAATACATAGCTCGAAGGAATTATTCCCTACAACCTTGGTGATGGTGTAAGGCCCATATCGAAGCAGGCGAAGCTTGCGGTGGGGTCTAGTGAGGTGCTCCTTGTACAAATGTAGCCACACTTTGTCGCCCACCTGGAATTTGTGTGGCACCCGATGTTGATCATGTCATTGCTTGTACTTAGCATTGGCTCTATCCAATATGTCATGAAACTATTGGCGGATGTGCTGAATGCACTCGATGAAGTTGTTTTCTTTCTTAGCTTCAGACTAGACATGAGTCAAATCAGCCTGAGTAGCTACAAATGGCATGTCTACGTCAATGGTACATAGTGGCTGGAATCCCAAGCCCACCTGAAAGGGGCTGTGGCCAGTTGAGCTGTGGAGAGCCCTATTATAACTCTTTTGTACATAGGGGAGGCTCTCATCCCATGTGCATGCATGCTTTGAACTGTACATGTGCAGAATGTGTAAAATAATCCCGTTGACAACCTCTGTCTGGCCATCATTTTGGGGATGGAAAATTGTGGACTTGGTGAGCTTGGTGTCCAACATTAACAAGAGGCTAGACCAAAATGTGATAAGGAACCTGCTATCCTGATCTAATATGATAGACTGTGGGATCCCATAGTGCACCCACACTCATTCAAAGAAGAGTTTAACAGTGGCTTCTGTTAGCCCCCCTATGAAAATTTTGACAAGAAAATAGGGGGCTAAATTGTTTTTGAGCCTTCAAGGAATGCATTTCCTCTGAAAACACATCATCCTTGAAGTCTCCTTGTGCCTTTTATCCTTTGATAAATTCCCCTCTGCTGATTCCTATTATAAAGCCTCTCTGTTTGTGGAGAAATGCCCAAAGGCCCCCTTTTCCCTCTTATCTCCTCCCCACTTAGCTTCTATTTTGTTTCCCCTTCTATTTCCCTTTTTTACCTTCTCAAATACCCTTTATATCCTTCCCCTACTCTTTGTTGGCCGTATTCACCCTTATTCCCTCTTTCGTTACTCTTCCTTGGCTTCGAAATGCATTAAAATGGGCCAAAACCCTCTTCCCACTTTATAATAGGGCTCAGCCCCTTTCCGCCAGCCCTTTGGCTATTGTCCCCATGTAACCAAGCGCTATGACTGAGCGCTACTCCTTAAAGCGCCCATCGCAAATCACAGATCGCATTTTTGCGTGTTGTGTTTGTTAGATCCATCGCAAATATTTGCGATGCGATCGGATCGCGCCGCAAATATTTGCGATGCGATCGACTGATCGCGTCGTCGCACTTCCCGCCCGTCGCAAATCCTCTATCGCACTTATCGCATATCGCATTCTCCCTCTGATCGCATCTTCCTTCCCATCGCAAGTCTGCCCCATCGCAATATCGCAAGCGCAGATTTATGTGTGGTGCCACTCTCCACCATCGCATTTTCCGCTCTTACGATTTGCGATCTCCGTACCGGGTCCCACCTCCGTGGCTCCACTTCATTATTTTTCTCCGTTTCCATGTGTTATTCGCCCAAACGTTTAGTCTTTGGGTTTTTACACTATTAACCATTTCTCCCGCCGCTCTCCATTATTTTCATTACTCTCAACTGTTCCGCCACCATTCCTCTGGTCTCCGAAGAATTTCTTCGCTACCACCGCCCAGGTTTGCAACAGGTTCATTTTATTATGCGGATAGCGTAGAGAGGCCAGTTCAGCGGCCAAACGAAACAACAGAGACGGATTTGAGGGATTAAAGTTGGTTAATTGAAGATTAAAAATTATAATCCTGCATTCAAAGGAAAAGGGCTCAGTTTGAAGACTAATGAGCACACCAACAAATCATAACCGCGCTACCCAATGGCAGAGTGCTCTTCTCTCAGAAGGACACCTTCCTACAAGAAATCTCCATGCCTCCTCGAGCCCTGAAAAGATTAATTACACTGACTGAAGCCCATTTAAGACAGTCAGGCAGTAGTTATGGAGGTATGGAGCAGCCTTGCAGACTTTCATCCAGTTCATTTATTCCAGAAGGCAGCACAGAGTTCCAGACACCTGTAAAGACTTAAAGAACATATTAGAGGTTAATATTGATCTGACAAAGATCTCCAAAGCAGCCTGCAGAGTACACACAGCGATGCAGATTGCCATTAAGTGGAATGGGCATGAACTCTTTCTCCACTCTGTCTTAATGAGATTCATTTAATATCCATCTACCTCTGTTTCTCTCTTCTCCTATAAGAATTCCAAGAACATATTGTAAAAGGTGGTTGTTGGCTACTGCCGTTGCTGTTAGAGGGATTCAGTTTGATTGTTAGAACAGTCTTGGGAGGGAGTTGCAGAGTAGCTTGTATGTAATAGGCTGGGACGAGAAGTTTGGACTGTATTAGCCATTGAGCTTATTGTACATGACTGGTTTGGCATCAATTAATCAAAGCACATTTCACAAGATCCTGGTCTATTACTATTGGTGATGTTCTTCTTACTTCGTTTATTGCTTTTTCACATTGTTTCATGTTCTTCAAGCTTGCATCAGAAGTTTGGCATAAGATTCACCCTTTTTAGGTGCCTTATGTTGCTGCTCTGCCAGCCCTTAATGTTTTCTGCTCAATGTGTTATCTAATAATGGTTCTTAGTTAATTTAACCAGTGTAGTGGATGTTATTTCCTGCTCTCTGATGTATGAATTGAATGAAGTTGTTATTAGATGTTTCTTTGTAATCTTATCTCTGTTTTCCCCTTGGAGTTGCTAAAGCAGACCTGGAGTTAAATGACCTCTGGTCCGATCTATAAGCTGCCCCTTTGTCCACCTTCGAGAGCTGCCTTTGAGTACGTCCAAGCAGGCCTGGAGTTAAATGACCTCTGACCTGATCTATAGACAGAAAATTGGTTGTCTTTCCTTCTTCCACTTTCTCTCCTTAATGTTCCATTCCACCATCTGCCTAAAATATCCTTTAGTGTAGATGACTTGCCCTTTGAATGCCTTGGCTAGTGGATGCAAGTAATTTCCTTTCATGACTCCATAGCCCAATGGATGGTACTATCTTGGCCTATCCTCTTTGCTGAAGCCTCCTACTGTTTTTTCCCTTTCTCCCATTACTTTCTTAGCATATCATCAGGAAAATGAATTTCCTAGTTTGGGAAATGAGCTTACTGCATTGTTTTGCAGTAACCAAAGAGATAGAGACAAGCGGTGATAACTCTGGTATCCTCTACAAATTATTTCCAAAAGTAACGATAACAGTGCGAGGCCATGACTCATACACAACATGTCACTTCAACAAGTATGGTTGGCCTAATAATACATAAAAAACATCAAGAGGAGCAATGTCACATAATACCTCATCTATGAAGGGCTTGATGCTATAGGGAAGGCGGCACTGCTGGCTGACGCGGAGATCCCATCCTTGGTGAAGCCACCCAATGGTGTATGGATGTGGGTGGGCTGTGGTCGGTAAGCCCAACCGCTTCACAAAATTTTCTGAAATTATTTTCTTTTGGCTCCCATTTTTTACAATAAATTTTAGCGGGGAGCCCTTTACCCACATCTCGAAGTGGAAGAGACGTTCCTCCTCCTCTAGATCTTCCGTTTCCTCCTTCTGGATCTTCGTAATGGTAACAGTGGCATTGGGCTCAGCATCAATAATGTATCTCCCTTTTTCATTCCCTTTTTCAGGTTCTGATTCAGAGTCGGAGGATGCATCTAAGTCATAAGTCCTCATCTCGGCCACTAGTGACTACTTGGCCCAATACTCACTTGTGTTGTGAGTGGAGCTCTTATGGAACTAACACCACTTTCCCGTGTCCTTATTTGGCTTCGCGGTGTTGTTATTTTCTTATGGTTTTGACAGGTTGTATTGGGCTGCCATGCCTTGGCTTTGTCCTTTGTTCTGTAGTTTGGGGGCACCTTTCCCTTGCTTTTCATTCACAGATCCAAAGTCTCACTTCTTTTGTTTGAATTTATGCTCAATCTTGGCAGCATATCTGTGTGCCATACCAAGAGAGGAGATGTCAAGGAACTCCATTTTATCCTAAATGTATCTATGCAGACAATTGTGATACTTTAGCACCAGATGTTTCTCTGAATATTTGATACCCAACTTTGTGCGCAGGGCATGGGACAGCTTCTTCAGCTCATGCACATCTTTATCCCTTTATTTCCGCAATGTGGTCCATTGTATGTATTTGTCCTCATAGCTCCCCATAGGATATTATTGTTCCTTGATGGCATCTTAGAAATAATTCCAAGTGGGAACGATTGATAACATAGAGGGTTTTGTCTCATCATTTTTCTCATAGTAGGTTTCCCACTAGTCCTTGACATGGGGGGTGGCTTTAAGGAGTGAAAAAATAATCTTCTCCTAGTCGGAAAAGTCATGAACTGAGAAATATCCTTCTAATAGATTCAACCATATATCTATGGCATTTGCATCTATTTGACCCTCAAATATGGGAATGTCAAAATTTACTTGTACCTTAAAGGGAGTCGCACCTCCAAAGTGGCTGATGGATGCAGATGCGCCACTGGTGGGCAGTCGTTGAAGGATCTAGGAAACGTTATCCATCATCACGTTCCTTTGTTTTTCGAGGACCTCCTCGAGAAATATTTTGATAAGATCTCCTGATCCCTCATATTTATTTTCATCCCCCATGGGTGACCATCAGAGTTTGCGAGGCTGATCTTGCAAAGGTTCCACCAGATTGAGCCCTAACTCCTTCTACACCGACCTTGTTGGGGACATGCAAAGAAGGATCGAGAAAAAGCAGACCGCTCTGATACCACTGATCCAGATTTATGTAGGAACACAATAGAATACACATATAACCATAAATACAAAGATGCAGTGGAAATAACACTTCATTTAATTAATATCAAAGAACTGAAATTTGCTTACAGAAATAATGGAAATAAACTAGCTAGGGCGTTGGTAGCTTATCTCTAAGTAGAGATGTGGTGGCTACAAGCCTTTGAACTATGTTACAATGAGGCTCGAGGGCCTATTATTATTTAGAAACAATGTAAAACCCTAAACATCCAAAACCCTAACCCTAGGAAATGAAGCGCCAAAACTATGGGCCCTATTTGGGTAAATTAGTGTTTCAACTTCCAGGGGACGTAACTTTGGCATACATTCTTCATTTAACATGCTCAATACCTCATTAGAAAGATATATCCGAGGAATAAAACTTTTTTTGTGAGAAAAATTGGTCCATGGCCCCATGTTTCTCCTGGTTTTCCAAAAAAACGTCGTTTAGGGCCTCAAAACGGCTCCGGAAGTTCAGGACCCGAAAAACTACTAAAAATAGTAAGTCGTGCCGAAACTAAAAAATTGAAAGAGACAATGGTGGGGCCCTAAGTGGAATAGGCGGGTGGTCACCAATATCCACTTGAATCATTCCTCCCCCTTTAGGAAGCAATGGTCCCCATTGTGTTAAGTTCCTCCATGAGATGAGGAAACTTCTACTGAACTTGGACCTTGGTGAACCACTTGCCTTGGTGCAAGAGTTGGCTAGCTTTGAAAACCCAATACAGTTGGATCTTCTGTTGGTGAGTGTTCTTGATTTGCATGTCCATGATACAATCTGTGGTGGCCTGTTCCATGCAGTCTGGGTTTAACTCTGTTGGTGTGAGTTGTTTTTCAATGTCAGAGGTGTCTAGTAGAGGTGGGAAATAGGGACAAAGGCGGTCCACATTGAATACTAGGTGCAAACCAAGGAATGGTGAAATACTGAGCTTGAAGGCATTGTTCCCTACAGCCTTGGTGATGGTGCAAGGCCCATATCATAGCGGGCGAAGCTTGTGGTGGGGTCCAATGAGGCGCTCCTTCTGCAAATGTAGCCACAGTTTTTTTTCTCACCTGGAAGTTGTGTGGCACCCGATGTTGATCATGTCGTTGCTTGTACATAGCATTGGCTCTGTCCAATATTTCATGAATCTATTGGTGGATATGTTGAATGCGCTCAATGAAGTTGTTTTCTTTCTCAATTTCAGACTAGACATGAGCCAAATCGGCCTCAATAGCTACAAATGGCATGGCTATGTCAATGGGACATAGTGGTTGGAATCCCTTGCCCACCTGAAAGGGACTATGGCTAGTTGAGCTCTACAGAGCCTGGTTATAACTGTGTTGTACATAGGGGAGGCTCTCATCTCATGTGCATGGATGCTTTGAATTGTACATGCACAAAATGTGTAAAATCATCTTGTTGACGACCTCTGTTTGGCCATTAGTTTGGGGATGGAAAGCTGTGGACTTGGTTTCCATCATTGAACAGAGGCTAGACAAAAATGTGCTAAGGATCCAACTATCCTGATCTAATATAATATACTATGGTATCCCAAAGTGCACCCACACTTGTTCAAAGAAGAGTTTAGCAGTGGATTTTGCTGGGATATTCTTCTTACAGGCCGCCATAATTTTCATCTTTGAGAATCTATCGATGACCACGAAAAAACAGTCGTTTCCGTGCTTAATAGAAGGAAGGCCCAAAATGTAATCCATGGATATGGATTCCCAAGGTCGACTAGGGGTAGGTAGCAGATTATAGAAGCTTTGCTTCTTGATGGTTAGTTTGGCAATGGCACAAGCAGTGAAGGATCTGATGTACTTCCCGACATCCTGTCGAGGGTTTGACCAATAGAAATATTTCTGCAGTATTGCCACTGTTTTCTCAACCCCAAAATCCCCAATGACTTGACTGTAGTGTGCTTCCCATATCATCTTGGCATGCTCACTTGAAGGAACACAAAGGTGTCCAAGGTGACATAAAAGTGCATCTTTGAGATGAAAATTTGGAACTTGCGTACCCCCCAAGATTTCCTTGTATGTGTGGCCTAATTCTAGGTCGCTCTCATAGAGAAGTGACCAATCAGAAGTCTCATGCCCACAAGAGTTCAGAATGGTGGTTAGCGCCATGATTTGTGGTCGGCTAAGGGAGTCTGAAAAATTATTTGTGCTACACTTCTTGTACTTGATGTTCAAATGAAACTGTTGCAAATATGTGGACCACTTCTTATGGCAATCATTCTGCAACTTCCCTTGTGTCTGTATGAACTATAGGAGCTGGTGGTATGTGTGGATGATTGTTTCCTTCCCCAAAATGTAATGCTTCCATTGTCGACAAGCTTCCACAATGGAATACATTTCTTTGTCATAAGTGGGATACTTGCAAACTGTGTCGGACAATGTCTCACTGTGATATGCCACTGGATGTCCCTGTTGAGTAAGAATTGCCCCAATAGCATAGTCAGGCATCTGTCTCGATCTCAAATGGTTGTTGCAAGTATGGTAATTTGAGCACTGGGGTAGTACATAAGCGATTTTTCAATTCTATGAACACCTTCTGTTGATATTCCGACCAGAAGTATTTTTCTTTCACTCCTCCCTTAGTGCCAAGTGATATGAGAGAATCCCAACAAGAACCTGTGGTAGAAATTAGCAAGACCCAGAAAGCTATGAAGCTCTATTATTGTGGTTGGTGCTAGCCAATTCTGAATGACTTGGATCTTGGTTGGATCCACATGCACCCCCGTTTGATCAATAATGTATCCCAGATATTGAACCTGGGTCATGCCAAAAGTTCACTTCTCCAAATTGGCACACAACTTGTGTTGCCGCAGTGTTTGGAGGACTTGTCGGATGTGGTGGAGGTGATCTTCCCAAGTTTGGCTGAAGATTAAAATGTCATTCAAGTACACCACTACAAATAAGTTGATTAATGGCCACAATATGTCATCCATCAACCTCATGAAGGTTGCGGGAGCATTCATCAACCCGAAAGGCATGACCAGCCATTCGAAAAGGCCCTCCTTGGCCTTAAAGGCAGTCTTCCACACATCAGAGGGTTAGCTTGGTACCTGGTGATATCCAGACTTCAAGTCGATCTTGCTGAAATATTTTTCCACTTTGAGCTGGTCTAGAAGGCCATCAATCTATGGGATCAGGTACCTATTATAGACAGTGATCTTGTTCAGCGCCCGATAGTCAATACAGAGTCTCCACATCCCATCCTTATTCTGTACCAACACGATCGAGCTCACATAGGGCGATGAACTTGGCCAAATGTGACCTTTCTACATCAGCTACTGAATTTGCCTCTTTATTTCATCGTTCTCCAGAACAGAGCGTCGATATATCATTCCATTGGGTAGTGGTGCACCCGGGGTCAGATCAATGGGGTGCTTGACCTGACAGTGGAGAGGAACCCCTGTGGGTGAGGTGAAGATGTACACGTACTCCTCCACAAACTTGTCCATTTTTTTTTTCGTGTAGAGGATCCCTATCTGGAGGTCATGGCCATAGTCTTCTTCTTGCCCTAGGGGCGAATCATCAAAAAAACAAATTTCCTGGTTTTAGAAATGAGCTTACTGCATTATTTTGCAGTAACCAAATAGATAGTGGCAGGTGGTGGTACCTTTGGTATCATGTAAAAATTATTTCCCAAAGTAACAATAACAGTGCGAGGCCAGGACTCATACACAAAATGTCACTTCCACACATATGGTTGGCCTAATAATACGTTAGAAACATCAAGAGGATCAATGTCACATAATACCTCATCTGTGAAGGGCTTGATGCTATAGGGAAGGCAGCGCTGCTAGCTAACGCGGAGATCCCATCCTTAGTGAAGCCACTCGATGGTGTATGGTTGTGCGTGAGTTGTGGTGGGTTGTCCCAACCGCTTCACTACATTTTCTGAAATGAGGTTCTTTTGGCTCCCATCGTTGACAATGAACTATAGCAGGAGCCCTTTACCCACATCTGGGAGTGGAAGAGACATTCCTCCTCCTCTGGATCTTTCGGTTCCTCCTTCTGGATCTTCACAGTGGCAACAGTGGCGTTGGGCTCCACATCAATAATATGTTTCCCTTTGTCATTCCCCTTGTCAATTTCTAATTCATAGTTAGAACATGCATCTAACTCAGAAGCCCTCATCTTGGCAACCAGCAAGTACTTGGTCTGACACTCCCTTTTGTTGTGAGTGGAGCTCTTATGGAACTCACACCACTTTCCCATGTCCTTATTTGGATTCACGGTGTTGTTATTTGCTTGTGGCTTTGACAGGTTTTCTTGGGCTGCCATGCCTTGGATTTGTCCTTTTTTCTGCAGTTTGGGGGCACCTTTGCCTTCCTTTTGATTCGCAGATCCAAAGTATCGCTTCTTCTATTTGAATTTTTGCTCAATATTGGCATCACATCGGTATGTCGTACCAAGCTAGGAGATGTCGAGGAACTCCATTTCCTCCAGAATGTATCTATGCACACAACTATGATACTTTAGCACCAAATTTTTGTCTAAATCTTTGATAGCCAACTTTGTGCGCAAGGTATGGAACAAATTCATTAGCTCATGCACATCTTGATCCCTTTGTTGACACAATGTGTTCCATTGTATGTACTTGTCCTCATAGCTCCCCACGGGAGAGTATTATTCCATGATGGCGTCTCGGAAAGAATTCCAGGTGGGTACGGCTGAGAACAGAGAGGGTTCTGTCTTGTCCTTTTTCTCACAGTAGGTTTTCCACCATTCCTTGACATGGGGGGTAGCTTTGAGGAGTGCAAATATATTCTTCTCCTGGTCGGAAAAGTCATGAACCGAGAAATATCCTTCTAATAGATTCTACCATATATCTACATCATCTACATCTATTTGAAACTCAAATTACTTGTACAAGTTAAACGGAGTCGTGCCTCCAGAGTGGGTGTTGGATGAGTATGCGTCGTCGATGGGTAGTCGTTGAAGGACCTGGGCAAAGTTATCCATCATCACATTTCTTTGTTTTTTGAGGGCCTCCTCGAGAAATATTTTGATAGGATATCCTTCTCCCTCATCTTTGTTTTCGTCCCCCATGGATGGTCATTGGGGTTTGCGAGGCTGATCTTGCAAAGGTTCCACCAGATCGAGCCCTAACTCCTTATACCCCGACCTCGTTGGCGGCATGAAAAGAAGGATCGAGAAAAATAAGACTACTTTGAGACCACTGATCCGGATTTATGTAGGAATTTAATAGAATACACATATAACCATAAATACAAATATGCAGTAGAAGTAACACTTCATTCAATTAATATCAAAGAATTGAATTTTTCTTACAGACAGAATGGAAATAAACTAGCTAGGGCACTTGTAGCTTATCTCTGAGAATATATGTGGCAGTTACGGGCCTATGAAATGTGTTACAATGAGGCTCGAGGGCCTATTTATTATTTGGGATCAACGGAAAATCCTAAACATCCAAAACCCTAACCCTAGCAGATGAAGCGCCAAAACTACGGGCCGTGTTTGGGTAAATTGGGGTTTCAAATTCATGGGGATGTAACTTTGGCATACGATCTCCGTTTAATGTGCTCAATACCTCGTTAGAAATATCTATCAGAGTACTACAACTTTCAATGTGAGAATTTTTTTTCCAAGGATCCATGTTGCTCCCGGTTTTTCCAAAAAACTTCGTTTAGGGCCTCAAAACGGCCCCGGAAGTCCAGGACCCGAAAAATGCTAAAAATAGTAAGTCGTGCCGAAAATGAAAAAATGAAAGAGACAATGGTGGCGCCCCAAGTGGAATAGGCGGGTGGCCACCAATATCCACCTGGATCATTTCTCCCCCCTTAGGAAGCAATGTTCCCCATTGCGTTGAGTTCCTCCATGAGATGGGGAAACTTCTGCTGAACTTGGTCCCTGGTATAATCTGTGGTGGCCTGTTCCATTCAGTTTCGGTTTAACTCTGTTGGTGTGAGTTGTTCTGCAATGTCAGAGGTGTCCAGTAGAGGTGGGAAGTAGGGACGAAGGCAGTCCACATTGAATACTTGGTGTAGACCAAGGAATGGTGGAATACTCAGCTTGAAGGCATTGTTCCCTACAACCTTGGTGATGGTGTAACGCCCATATCAGAGTGGTAAAAACTTGTGGTGGGGTCCAGTGAGGCACTCCTGTAAATGTAGCCACACTTTGTCGCCGACTTGGAAGTTGTGTGGCACCCGATGTTGATCATGTCGTTGCTTGCACTTAGCATTGGATCTGTCCAATATTTCATGAACATATTGGAATTTTTTCTAAGTGCGCTCGATGAAGCTATTTTCTTTGTCAGCTTTAGATTGGACATGAGCTGAATCGACCTGAGTAGCTGAAAATGGCATGGCTACGTCAATGGGACATAGTGGCTGGAATCCCCATCCCGCCTGAAAGGGGTTGTGGCTAGTTGAGCCATGGAGAGCCTAGTTATAACTGCATTGTACATAGGGGAGGCTTTCATCCCATCTGTGTGGATGCTTTGAATTGTACATGCACAGAATGTGTAAAAGCATCCCGTTGACGACCTCTGTTTGGCCATCAGTTTGGGGATGGAAAGATGTGGACTTGGTGAGCTTGGTGTCCGGCATTGACTAGAGGTTGGACCAAAATGTGCTAAGCAACCTGTTGTCCTGATATGATATGATAAACTGTGGGATCCCAAATTGCACCCACACTTGTTCAAAGAAGAGTTTAGCAGTGGCTCCTCCTGTGATATTCTTCTTGCAGGTTGCCTTAATTTCCATCTTCAAGAATCTATCGACGACCATGAAAACACAGTTGTTTCCATGCTTAGTAGAAAGAAGGCCTGACATGTCATCCATGGAGATGGATTCCCAAGGTCGACTAGGGGTAGGTAGCAGAGTACAGAGGCCTTGCTTCTTGGTGGTCAGTTTGGCAATGGCGCAAGCAGTGCAGGATCTGATGTACTTCCCGACATCTTGCCGAAGGTTCGTCCAATAGAAATACTTCTGCAGTACTGCCACTATTTTCTCGACCCCGAAATTCCCAAGGACTCGAATATAGTGTGCTTCCCATATCATCTTGGCACGCTCGCTTGAAGGAACACAAAGGTGTCCTAGGTGACATAAAAGTGCATCTTGGAGGTGAAAATTTGGAACTTGTGTACCCCCCCAAGAGTGCCTTGTATGTGTGGTCGAATTCTGGGTTGCTCTCATAAAGAAGCGGCCAATCAGAAGTTTCGTGCCCACAAGAGTTGAGAACGGTGGTTAGCGCCATGATCGGTGGTCGGCTGAGGCAGTCTGCAAAATTATTGGTGCTACCCTTCTTGTACTTGATTTTCAACTGAAACTGTTGCAGATATGTGGACCAATTTTGATGGCGATCGTTCTGCAACTTCCCTTGTGTCTGTATGAACTGCAAGAGCCGGTGGTTTGTGTGGATGATTGTTTCCATCCCCAAAATGTAATTCTTCCATTGTCGAGAAGCTTGCACAATGGAATACATTTCTTTGTCATAAGTTGGATACTTGCGAACTGTGTCGGAAAATATCTCATTGTGATATGCCACTAGATGTCCCTATTGAGTAAGAACTGCCCCAATAGAATAGTCAGAGGCATATGTCTCAATCTCAAATGGTTGTTGCAAGTATGGTAATGTGAGCACTGGTGTAGAATAGCGAAAATTTTTCGATTCTATGAACACATTCTGTTGAGATTCCGACCAAAATAATTTTTCTTTCGCTCCTCCCTTGGTGACTTGACTCAAGGGCCAAGTGATATGAGAGAATCCCAACACAAACCTACGATAGAAATTAGAAATACCCATAAAGCTACAAAGCTCTATTATAGTGGTTGGGTTTTGCCAATACCAAATGAATTGGATCTTCGTTGGATCCACATGCACCACCCTTTCATCAATAATGTATCCCAGATATTGAACCTGGGTCATGCCAAAAGTGCACTTATTCAAATTGGGACACAACTTGTGTTGTTGTAGTGTTTGGAGGACTTTTCAGATGTGGTGAAGGTTCTCTTCCCAAGTCTGGCTAAAGATCAAAAATTCATCCAAGTACACCACTACAAATGAGTTGGAGAATGGCTACAAGATGTCATCCAACAACCTCATGAAGGTTGCGGGAGCATTCGTTGACTCGAAAGGCATGAATAGCCATTCGAAAAGGCCCTCCTTGGATTTGAAAGAAGTCTTCCACACATCGGAGGGTTCGATTGGTACCTGGTGATACCCAGATTTCAAGTCGATCTTGCTGAAATATTTCACCCCTTTTAGTTGGTCCAGAAGGTCATCAATCTGTGGGATCGGGTACCTATTCCGGACAATGATCTTGTTCAGCTTCTGATATTCAATACAAATTCTCCATATCCCATCCTTCTTCTGTACCAACATGATCGGGCTCCCTTAGGGCGATGGAATTGGACGAATGTGACCTTTCTGCAGCAGCTTCTAAATTTTCCTCTTGATTTCATCATTCTCCAAAATAGAGCACCGATATATTGGTCCATTAGGTAGTGGCACACCTGGGGTCAGATAAATGGGGTGCTTGACCTGACAGTGCAGGGGAACCCCTATGGGTGAGGTGAAGATTCCCCCGTACTCCTCCACAACCTTGTCCATTTTTGGTTGTCATGCAGAGGAGCCCTATCTAGAGGTCGAGGCCACAGTCTTCTTCTTGCCCTGGGGGCGGGTCATTAGGAAAATGAATTTCCTAGTTTGGGAAATGAGCTTACAGCATTGTTTTGCAGTAACCAAAGAGATAGCGGTAGGCGGTGGTACCTCTAGTATCTTGTAAAACTTATTTCCCAAAGTAACAATAACAGTGCGAGGCCAGAACTCATACACAGCACGTCGCTTCCATAAGTATGGTTGGCCTAATAATACATCAGAAACATCAAGAGGAGCAATGTCACATAATACCTCATTCGTGAAGGGCTTGATGCTATAGGGAAGGTGACACTGCTAGTTGACGCGGAGATCTCGTTCTTGGTGAAGCCACTCGATGGTGTATGGTTGTGGGTGGGTTGTGGCCAGCAAGTCCAACCGCTTCACAAAGTATTCTGAAATGAGGTTATTTTGGCTCCCATTATCGACAATGAACTGTAGTGGGGATCCCTTTACCCACATCGGGGAGTGGAAGAGACGTTCATCCTCCTCTGGATATTCTGGTTCCTCCTTTTGGATCTTTGCAGTGGAAACTGTGGCGTTGGGCTCTGCATCAATAATCTATCTCCCTTTGTCATTCCATTTTTCAGGTTCTAATTTAGATTCAAAGCATGCATCTGACTAAGAAGCCCTCATCTCGGCCACCAGTGACTGCTTGGCCCGAAACTCACTTGTGTTGTGAGTGGATATCTTATGGAACTCACACCACTTTCCCGTGTCCTTATTTGGCTTCGCGGTGTTGTTATTTTCTTGTGGCTTTGACAGGTTGTCTTGGGCTGCCATGCCTTGGCTTTACCCTTTGTTATGTAGTTTGGGGGCACCTTTCCCTTGCTTTTGATTCTCTCGCTTCTTCTGTTTTGATTTCTACTCAATCTTGGTAGCATACTGGTAATTCATACCAAGCGAGGAGATGTCGAGGAGCTCCATTTCATCCTAAATGTATCTGTGCAAACAACTATGATACTTTAGCAACAGATGTTTCTCAGAATGTTTGATACCCAAATTTGTGCGCAAGGTATGGAATAGATTCGTCAGCTCATGCACATCTTGATCCCTTTGTTGCCGCAACATGGTCCATTGTATGTACTTGTCCTCATATCTCCCCACGGGATAGTATTATTCCTTAATGGTGTCCTGGAAAGAATTCCAAGTGGGTATGGTTGAGAAGAGGGAGGGTTCTGTCTCGTCCTTTTTCTCACAGTAGGTTTCCCAATAGACCTTGACATGGGGGGTAGCTCTGAGGAGTGCAAAAATAATCTTCTCCCAGTCAAAAAAGTCATGAACCAAGAAATATCCTTCCAATAGTTTCAACCATCTGTCTACGGCATCTGCATCTATTTGAGCCTCAAATATGGGAATGTCAAAATTTATGTGTACCTTAAAGGGACTCGCGCCTCCAGAGTGGCTGCTAGATGCAGATACGCTGTCGATGGGCAATCGTTGAAGGATCTAGGCAAAGTTATCCATCATCGCGTTCCATTGTTTTTCGAGGGCCTCCTCGAGCAATATTTTGATAGGATCTCCTGCTCTCTCATATTTCTTTTCATCCCACATGGGAAGTCATCGAGGTTTGTAGGGTCGATCTTTCAAAGGTTCCACTAGATCGAGCCCTAACTCCTTATACCCCAACCTCGTTGGGGACATGAAAAGAAGGATTGGGAAAAAACCGACCTCTCTGATACCACTGATCTGGATTTATGAAGGAACACAATAGAATACACATATAACCATAAATACAAAGATGCAGTGGAAATAACACTTCATTTCATTAATATCAAAGAACTGAAATTTGCTTACAGATAGAATGGAAATAAACTAGCTAGGGCGCTGGTAGCTTATCTTTGAGAAGAGATGTGGCCGCTACAGGCCTCTGAATTGTGTTACAATGATGCTTGAGTGCCTATTAATTATTTAGAAACAATGGAAAACCCTAAACATCCAAAACCCTAACCCTAGGATATGAAGCGCCAAAAATATAGGCCCTGTTTGGGTAAATTGGTGTTTCAACTTCCTAGGGACATAACTTTGGCATACGATCTCCGTTTGACGTGCTCAATGCCTCGTTAGAAATATCTATCCGAGGAATACAACTTTTGATGTGAGCAACATTGGTCCATGAACCCATGTTTCTCTCGGTTTTCCCAAAAAAAGTCGTTTAGGGCCTCAAAATGGATCCGAAAGTTTAGGACCTAAAAAACTGCTAAAAATAGTAATTCGTGCCGAAATTGAAAAACTAAAAGAGACAATGGTGGGTCCCCAAGTGGAATAGGCAGGTGGCCACCAATATCCACATGGATCATCATTACTATAAATATTAAATAGATAAAAACAATCAACAATGGTTAAGCACGTTATGTGAAATAATATGGTTGCCAAAGGTTTTGAATAATTGGTTGTTACTGAGTATAGGAATCATTTTGTTATCATTCTTATTAGAAAAAGGGCCCCATTTTAGGATAATGGTTGGCCCAACAAGTAGTAAAGAGTGTATTAAGTCAGGAAGCAATCATAATGATATGTATCTCCCTATGCAATGCTAGGTCCCTATAATACTAGTGTATCCCCTTATTGTTATTGTTTTGTAACCACCTTATTGTTACTGTTGTGCCCATATGGTCCTCATATTGTTATTATTGTGCCCCATAGAAGCCCACTATTGTTATTGGTGTGCCTTTACATTGTTATTGCTATGTCGGCTAGGATTATATTGTGACCCCTTGTATTCCTATATATAGAAAGGAGGTTTTGTCATTCGTATCATCCAAGAATTTTTCATTTATGTAATTTAAAGGAGGTTTCTTACTAGAAGAGGTTGATTTCTAAGTCATTGATCTATCTTTTCTTCTATTTGTGAGCTGGTTTCATAAAATCTGGTATCTAAGCTTTGGATTCGAGTTTTGCTCATGCAAACAGGTCATCTTGGCATTTTAGCTGTAAATTTTTTTCCACGAATATTAAGAAGTTGAAAAAAATAAAAATTTGAGATGAAATCCATAGGAATTTCGTGTAAAAATTTCAGATCTTGGTTCGCTATATTTTAGGAGATATGATCTAAGTAAGTTAGGGTTTTCACAGGATTCATATTTTCATCTCAAACAGGTGGCCGAGGGAAAATTGTCAAAACTTTCGTTTCAGACATCAAATTGGAATTTTGTAAAATGTGGCTGAAATTTTACAAAATGTGGTTTATTTTTTATCAATTTAAGAGCCAAAGGTTGAAACAGTGACATGTGTCATGCCGTACAATTTCCCTCTACTGAACTAGTCCATAATTAGGTCATTGTGGGAGA
This sequence comes from Pinus albicaulis, assembly GCA_034641835.2. Lineage (NCBI taxonomy): Eukaryota > Viridiplantae > Streptophyta > Pinopsida > Pinales > Pinaceae > Pinus > Pinus albicaulis. The sequence continues at coordinate 1,721,075,374 of CM076580.1, forward strand.
TCGGGCATAACTTTAACTTGAAGAATCCAAATTAGGTCTTACCTATGGCATTGGAAAGAAAAATCATAGGGATACTACAGGATCGAAGATCAAACCTTGGGGATATGAAATTATATAGATACATTAGTTTCAATATCAAGCTCCTCAAAAGAAAGAAAAATGTGTGTATTCTTTTTTTTAAATTTCATAAGTCTTGTTTGAAAAATCAGTTTGAAGTGATTCCAAGGGCATATTGAAGCATAGATATTAGTATTGAGTTCTAAAATGCCCCCCAAAAATTATTCCACGCCCATTAATCCCTCATAAGGCACTACTATGAATCATGAAGAGGAAGAAGTGCAACATGATATATCAAAATTACGAGACCAAGTGCAACAAATTTTTCTCTCATCAATAGTAACAAAACAGTGAAATGGAAGCTAAGATGGATGGTTTGAAGAAAGACATGGATGGATTGAAGTAAGGCATGGAAGCTAAGATGGATGGTTTGAAGAATGGCGTGGAAGGTAAGATTGATGATATACAAGAAAAACTGAAAGGCAACATGGAAGACATGAAGAATGACATGGAATGTTTGAAGGAAGGTTTGACAAAGCTGCTACAATAAATGATTCATAATGGCGAAATGGTAGTAGATGAAACTTATGATGAGAAAAAAAAAATATTAATCATGATTTCATAGACTCAAATTTTGGATTTAAGACCCACCATATACCAAATATAGATATGAGGAAGTTTGATGGCAAGGATTTGGTAACATGGATATTATAGATGGAGCAATATTTTGATCTCCATAATGTGAAAAACACACAAAAGGTATGCATTGCAACTTTATATTTTGAAAAAAATACATTTGTATGGTATCAATGGCTCTACTCTCAAAAAAAAATTGTCACTTGGTCAATTTTTACAGAGGAAATGGTAACACATTATGAGGATACAAAGAGAAACACCTTCTTTAGCCAATTGATAAATCTCAAACAAAAGGGTTCGATGTTGGAGAACATTGAGGACTTCCAAAAATTGAATATAAGGGTAACTGATATTCGAGAGGAACACATGATTGATGTCTTCATAGCACTTTAAAGGATAACATCCAACATGAGGTTCACCTTTGGGAACCTAATTCATTGGAGAAGGCATTCAGGTAGGAAAGAAAAATTGGAAGCAAAATTATGGCAACAAGGAAGCCTACCACTCACAACTATAAACATGGAAGTGTTGCTACTACTAGAATTCCACAACCTACAAGTTTTACACCACAACAATTGGAAGAAAAAAGAGCAAAAGGGCTTTGCTACATTTTTTATAACAAATATACTAAAGGTCATAAGTGTTCTAAGAAGAAATTATTTTACATAGATTGTGAAGAGGAGGAAGAAAAGGAACAAGAAAATTGAAAAGAAGAGAATATACACTAGGAATGAGCCCTAGAGGAAGAAGAAATTAATCCGACCATATTTTGTAATGCATTGGTAGGAATTACCACTCCTCAAACTCTCAATATAGAAGGACATATCAAGGAGAAAAATGTAATAGTGTTGATTGATTCAAGTTGTACCCATAATTTTATTCATTGTAAGGTAGCCAGGGAATTGAATTACTTCCTATAACCAACACGAGAGTGTCAAGTGATGGTTGCAAATGGAGGAACTATAAATTTCTGTCGAAAGTGCCATAATATCAAAATAACCATGGGGGAATATGTATTGAATAGTCCAATTCTCTCCATCCTAATGGGTTTTGTTGATGTTATATTAGGAGTGCAATGGTTACAATCTTTGGAGATAGTAGCTTTTAATTTTTAAGAAATTTCCTTGAAGTTATTTTAGGAATAAAAGGAAGTTGAATTATGGGGTATCACGAGGAAGCCAGGAAATATAATCAGCTCTAATGTCATGAAAAATCTTCTAAAGAAATATCAATGAGGCGTAATTGCACAATTATGCTCACTATAGGTTCAAACATCAAAATAATCTATTTCTCTAGATCTCCAAAAAGTCTTGAACAATCATTCCAAGGTATTTGAGACTTCCAAAGGACTCCGCCTATTCATGATCATGATCATGTTATTTATTTGATTCCAAGAAGTGTTACTCCAAACATATAGCCTTAAACATATCCTTATTCTCAAAAGAGTGAGATTGAACTAAATGCTAGAGGCTAGTATAATTCAACCTAGTCAAACTTATTTCTCTGCTCTAGTAGTATTGGTGGAAAAGAAGAATGGATATTGGCGTATGTGTCCTGATTTTAGGGAGTTCAACAAGCTTACTGTTACACAAAATTTTTTCACTGTCCCTGAAATCCTCATCCCACACATTGGAGGATCATTTCTGTGACTAATAAGAAGTGTCATGCCTTGCAGAGACCATCATTGCATCCCTTTCCATGAGGAGAACATTCCTTCTATCGACAATTTCCTGAGCAGACCATCAGAAACACATGTTTTTGGGTTGGCACTGGTAGAAATTTATGCCCTCGCGCCAATGAGGAAGATTAACACTGGTCCCCACACCCATTGGCGATCTGTCCTAGTGAGCTACCCGCAGCAAGATTTTTTTGGAATGTTTTTTAAATATAGAGGCAAATTTTCCATGCTAACAACTTCGTGGGAGAGTTAGCTTGGGTGGTTCGACTGAATAACTACGAACACCCTCCTTTGGCCTCTTGTTTCTACCTTTTGAGGAAACCTCCCAAAGGATAAGACCTCCCTTCCACCATTGTAGAGATCCCAACCTCCTCCTCTCCCTCTATAAATAAAGCTATATCCCATTGAAACACTAGCTGAACAATTATAGCTGAATGGCTAAACATTTTGCTAGGGAGATAAAATAGAGAAAGAGACCTTTTTCGAGAGAGAGATTAGGCTTCTGTCCTCACCTTGTCCCAATTCCCCGATGATCCTTCAATATGCGCTTCGACTGACTAGTTAACTACGAATGCAATTATTGTCTTGTATGTTGCTCTTGTCTTTGATATTCATGTAGGAATACGGGTACCATTGCTGAAGGACTGCGACTTGTCAGGACAGAGATCAAGAGGCCGCCACTACTATAGCTATGACAATCACGTTGGACTCTAGGTAGGATAGTCTATCCCAACCTATTTCATTCGTTAGCTAGGAACCTACACATTAGCTTGTTCCCTTGTTGCTACACCCACTCTATGGCTAGAGGGATCATCTTTGTTAGCAGAGAGGATTTACCTTACCAACAAGTTGGTGACTCATTGGAAAGGTGAGTTTTTCGTCTCCTTGCCCATTGGGAATTTTCCTGTTCGAGTCGACTTCGGTCGTTTGATTGATTGTCTGTCTTTTTTGGCTTGCTTGACTATTTGGAATTCTCCTGTTCAGCTCCAAAGTTTCAATATTGACCTCTAATCAATGGTTTTTTCCTTTTCCCATAGTTATCTGGCTTGGCGCGGGTTTGCTTTGAACAGTCGTGCTAGTTGGCGCTTGTTGATTTTGTCTCAGTAGTGCCAACCCCTATTTGGCATGGATTACTGCCTCACAGTGGCACCGAATCTTGTAGGATTTGGTTTGACCTTTTTCCTGAATTCTTGGTTAGTTGTGCTTGACTCTGGGTTGTTTATTTGATTTGCAATTGGTCTTTTGGAATTCTTTTGACTGCTATAGGCTTGCTCTTCTTAGCTGTTTGTTTATTCTCTCATTGGTGCAGTTTGTAGCCCTAGGGTTTCTAGGTGTCTTTTACTCACTGAGCCTTCTGATTGAAGTTCGAGTCTTTTGATTATTGTCAGTTCGATTCCACGATCAATTGTGTTAGCCTTTCTTGATCCTTTGTGTTTTGGTTTGTCGAATGATTACTTTCGTTTTTGTTTGAATCTCCAGTTTGTCACTTTGAGCATAGATCACATTTCTCGTCTGGGTTGAAAGCTTTCTATTTGTTTGAAAGAGTGCATCATTGGTTTGAGTATGTTTTTATGTCTGTATTTCTTTTGAATTATTCATTTTAAGATATGTACATTCGTAATGCTCCAAAATAGTGTTCGCTTTGATTTTTGAATGTAATTAGTACATTGTGTGCTTCATTCATTCAAAAAAAGAAAAAAAAAATTGCATTATTTCATTTGCATCGAAAATGAAAAGTTCTTTTGCATAACTAGCACTTGATGAACTAGGAAACAGTTTTTTATTTTTCATTTTTTTGTATTAGATGCATTAGTGGACTTCTTCATATGATTTCATTGTTTGATAATTTTTGAAAGATCTCTATCCTTCTCTTATTTAGCATTCATCGGACTCAAAATGGTGTTGTTTTTCATATAGTGTGCATTTAGGAAATTTGAGACCAAATTCAGTAGGGCCTTGAAACTAAAACATTAATTCAAGATAAACTTTAAAGTTTATTCAATTAATCTAAGGAAGCATTGGAACCTAACACAAACATTTTTAGAGGTCTAGGCTAGTGAAATGTGTCGGCGTCGTTAAACCTAGTAGCTGTCATTCGCCACGTGGCTTTAGACAGTGCTAATATGGACTTGTTCTCCCCGTACCGTCACGTATATAAAGGGAGACCCTCAAAGGTTGCAATCCTTTATCCATAGGAAGCCGAGTTTGCTACCCTATAACCGTGATATACCGAACACAACATTCAGGGAGACTACCTGCACATACGTCAAGTCCTTGGTCATTTCTCTTTCATTTGATCACTAAGGTGTACATAGAAGTTCATAGAAACTTGGTACACCCTCTTGCTTAGATTACCTGAGTAGTCATTTTGATCTTTCTGTGACCCTATAAAAGTGAAAATACCATCAAGCTCTTGTCCTTTCATGCTCGTTTCAACCTGAAAGTGATAGAGTCACCTTTTGTCTATTTCTCGACTCTTAAAAAATGAAATGATAGATTTTTGTTTCAATGTCTTAAAAAAATTAACTGTCCACGAAATATTCCTGGTTAAATTTATCTTCCTTAGTGTTTTAGGGTTGTTTCCCATGGTAACGTTTTCCAACCAAGGAATCCCCTCCGAAGGGAATCTTGGTCCTTTTCCTACTTTTGGGAATGTTGGTGCTCCTTCTATGGCGACATTATCCCTGCCTAGGTTAACTATTGGGTTTCCTGTTTGGTTATTCTCAACCTCTATGGTCTCGAGCGTTCCGCCCACTATACAACCACCCCCTCCACATGAACGACATCATGTTGATTCTAAGGTGGACCTCTCACCTTCTTCCCCCATTTCTTCATCCTCCTCTTCTACTTCACTTGTTGAAAGTCTAGATTCTAGTAACTATGTGGCTACGCAGAAGAAGAAGAACACAAAGAAGAAGAAGTCAGATAAGAGAGAGGTTAAATTTGCGGCTATTGCGCCTCAGACACCTTCCACTGATAAACCATCTAATCTTCCACAAAAATTAAAAGTCCCTTGCATGTTTTGCAAAGGTGACCATCTTCTTCGAGACTGCCCTGGCATTTCCAAGGTACTCGAAGCATGGTCCAACGAATTTCCGCCGTTTCTTTTGGCTTCTGGAAGTCATCTTGGTGGCACATATTCAACTAGCCATGATACGATTCCTAAGAAACATGGTAATATTACCAATCCTTGTAATTTGTGTGAAGGGCATCAACCCATCATATTTTTCCATACATGGATGAAGTCACGAGAGTGTTGGACAACCCTATTGTTTCTACACCCTGCCTTCTGGCTGGTTACCAGAAGATTTCTTTGAGTTCTCTGCTAGTTGATTCAATCGTCGGTCAAAATTCATTCTTGGTCGATCCCATTCCCTCATAAATTCAAATTCAGGAATCCATTCCCGACCAACCATTGGTCGTGGAATCTGTTGATCTGATCCTGCTTATGGTTCATCAGGTATTTTCTGTCGAGAGTGGATCTCACCCCCCCCCCCCCCCCCGCCCCATGCTCTTCTTGTTTCTTCAAATTCCTTGGACTTGGAGAAAGATCCTCCCATCCCTATGACTTAAGAATTTTCTACTCTTGATCCCATGTCTATGATCTAGGAGGATGCTCCTCTTGCGCCAGTAACACCAAGGGATGACCATCTCAGTTCAATGGTACCCCCTCCAAGCAGTTTGGTCACTTCCTTCGATTGGAGTCGATTTGTGGGATACCGCCTTCCTTCTTATGTTCCTTTTGAGATCACAGTACAAACCTTTTATGTGGCCATACCTAGCACGCTTATAGATGAAGGCACATCTGTTAGTATTCTATATTAAACTACTTGGAAAGCTTTTGGTTCTCCATAGATTGTGCCTGTTACGCATAATCTGTTGGCATTTAACAGAGGAACTAATCAACCGTTATCAATCCTTCTGAAGTTACCGCTCACTTTGGGAGGGAAAACCATTTGTATAGACGTGATGGTTGTCTCGAGCCCCTTGGATTTTAATTTAATCTTGGGGTGCAACTATGCTTATGCCATGGGTTCACTTGTCTCCTCCCTCTTTCGTGTGATATATTTTCCACATGAAGGTTGGATCGTGACCTTTGATCAACTTTCATTTTTTGGTCTGGAGGTAGCAGCTAGTCCACCATCGTCTCTGCCAGATTTTTATCCGACGGTTGTATCTTGCCCGCCATGGGTTAATTATGTGGCCACTTGTTCTTCACCCTCATCCAGTGATTGTGTCATCGAGTACTGTCTACTGGGGCCATTCAATCGTGATTTCTAGGATGTTTTTCTCCCATCAGATGCGAACCTCTTGGAAGCCATGACCTCTTATTTGTTATGGTAAAAGGTCGTCTGAGCAGAGTTCCTTTTCATGTGTCAGGCTCGTTAAAAAGTGAAACAAGGTGTCATGAGGATGGTTCATCTGCTATGTAAACGTCGTTAAAAAATTAATTAAGTCATGAGGATAGTTATTTTAATGTGTCAACCTCATTAAACAATGAAACACGTTCCCGTTCAATTTGAGTCTTTGATTAGATCTCGTAAAATCCCAGTCAAGTCTTTCTATGATCTCATAATTTGAACCTTCACTCCATCTGCTTTTCATTCATTATATTTGGACTAAAGCTTGGGGGTCATGGAACTCAAATTGAGTCACCATGATGGAGGCATGTCCATTTTTCAAGCATAGTTTACCTTTGTTTTAAGCTTGCGTAAAAATGAAACCAATTTCAAGCATATTTTACTTTTGTTTTCGAGCTTGCGTAAAAATGAAATATTTTGGCTTGGTGTGCTTTGTGAACATTTTTTCTTTTGGGTCGTTACTTATTATGCAGACTATTTAACTAATACATTAGATAACATTGTATTAGAAATTTGCGTAATTTGTAAAAATCATCATTACATGAAAAGATCCATATAGGAAAATAGATGTGTATATATATATATATATATATATATATATATATATATATATATATATATATAGAAATATATAGAATGTTTGCATCAGTGTGCATCATAAGTTCAAAAAATATGTGTTTCTGTTACATCCTGAGACATCATGTCTCTAAAAAATATGCAGAAATAAAACCTAGGTGTCTACTCGATGTGATGCTCATGATAGCATGTCAGTGCTTGTACAAGCCACCTCAGCAAGCGGTGAACTCGGTTTGACACCCCTGCAATGTGTCTCTGGTATGCACGATGAACATCATCAAATCATGCATAATCCGGGATCCCACAGGAGATTCCCTCGAAATTGCATATGATTTCCTCCTCATCGCCTTTCTCACCATGAGGGGCAACATCAAAGTCGTGAGAAACTTGCCTTGCTTTTGGGGACATACTTGCAGGTCTTTCTGGGCAAACATCTGCATACATGGATTCAATGTCAGAACATACATAACCAAAACAAAATCAAAATACTCATGAAAATAAAAAATGAGTCTTACCAAGTACTTCATCCCAATCCTCTCCTTTTGGGAGTGGGAGGTTTGTATCGCCAGTGAAATCTATGCCGGAGTAGGCCCAATCCTCCACGAAAATCAGTTGTCGGTGGAGCCAATCGAATAACTCCGGTCTCCAGGACATTTGTTGACTTCCCCATGACCTTAGCATCAGATCTTCCCAACGAGCTATCCATGGTTCTTGTGCTGGTGGTGTTAGAACTATCACCTCCTGTTGCTGAAATATTGGTAGTCGTTCCAAGTCATTCCAAGATGAACGATACCAGAATAGACCCGTAATCGAACTGCTTCAGCTTGGTTTTCTTGCATTTTGTTAGTTTAAATTTCATGTTAATTGTCATTGCCTCTTCCTAGTTGTAGAGTGTCGGTGACAAGAAATATACAGCAAGAAGTAGCTATGTCTTTTTCACTTCATGCGGTGCTTGCGATCCTGTAGCTCGTGTAATGGTGTGCAGCACTACCTTTAGTTCCAAGTCCAGAATGGTTTGAATATCAACTTTTCCGCTTCTCAATCCTTTCCTTGCCCCCTGACACACCATGTCGATCACCATACTCATGTTACTCATTGTGGGCCAAGTGCCGGTCAGGATTGGTATTGTCCCCCTCCACGTTAACTCTGTTACGAAATAAACGTCAGAAACTTTGATCTCAAGTTCCTGATCATGAATGATGAACTTTTCCTAATCAACTTCCTAGACACTGATCAAGTATTGCAGCAGCTCTGGTTGAGCTCTGAGGCATGGTGTCATGAATAATTTCTTGAGCCCACAATCTCTAAGAGCTTCCATGCATCTTTCGTTTTCCATGACAAGTTTGTCTTCTTCACTGTGTTCTCATTCTTTCCATTCGATCACCATTTTTCCGCTTTATACATGAAAAAAATTCATATGACTGTTATTAGCTGAATTCAAAGCTTTTGTTTGGTTAAAATGGGCCTATTTTCTTGCATTTTTAAGCTAAAATTGCGCGCTGCGATTGGCACAACTGTTTTAGAAACAGTCATGCTAATGGGTATGTCCTAGTTCAGAAATTCAATTGGTTGGCGCGAGTTCGTGCCTCATACCTGCGCCAACCGCCGCGCCCTAAATTTTGCCAAATTCCCCCATGGACGCATAAAATTGGGTTGCAAGTAATAAAAAAGGAATCAAAATGCAGGAAAGAATGCTAGCTCTTACCTGGAACTAACGGATTCAAGATTGGTCTGTCAGATTGCCCGCTATCATCACCATAAAATCACAGTCTAAAAAGGGTAACTATTGCTCCACAAGAGGTAAAAGTGAAAAGTAATTATTTTTTACCATTTTTGGCATTTCATAACTTTCAAAACCCTAATTAGGTTTTAAGACATATTTTTCAATTATTTCATTATGTTATTTCGAGAAATGGGTTTTACGTGCGTCTCTTCTACATCAACAGGTTTTTAATGCAACAACGATTAAGTAATGAGTTTTATTTTATACTTTTTCAAACTCGGTAAAAACACGAAAAATTCACTGATGGAGTCATCTTTTAGCTCTTTTTTGACTCTCTAAAACTGAAAATATTTTCGAGACTCTTGTCATTTTGAACTCATTAAATGGCGGCGAAACAATATCTACCCAATATACATTTACCCCTTTTTTGGGCTGGGATAGATTATTTATGAAAAAGGAATACCTTAGCCTATCGCGACTAAGAGTTTCTCTCAGATATTGTTTTCTACCTTTTCGGATCTGAGGGACTATTTACAAAAAGGGGCCTGCTCGAGTTTTCTTTTCCGCTTCTTTTCAAACTCTCTAAACATGAAAAGATGCCGAGTTCTTCCTTTGTCAGACTCGTTAAACTCTGATAACATCGAAAATCATCATCATGACGTACCCGACTTCCTCCTTCCTAAGGCTCATAAAATGTACTAGGATGGATTTTTCTGAAGGAAAAACTTACATCACAAGCATATGTTATCCCCTTCAAGCTTGTTTTCCAAAAGTAATTGGGGTACTCGCCAGAAATGATGGGGGAAAATAGAACCATTTCTTAGTCGTGTCGGTAGTATGTCACTGTTGAACATGACACTCATTTGCATTCGTGTCGGGTTGGGGACATCTCATTTTGTCATTTTTTCCTCCATGGGTTTCGGTAATCTCTTTTGACCTCTCATCTACTCTTTGCCATGTCATCATGACCTCTAATCCCTTGATGTCAAATACTGCCAAATCCAGAGTGGTGTCACTGATATGTTCAAGAGAAGTTTGCCTTTGTAGTTTTCAACCTCCCTTTGTTCCTCTGTTTAGTCTTGATTCACTATCATCATGTTCCTCTATCTCGTGTTGATGATGTGGGAAATATTATGGCCCTTCTTCACCCAGGTCACTTCCTGTCGACTTTAGCTCATTATCCAGGAAGTTGATCTAGAGATTCCCTTCCGGTACCTTGGAGCTTGCATGCCTCAATGGCAGGTTCTTCGCATTCGATGATAGGTCCACATCATTGGCCTTCGATCGAGTGATTCTGCGGGTGTTCAATGCCAAATCACTATTCACATTCTGTGGATTGTACATATTTTACCTTGAGAGCCATTGTCATTATTGGTGGTTTCTCTCGTGCCTGTTAACAACTTTCATTATTGGTTGGTAATCAAGTGACTTTCTTGCATGTTCGACTTTAGCTCACATATTCGGATGCTTGAATTTGTACATGTTTGGGTCAAGATGGAGCGAAAGACCCTGGGTTTTGTCTGATAAGATCCAAGATGCGAGATATTGTGGTTTATCATGAATTATCACATGACTCTTTTGATTGGATGGTTGTGACCATACCTGAGTCTATTTGTTGATCCTTCTTGCTGGATGGCTGCGTCCACACCTCAGATCTCAGTTTTTATGTACTCCATTATGGATGGCTATGCCCATGCCACATGTTCATGTATCAGAGATATCAGTTGTATTTTTAATTTTAGGTCTTCTGACAGCAGTGTTTGGTTTGAACGCGTTCTCGTAAAGCATTTCACCCCTCCCTCTCTCTCGGGCCTCATGCTTTAAGGGGCATCTGTTACAAAAAAATTTGTCACTATCCCTGAAATCCCCATCCCGCACATTGGAGGATCATTTTTGTGACTAATAAGAAGTGTCATGCCTTGCAAAGACCATCATTGCATCCCTTGCCATGAGGACAACATTCCTTCTGTTGATAATTTCCTGAGAAGACCATCAAAGACACATGTATTTGGGTTGCCGCTACTAGACCGTTATGCCCTCGCGCCAATGAGGAAGATTAACACTGGGCCCCACGCCCATTCGCGCTCTGTCCGAGTGAGCTACTCATGCCAAGCTGTTTTTGGAATGCTTTTTAAACATAGAGGTGAAGTTTCCATGCTAACAACTTTGTGGGCGAGTCAGCCTGGGTGGTTCGACTGCATAACTATGAACACCCTCCTTTGGCCTCTCGTTTCCACATTTTGAGGAAACCTCCCAAAGGATAAGGCCTCCCTTCCACCATTGTAGGGATACCAACCTCCTCCTCTCCCTATATAAATAAATCTATCTCCCATTGATACACTAGTTTAACAATTATAGCTGAATGGCTGAAGAGAATTGTTGAACAATTTTCTAGGGAGATAGAACAGAGAAAGAGACCTTTGTTGAGAGAGAGCTTAGTCTTGTCTCCTCGCCTTGTCCCAATTCCCCAATGATCCTTCAAGACACACTTCAACTGAACCTGCCGAAGGAGGCTGCGACGTCAAGGCTCCGATTGTAATCTCTTTCTTCTATTTATATAATAATGACTATTGTCTAGTTCCCATCTTGTGTTAATATGTTTTATTTTATGCAATGTGTTTAGTCTTCCTTGATTGACTAGTTAGCTATGAATGCAATTATTGTCTTGTATGTTTCTCTTGTCTTTGATCTTTTTGCAGGAATACAGGTACCATTCCTGAAGGACCACGACCTGTCAGGACAGAGATCAAGAGGCCGCCACTACTATAGCTGTGACAATCGCATCGGAATCCAAGTAGGACAGTCTATCCCAACCTATTTCATTCGTTAGCTAGGAACCTACACATTAGCTTTTTCCCTTGTTGCTAGACCCACTCTAGGGCTAGAGGGATCATCTCTATCCGCAGAGAGGATTTACCTTTCCAACACTTACTATTAAAGATAAATTTCCCATCCCCGTCATTGATGATTTATTGGATGAATTACATGGAGAAATTTATTTCACCAAGATGGATCTTCGTTCTGGATATTATCAAATTAGAATGAAGACTAAAGAAATTCCAAAAACAACATTAATAACTCATGATGGTCATTATGAATTTTTGGTCATGCCTTTTTTCCTTACTAATGTACCTTCCACGTTTCAAGGTTTTATGAATTCCATTTTGAAACCCTTCCTTAGAAAATTTGTGCTAGTATTTTTTGATGATATACTAGTCTACAACAAGTCTTGGAAGGATCATGTTCAACATGTTGGCATGGTGCTCAAAATATTGGAGGAGAAACAATTAGATGCAAAAACCTCCAAATATTTCTTTGGAGTACAAGAGGTGGAATATTTGAGTCATATTGTATCTCATGAGGGTGTTAAGGTAGACCCTAAAAAAATTAAATCCATTAAGGAATAGAAAATCCCTAAAACCATAAAACATATTTGAGGATTTCTAGGGTTAACAAGGTATCATAGCAAGTTCGTTAAGAATTATGGGAGAATATCAACACCTTTAACATCATTAGTGAATAAAGATGTGTTTTCTTGGACTCTAGAAGCAACTACGGCCTTTGAAAATATTAAAGAGGCAATGTTCCAATCACCGGTATTCGCTACGTTGGACTTCACAAGAACCTTTATTGTGGAATGTGATGCCTAAGGAAATGGAATTGATGCGGTTTTAATGCAAGAAGGAAGACCCATTTCTTTTGAAATTCATCCAATCAAAGGAAAGTAATTACTGAAACCTATTTATGAGAAGGAAATGTTGGAAATACTACATTCACTAAAGAAATGGTGACCTTACCTGATGGGAAGACACTTCAAGGTAAAAACATATCATGATAGTCTTAAATACTTTTTGGAACAAATATTATCTTCAAATGAGCAGCAAAAATAGGTCACAAAGATGTTGGGTTATGACTTTCAAATCATGTACAAAAAAGGGAAGAAAAATATTGTTGTAGATGCACTCTCAAGAAAGGATGAGGATGTTGAAGCATTTATTTGTTCCATTTCTATTATCCAACCTCAGTGGATAACCAAATCAAGGGATGAATGGAAGAATGATGAAGAGGTTTGGACACCCATTCAAAAGTTGCAGCAAGATCCCAGTACATCTGAAACATTTAGCTAGAAAAATGATTCATTATGGTATAAATATCGCTTATATATTTGTAAGAATTCCCAACTCAATCAAAAGATTCTTTTGGAATTTCACATCTCTCCCTTAGGAGGGCACTTAGGATTTTTAAAAACTTACCACAGGGTCAAGAAGGAATTTTTTTGGGATGGCCTTAAATATGATATTCAAAAGTTTTTGGTAGAATGTTTGGTTTTCCAACAAAATAAAGTTGAGACAATTAAGACCTCAGGTCTGTTACAACCTTTATCCATTCCAAGTCAACATTCAGAGGAGGTTTCAATGGATTTTATCATAGGTTTACCCAAGTGTGAAAGAAATACTTTCATGATGGTGGTAGTTGATAGACTTACCAAGTATGCACACTTTTGCGCATTATCTCATCCATTTAAAGCCAGTACTGTTGCTACCGCATTTATGGAAAAAAATTAAAAAGATACATGGAAACCAAAATATTATTGTAAGATATAGAGATCCCATTTTTACAGGAAAATTTTGGACGAAATTATTTTCTTGTTTAGGTACTCACTTAGCTCATAGCTCATCATACCATCCTTAATTTGATGGGAAAACTGAGATAGTGAACACATGTTTGGAAGGATATCTTCGTTTCTTTGTATTTGATAAATAGACACAGTGGGTCAAGTGGTTACCTTTGGCTAAATGTTGGTATAACACTTCCTTCCATACTGCAGCAAAAATGACCCCATTTATGGCACTTTATGGGTATCATCCACCCTCCATCACATAATATTTAAGAGAAAATTCTAAGGTTCAAGCAGTGGAAGATCACATCGAGCATCAAAAACAAGTTCTCCAACTCTTAAAGTATAACCTCGCCTTGGCGCATAATCGAATGAAACGACAAGAAGATGAACATCGCAATGAAAGAAGTTTTGATGTAGGCCTCTGGTTATTTTTACGGCTACAACCATGCAAACAAATTTCCCTTAAGCAAGCTAAGAAGGATGATGAATTATCACCAAAGTATTATGGTCCTTAGAAAGTGTTGCAAAATATTGGTACTATGATATACAAATTGGAGCTTCCTGCATCTTCCAAAGTGCACCTAGTTTTCCATGTTTCATGCTTAAAGAAGGTTATAGGTGAAAATATCACAGTTCAAACAATATTGCTAGAACTTGATGAAGAAGGAAAAATCATATTGGAACCTGAAGAAATCACAGAAACAAGAACTCAACAAGCTGCTACAAAATCGATCAATTTCAGAGTATCTCATCAAGTCGAAGAATTTACCGTTGAAGGTTCAACATTGTAGGATGAGAATTTTATACAGAAGCATCCAATACTACTCAAGTGTTGAGGACAACACTTTTTTGAAGGAGAGGGGCATTCTAGGTCCCTATAATACTAATGTATCCCCTTATTTTTATTGTTAGTGTATCCACCTTTTTTTTTATTGTTGTGCCTATGTAGTCCCCAAATTGTTATTATTGTGCCCCATAGAAGCCTAGTATTGTTTTTTTTGCATGCTTGCATTGTTATTGTTATGTCGGCTAGGATTATATTGTGACCCCTTGGAATCCTATATATAGAAAGGAGGTTTTTTAATTTGTATCATCAAAGAATTGTTCATTTATGTAATGTAAAGGAGGTTTCCCCCTTGAAGAGGCTTATTTCTAAGTCATTGATCTATCTTTTCTTATATTTTGTGAGCTAGTTTCATAACATGCAAGGGATGGTGTGAAGCATCCTTTTATAATCTAACTAATCCATTCACTTTTGAGATCTTGTAATTTTTATATTAGAGTTGGCTATACATATATCTTAGGAAGGATGTACATTTTCAGAAAAGATGTATATCGTCGTGGTATCCAAGATAAATCATAATGGAAAATTGGCCAACATGACAATTGTAATTGAAAATATATATTGGAGAAGATAATATAAATCCACTAGGAAAAGGAAAACTAAGATATAATGTAGAAAACGTTAAATCCAGATTTGTGGTTACCAGAACAATATCTAGAGAAAGTGTCGAGCTCAAAGAGGATAGTGAACATAAGCAAATCAAGAACCAACTGATATTATTTCAATTATAGGCCATAGAGTAAGGGTTATTCTAGTAACATTGGGAAGAACCCATATGCAATATGTGTAACCAAGACATTATCAAAGGAAACCAACATATACCAGTTAATGGTCCTATTTGTAGTAACACTCAAATAAAATTTAACTCAAATAGTATTGACACTCTGATAATTATTTGTAGCACTAGATGAAGCAATAAGATGAGAAAAATATTAAAAAATAAAACCCACACTAAAATGACTTACGAGGCTTATACCATAAACCCTAGTCTAGAAACCCTATATAAAACACAAAGAAGAGCTCAGGAAAACATGAATCTAAATACTTCAATCTCAAATGAGTACTCTGATAAGCATATATTTTCAATAATAGTTGATTTGAAACAATGTACTCAATAGAAAAAAGAACAAATGAAATTGATTCACACCCATTATTTATACCATTACCGTACAACAATATCAAACACATAATGGAAAGAAAGATATGTACCTTTACAAGTTATTGGTGGAGTCTATGCCTATAGAGATGAATGAGCATCAGATGGGAGTTTTGAAGAACGAGAAGGGTGGGATGCAATGATCCATAAATGAAATTTGAGGACTGAAATCCTTGAATGTGTCATTGGGTCCAACTGTAGCATCCCAAGATAACCGATGACATAGGAATCTGAAGATGCATCCAAGTATGCCATATTTCAAAATGAAAAAAGTAATTAAGATGGAACAAATTTTGAGATTGTGGCGCCAAAATTTTGTCGAAATACTTCGATTTGGTTTAAATGCATAGAATTTACAATAACATGGGCTAATTAGCCATATTTACTTAGTGATGCTATGGAATGATATTTATATGTGTCTAAGAGTATAAACTTCTTGAAGCTCTAGTTGTTTATGTTGCCACCATTTCTCATGTATTGAGAAAAATTAAAAGACTCAACATTAAAATCATGTCTAAGGTTTCTTCTTGTTTCAACATAGACATCGAAAGGTATGATAACATGGCTGTTGAAATTTACAACAAGAAACAGTGAAATTTGCATCCAGAAATAACATGACAACACACTCAATAGTGTGGGACCACATGTCATGTAGTGATGGGTCCTAGCGATACATTAGTGTGCAAGCCAATTTTTTAATAAATTGGAAATGTGTCTCATTTAATTTTCCCTTAATTAAATTGGACAATAAATTGCAATCTTATCTCATAATCACTTGTAATAGTTAATTGAGTGTGATAGACTCAGTTATATCATGAATTTCGAGTTGAGGGTGGTGGGTGAGGCATGCAGAGTGATTCTATTAGTTTTTGAGTCCAAGTTACAGTTAGTGCATTATTTTAATGCATCAGAAATCAGTTAACTCAGTTAAGTGAGTTAAAAGAAGTTTAACTAGTTGTAACTGATTGTTGCACTAGTGAGAGTTCAAGTGAATTAAATCAAATTTTTTTCACATGCAGTGATTTTTCATGTAACTGATGATTTACTATTAATAGTTTCATGCATGTTAGTTCCAGTGGAGACCAATTGAGACAAAGGTTAAAGGGAATTTGACTATTAGTTGTATTATTAGCAAACTACTCGGATGCGGTTAAAACACCACAAGATTTTCCATGATACTTGCGTAGTTAAGGAAGGATGAAATTCCTAAGGAATAGGGATTGAATTCCTCATGAATTTCATGAGCAAGGTAGGTTGAAGACAGATTGAGAATTGGCTAAGTGCTGGCTTGATTTTTTCTGGATCAGTGTAAGACAATTAACAGATTGAAGGAGACTCTTGTGAGAAGAGTGTATTGTAATTGCTTCATGATTCCTTAGTTCATAATACAATATAGATAGAGGGGTTTGAGCCGCAAGATTTCCCTAGGAAAAATATCCATGTTGTGGATTTATTTTCTTCTTTCTTTTACTTGGTGTGATTGTGTGATCGTGTTTAATTTACGCAAAATTAATTGTACAGGGTTTCAATATCTTGCTTTAGTACATTGCATGATCAGATTTAATCCATTGATAAATACACATTGTTTGTATAATTTATATATTAGAGTGCCAGAAATCACAATAGTGGAGAAGAAATTGAGTTTGTGTTGAACAATATTCAAACTTGTAGATACTTTCGTTGGTGCAACAAGCATATCAAGATGGATTTCAATGGCTTAATATTGGAATATGCACTCGAGGGCAGTTCTAATTATATTGCATGGAAAGATAGAATGGAGGCAGTGCTAGAGGAAAACGGGTTGAAAGAATTCATTGATAATGATATTTCCAAGCCCACAACAGCAGATGTCGCTCTTCTTTATACTTGGCAAAAGAAGGTAGCAAGGGCGAGAAGGATATTATTAGAGGGATTTTGAGATCACATTGTCTCGAGTCTCCATGGAAAGGCGAATCCATATCCAATGTGGAAGGCCTTGATAGATATGTTTCAGAACAACAGTGACCAAAGCAAGTTGGCATTGAAGGACAAGCTCATGAAAATCAGAAAGGAGAAAGCCATGTGATTGTCCCTTAAGAGGGAGCTTTATTTTCATGCAGATGAAGAACTCTTGGTTCCAAAGGATGAACCTCAAGATGTGGAGTGGCCACAAGAGGAGGATCATGGAGTGGAAAAAACCACTCATGCAGAGCCATCCACCAGACATGGTAGGAAGCGCACAACATAGACCTCCAGGAGGGGGAAATTTCGAGCTAGATGGGAAGAGGGAGTATGTTGGGTCTGTTTACTGGGTAAAGTAACAAAATTATTTTATTATCAATATGAGCTTGTAGAACTTAGAAGAATCTCCAAGATATATGGATTTCAGCTATAGTCAAGTTTCGAAGATGAATTATTGATATTAAATGAAATGAAAATTACAAATAAAAAACTTAACTAAATAATTTCTAATTCAATTATGTAATAAGCAGAAGAAGAAGCTCTTAACTTAAGAGAACTTGTTTGTCCTTCTTTACAATACTACTTCATGAATCAGAAACCAAAAATCACTAATGAAAAATAGATGAAGATGCATGAAATAATAATAGAAGAGGCTCCTAAATAAGGAGGTCCTTACTTTCCTTCATTAAAAATTCATTCATCATTAATGCCATTGTTAGAAAACAGGAAATTCAGAAAACCACTTAAAAGAAAGAAAGATGAATTCTAGTTTCTAGTTCTTGATCAGATAGAAGGAATATTTAACTTAAACACTGGTTTGACCCTTCATATGCAGTATAGAAATTAGAATTAGATTCATCAAAAATCATAAAATATCATCATAAATCTAATTAACTGATTAAGTATGAAACAAAAATAGTTTAGGAAATTGCAACTAAATTAACCAGAAAGTGCACTTAGCTTGGTGTGGGGCTCCTCCACCCTAGCCTCGTACACTGTGAGTACTTTAAGCTACTGAAACTCAATCAAGAATTCATCATATAGAACAAAATAAAAGGAGATAGAACAGGTTCTTCAATTAGCTCCCAAAGTTTCAGAAATATCTAAATGAAGTTATACAAATTCTACATATGAATGCCTTCAATGTCTTAGGCTTAAATAGAGAAATATGAAAAAAAATAATCTAAAATGTCTCCAAAATCCATTTATATCCTTATCCTATCTATTCTAGTCGAGCTCACCCATCTAATCTCTCAAAATCTGGAAAATCCCATAAAATGCTCGGTTTGACCAGGCATGTTTAAGCTCGGTTTCACTGAACCAATAGGTTTACATCCATTCTGAGTTCCAAATATTTATAGAAATGTGCTCAGCTCGAGCCAAGGTGTGCTACAAGTATGACATCAATGAAGCCATTACGGGAATTTCTTTTCCAGTCCAAAAATGCACTTAAAATTCAATTTTTGTAAAAACTTCTAAAAATTGTAAAACTTAATTTATATATCTAGATATGAATTAATTGGTCAAAATAGAGTGAATATGGATGGTTTATGGATGGATATAATGGTAATAAAGTGTATTTACTTAAACAAAATTGGATAAAAAATGAGGGTCAACATCTCCCCCTTGCTGATGTACAAGCACGTCCTCATGCTTGCCTCTTTCTCTTGGACCTTCTAAGCTCCGATGTCGATACTGTAACTAATCCAGATGCTTCTTGCTGTGCTTCTTGCAAAAGAGAATCTATCCCTTTATATTGTTCTTCTTTGTAGATCGAAGCCATGACTTTCTGTTTTTCATACTTGATCTTCCATTAGTTTTTCTGTTTGAGCCATCTGAATGCTTGCATGGAAAGAAGATTGTTCTTTGTTTTTAATTTTCCAACTTTATCATTCATTTTTTCATTCTCCTTGATCAAATTTTCATTGTTTTTCATGTATGTATTGTTTTCTTTCTTCAAATGCCTCTCTAGTATCCTGCTTACCTCCAATTGATTTGTGAATTCTTTTATTTTTCTAAGATTTAGCTCCTTTTCTTCTTCTTTTGTGTCTTTAGCAAATGAAGTGGCTTCTATCTCATCATTACAAAAATATTAATCTCTTTCTAATGTGTTTTCTTAGGCCTCCTTTTGAAATCTTTCAATAATTTCATCAGCTTGTTTTGTTATGGGAGATGTCTCAACAATTTTCACCTTAGGTTCTTTCTCTTTACTGCTTGTGTCTACTAGACTCTTTCTTCTTTGTCCCCTGGGAATGGATAGGAAGATTTCTTCTCTTTAAACCATGATTGTATCTTATTGCTTTTTGGACCTTGTCCTTGGATAAAGAGGTGAGTTCATTATACTCTTTTTTTCATGAACTGGTTTAAATTTTTCCTCTATGATTTGTTCTACAAATTTATATTGGGTAGAAAATCTTTCCACATTACACCCTTGGTTTATAACTGATACTCTACAAGAATTTTGATGAGTCCCTGATGGTAGATTTGTGCCTATTTGTGTTTGGTTTCATTCTTCACATTCTCTATCATTTTAATCAAATTATTAGAGAAGAAATATGGAAAATTGACTTTCATTTCTCCCTTGATATGCTGAAGCAATCTAATATGATAGAGGCGCACTACACTGTGCCTACTGTCACATGTGAAATTTTTTTGAATGATTAACACTAACTCTGCCCAAGGCCCATTAAAATATTCCCTTGGAATCCCCTTGGTTTTGTCAAATGATCCCTTCCTATTTTTCTCCAAAAATAAATTCCATCCCTTATCTCTAAAGTGAAAACCCTTATGACATTGTTCCCTTGACAGTGGAAAATCTAAGGCCTGAGAAATGGACTCTAGATTTAATGGGATGAATAAGTTTCCCACCGTGGTTTTCTCCTGTGTGTAATTATTTATGAACTCCTTTATAATGCTCTCATTATGTCCATTAAAATTCTGGAGGAAACCTATTAGACCAACTTGGTAAAGTTTTTCTATGGTGTCTTTATCCCAATTCTCAATCTGGAAGCCTTTTAGTTCTATCCTTGTAGCCATGTATTCTGAAAACCAATTAATGTATCCTTCCATTGTCATCATTCTCATTTTGAAAAATAAAATTTATGCACTAGATCTTTGTTGACATTTTCATTATGGTGGTAAGGCTTACCTCTTTTCTGATGCCCTTGACAAAGAAATGAAACCAATCCTCTTCAACCTCCGTTCTCTTAAAAACGAGCCCACTTCTTCCACAAACACAAATTTTTGATATAGAAAAATTATAAAAACATAGTAAACATGTTTTTATTAAACTATTTCTCATATTCTATCCTCTGTTTCATAATTTGTTTTTTTTTAACTCCTCTGTCTCTGATGTAGAATTCTTTGTCTTTGAATTGACTGTGTAGAAAAATTAAAAAAAATTATGCCACAATGTTTTTTTGTTCTTCAAATTCACACATAATTCCTCCTCTCTTAAGATAAAATCACCATGCATTCAGACTGAAATGTCCTAGGCTTACTATGTGATTTTTTTTTCAAAGAATGGCTCACTGTATATATGTCAACATTCATCAATTGACTCATGAAATGGTTTCAATGTGTTTTCAAAATCCATAAAAAACATTTCTCTCTGTATACAAAGACCATAAAAACATTTTGACCATGTTTTTATTACCCCTTAACTCATAACTCAATCTCTATTTTTGCCAAAATTCATCAAAAAACCATTCTCTGTTTCGAAAATTCTCATTGTGCACATAAATGAAACGAATTTTCCCATACAGACAATACATGGATGAAACGAATTATGCCCACTATGTGTTAAAAAATAGCAAAAATTATGTTCTCTGTATGTATCAAAATCAAAATCGAAAACTCTGTTTTTTTCACATACAATCATGCATGAGTAAATTGCGAGATTACTTGATATGGAAGTGATTTTTGTGATATTTCTAAGATAACTTGAGTTCCTGTGTTAGGAAACGCTAATTCAATCATAAATCTCCTTCAATATTTCCAAGGATTTGTTCATTAAATCAATGGAAAATACATGTTTAATGGTGGCAGAGACAAGTTTAAGCGGTGGTAGAGACACTCATTTATAACTCATATTTTAACTTGTGTTCAACACAAAGTCCCGAGATTTATTTATTCTAAATATCCATTGCACTAATGAGAAAAATCTGGGGTTTGTTCTTACCTTCTTACTCCACGAGATCTCTGCACTTTGTGGTGTGTTTAATTAACACGATTGCCAGATATCTTGGCTCAAATCCTAGCCAACATTAATGCTTAACTCCTCTCCTCTTCTTATCTCTCAGTTCCTCCATTGCTATATGTCATGCTTACTTCTCTCGACTTGAGTTCCTCTGTTTCATTCATGGCCTTCCTGTGTTTTCTCTGTCAATTTGTTCTTCGCAAGGTGTTTCGAACACATGCTGATGGTTTTCACGACATTCAAATCCCCCTATGAGCCTACAATGGCTATGATGGTGAAGAAAATCACAAATTACAAATGTATGTGGGTTTAAAAATGGTGAAGGCGTTACTACATGGTTTATTTTAATGTTATATCTTTGTGTTTTTAAATTTGTGTTGATCATTTTCTCATGCACCGACCTCTGACTGAGACGCCCTCATGGCTTAGTCTTTCTGACTTGCTCTGCATACTTTCTCCATGGTGTATACATCCATAACCCACGTTCTCTTCTTTACTCATTACATTGCCTATCATCTTATTTCTCATTCATGACTATGCTGACCACGTTCTCTGCTGCCCTCATTGCTTTCCATACCCATCGAAATGCAGCATATTTTCGTTCTTTCCATTACATCATTTCAACTTAGGTTATGTCCTTTTTATTTCTCATTGCATTTTCACTTATTTTTTTGTCACAATTGCATTATCTGCCACATGAATCATTCTATACCTTTGCATATTATTGCACCATTCCATCAAATGATATATGCACATTGCACTTTGATATTTTATTGTTTAATTTAATTTTTAAAATGACCCTAGAATGGTCATGTTTTAAAATTAATTTTTTATCATGACACTAACCATTGTTTCTTTTGTAGGTCCAAAAAGAATTTGATATTTGAGCCTTTCATTTTTTATCCTTATGTTTAAGAAAATTAGGATTGATGTGATATGGTATATGGAATGATAGTTAAATGGGTAGGATAATAGATATGGATAAGAATATAATGAGTAGAATAATGAATAGGGATAGGAAATAATTGAGTAGAATAATGAAGGTAGTCAAATGTAGGTAAAATATGCATATCAAGCACTAAATTAGTCTTAACAATCTATAGAATTTTTTTTTTTTTTTTAAATTGAAATTTTAAGAGCAAAATTTTCACTTACTGTACTTGTACTCCCATAAATTTTTTGATGTCAATGATGTCCTTCAGTCAAATGATAGTTGGCAATGTCTTTATTATCATAACGATGGATCTTCCAGGATATGTAGAGACTTTATTTTTGCTTCATGTTTTCACATCTGATTATTGATTCAGGATGATGTTGTTCAAGTCCCTTCTGCAGTTTTTATTTGATGTTTCAGGTCCCTTCTGACATGTTCTTCAGGCTTGAATGTTGATGTAGCTCATGCCCCTTCTGCAGTGATATTATAAATAATTTTTTCAGGTCCCTTCTGACATATAATTTTCAACAATGTTTCAAGTTGCTTCTGTCAAATGATATAGGTCCCTTCTACATAATATTCTCAATGATATCTCAGGTCCCTTCTGCACAACATTTTCAATGATGTATCAGGTCCCTTCTGCATAATATGTCCAATGATCTATCAGGTCCCTTTGTACTTGTAATTCAGGTTCCTTCAGCTGCTCAAACTATCTACATAGTTTTATTTACAAGCTTCCCCTCTTGTTGATGTTAAGACTTGTCCTCAAGTCTTGCATGTCTTGGAGGATTAAATCTGCAAAATCACACTCAGGTAAAAAAAAAACAAAAATATAATTCATATTTTTCAAACACGTTGGTTTTCTGATATGAATTCGAGTTTGTATTGTGCTAGTCTCCTCGATTTTCACAACCAAACTCTTATTATTTTTTTTATTTTTTTTTATATATACTATTTTTTATATTTTTTATTTTTTATTCTTTTGAAATTATGGAAGGAATATTTCTATGTTGTTCCATTATTTCTAGATCAGTATATGTTGAAATTATTTTCATAAAATCCTTTTTATTTATAGGCTTATTGTTGACTTTAATTTTATGTCCATTAACTACAAATGAAATATATGCTTCGTCAATTGTTTTTATTCTAACCACTCCATTGTCAAAGATCTCTTCAATCTCAAGTGGCCCAAGCCAATGAGTTGTAAACTTTGCCTTGAAATTTGAACTTGGAGTCAAACAATAGCTCCCAGTCTCTCTTCTGAAAAAATTCATTCTTAAAGAATCGATCATGCCATTTTATTATTTTCTCTTGCACTAATGATATATGTTCCACTTCTTGTTTTCTCATCTCATCCAATTGATTTAATTCCATAAATAGTTGTTTTTGTGCTTCGGATAATTCCATTCCAAACTTTGTTCTAGTTTGAATGTTTGTATTTGAAATTATATGGGTAATAGGACTTATTTTTCATACACCAACAGATATGGACTGAACCCAGTTATTTTTTTCCATGTTATCCTATATGCCCATAGTGCATCTTTCAATTTATCTGACCACTCCTTTCTATTCATTTGTATAATTTTCGTCATGATATTCTCCAGGAATTTTTTTATTGAGTCCACTTTTCCGTTTTCTTGAGGATGGTACAAATTTTATTTTCTATGTTTGATCTTGTACTTCTCTATAAGATATCGAACAAGCTTGGATGTGAAATGTGTGCCTTGGTTAGTTACAATCTGTCGTGGAACTCCATATGTTACAAATATTTCTTCAAATAGAAAAGAAGCCATTGTATCTTATGTTGCTCGTGCCACTGCCTTTTCCTCCACCCACTTAGTAACATAATATGTACATATCAGGATGTACTTCTTTGTAATGTTCATTTTTCAAGATTTCTCATAAATCATGCACTGACAAATGCATTTGCAGGAAAATATGAAATGGAACAGGAAACTGACTCTTGAATCATTTTTATCAGTCAATAAAAAAACTAAATCCAATATTTCAGCAGAAACAAATAATATTAGGTGGGTTAAACAGATCTCCCACACCTAGTTATCTTCAAGAAAAGGCCCAATGAGGAGCTACAGCAAATTAAAACACTCTACTGGAAGTGTAGAGATATATAAGTGCATAAAAGGTTCTGATATATACTCAACAATTGATTCCAAGTACAACAACAACTTAGATCTGAATTTAGGATCCAAAAAGTGGGGAAAAACAGTGATTTCGACCCCAAAATAGATGTATTCAGAAATATGCGTAAAATTAAGGGAAATTCCATGATTTTATTTCATATTAGTTCATGAGGCACCTATGCTCCAAATTTCAGCTCAAACAAATCATTCTAGCTATGTTAAACAGTTCCTTAAAAATGTTGATTTCCCATGACTTTGAGTATGTAGAAAATGGTTGAAGCATGCAGAGTGTAATTTATAAATAAATTAGACAAAATATGTATGAAACATCAGATCTAAAATTTATTATCACTGAGCATGAATAAAAATGGAGATTCAACTCCTTTTATACATCAAAAGATCACCCGACAAGGGAATTTCATGAAAGAACAAAATACAAGTATCAGATTTGTAGAATATGGATATGGAAAATGCAGAATCACTGAAAATTTGAGTACATGAGCTTAAATTTACAAACTTATAGAATAATACTGAAACACAAACTTTCTGGAAGAAGGGATGGCCCTTCCTCAAGGAAATGAGCACCAAACTAGGGTAGAAACCTTGTTGCAGCAATGCACTGGAAAAATAACGCATTTTCTGAAGTATAATACGCAAATGATGATGGAAGGTCCTTTGGCCTGATGCCAAGATCTGAAACTGAAGCTCAATGCTTCCTCACTAATCTTCCAAAGAAAGGAATGCTCCCTTTTTTGCAAAACTAGATCTGGAAGTGGTGTTGAAAACCCCTCACTGCAACACCCAACAACACAGTATTATTCTGCTGCAGAAATAACGTTGTCTTGATGGGGGAAGCTTGGCCTCAAGCCTAGATGTGAGGCATTTCATAACATACTCCTTCAAGAGCTCCTCAATGAAGGAGGAGGAATTCCTAAATAGGAAATTCCTCTCTAGCTAAATAGCCAGAGATTTTGAATTGCCTATGCAATCTCAAAATCGAATTATCTTCAACAACCATTCCTTGTGGCCTTCCTCTTTCTTTTATAAAATTAGGGTTTGGAAAACCCTAAACCACCTCTAATGAGTTAACCCTTTTCACATGAATGGTATCCATCTAAAACTACGCTGATCAATTAGGAGGTTCAATGCATCTAGACACTGCTGTGATTTGGTCCTGTTGACCTAGTCAACCTTCTTCATTTCTTTTCACACCTCAGTGTATTTTGTTGAAATGGCCCAGATTTGTCTATGTTCACATTGGGCATTGATTTATTTTTCTTATTATGAGTTTTAGAGCTCCTACTTTACACTTTTATTCATGAGTTAAGAAAAATGCAATATTCCCATTAACTGCAAAAATTGGGAATATTACATTCTTTTCATTTGATGGTGGGTTGATTGGTCCCACAAATTATAGAGCCCATTTCTCAAATGGTTCTATGAGCACTTGTGGCTTTAATGGCATTTTATCTGATGCCATGAGTATTCCAATTCTTTGGCAGCTGCCACATATCTTTACATAGGCCTTGGATTCCATGAAGATTTCCGTCTAGTAGTAGCCAAGTTTGAGCACTGTGTATGTCGTCCGCTTGTCTACAAAATGACCACCACATGGCTCATCATGAAATGCTTTCAAAATATCTATAATCTCATCTTCTCTAACACATTTTCTTATTATCAAATCGGAACTAGTATAAAAGAGGTCACCATTGACTCAACTATATCTATCACTTTCACTCATTATATTTCTTTTATGTTTATTTGTGTAATGGGATGGTAGGATTCCATATGATAAATAGTTGGCTATATCTGAAAACCATGGATTTTTTACAGTTATGGAAAATATATGTTCATCTAGGAAATTATCTGAAATAGGATTTGGATCACCAGGTGAATGAAGTCTAGATAGAAATTCTGCTACTTGATTATCCTTACCTAGTTGATCTTGTAAAGTGATGTTAAATTATTGCATCAATAACATCCATCTAGTAATTCTGCCATTTGTAATTTATTTTTTCATTAAATATCTTATCGTTGAATGATCCGTGTGAATGAATACTTTATAACCTGTTATGTAATGCTTAAACTTATTAACTGCATGTATTACAACTAACATTTCTTTATCTATAACAGTATCGCTCAATTCTCCCAGTGTTAAGTTTTTGCTTATGAAGTATATGGCATAATTAAAATGATTCTCTTTCTATCCAAGTGATGCTCCTATAGCAGCGTCAGATGCATCAATAGATATATGAAATGGAAATGACCAATTGGGTCCTCGAAGAATGGGTGCAACTGAAAATTTTTCTTTTAATATTTCAAATGCATTTTGACAATTATTTTTCCATTGGAATTCCACATATTTTGTAAGTAACTTGAATAAAGGTAAAGCTATCTTAGTGAAATTTTCAATAATTATCCTATAGTAGACTGCATAACCCAAGAAAATTCTTACTTCCTTTTGTGTTGTGGGTGGCATTAAATTCACAATTAATTGCATTTTTTCTGGATCCACCTTAATTCCTAAAGAATAAATATTGTGTCCCAACAATATTCCCTCAGTTAACATCATAAAGTATTTTTCATTACTGAGTGATAGATTTGTCTCTATGCATATTTTCAAAAATTTTCAAGATTTTTTAAACAATCATCAAATGTTCCACCATACACAGTGAAATCATCCATGTAGACCTCTACACAATCATTGATTAGAACAACAAAGATTGCAAGGACTACTCTTTGAAAAGTAGTAGGTGCATTACATAAACCAAAGGGAAAAACATTATATGCATATGTTCTCCATGGACAAGTAAATGTTTTTTTATCTTGATCTTCCAATGCTATTTTTATCTGATTGTATCCACTAAATCCATCAAGAAATGAAAATAATTTCTTCCCAACTAATGAATCTAGTACTTGATCAATAAATGGTAAAGGGAAATGATCTTTTAATGTGGCTTTATGGAGCTCTCTGTAATGTACAAAAATTCTCCACTTTTCATTTTTCTTAGGCACTACAACTAAGGTAGAAACCCATTGACTATCAGAAATAGGATAGATGAATCCAACTTGTAACAGTTTCTGTAATTCTTCTTTCACTATTTATTTCATCATAGGATTCATCCTTCTTTTCAATTGTCTTACATGTTTGATTTGATCATCAGTGTAAATGTGGTGGATACATGTCTTTGGATGAATCCCCTGCATGTCTGTGTAATCCCAAGCAAAATCTTCTGATTATTTCTGTAATTTCTATTACCTCTTATTCTTGTGATGATTGTAAGTTATTACCAATATTTAAATTTCTTCTAGGACTGATTTCGATGATTTTACTCTTTGAATTGGTAATTGAGTTAACAGGAAAAATACTTTCAAATGAATTTTGCAGTGAATGAATAGTATATTTTTTGTGGAAACAATGATTTAAAAGATGAATTGCAACTTAATATTGTGTTATTCTAAGTTGCTCCGAAATATTTGGTTTTGAGATGAAAAGATATAATAAATCCTCATTTTCTTCCTCTTCTATAAAATTATATACTTTATTAATACTAAGAAAAGATTGAATTTCTTGTTTTTCTTCTACATCAAGCCATGATAATAAAGAAGGAGATTGTGCTGGAGGATACAATGTAACGTGCTTCCTTTCATCCCCATGTAAAATAATCATACTTCCATATATGCATCCAGTGAAGGCATCTATAGTGGCTAACCATGGTCTGCCTAAAATTAATGGATGGCCTCCTAAATTTGTTTTTGGCTGCAAAATGAGCAAGTCTACAAGATACTCCCATAAATCTAGTGAGACAATGATATCTTCTAATATTCCTTCTAGTAAAACTTTAGATCTATCTACAAGTTCTAAAAATATAATAGTATGTCTAATGTTATTCAAGTTCAAATGTTTCATAGTATTTGTAGTCATAACATTTATAGCTACTCACAAATATATTAAAGTGTTTGGCACTGAAAAGCTATTGATCAAGATGGTAACCATAGGGATCCTAGGATCAACATATTTTACAACTGTTGTTTTTGTAGAAAAGAAACTAGCTAATCTTCCAGTGACCTGGATTGTGGGTGGATCTATTTTTCTTCTGCCATATTTCTTGATGCATAAATCCTTTATTGTTTTTTTATATATTGGAATATCTTTTATTGCTTGCAACCAAGGAATTTTTACATATGTATTCTTCAATTCATCCAGAATATCAAATTCAGGTAGAGAAATTGGAATTTTTTGTTGTACTAACCTCTCTAGATAAGGTGGTGTCTGAGTCATACTAGATTTACCCTTTTGAATTTTATTTTCTAGTTGAGATTGTTGACTTTTTTCTCCTTGTTCAGTTTGTTCTTCTGTTATTGGAGGAGAATCTTTGTGTAGCACCTTCCCAAACCTTAAGTGGACATCTTGTATGTGAAGAATGGAATATGTAGGATAGTATGTTGCCTCTTCCACATTGTATGCTAGTTTATCCACTTTCTTACTTTGATTAGCTATTGGTTGAGCTGTAAATTATGTTGGTCTAGGAGGTGGTTGGTTAGAAGGCAGCTGAAGCTGTTGAGTTTGAGTTAGCATTGGTGCTGGATTTTGAGGCAGAAATGGCATTGGTTGATTTTGCTGGAATTGTTGGTATTGAGGGTATGGTTGTTGAGGGTATGGATATTGATACTGTTGAGGGTACATTTGCTGAGGTGGTTGGTTTCCATAACCATATTCCCTCCAAACTTGTGTAGGTTGGTTTTGATATTGATGTGGAGGGCCAAGCCTGCCATGGCATTGGAGTGTTCCATGAATACTGAGGAGGATATTGAAAATTATGGGGTTTTGTTGAGGGAATTGTTGAGGCATCCTTGGTTTCCAAGGTCTCCTTGGTGCCATATAGTAGAGATAATATACCCCTTGCACTTCTTCCATTTGTAACTCTTTCAATTTAGGACAGTTTTCAGTTGCATGATTCTCTGTACAAAGTCCACACACTTGTATACCTTGCAAAGGACATTCCCTAAGTGGATGTTTTTGCCTGCACTTTGGACAGAATATTGCTAAGATTTCATCTTGTTCTTCCTTCTTCTTCTTGGCTTTTAAAACATATACTTGTGTTCCCAAAGTACTTAAGAGATCCGTTTTGAAATTTTCTAGTAAAATTCCTATTTTTGCTCTTGTTACTGCACTTGTTGTAGATTTGGAAGCTCTTGATGTAATATCTCTTTTTCCATTTTTTGCTATTCCCCTAGAATATTTCTTACAAAGTTCAAAAATTTCATCAAATGGTAGGTTGGAGATATCTCCTTTTCCCATCACATTGAGGATATCTAAGTATTCATCTATGATACCCTTAAGAAAAAATTTTGCGGATGGTATCGAGATTCAGAGAATGTTGTTTGGATTTTTGAAAATTGTAAATAAATATTTCTAAATACTCCTCCAAACTCTCATCTTCTTGTTGTGTCATTCTAAAAATGTCTTCTTTTGAGTCTCTAGCCCTGCAGTAAGCTTGATACTTTTTAAGAAAAAATTTCTTCATATCATCCCAAGAAGAAATTGTATGTTCTCCTAAACCCATAAACCATTTTAATTTCGCTGCTTTCAAAGTAGCAAGAAAGAGACGAAGCTTGTGTGTGTCATCCGTGTATCCATAAGTTCTACATAAGACATTGAATTCGAACATAAATGAAGCAGGATCTTCTCTTGACATTCCATAGAAGTTAAGCAATAAAGAAGGTGTTTGTCATTTTCACTTCTTCTCCTAATATTTCTCTTGTGTCTAATATTGGAAAGAGAAAAGTAGCTTCCTGTTCATTATCATTTTCTTGTTCATTATCATGTAGTCTTTTTTTTTTATTTTCTCTTCTTTATTATTCTTCTATCCTTTTCAGTGCTTCTGTTCTTCTGTCTTCCTCTCCCTTTCTCTTTGCTTCCAATTTCCTTTCTTCCTCGCTCTTCCTTTTCCATTCCCTTTGTTGTCTCCCATATTCAATTTTATGTTCAAGAGACATAAGTGGCATATTAGATCCTTCTCCTTCTTCAGTCATTTCCTATTCAGAGGTATGTAATGTTTCAATATGAGGTTGATTTGGTGTTTCCTCAACTCTTTTAATTTGTTCAAGGATAGGTTGCTCTAATTGTTCAACAACTGGTTTTCTTGTTTCCATTTGTTTTCCTAAGGAAGGAGTTTCTTTTGGTGATTTCTTTCTTTTTACCTCCAAGGCTAACAAGATCTGTTTTTCAACTAGAGTTAATATTTGTCCTGATCTATGTTTTTCTTCTAACTCCTCTAGAGTAGGTCTTCCAACAACTGGTGTTGTTAGACTTGTGGATGGTTGAATAATTGGGGGTTTTGTTTAGCAAATCTACCCTTCTGATCTCTATCTCTAGGCATAAAGAAACATACTAGAGGAAAAACTCTATTTTTGTTGTTTTTGATGTTTTTTTTTTCTTCCTATTTGACCACTTCGAAATATGCTTCCCCGAAAAAAACACCGAAAATGTTGGGTCTGTTTACTGGTTAAACTAACACAAGTATTTTATTATCAATCCAGGCTTGTAGAACTTAGAAGAATCTTCAAGATATATGGATTTCAGCTATATTCAAGTTTAGAAGATGAATTATTGATATTAAAGGAAATGCATATTACAAATATAAAAATTAACTAAATAATTTCTAATTAAATTATGTAATAAGGAGAAGAATAAGCTCCTAACTTAGGAGAACTTGTTTTTCCTTCTTTACAATACTAATTCATGAATCAGAAACCAAAGACCACCAATGAACAATAGATCAAGATGCATGAAAGAATAATAGAAGATTATACTAACTAACGAGGTCCTTGCTGTCCTTCATTACAAATTCATTCATCATTAATGCCATTGTTAGAAAACAGGAAATTCAGGAAATCACTTAAAAGAAAGAAAGATAAATTCTAGTTTCTAGTTCTTGATCAGATAGAAGGAATGTTTAACTTAAAAACTGGTTTGACCCTTCATATGAAGAATAGAAATTAGAATTAGATTCATTAGCAATAATAAAATATCAACATACTTCTAATTAACTGATTAAGCATGAAACAAAACTAGTTCAGGAAATTACAACTAAATTAACCAGAAAGTGCACTTAGCTCGGTGTGGGGGCCCTCCACCCTAACCTCGCACACTATGATTAATTTCAGCTACTAAAAAGAAATCAAGAATTCACCATATAGAACAACAGAAAAGGAGATAGAACAAGTCCTTCAATTGGCTCCCAAAGTTTCAGAAATATCAAAATGAAGTTATACAAATTCTACATATGAATGCCTTTAATGTCTTAGGCTTAAATAGAGAAATATGAAACAAAATCATCTAAAATGTCTCCAATAGCCATGTATATCCTTATCCTATATATTTTAGTCAAGCTCATCCATCTAATCTCTCAAAATCTGGAAAATCCCATAAAATGCTAAATTTGGCCTATTTCCTAGGGATTTCCATAAAAACACGTCATGTTTGACTGCCTTTGACAGGGGATGTTTAAGCTCGGTTTGATCGAAACAATAGGTGTATGCCAATTCTTAGTTCCCAATATTTCTAGAAATGTGCTCATCTTGAGCCCAGGTGTCCTATAAGTATGACATCAATGAAGCCATTACGGAAATTTCTGGTCCAGTCCAAAAATGCACTTAAAATTCAATTTTTGTAAAAATTTATAAAAATTGCAAAAATTAATTTATATACCTAGATATGCATTAATTGGTCAAAATAGAGTGAATATGGATGGTATATGGATGGATAGCTTTTTAATAAAGTGTATTTAATTAAACAAAATTCGATAAAAAACTAGGGCCAACAGAGTACATGCAGCTATACCTCCAGGTGTGAGGTGGGGTAATGTCCAGAATTAATCCCAAGAATAAATTTGTGCAGGGTTCGTTGAGATGGTGTGTTTCATGGATCGAACCTGTCTACGAGGATCCCACAATACAATAGTAGCAAGAAGTATCGGTTAGATTGATGTAGTCAGATGTCAGGAAGACATAAATCAGAGTGACAGGTGTCTGATACTAGAGCACAGATCAGAGTTGGAAGCAATGCAGATTGCATGGATGCAGATGTAAACAACATAGGGAGTTCAGTAGACATGTGCAGTAGCTAGTAGCAATCAGAAGACTCCGATGACATATGCATTTTACTAATTCACTTGTTTGGAGGCTATTCAGTTTCAAAAGTGTAGCATGCAAGAGTTTCATGTGTGAACAACACTAGAGAAGTGTTGCATGAAAGAGTTGCATGTTGCATGCAAAAGGTGCATGTGTGCATGCAAGGACATTCCAAGGTACCAGATCCGTATAGATTGATTCCTTTCTTGTTGAGATGGAGTGTTGAAATTTGCAACAAGAAACAATGAAATTGGATTCCAGAAACAACATGACATCACACACACTAGTGTGAGACCATAGGTCATGTAGTGATGGGTCCTAGAAATGCATTAGTATGCAAGCCAATTTATTTAATAAATTGGAAATGTGTCTATTTTAATTTTCCCTAAATTAAATTGGAAAATAAATTGTAATCTTATCTCATAATCGCTTGTAATAGTTAAGTGAGTGTGATAGACTCAGTTAGCTCATGAATTTCGAGTTGAGGGTGGTTGGTGAGGCATGCAGAGTGATTCTATTAGTTTTTGAGTCCAAGTTAAAATTAGTGCATTATTTTAATGCATGAGAAATCAGTTAACTCAATTAAGTGAGTTAAAATTAGTTTAACTAGTTGTAAATGATTGTTGTACTAGTGAGAGGTCAAGTGAATTAAATTAGATTTAATTCACATGCAATGATCTATCATGTAACTGATGATTTACTATTAATAGTTGCATGCATGTCAGTTCCAGTGGAGACACAGTTGAGACAAATGTTAAGGGGAAGCTGACTATCAGTTGTATTATTAGCAAACTTCCTAGATGTAGTTAAAACACCAGAGGATTTCCCATGATACTTGCACAGTTAAGGAAGCCTGAAATCCCTAAGGAATAGGGATTGCATTCCTCATGAAGTGCATGAGAAAGGTAGACTGAAGACTGTCTTGTTGGCAATATTTTCATTGATGGAAAAGGAGCACAAAGGAGCAGCACCAAGACAAGGGAGCAGATCAGATTCAGAAAGAATTGTTGCAGAGAAAGAAAGTAAAGTGGCAGAGGCTACAAGAGGAGGGTTTAGATAGGAAGTAGTTTTTTTTTAGAACAGTTAGGTTTTTGTTGTAAGCTACGGGAAAATTAGACAAAAGATCCATTGATCAGAATATCAGGCCAGAGAGAAGAGATCTTTTATAATTATTTTATTATATATGGAGGAATTTGTTTTCTGAATCATGGTGTGCATTGATTGAATGCATGATTCAGTTTTAACTCAAGTGAAAATTAGGGTTTGGCACAATATATATGTATGCAGATGAATTGGGAAAATTCAAAGGGATTTTATGAGACTGTGTTTAAGAAGTAAACATTCAATTGAAATTAAATTCTGATAGAAAGTGTATGTCGAGATTGAGCACTAATCACTAAATGGGTCGATGCCCTTGAAATTGTTAAAACTAAACCCTGCAATTTGATATCCAAATCACACTGTGTAGAGTAATAAGGTTAGAGGGTGTTCAAAGTTGTGTTATAGTGTAACATTCAATGAAATAGTGGCAGAAGCATAAATCTCTGGTTACCGGCATAACTTATGGAACAGTGGAGCGGAATGAAATGAGAGCACAACAACTGTTGGATCTGAAGGATCAACGAACGAAATCGAAAGGCGAAATGCGGAATGTATGAAGAAATGAGTGGATACAATTGAAACAAGTGTTTGTAAACAGTGTGAGTGGTTTCACGAACCGGTGATGGTATTTGCGTGCATCCAAAGTGGTAAGTGGTAAAAGCTGAAATGAACGCGATAGACCTCCGGAAGTGACACATCGTAAAGCAATACCACCTATTTTGCGTTATTTTGGAAGGATAAGTTTCTAGGCTTAATTTTATGCGATAAACATCTGATCAAAGGAGGCAAATATCTGACGGTGTTCGCATCAGAAGTTGTGCAGAGGTTAAAAAAAGGTGTGGACCCGACAGTGAAAAAGGCACATTTAAAATAGCATAGGTTTAAAACCTTAAACATCATGTTTGATGGAATGCGACTGTCGTTGGATGGGAAGTGGATAGATCATGGGCAAAGATGCATTGAAAATTGTTGTGGGACCCAACATATATATGTTGGTAACTATTTTTAACCAAAGTATAATTCAAATTATATAGAGAGGATATTTATCATGGTTTATAACCATAGGTTTTTGAAAAGTGCAAAGCTACAAGGAAGGCAAAAAGGTAAGTTCGTAAATCTGCAGCCCGAATATTTATATATATGCAGGCCTATTGAACGAGCATCGGTGTATGTGAAAAGTAATAAATTAGCAGAATGGTAAGTTATAAAGTTTTTATAACTTATGGTAAGGTTTGATTATTAATGTTGAGGATGGCCAGATTGATGGAGGCATTGTTGATATATGATTGGCACTTTAGTATTTAATTAAAAGTTGCATGTGGGTCCAGATAAATAAGATGTCGACATTATTTTAACTAAGGTAAAAGGATGTGGGACCCGAGTGTATTTATATGATGGCACTGTGGTGCATTTAACCAAAGTATGGAAGGGTAATAAACTTTGATATTTGCAATATGATGAAGACCG
This sequence comes from Pinus albicaulis, assembly GCA_034641835.2. NCBI lineage: Eukaryota > Viridiplantae > Streptophyta > Pinopsida > Pinales > Pinaceae > Pinus > Pinus albicaulis. The sequence continues at coordinate 1,721,110,944 of CM076580.1, forward strand.
TCGGATTGTGAACAGGATCGATGACAGTCGTTTAATCGGGGATGCGGCATCGGTATACGTGCAAGACTGGCGGAAAGATAAACCTTTACAAATGTTTTATATGTTAATGGTTATATGATTATAGAGCAGAATTCATGGATTTAATATATTTGGTTATGATGGGTCTTAACCAAAGTCATAGATTATGGTATTATTAACATGCCATGATGGATAATGCCAATCAAAGGATAAAAGCCAAGGTAAAGCACAAAAGAATTCCGTTTTTAGAATATGTGACAAATCAGTGTTAAGGTTATGGTTGATGTGCATATGGATACGTATAATTAAATTTGTATGCAAAGTGTGGGTGAACGCAGCACAAAAGACACAGATAACGGATGAAACGGGGTAATTATGCAATAGAGCTAGAATATAAATAGCAGAAACTGAAAACACAGTGATAGCAGCAAAAAGACAAATACACAGTGAGCCAAGAGCTGAAAGGGTTAAGAGAAACATATTTGTTGTAACTTTAAATGTAAATGAATTAATTATTTTTAGTGTATGTGATGTAAGGCAAGTCTCCGAAGGAAAATAAAAAATCTCCCCTGTAATACTGAATTGAGTACATAGTATTGTAACATCCTGAAGTGATGAGCGAGAAAATAAGAAGGTGGAATGCAAAGAGTTCATACATGTTCATTTCATATGCCCATATGGAATGCAAACATCTATGAGGTGATTTCTATAAATGATGTTATTATAATATGCCAAAAAGAGAGGTGAGGAGATTTACCGGTATAAGGGTTTTAGAGAGTGTAAGAAGAAGAAGGAGCAGATAGAGAAGTTGTGAAGATCCAGAGATAATATAAGGCAGATATGAAGGATGGAGGATAGCAGTGAAGAAGGAATATAACAAGGCTGATATCCAGGTAAATCAGCATGTTGTTTTAGTATTGTGTGAGGAATTTGGTGCTTCCATATCAAGTTGTAGCATGATAGATGTTCATTTGTAGCTGGTTGAGGTAGGAGCCTCCTGTAGGTTGCAGCCTGCAGAAAATAGATGGGAGTTGGAGCTTCCTTGCAAGTTGCAGCTTGCAGAATTGAGGTAGTAGCCTCCTGTAGGTTGGAGCCTACAAAAAATCAGTGGTGAGAGGGAGTTGGAGCTTGCCTTTGCATCACAATAGTAATAATATGTGGTTTTCTCCCTTATGGGTTTCCACTTATATCTGTTGTCTATATTCATGATGATTATGTGTTGATATTCTGTATTTAATCTGCTTAATACCTACTTCTCACTTATTAAGATTGTTATTCCATTGTACATTAAGTTGATCACAAATTGAAGATGTAAATCAGGGTAAAAGAAAATTTTACAAGACCTTGAATGCATTAAACTGATTCACCCCCCCCCCCCCCCTCTCAATTTAACTAAGGGTTCAACATGTCTGAGAATTGGCTAAGTGTTGGCTCAATTTTTTATGGACCAGTGTGAGACAATTAATAGATTGCAGGAGACTCTTGTGAGAAGAGTGCATTGTAATTGTTTCATGATTCCTTGGTTCATTATAAAATATAGATAGAGGGTTTTTGAGCAGCAAGCTTTCCCCAAGAAAAATATCTATGTTGTGGATTGATTTGCTTCTTTCGTTTACTTAGTGTGATTGTGTGATCGTGTTTAATTTCCGCAAAATTGATTGTAGAAGGTTTCAATATCTTGCTTTAGTACACTGCATGATCAGATTGAAGCCATTGATAAATACATATTGTTTTTATAATTTCTACAATGCTCCCTCCTAAAGGGTTGTCGATTATTATGTTTTTGCACTAATCTTTGACCTATCACAATGAAGCCAATTTCCTAGATTTAGCATTTGAGAGGTTATGACGAACGGAAGTATTTTTATTGGGGCCTTTAGCTTACTAATATTTTCATAACATTACTACATTTTTCACACTAGGAATAACTCTAAAGGCCTTTACAAATGTATTTGAAAAGGGCCTTAGAATAGGAATATGGGAACCATTACTATTCTTTGCATAATAAGAATTAGTGCGAGGGAAGGAGAAAAATGCCATTACTTCTAAACTAAAGCTTCTCATTCCTAAGGGCCATGAATTTGGAATTGAATAACCACTTAGATCCTCTCTAAATAATCTTAGAGATATATGGGATATCAATTCCATTCATATTTTTTTTCACACCATCTATAGGAGTCAAGGAATGTACCATGGGCATGGGAGATAAACAAGGGCATTAGGCCTTACAAGAAGCTTTTTAGTATCAAGGGCTATGAGCTAGAATTAAAAACCACATAGATATTCTTTAATGTATATTTGGTCTTAAGTCAGGATATGGGCACCATAGGAGGTATTTCTCACCACTTATGGGAGTTAGTGTCTACATTACGATTAGGAGAGGAAAACAAGGGACTTAGTCCTAAGTTAATCTTTTTCCATGCTTAATTACCATTAACAAGACCTCTAGTTGGGAATATGGGCATTTAGTATGTACTATGGCTTTCATGATACGAATGGCTCTTGGGGAATGTACTATGTAGAGGGGAGGAGAAAAGAGGGCCTTAGGACCTAAACAAAGCTTCTAGAGTTCAAGGAACATGAAGTAACCATGAAACAATCACATAGATACTCTCTAAGGAATATTCACATATCAAATGGGATATGGGAGAAATGACATGTTATTGTACATAAAAAGCCATAAGAATTGTTTACATGTATGGTTTTCTAATAATATTGTTTGCACATTCTAAGAATGTGAATGCGCTATTAGAATTTGTGCATATTTTTGTAATGCATGTATATGTAGAATTATTTATAGAGTAATATGGTTTTAGAGTAATTTATTTATATTAACTGACCAAGTTTAAATCAGCACACTTGGAATTTGGTCATATTTTTATTCTTGGACTACAATAGTTGTTTACATTAATCCTTTTTAATTTTTCCACTTATTATCTAGTTATATATTTTAGTCCTAGACTAAATTAGTAATTTAAGTTAGTTGCTTTTAGTTGGGTCCCTTATTATCTAGTCCTACATTATCCCTAGACTAAATTAGTCATTTAAGTTAGTCATTTTTAGTTGGGTAACTTAAAATTTCTCAAATTTAGTAGTAATTCACTTGAAATAATTGTGGTGACTACCTTTTTTAGTAGCGTAGTCACTAATGTCTCATTTTGTACTAGTGATTTGTTAATATTTTTTCTTCTAAAATGTATATAGAAAAATATAATGGTATTTCTCACCCTTCTCAAAGTTATATCATCTTCTACCATTTAAATTCACATTATTACAAATAATGGAACTAAGGAGTATATTTTCACTCATTGCAAAAATAAGAAGTATCATTGCAAGGACAACACTCATAACGAGAAGTATCATTTCATGGTCTTCTTCCCACAAAATTTAATGAATGTCTCTTGGTTTATATTAGTTAACAAAGGTCTATTGATTCATATTTGTGTTAATGAAGGTCTCTTGGTTCATATACTTTGGGAGTGTGAGATAATTCATAGTTTTTCCTTGTCAACAAGAAGTCTTAATCTTAATTAGATTCTCATCTCTTTGAATTAATGGTTTGTTTGTCCAATGAAAAGGGCCTCTCTCTTTGTTCAAACGAGATTTTTTTTTCATTTAGAGATTATGATATCTTTGTCCTTGTTATCTATTGGTGTAAGTAATATTTTGATTGAATTAGTTCCCTTGGTTTTACTAGTCGTTGTAAGTCTAAAACTCTTCTCTTTGTAATTTTGCCCCACCTCCCCTGCTCTTATTAGTCAACATTGTTGGTGCTAAGTCCAATCCAATCCATATGAATCCTAGATAATTTCTATAAATTCATCTCACTTAATTTACAATTAAAACTGCCTTCGTAGCGTTGACCACTTCCTTTCACTAGCATAAAAATAAAACAAGTAAATTAAAAATTGACAATCAATCCTAAGATTAACATCATATTTTTTTTTTCTAAGTAAAACTAATTCTATTATGTATAAAATTACTGGTACAAAACTGCCACAGTGTCAGCTGTGAAATCCTGACCACTGGGCTTGATAAACAAGCTAGTCATAGAGAGTCTGGACCACCCTGAATGGGAAACTGGTCCTTTTAACAGAAATGTCTTGGCCACCCTTGTAAGGGAAACTAGCCTTGAGTTCATACATGACAAAATAACATAGAAACAAGTGCTAAAATTAACCATCAGCCTTATCAGCTGAGCCTTGAGGCAAGAAAGCAAAAAATTCCTGCAAGAATTGAACATAAAGACCTAGAGAGTATGAAAGTCACGGTTCATGAGCCGGAGACAAAGGTTCCACGAAAATCCTGCATCCAAAGTCATAGTTGATGTCGTCCTTTCCTGCATTGAGAGCATCTTCCATGCCTGAGTGTTCATCCTCCTTGCTCAGCACGTTCTAGGGGGGGAGATTGGATGAAGCAGGTAAAATCACCTGGCCTGGGAAGCTCGAGACCTGAGGAGGAAGGGGGGTGGCAGAGCGAGTCGGAGCAAGGTTGGGGATCTCTTCATGGAGGGTTAAAGTGATAAAAGCAGTAAGAATGGGTCTATTCGAAGAGCATTCGAACCGAATTTCAGCTCGCTGGGAGGTTTGCCGAATGGTGGGACGAACAGTCTCATGAGAGACAGGAGGGAGAGTGTTGCTGGAAGGAATGGAAGCTAAGTGAGGGGAGGCTGGAGAAGCACCAACATTTTCCTAGAGACGACCCCTTCCTCTTCCTCTGCCGCCTCGCCGGGTTTGAGACTGAACATGCTCCTCGTCAGCAGAGGAAGAACCTGAGGAAGAGCTGAGAGAAGGGCGTCGAGAATTGGTAAGGCCCCTATTGATACCTTGCCGGTACCGCATTCTCTGGCGGAGTCGAGGCATGGAGACAGGGGCTAGTATATGGAGATTAGAGCCAAATGGACGAATTGAGACCGAAGGAGCCCGAAGAGTGGAATTGACACCGCTAAGAATTGTCGAATGAGCCCGAACAGGAGGGTCCAGGTCACCGCAATGATCAGCCCAAACACTGTGAAGTGGAATAGCACTGTAGAGGGGACTGTGAGAGAAGTGAAACCCAGGAAGAGGCTCGAAGCATGCAAGTAAGGTACAGCGATGGCCAGTATGCATTCTCGCACTAGAGTCTGCAAAACCAGGAGGACATTCACCGCAGAGGGGAGACGGAGATCCGCCATAGCAAGCACCAACATTCAAACTGTCCCGGATGAGCGCCATGACCAAGAGAACCACCATATGAAGACGAGCAATGAGCTGATCAAGGGAATTAACTTCTTCTCGAGCTGGCGAGTTATTGCGCTCATAAATGCTGGTACAGGGAGCCATATGGACCCATGTCCCATCAGACACCTTAAGCATCCGCATTCAGAAAAGATTAACATCATCTTAAAACTACTTGACCAAAACATATAACAATAAAATGTGTTGAAAACTAACAATGTAATAACATATAACAATAAAATGTTTTGAAAACTACCCATGGAACCACATCTCAAAAATCTAGTGTTCTACTCACCAAACCTACATCGTCTTTACCTCACCTTGCTTTAACTAAAGGCTCAGAAAAACTTCGTGAATGTAACTAGGAAAAGTGACTCTTTAACAAATATCTACTTCTTCCATATGTTTTCATATTTTCTTACACCATCATTGAGTTATACTAATTCTTAAAACCATTTAATATATATATGTTTGTTTTCTTTTAAATTTAAATTTTTGATAATAATTTTTTTTTTTTATGTATTCTATGAACATTTTCAATGAATGCCAGCCCTCTAATGCTGCCTTAGCTTCAGCATTTTGGAATAATAAAAATAAAATAATCCACGGGGGCAGCATTATTGTGGTAACTGCTCGTATCTCAAAGAAATACATCGTAAACGTGATTTGCATCAAAGTCTCCGTTGCTACTACATTTCCTCCACGTAGTCATAGAGTTTTTTCATTACTTGTCTTTGTCGATGTTGACTTGCAGTTTCTTGGTTATCTGAAAAGTAGTTAGTACTTTCAGAAAAGGAGTATATTTTTAAGTTAGGTTAGAAAATTGGTTAATTTTTTTATATGTTTTTTCCAAATGTATATATATTTCACTATATATTTTTTTATAAATAATAATAAAAATTTAAAATAAAGTTATAATTTAATTAATTGTTATGATTTTTTTTGGTAATGCAAGATATTTTAAGTGTTTTGATGTCTATCAATATTTATCAATCATTTAATATTTAATTTATATAGTTACAGTAATGTATATTATGAAATTTTTTTATTTAAAATAGTTAAATGATGTTCCTAGCACGCTTAAGAAGATTACATATGTATTTTTTTGGTTAGATATAAAATTCTATCAGTTTTATAGAATTTCTTCACATATAATTACTCTTAATAGGGGTTAAATTTGACATGTTTTTATCCATATTTGTTTTAATGGTCAAATACTAATCATTTTAAAATCTACACATAATAACTAATTTCTCAAAATGTTAATTTGATGGGTGCCTTAAAAATTTACCCATATCCTTTTGTGTGTGAGAGAGTGAGAAATTTCATATAAAATCACAAAAAATAAAAGAAGATAGCATAGACCTACCCATGATGTGTCTTTGGACTTATTTCTTATTAGACAAAGCTAGTCTTTGTATTCACTCACACTGTTAGTGTCAGTCTAGTCACACTGCCATCAGTGATCAAAACTGCTCTTTTGCATTTGCATATTAGGTGTCTCATACCGAATAAATTTCACCATTCTGCTAGGTCATGGATTCATTGATGGTAGTAGTTTTTTATCAGTTTTCCCTTATGAGGTACTTGCTGATTTTCCTTCCTATGGTCTTCAGTCATTAGTCACTTTCATTTCCAAAATCATATCAGTAGGTCATAGGATTGGTCTCATTAGTCTCTAAGGTCTCACCATGGTCAAATTAATGAGTCAAGTGTCAAATAAAGATCAGCAAGGCCATGAGGAAGTCAATAAATACAAAGTCACAACACCAGGAAGATCAGAGATATCATTTATTCAGTTTGATGCAAGTTTCACCTCAAAACCATGTTTTGAGGTGAAAACATAATACTTTTCTTTTCAATCACAATTCAGAAGCTACCATCTCCGACAAGATCATCACCCTGCCTTTCAGAGAATTTTTTCACATCATGTTCAGCATCAAATAATTCTCCAAGTAGATCCAGCAAAAAGAGCCCGGAAAGAGCTTTCCAACGATATACTACACTCTCAAAACTGACTTCTGGATTGAAATTTATGCTTAAGTGAAGTAAATTTCTCTTTACCCCCTATTTCCCATTTTTCCCTTCAAACTTTGCTTTATTAAAGTTTTATATCCCTTTACAAAAACCCCTTTTCCCCCTTTCCAATTTACAACATCGCATTATAAATATTTTATATACATATGCGATTTAATTACCAAACCACTTCCCCTTTCCATCCTCGTAAACTTTATTATAAAGCGTTATATTATATATGACCCGCATTATAAGTCGCAATCGTAACCCTTATCCAATCGCAATCGCAAAATTTTTAATCACAATGTTTATGTGAATCACTCTGATCGACTCATCGCAAATATTTGCGATGCAATTGATCGCATCGCAAGTCCTCCTCCGATCGCCTGATCGCAAGTCCTCCCCCGTTCGCACCTTCCCTCTGATTGCTCCGATCCTCCGATCCGCTTCCCCTGATCAATCGCATCGCAAAATTTGAAATACACGTTCTAATTAACCCATCTCCCGATCTCCGATTGCGATTAAACCCATGGGCCCCACCGTACTATACATCCGCCCATTCATAAAATAAAGGGCTTTCCCTTTTGTAAATTCGGAATTTTTTTTTTACAAAGGTTTTCCATTATTCCTCTCTCCCCAATCGCATCGGAAATATTATATGTACCACTCTGCTCTACTCCCGACTCCGATTTCCGATTGCGATTCGTACTCTCGGTCCCACCATTGAATTTCCTCCGCCATTCATAATAAAACCCCTTTTTTCCTTTGTAGAACTTAAAAAGTTATCCGTTTTGTTTATACAAAGGCCTTTCTCCAATTGCATCGGGAGTTTTATTTCATATATCACTTCGCCCGCCCAGCTCCGACTCTGATTGCGATTACTGTTTGTTATATTATTTCTCCTCACTCGCTCCATTCTGATTGCGATTACACTAATATATCCCTCCTCCGGTTCACTCCGATTGCGATTTATGTGGGTCCCACCTCCTTTCCCTTCCTCTTTCCCATTAAAAAATTGGCTTCCCTTCACAAGAGCATAGAATTTCATTCTGTCTTCTTTCAACGGAAGTTTATTAAAAAAATCAGAGAATAATGGAAAGCGAAATGTCAGAGGCCGAGAAACCAAATTGTAATAGTCACATCTTCAGTGATAATTCGAGAGGATCCACGCTACAGGGTTCACAGCGAGATTATTGGCTCTTGGTCTTCCATCTTCAGTTATGATTTTCTCCTCTTCCCATCGATCTATATTCCCACAAAATATTTCTATTTATGGAAAAAGCTAAATATTTGTAAGGGTTGACAGTCTGAGGTCTAAAAACTAAAAAGTAGGGGAATAGTGTGGCAGTGAGCTCTGCGCTCCGTTGTACAGTTTGGCAGGGAATTAATAAAGAGATGCAGCTCTGATTTGTGGGATTCATGTGGTATGAATTTTAGCATATGTTTCTTTTTTGTGTTTCATATGTACATTGTTATGTTGCAACATTCATTCATAAACATTTCCAGTAGAATGTTTTCAATTTAGAAAGGTAGAATCCATTTTATATGCTCTGCCTTGGGAAATCATTCATACTCTGTGTATTTTCTTCTGTTTTAAAAGGATTCATTTATTATGCCCTTTTCAGCTTCTCAACAGTCTTTCCACTCCATCTTATTTCAATTTGAATGCTAAATCTCCTGCCTATCTTGCCCCATGAAATATCCAGTGTCCTTGATTTAATTTCTCAGCTCATGCTGTCCTTTGTCCCATACATCCCTGAAAATTCAGTCATTTATTAAATACCTCTTTCACATTTATATACCTAGCCTAAAATCAGTTCATTATTGTGTTATTGAATATCTATTCTACAGAGAGAGCCCTCTCTTGTCCTTGTAGGGCTAGCTACAAGGCTGAGCGTGGTTTAGTTGTTACCCTGATTTGCCTTTTTCAGCCTGAGGTTCAGATTGGGTGCTAACATCTCTGGCGACCATACCGGGGAAGACTACAAACTTTTGCATAGAAGATTCATCACCCCAATAAATATTTTTCTTATAAAGTCTCGATGATGATATTTTAGAGTTTTCGAGGCTGATATAAATATTGTATGGTAGTAAGTTGACCACACTGGCTTCAAGAAGATATACAAGGGCTAATCCTGATCCATATCCGTTGCCTGTGTTTGGAAATCCAAATCTTATCCCAAGAATAGTCATAAGACAAGAGGGATTGCTAAGTCCTACACCTATTCTCAGGTCCCATACTTGGCCCAGTGAGTGGTTTTTTGTAGAAGAGCTTTCTTTCGATGAGAATTTTGAGCTTTCTTTGTTTCGAAATAAGTGTGAAACTGCACTTGAAGACATGGTTTTAGATCCAGAGTTTCTTGTAGATATTGAAGTTTAGAGAGAAAATTCTTCCATTGATGACTACATTTTGAATTCTCCTCTGTCCATCACTATAAATAATATTCCCGAGGTTCCAGAATCATCAGGAGTAGCATTGCCTCCTCCTAATTCATCAGCATCCCCTTCAGTCAACTCCCAGTTATCATCTCCTCCAACAACACCTCCCCCAAATCCTGCAAATCCTGTGGTAAATCCACCCAGAGTCATGGCTGCCTGGTATGCACCCTTGCGTTTGCCTCAGGTTCTCAATGATATGCTTGTTGATTATCAGAGTAAAATTCCTATCTTTGATGCCATTCAAGGCATTACAGCATAGCAGCATGTTGATAAGATGAATGACTTTTTGACTTGCATGAAGTAGAAGAAGAGAATGTAGCTACCAGGTTGTTTGTTCAAAGCCTCGGAGGTGAAGTTAGAAAGTGTTTTAGAGCTTTACCAGCTGGCTCAATTCATACTTTACAGGAGTTACACACGCAGTTTTTAGACCAGTGGGAAGTGAAAAATAACCCACTCCAAATTTTGTCTGAATATGAGAATATCAAAAGAAATGCGGGTGAAACTGTGCAAGACTATTGTTTAAGATTCAATGTTGTATACAACGCGATTCCAGCTAACCTAAAACCTCCTATAGATTCAGCCTTGCTGAATTTTCTGGATGGTTTTGATGCCGATATGGCGTATCAGCTGCGTGAAAGAGATCCGCCATCACTTGAAGACATGCAGAAGATAGCAGTAAGCATTGAAGAAAATCTGTTGGCTAGAAGAGCTCGAGCCAGAGCTGAAAAGAAAGTCGTAGTGAAAGAGGAAGCCTCCCCTTCGAACAACAAAATGGAAACACTAATTCGTACAATGGAAAGGATGGTGGATCGATTAATGATTTCGGACAGACCGGAACCCCAAATAAGAAATCCAAATTTTAAAGGATAGCAACAACCGCAATTCAGAATTAGACAGAGAGAACAAAGGGCGCAGGACCAAACGACACTATAGCAGCAGATCAAAACTCCATTGCAGCAGAACTACGTGCAAGGGACTGACTCAAATGACGATGGTCCCCTGTTTGAAACCAATCATTTTTTCACAGCTGATGGTGCGCCCATTTTCCCCACAGAAGACGAAGAATACACAGTGGCGACTCCAGACATTCAAAGGGACGAAAATTTCATTTTGGCCAATGAAGTGGTGTTAGAAGAAGAATCTGATGACTACCAGAGAGGGTATATGAACGCTCTATCAACCCAGCAAAGGCAGTATTCTTTGAGGAAAAGAAATGTCACAATCAGTCCCTTTCAAAAGAGAAAAGAACTCCAAATGAATGACTAGGCAAAAAAGAAAGGAAAAGAGCCGGTCAATCCTTCATTCATCAAAGCACCTGCAGTTACTAATACAGCAAATGGAAAAAGCCAGCAAAGCATAGCGAACGAGCAAACGGAGAAGAAGGACCCTCCTATTAAAGAGGTAGAAAAATCTCCCTCCTTTAATTTAGAAAGTGAAATTTCCAAGTTGAAAGTGTCTGTGCCCCTGACTGAGTTGGTGAAGAATAGTATATATAAAAGTCAGGTGTCTAAAGTCTTGCAAATTGACCCTCTTTCTGATATGGTTAATGTGGAAGACGACTACCCTGAACTTATTTTTGGTCCAGCCACACAAGAGTCTGAAGAAAATGAAGTCCCCCCCTTTTACCTAAGTCTTAGGTTGCATGAGTTTATCTTGCATAACACCATGTTGGACTCCGGGGCCTCGCATAATTTGATGCCCAAAGCTGTCATGGAGAAGTTAGGCCTTGATGTTACTAGAAAATACCATGATTTGTATTCTTTTGACTCAAGTAGGGTCCATTGTATTGGTCTCATCAAAGATTTAGTAGTGTCTTTAGATCAAATCCCAGCCAAAAATGTCTTGATGGATGTAGTTGTTGCTGATGTCCCACCATGGTTTGGAATGCTTCTATCTAGGTCTTGGGGTGCAAAACTTAAGGGGACCATACAGCTTGATTTATCCTATGCCACAATCCCTATATTTGGCCAATTGAGAAAGTTATATAGGGAAAAGAAAATTAAATATATGATTACTAGCAAAGACAAGCCTGTAAACCATCCCATCAATGCAGTCCACACAGATTTAGAGTCTTTTGTCTTATATTCAGATGGTGGTTTAAATGATGATAATGTTCAATTGGTACAAGTGGATTGAATACCTGAGATTTCATAGAATTTCAGAGAGGTCCTCAAAAAGGAAAAGGACAAAGCAGTAAACACTTATGAACCTCCTGCCTGCCAGTAGCAAAGAGACAATGAACAGCCAGAAATAAGCCAAGGTAAAGAAGAGAAAGAAGAAAATTTCCAACACCTTCAAGAAGAAGAAGAAGGCCTGTAGAGTATGGATTTTGATGGAGTTGTTGGTAAGGATGGAGCTGGCATTGGAATATGGATTCGGAGCCCTGTTTTCCAGCTTGAAAGAGTCCCTAGTAATGTTAGAGTATGTGCTTATAAGTTGGCTTTTGACTGCTCCAACAATGAAGCAGAGTATGAAGCTCTGATTGCAGGCCTCAAAATCTTGAAGAAGTTGAAGGCGAAAAGAATTTCTGTATATGGTGACTCTGAGTTAATAATCAAGCAGGTGAAAGGAGAATACCAAGCTAAACATCCAATACTGAGGGCATATAGAAATGCAGTTCTGGACATTTTGAAGACATTCCCAGAGTACACTTTGATAGCAGTGCCCAGGATGAAAAATCTTATTGCTGATTCTCTTGCCACTACTGCAAGTAACCTGAAGATTTCGATGAACTCCAGCAACAAGTTTGAGATCCATGTCAAACATAGGCCAGCCATTCCGGACAATTTAAGGTATTGGCAAGTATTTTGGGATGATAATGAGATCAATGCATTTTTGCAGGGTGATGGAAAATTCAAGGACACTCCCATAGAAGGTGAGTATGAGGTTGATGATCAAGAATTGGAAACAAACCAAATGGGCATATTGCAGCTGAAATATAATGTAATTCCTAGAGGTCTCATACCTCTAGAGGAGCTATTTGATCAAGACGATGTGGCAAAGAAGCCAAGCTTGGTGCCCATGGAGAAAGGAGTTGAAGATGTGAATCTTCGAACACCTGATTAGCCCAAGTTTGTGAAATTGTCAAAGGCATTGTCCCCTGAAGCGAAAGAGAAGTATGTGAAGTTGCTTTCCGAATTTTCTGATGTATTTGCATGGGATTATTCAGATTTGAAAGTGTATGATAAGAACATAATCCAACATACCATTCCTATCAAGCCGGATCAAAATCCATTCAGACAGAAGCTGAGAAGAATCAATTCGAAACTACTGCCATCCATCGAAAAAGAGGTAAACAGATTATACAAAGCCGGTATTATAGTCCCCATTAGATTTTCTGACTGGATTTCAAATTTGGTCCCGGTACGTAAGAAGACTGGAGAAATAAGGTTGTGTATAGATTTTTGGAACTTGAATAAGGCCTCCTTAAAAGATAATTATCCACTTCCGAAAATGGACCATATTCTGTAGAGAGTAGTTGGAGCATCCAGGATGTCACTACTTGATGGCTACTCAAGCTATAACCAAATCTTGGTGCATGAGAAGGACCAAGATAAAACGGTCTTCACAACACCCTGGGGAACCTTCCAGTACGCCAAAATTCCTTTTGGACTGAAGAATGCAGGAGCTACTTTCCAGCGTGCAATGGACATCGCCTTTGCCAATGAAAAAGATGTTTTTCTGGTTATTTATTTGGATAATTTGACAGTGTTTTCAGGATCAGATTATGATCATTTGCATCATTTGAGAGTTTCTTTTCAGCGATGCAGAAAGTTTGGAATTCCTCTCAATCCCAAGAAGTGTCTCTTTTCCATGGACGAAGGCAAGCTGCTGGTGCATATCATCTCTAAAGATGGTATTCGCATCTATCCAGCTAGAGTGGAGGCAATTCAGCTCATAGACCTGCCACGAAACAAGAATGAGATTTAGGCTTTTAATGGTAAGATGAACTTCTTACGTCGATTTATACCCAGTCTGGTTGAACATTTGAGGGAAATGACTAATATGTTGAAGAAAGATAGCATTGTTAAATGGAGTGAGGAGGCTATCAAATCATTCAATCTGGTAAAGTTTTCTTTATCCAATGCCCCAGTTTTGATCAGTCCTGACTACACTCAAGAATTTATCATATTTTCGTTTGCATTTGAGCATACTTTGGTCGTTGTTTTAATGCAAAAGAGAGATGAAATAGAAAATCCAATTGCCTTCTTCAGTAGGACTATTAGAGAAGTTGCTTTGAAATATAATATTATTGAAAAATAGGCATTGGCTCTCATCAAGGCATTGAAGGATTTCAGGGTCTACATTCTACATTCACATACTATAGCATATGTCCCTAACGCTGTGGTGAAGGATGTGTTGATGCAAACTGATCCAGAAGTTTGAAGAGGTAAATGGATAGCGGCTCTGTTAGAGTACAATCTGGAGATCAAGCCCACGAAGTTGATCAAAGGCCAAGGCTTGGCGAAATTGATGGCCCAATCAAATCTGTGTGCTCTATATATAAACCTTATAACAACAGTGGCAGAAGAGGAAGATGAAGGTTTGCTGGTTCCAATTGCAGATATTTTTCTACAGTCCCCGTGGTATTCATATATCGTCTATATCCTTCAGCATTTGTCACCTCCTATGGGCATGTCTAAGAGTAAAGGTAGATCCTTGAAGCTAAAATCTGCAAAATACTGCATTTTAGACAGCGCTCTGTATTGGAAAGATCCAGGAGGCGTTCTGCTCAATTTTTTGGTTGAAGAAGAAGTGCAGAAGGTAATGCACGAGTTTCATAAAGGCGACTGTAGCGGTCACTTGTTTTGGAAGACTACAACTAACAAGGTATTGAGAGCAGGATATTATTGGCCCACATTATTCTCTGATTTATATAAGACAGTGATGAAATGTCATGAATGCCAAATCTTCCAAGGGAAGAAGAAATTGCTTCCACTCCCTTTGAAACCAGTTTCAGTGAACACACCCTTTCAGCAGTGGGGACTCGATTTCATAGGAGAGATTCATCCCGCGTCCTCAGCACATCACCGATGGATATTGACAGGGACAAATTACTTTACGAAATGGATCGAGGCCGTCAATTCCTGGAATCGAATATTTTATCTTGTTTCGGCTACCCATGCAAAATCGTAACAGACAACGCAGCAGCGTTCAGATCAAAGAAAATGATTGATTTCTGTGACAGATACAACATCATGTTGGGCCATTCAACAGCGTATTATCCACAAGGCAACGGCTTGGCTAAGTCATCTAACAAATCATCGGTAAATATAATTAAGAAAATGCTGGAGGCAAACAAAAGAAACTGGCACTAAAAGCTCATCAACGCACTGTGGGCAGACAGAGTTAGCAGTAAAAGATCAATAGGTATGTCCCCATTTTAACTGGTCTATGGTACCGACGATGTATTTCATACATCCCTTACAGTCCCAGTTGTGAGATTATTGCAAGAAGTTGGCAGCGAGGACAATGAAAATCAGTGAAGAATAAATCAAATGATCCACCTTCAGCAAACAAGAGAGGAAGTGTCACAGAACGCTATTCAGTTGCAGGAGAAGATTAAAAAGATCTATGACAGGAAGACAAAAGTAGAAAAGTTTCAGTTGGATGATATAGTGTTGAAATGGGATGCCAGAAATGAAGACAAAGGGAAACATGGTAAGTTCGAAAATCTGTGGAAAGGACCATACAGGATTTCAGCATACAGAGGACAGAATTCCTTCTGGCTCTCAAAAATGGATGGCTAGGATTGCTCTGGGGGAGCAGTGAATGGTAGGCTTTTGAAGCACTACCATGATTGAAGACGACAGATCAGAATTTATGTCATCATCATTGTATATACCATGTTATTTTTATCAAAGTTCAGAGTACACAGTCATTGAAGTTTGGGGCCCGAGGTGAAGGCTATAAAGCTTGGATGATATGTGTATGGTGTGGATTTATTTCAGTTCTCAGTCTTAGTCTGGAAGTCAGTGTCAGTCTGCATTGTGTCAGTTTTTCAGTATTTTTGATTCCATGCCCAATGGATAAGGCTACTTGGTCTACGGTGTTCTTGGCACCTCCAAGGAGCTACCATCCCCATTGGTTTCAGTCTATTCACACTGCCATCAATGATCAAAACTGCTCTTTTGCATTTTCATATTAGGTGTCTCATACCGAATAAATCTCACCATTCCGCTAGGTCATGGATTCATTGATGGTAGTAGTTTTTTATCAGTTTTCCCTCATGAGGTACTTGCTGATTTTCCTTCCTATGGTCTTCAGTCATTAGTCACTTTCATTTCCAAAATCATATTAGTAGGTCATAGGATTGGTCTCATTAGTCTCTAAGGTCTCACCATGGTCAAATTAATGAGTCAAGTGTCAAATAAAGATCAGCAAGGCCATGAGGAAGTCAATAAATACAAAGTCACAGCATCAGGAAGATCAGAGATATCATTTATTCAGTTTGATGCAAGTTTCACCTCAAAACCACATTTTGAGGTGAAAACATAATACTTTGCTTTTCAATCACAATTCAGAAGCTGCCATCTCCGACAAGATCATCACCCTGCCTTTTAGAGAATTTTTTCACAGCATGTTCTGCGTCAAATCATTCTCCAAGCAGATCCAACAGAAAGAGCCCGGAAAGAGCTTTCCAATGGTATACTACACTCTCAAAACTGACTTCTGGATTGAAATTTATGCTTAAGTGAAGTAAATTTCCCTTTACCCCCTATTTCCCATTTTTCCCTTCAAACTTTGCTTTATTAAAGTTTTATGTCGCTTTACAAAAACCCCTTTTCCCCCTTTCCGATTTACAACATCGCATTATAAATATTTTATATACATATGCGATTTAATTACCAAACCACTTCCCCTTTCCATCCCCGTAAACTTTATTATAAAGTGTTATATTATATATGACCTGCATTATAAGTCACAATCGCAACCCTTATCCAATCGCAATTTAATCGCAATGTTTATGTGAATCACTCCAATCGACTCATCGCAAATATTTGCGATGCGATTGATCGCATCGCAAGTCCTCCTCCGATCGCCCGATCGCAAGTCCTCCCCCGATTGCACCTTCCCTCTGATTGCTCCGATCCTCTGATCCGCTTCCCCTGATCAATCACATCGCAACATTTGAAATACGCGTTCCGATTAACCCATCTCCCAATCTCCGATTGCGATTAAACCCCTGGGCCCCACCATACTATACATCCGCCCATTCATAAAATAAAGGGCTTTCCCCTTTGTAAATTCGAAATTTGTTTTTTACAAAGGTTTTCCATTATTCCTCTCTCCCCAATCGCATTGGAAATATTATATGTACCACTCTGCTCTACTCCCGACTCTGATTTTCGATTGCGATTCGTACTCCCGATCCCACCATTGAATTTCCTCCACCATTCATAATAAAACCCCTTTTTTCCTTTGTAAAAGTTAAAAATTTATCAGTTTTGTTTATACAAAGGCCTTTCTCCAATCGCATTAGAAGTTTTATTTCATATATCACTTCGCCCGCCCAGCTCCGACTCCGATTACGATTACTGTTTGTTATATTATTTCTCTGCTCCCGCTCCATTCCGATTGCGATTACACTAATATATCCCTCCGCCGGTTCACTCCGATTTCGATTTATGTGGGTCCTGCCTCCTTTCCCTTCCTCTTTCCCATTAAAAAATTTGTTTCCCTTCACAAGAGCATGGAATTTCACTCTGTCTTCTTTCAACGACAGTTTATTAAAAAAGTCAGAGAATAATGGAAAGCGAAACGTCAGAGGCTAAGAAACCAAATTGTAACAGTCACATCTTCAGTGATAATTCGAGAGGATCCACGCTACAGGGTTCCGCCTCCTCATTGGACATCAGGAAATTTCAAGTGGAATAATTGTAACGTTGTTCTCCCTTCACGGAGAGATTATTGGATCTTGGTCTTCCATCTTCAGTTATGATTTTCTCCTCTTCCCATCGATCTATATTGCCACAAAATCTGTCTATTTATGGAAAATGCTAAATATTTGTAAGGGCAGACAGTCTAAGGTCTAAAAACTCAGAAGTAGGGGAATAGTGTGGCAGTGAGCTCTGCGCTCCGTTTTACAGTTTGGCAGGGAATTAATAAAGATATGCAGCTCTGATTTGTGGGATTCATGTGGTATGAGTTTTAGCATTTGTTTCTTCTTTGTGTTTCATATGTACATTTTTATGTTGCAACATTCATTCATAAACATTTCCAGTAGAATGTTTTCAAGTTAGAAAGGTAGAATCCATTTTATATTCTCTGCCTTGGGAAATCATTCATACTCTGTGTGTTTTCTTCTGTTTGAAAATGATTCATTTATTATGCCCTTTTCAGCTTCTCAACAGTCTTTCCACTCCATCTTATTTCAATTTTATTGCTAAATCTCATGCCTATTTTTCCCCATGAAATATCCTATGTCCTTGATTTAATTTCTCAGCTCATGTTGTCCTTTGTCCCATACATCCCTGAAAATTCAGTCATTTATTAAATACCTCTTTCACATTTATATACCTAGCCTAAAATCAATTCATTATTGTGTTATTGAATATATATTCTACGGAGAGAGCCCTCTCCTGTCCTTGCAGGGCTAGCCACAAGGCTGAGCGTGGTTTAGTTGTTACCCTGATTTGCCTTTTTTAGCCTGAGGTTCAGATTGGGTGCTAACACACACCATGCAATTTTGTAATGTAATCACATAGACTAGGACATATCCATATCAATGGGCCATTGGTATTCTACACCAAACACCAACTAATTTTTCTTAGTTTTGTGGATGAAATAGTGGGTTTTATTTGATTTTGAAATTTTTAAATAAATTCTTTACAATGGTGATAGATCCATGTTTTTATAAAATGTGTTTATTTATTTATTTGATTAGAAAACAAATTTATTTTGTGTTTGGATATGGAAATCTCAAAAGGCTTTGTGGCCACAATTTCACCTAGACAGTGAATTTGTTGTCGGAATCCGGCGAAAATATTTTCACGGAATCTCAATGTGGAAGTGTTTAAATTAATTTTTTATAGCAGAAATGGATTTAGAACTATCAGAAACCCTAATTTTGACAACCCAAATTTTCAAAAAAAAAAATGTTGGACTTTCTAAAAATCATGGCGAAAATTCTATTGTTTTTCCCAGCAAAATTGTTGCCTCTTTAGATTAGGGGAATCTCAAACGTGTGGTTCACAAGGTTTTGATTCTTTCTATAAATTCGTACTCAAATCTGATCACAACTAGGTTTGAGCCTTTTAGGTGTTAGCTTGTTGATGGGAGAACTCTATTCTTCTTACATGTCAAAAGATTATAAATTTCTTCAAAATAGATGTCCTGTATATTGTTATTTCTTGACACATTACAATTGTTTGGAATTTCCATTTAAAATTGGGTTCAAACATGTTTTATTATATATAGGTCCTCTTTCCATGTCATGTATATTATAAAATCTTTGAAATTACATAAATATTAATTATGGATGATTGTATTCAATTATTGGCTTGTTTGACAATAGAGTTGAACATGGTTGAATATGTTTGATTTTTTAAAGTAATACCAACCTAGATCCAACTTAACTCGGGATCTATAAAGCATCCAAAGAGATCAAATCTCTCAATGTGCAAACCTTTTTTCTGAGTGAAAAATATATTTGATCTCTCCACTCTTGATAAATCTGAAATTAAGATGGATCTAGGCTAGTTTAATTTCTATAAATAAAGAAAATTTCTCCTTTAAATAAGCTATAATCCACATGAATATTATGAATTAAAAACCACTTTACCTTAACTACTCAACAATAATTACCTAAAATTTTTGTTTTTATTATTTTATTTTTTTGTTTACGTAACATTACATCTCTTTCATACTTAGTTAAAAAGAATCCCTAAAACCAATCTATATATATATATATATATATATATATATATATATATATATATATATATATATATGATTGAAACATATTTTATACTCAATCATTACTTAAAAAAGAAAATACTAATTCACCATTCACCACCCAAAAAAACAAATAACAAAAAACATCATGAGTGAAAATAAAAATCAATCATTAAAGCCCATAAAATTTGTACACTACTCTCATATCTTGTTTTTCCAGGCGACCTTGGCAACATAAATGAGAAACTCATATTATGTGGAAGAGAAAAATATTTTCTAAAGCATTAATAATTCCTTGTAGAGGTTGTTCCTCAACCGTTAGTAGTTATAATAAGGTTTGGTCAACATATCGTAATTGTGTCAAATTTCAAAGTCTCATTCTTCTCAATGTCTTTCCACCATCTATCATCTCCATATTTTCCATCTATCATCCACAAGTTGTTTTGTTTCCCCCGAGCTTAAGTTGATTTGGTCATAGTTGACACTGAATTAGGGAATTTTCGCATTTTTTACTGGCTTTATTACATCGAAGGTGTTCTCTATGCGAGGTTTGGTTGGGAAAACATTGTTCATCCAACCAATCCCCGAACCCCATTTTTGTCGTTCCGTCTAATGAAAAATTAACACGTGCTTTCAATTTATTGTTTACTCTTCATCCTTCGTCAATGGAGCCATTAATGCTCCTATTTTTTTTCATGATTTCGTGGTCGTTCATCAATGGAGTCGTTAATTCTTTGTTGCAGTTCATGATTTTGAAGATGCAAAGGGATTGTTCTCTAAATATGTAGAGGGGGATTTTTATTTGTGTTAAAAAAGAGGGAGCTTATTACTTCGCTCTTAGAACCCCTCCTTGTTTCCTACAAGCAAGTTGCAGAAATGGAAATGAAGATGTTGAAATCACTGTGATGGAGTACACACCTTGAATAATGTCGATTCTCTCATTTCTATGTTAGAGAGAGCGTTGCATAGGCCTCAAATAATGTGGGTGTTGTGTTTGTGGGTGTTTAGTTTGAAGGGAATTCTTTATTACAACTTAGAATATGTTGTGAATAACTCTGCTTGTGATGCCAATCTCCGCTAGTTTCATACCATCGTCCAATCAATTTTTCTTCTTTGTATTTGGATTGACAATGTCCAACTCCTTTAAATTCTCTTCCAAGTTATTTGTTCGAAATTATGTGCTAACTTCGGTGGATTTGATGCTATATGTACGTTTCTCGTGTGTGATCATGGCCATCTATCCTCTTGCTTCTTTGGAAAGAGTCATTCACTTGCTAAGATGGGAGCACCGCCATCCTAACTTAAAATTCCATTGGTAATGGCCCAATGGGTCGATACAATATTCATTAATGTGTCCCATGGAGTGAGTTGCCTCACGATTTGGAAAACAAGATCATGGAGTGTCTACTAATGGAATTTTGTTGTCGATTTTCGCATTCAATCGCCCCGTCAACAGACCTGGTATGTACAACAAGAAAACCAGGTCCCCGAACACCATTATCATACCTTACAATGGAAACATGGGCATAATTTCGACATTCAATAAGCCACTCGTGGCTTCCAAAATCCCACAATAGATTCCCGACTAGCCTTGCAAGAATGTATCCACACCTAAATCATCGCCCTCATCGTATCGTGAGGTAGTGATTTCAAATCACCGCAGGCCCGAAATATCCCAACATTGAGGAACCGAGTCGACTCTTTTAGCAATGCTTCACCTTGGCGCATACGCCTATGAGAGATCGTGCTGAACCCTGTTGTAATTGTTGGATAGGAAGAGGATAAAAACACACAAATAACACAATTATTTCACACATGAAACACAAACGAGCTACAACTCTTCAATTAATCAACGAACTTCAATCTCACTCAATCACACTGAATACAATGAACCCGGTGAAGGGTATTTAACCTAAATTGTCATGCGCACACTCACATAACTCAACTTGATCAACTCTCACTTAACTCGCTCTCTAACTCACTCACCAAATATATCTATCACTCAACTCAACTAACTCACTTAACTGATTGTCTAACAATGCATGCGGGAGGTAATTACATATTTTAACACTCACCCTTAATTACGACCGCTAAACTAAAACTCAACTCATGAAAACTCAAACATGCCTGCTGATCTATGTCTCAGCTAGGCTTACAACACCCAAGTTTATTTTATGAAACTCAAAAAAATCTACTACTAATGGCTTTGTAAAGATATCATCCAATTGATCACTAGATTTACAAGGCTTCAAGTGAACTTCTCCATTGGTCACAAGTTCTCGAATAAAGTGATATCTAGTATCAATATGCTTGCTCTTTTGATGAAACACACTATTCTTGGATAGTGCAATCACTAATGTGTTTTCACAATATATTATTGTTGATCCTTTTTGTTTTTGCTTGAGTCCATCCAATACTCTTCTTAACCATACTACTTGACATGCTGATGAAGTTGTTGCTACATATTTTGCTTCTGTTGATGATAGTGTCACAATGGGTCGCTTCTTAGATGCCCATGCTATCACACTTGAACCAAGATGGAACACATAACCGGATGTGCTCTTCTGATCATCCAAACTTCCCGCAAAATCACTATATGTGTATCCAATCAAATCTTTCTTTTTTGTACTTGCATACATGATGCCATAATCTCTAGTTCCTGCTATTTATCTCAGAATTCTTTTTCAAACACTCTAATGTGTGTATTTTGGAGTCTCCATAAATCTGGAAATCAAACTTACTCCCTGCATAATATTTGGTCTTGTAGCTATGAGATACATGAGGCTGCCAACCAATATTTTGAATAGAATTGGATTGACATCTTCTCCTTCATAATCCTTACTTAACTTTGTACCTGTTGCTATTGGTGTAGGTATAGGTTTTCATTTATCCTTCCTAAATATTTTCAACAAATCTCTTGCATATTTATTTTAACAAACAAATTTTTTTTTTTTAGATTTCTCAACTTCAATGCTAAGAAAATATTTCATGAGACCAAGATCTGTCATCTCAAATTCTTTCATCATGGCTGTTTTAAATTCATCTAGCTCAAGATCACCTGTAAAAATCATATCATAAACATATAAGCAAATAATCGAATATGTCCATGCCCATTTACCTTTTTTATACTATAAAGGTAGGCTCAATGTCACTTCTGCAAAATCCATTCTTGATCATGTAGTTGTCAATTCTGCTATACCATGCTCTAGGTGCTTTCTGGAGACCATAGATCTCTCTCTTCAACTTGTAAACTTTATCTTCTTTACCTTCAACTTCATAATTTTTAAATTTGTTGCATATAAATTTATTCTTCTAGAATTCCAGTCTAACATTTGACATCCATCCTCGATATATTTTCCACTTGAACTGAAGCTCATGTTTGCTTTAGAATTGCTCTCATAATATCCATCCACAATGGACATAATGCTGATATCAAATTCTATTCTCTTGCTTTGACGACAACTTTTTGCTACAAGTCTTGCTTTAAATCTATCAATCTCACCTTTCTCATTCAACTTTGCCTTGTACACCCACTTCACACCAATGAAGTTTTGTCGTTTGGTAAATTAACCAAATCTCATGTATCATTCTTTTCAATAGAATTCATCTCTTCATCCATGGCTTGCACCCAATTTTCATCTCTAATTGCTTCTTCAAACGAAGAAGGTTGGAATGCCAACAATGTAAAATTTGAACTAACATCCAAATGATCATAAATATCTTTCAGACTTCTCATCTTTTTCTTACCATCGCTTGATTCATTACCTGATTGGCTACTTAGAGAATTCTGGTCTGTTGATCTGCTTGAAGATCCATGCTACTCTGAAAATCTTGGAGTCCTTGCTAGTGTGACTCTGTTTGGTGACTGCTCTCTTGGTTCTTGCTGCTCGTTTTCGTTTACATCATCCTCTTCCATCAATGGTGCTTGTGCATCGGTTGGTTTGTCTACAGTCCCATTCCATGACTCTTGTTCTTTGAACACAACATCTCTACTAATTATTGTCTTCTTGGTGACAAGGTTATACAATTTGTAAGCTTTTGACTGCTCACTATAACCAGTAAATATGCATTTTTCACTTTGATAATCCAATTTTCCTCTTATTTGCTTGGGCACATGTGAATAGGCTACACATCAAAAAACTCTGAAATGAGATACACTGCATGACATACCTGATCATGCTTCTTCTGGAAATCTGTTCATCACACTCTTTGTAGGAGATCTGTTTATCACATAAACAACACATGCAACTGCTTCTGCCCAATGCTCATTAGACAAGTGTCTTGCTTTCAACATGCTCCTTGTCATGTTCTTTCTCTCTGTTACACCATTCTACTGTAGTGTGTATCTGGTTGTAAACTGTCTTTTGATTCCATATTGTTTATAGTACTCATGGAATGCTTTCGAATCATATTCTCCACCATGAGCTGATCTCAATACCTTGATCTGTCGATCACTTTGGTTCTCCACTAATGCTTCGAACTCTTTGAACTTTGCAAAGGTTTCAGACCTCTTCTTCAAGAAGTAAACCCAAGTCTTCCTACTAAATTCGTCAATAAAACAGAGGAAGTAACAACTTCCACCAATCGACTATGTCCTCATAGGTCCACACAAGTATGTATGCACCAACTCAAGTGGTTTCTTTACATTGTATGAAACACCTTTCGGAAAACTTTCACGATGTTGCTTTGCCAAGATGCAACACTTACAAGTGCTAGCAGGTTCTTTGATGGGAGGTAAACCTCTGACCATATGTTTCTGTTGCAACAATCTTAGATTGGAAAAATGCAAGTTTCCAAACCAAAAGTGCCATAACCAGTAATCATTAGAACATGCAGCTGTAAAAGAACTAACCTGGTCGTTGTAGTTCATAATTAGAGGAAAGAGTCTGTTCCTCGTCATTTGCACCTTTGCAATCAGCTGCTTGCTTGGGGATTTGTCATAAATAACACATTGTTGCCCCTGGAAGATAACTGTGTACCCTTTCTACGTTAATTGATCAACACTTATCAAATTGTGTTTCAATCCAGGAACATAATATACCTCTGATATGGTCTTTGGCTCCCCTTGCTTGGTCACAATGTTGACCACTCCTTTGCCATCTACATCCATAGTCTTGTCAGTCCTTAACTTTACCTCTGTCTTGACAGATTCATCCAAATTTGCAACCAAATTCTTGTTTCCTGTCATGTGGTTACTACAACCACTTCTAATAGCCAAACCTTATCAGACGGTTCATGAATCATGTTGCATGCTAGAAACATGGAGTTAGTATTCTCTGTACTAACATTAGCTTTCTGATTTCCTTGAGCAGCTATCTTCTTCCTACAATCACGAGCATAATGACCAAATTTATTGCAATAATAACATTTCACCTTTGATTTGTCAAACCTTTGATTGTTGTGAAAGCTTCTGTTGCCGTTGCTTCCACTTTGATGTTCATGCTCTTCTCAGCCATCTCTCTGACCACCATAGCTTCCGCCTCATCCTCTACCTCTCGATCGACCTCTGCCTCGACCTCTTGAAACATAAACTTGACTTTTGAAGGTAGTTTCTAAAGTGGAATCTTTATTTCTGTCTATCCTTGCCTTGTGTGATAGAAGTGATCCCATTAACTCATAAATTGTCAGTTTTTCCAAATATTTCACTTCTTCTATGGCTGTTACCACAACATCAATCTTGGTAGACAAAGATCTAAGAACCTTCTCAATCACTGTTCGATTGTTAATATCTTCACCATATAATTTTAACTGATTGATGACCGACATGACCCTATTCATGAAGGAATCAATATCCTTTTTCTCCTTCAACTGTAGACTTTCAAAATCTCTCCTAGTATTCTGCAATTTAACAATATTGACTTTAGCCATAGCTTGATAGCTTGTCGCCAAATTTTCCCATGCTTCCTTTGCTGAAGAAGTTATCATTATCTTCTGGAACACTACTCGGTCCACTCACTGCTGGATAAGAAGTAATGCTTGTGCATTCTTCCTCTTGTCTTTCTTCCATTGTTCCCTGTCTACATTATTGAGGGCTCGTTCTTCTGCGTCGTTCTGAGGTTTTGCAAACCCAAAATTGACATGATCCCAAACATCATGCGCTTTTAACATGGTCTCCATTTGGATAGCCCACACATCATAATCTTTCTCAGTGAAAGAAGGAAGTTGTGGCTAAAAACTCGATGTAGCCATCTTGCTTAAAAAAAAATTGTCTTTGATAAAACCCTAAATTTCTCTTTTTTATGAAGGCTTTGCAAAGCTCTTTTTTTTTTAAATCCCTTTCAATAAAATCCCTTTTTTATATATATAATAATTTTTTTTATTAAAAAAAATTATATATATATAAAATCTTCTTATAAGATTCCTCTCTTTAAAAATATGGTATTTAAAACCTTTTGAAAAAAAAAAATATAAAACATACCTTTTAATAAAATATTTTATAAAGTTCTCTTATCAATTTACCACATATTTTTAAGATATGGCTTTTTGGATAAGCTTAATACCCTTTAATATTCTGTCATATTAAAAAAAATGTTTTTTTTTTAAACAAACCTTAACACAAGTATTTCACACATAGCTCTATGTCCAATTTTCCATATTTTCCATCACCGATTTACATCTCTCATCGACCGACGTGCGCCTTTGCGATGGTCTCAAGTTCGACTCTAAGGGACCCCATTCTCCTGGCCACGATTGCCACTTACGAATTCGTGTGACTGGATCCCTGGAGTATAATGAATGGGGCATGAAACTCCACCATTCATTTACTTCGTCGAAGTGATATCCCTTAATGGACTCAACTGCGACTTTAGTGGATCGTGCAAAGATGACACTATGCCATTTCCCGCACAAAATTCACTTCACAAATGAATTCTTTTGGGCCAAATTTCACTCTAATTCAACAAACAAATAATTCACAATTAAGATTTCGCATGATGACCTTAGGATTTGAACGCAATTCAAGCTTCAACGCAATGAATCTCAGAAATCAAGCCAAATACAACCTGCGTTCTCGCTCTGAGAACCCGGGGTATTTATAACATTACTTACTGGTATATTTTTAATATATGCAGCGTTTTTTTCCTTCTGAAAAAAACATTACTTTCTCAAATATAAAAAATGTTAACACTATGGGTTTAGTTGAGATTTCATCATGATCGTTCTTTCGTGATAGATCGATCACTATTGTGACACGTATAGATATGCAAGCATGAGTAAGGTCAAAGCGTTGGAGCATTCAAACGATTGATGGACGTTGGTCAAAGCCAACTCCTGAATTTTGGAAAATATTTTTCAATGATATTTGCGTGGCCTCATTTTTCTTAAATGTTTTTAAATAAATTTTAACAATTTTCCAAAGTGGAGTTCCACGGGGAGAGGGGCCAACTTTTTCGGTTGGAATTATCCTTTAAAAAGCTTAAAATGATTTTAACAAATTAAAGTAATTTTCATGGTCCAAACAATGGCGATTTCATACCGAACAACATTTATTTATCTAGAGTATACTTACTCTTATCAATAATTTTCATTGTAATGAAAGACTGTGACCCTGTTGAAAAGTAATGGCAGGCACCTCGAAAAATTAGACAATGCATGTAATAAGGTATTATTTGGTAATAACATTCCAAAAAGTACGTAGCATCTTAATTCAAGCGTGTTCATTTATTTTGAAAATTTCCAGAGTCAGCTTGCTTCTGGTTTGTTCATTATATACGCAGAATCCACTTTGCATAGAAATTGGATCACATATTAGATATGTGTTCATAATAAAAATATTATTATATGATTTGTAAAACTTTCCACTCTCACATTCATTTTGGTGGTATGATATACATGCAAAATATTTATGAAACTTTCCACTCTTACCTTGTTTTTGGTTGTGTAAATACATGCATAATCCACTTTGCATGGTACTTTGAATTAGATTAGAGGTGTCTTCACAATCAAAATATTATAATAATATTATAATATTTGTGAAGTAGATATTTTTATTTTTTAAATTAACATTTGAATTCTAATGTGTTGGAAAAATAGAAAATGTGTTTTTTTTTAATATCTCTTAAATGGAAGTAGTTTATTGTTTTTCAATGTTATAACCTCAGTTACAGAGCTGATTTTAAGGGACTGCTAGAGGTCATGCGAGGGTTTATGTGTGAGATAATTCCTAGAATTTTCCTTTGCAAGAGCACTTGCAAGCGGGTCTAAACATTTTTAATGAATTATATTTTTTCTTTGTTGCGAGGAGGGTTGTAGCAGGTACTTTTTCTTAGTGATGCCTCTCTTGTTGGTGTCATGTATTATAATATTTTCCTCATAGATGAGCATCTACTCGTTTTCGTTTTCATTCATATTATGTTGATAACAAACATATACATAGGACGATCAGTTGCAGTATGATGAGGGTTTTTCGGCATAAGGGTTACTACTTTGGGAAGCTTCAAAAATTTACAATTGGAAGCAGTTTCAATGGCCTACGCAAATATTAGGAACAACATACCAACAATTGCAGTTTTTTAGGAATTTTTGTTTGCTTGCACTTCTCAAATGAATTATTTTCATAGTCTCATTAAGATAAATAGGAATAGTGAAGCTTACTAACATATAAATATGTAATAAAATATGTCAAAATGGAAATATAAAAAGAAAAAGGAAAAACCTTGAAAGTAAAAATATTAAAACACATAACAAAAGGGCTTTATAGGCTAGAACAAAGGATGTATGCAGTTTATTCTTAAAAATATAACCAATAATTCCCCTAAAGGTGTAAAGATACACCGAAGTAATAGAAGGCTTGGGAAGATTGGGAAGATTCAGGAAATTGTGAAGACAAAATGGAATGGATGAGTTTTCACACTGTTGCTTTTACCAGTGAGGTAAATACAACTAAAATGGCACCTTCAAAGAGCTAGATAAAAAATTTACTAGGAAGATATTGTCGAGGGGATGTTAGAGTCACTCTTGAATTTCCAAATGATGATCAGAGACCTCATTGGCTTGCCCATTTCCAATGTTTCTTTTCTCAACAAAAGGATTGGTACAACAAAAGCCATGTTGATTCAGGTTTGTGCACTTGCTATGAAGGCACTAAAAGCAATTTTGATGGATTTTGATTACAATAATTCCAAAAATGCCAACAGGGTTCCCAAATTTATATTCTCTCAGTGTATATTTACACCTTTAGAGGCAATTTCTAGTTCTATGATTTTTTAAACTGTATTGTACCTTTAGGGGAAATTTCTAGTTCTATGAACTTTTCGACTGCCTTGTAGCATTGCTTGTCACCAAAGATACAAAGGCATCTTATACTGCATAGGAGAAGTCTTCTAAAAAGTGAGTGGCAGTGGTCAACACCTACCAGGCAGATAGTTTATAAGATGTGGTTGTTCTCGTTGGAGTTTATTTGAGTGTCTAGTATGTTGTGAAATTTGTGAGATACATCCTTTCATTGACCGGGTCTTCGTCCCTAGGGTATTACACGTCATCTCCATTGACCGCACCTTATAGATGAGCCTAATTTGTTTCGTATGTCAGAAGTTCATTCACATTGCCGTAGCATAATATGATAAGGGGTTTTGAGATAATCCATTTAAAATGCACTGTGTATAAGGGAAAAGACATGCAACATCCATAGGAAGAAAATAAATGGGGATGTTTGTGTGTGTGTGTGTGTGTGTGATTTGCATGAACATTCTATGTTTCTGAATTGGATAAACTTGCAAAAGAGAAAGCATGTATGTCTAAAAAACACCAGCTAGTTCTGTGTTGAATAAAAAGCAAGAAAGAGTATAACCTAGGCAGAATAATGAAACATGAAATTAAAAACTTTCTAGAAATTTCAACCAACGAGCAGAAACTCCAAATTCCAGTTGTACGCACACCCAACAATTTTTTTTATGAAATGGTAAAATAAATAACAGTCAATGTCTATCTAACCCCTTCAGTTTCCGTCTTTCTTCGCCTTGTGCGCCATTGTCGCAAAATTTCGTCGTCTTCCAGTGAAGCAGACGGTGTGGATTTTGACATGTGAATTCTACTAATTTTCTCTCTGACCGCCAGGCAGACCTCGTCAAAGGCTAGCTACGAATTCTCCACAAGAAAACTTTCAAATCATACATGATGTGTGCAAATATTCAACTAAAAATATTTCAGTCATGCCTCTCTCGTTTTCTACCGATTGGAAAATATGACATATCCTTGATTTTAACTTTTAACTTTTATCTTGAACTGGGCTCATCATTTAGGGACCCAATCAAAACAAATGGAGCAATGCCCAATGTTATCACCAAAAATTGATCATCTAGCCATTCCTAACTAGATGGATTGAAGTACACCATGTAAGACCAATTTTACCATAGTAAAATTGCTTTTACTATAAGGAATAATTTAATAAACCATATTTTATTAAATTATTTCTGCTCAAAACAAGAAACCCCATGAGGAATAATTAAATAAACCATTATTTAACTAATATTTCTCGTCATATATAACCCAATTATGAGAAATAATTAGATAAAATATTATTTTCTTATTTTTCTCTAGGAATAATTAATTAAATCATTATTTAGTTATCATTCTTTGTTAAATCTCACTAAATCACTTAGGAATAATTAAACAAATCATTATTTATTTATTATTCTTTAACCACATTATTGAAATAATAAATAAATCATTTATTTGTTTATTATTTCTAAATATAATAAAATATTCCAAGTGGTTAGATCTAGATTTTGGTTAATAATATTTTATAATTTTCCATTATCGAGGATAACTCAATATTTTGCTATAAATAGGAGGATTTTTCCATTCATTCTTGACTTTGGTCATTTTCATTGTCGCTATCATTTTCTTTTGTCATTTGAGCTCCCACTTGAGTTCGTCACATATTTGGGTTTTATACATCATTAAGAGAGAGAGACTCGTGAAGTTGAAGCATTGAAGACAACCAAGAACCCATCCCATTAAGGGGGACTCGTAACATTTACTTGTTTCCTCACTAGGTGTTACATAATATAAAAATCATTATTTAAACTTGTCTTGTATGTTGGTTATTTGGAGCTATTTGCATCAGTGTTTATTTCTTTTTGTTGTTTAACTACTTTTGCTGCATAGATCTAGATTTTTGCAGGATTTATTCTCATTTTCTATTGCATAATTGAAGTATTTAACAACCATTTCTGTTGTTAGGGATATTCATCACTCATAGCTTAAGTAGGGTCTTTTTGGTACACGTGCCGAAAGATTTTACACTAACACCCAATTCTATACTCTAGAATCACAAGCCAAGGGTTGGTTTTATCATGATTCCACTCTGTTTATGTAAAGGAAATATAACATGCTATGTCGTTAATGGATTTGGTCAAAATATATACCTTCCATCTGTTGTCTGATACTCGCACATCAATTTTTACATTAATTCGCCAAATGAGATATTATAGTTTTCTCGTTAGAATCCGGTAAAAAAAATTCAAAAAATCAGAATGTTAGAGTGTTTGAATTGTGTTTTTTTATGGTGAAAACGGATTCAACACCATCAAAAACCCATGGATACCTAAGATCTTGAATTTGACAGTTGTAACCCAGATTTTAAAAAATTTATGTAGGAATTTGTCATAATCTTGCCGAAATTTCCATTATTTTCGAGGCTAATTTGTGGGTATTTTAAACTACACTTATATATTTCTCAAAACAAATTCTTTCAGTTGCTAAATAGGGCGAATTTTTTCTCAACCATCATAAACTAAAATTTTCCAAATAATTTCTCTAATAAAACATAATATTGGTACACTCACATTTCTCTAATACATAATATTGGTAGAATCGCATTTCTCTAATACAGTGTAATATTGGTACAATCACATTATTAAATATAGTCGATTCACACCCTAATATCAGACACACCACTAATATAGTGTAATATTGGTACAATCAAATTT
This sequence comes from Pinus albicaulis, assembly GCA_034641835.2. NCBI lineage: Eukaryota > Viridiplantae > Streptophyta > Pinopsida > Pinales > Pinaceae > Pinus > Pinus albicaulis. The sequence continues at coordinate 1,721,142,460 of CM076580.1, forward strand.
CTCTAATGCAATGTTGGTACAATCACATTTAAGTAAATATGGTTTATTTACACCCTTATATCAAACACACCATTATCACATAAACTAATGTAGTTGATATAAATACTATATAACCACATTAATAAGTACTATATATATCGTAGGAATTTTATAATAATATTAATATTAATTATTATAAAGTTATAATAATTATATAAATAAACAGAATTAATAATGATTTAATTAATAATTATTTAACTAAATAAGTTTCAATTAACATTGAAACTTTGAAGTGCATGTTAATGTTGATATCATTAATATTGTTAATCGAAATGTGTGTGTGTTAATGTTAATATCATTAATACTTTAATCATATTTTTAGAGTGAATATATTGTTATTATTATCAAATTTTAATGTCAGGGCCAAGTCAAAAACAAAATTGGTGTAAGAGACCCCCTAGTTTGTGGGACAAGGGACTGACCTCCGCGTATCGATTTGGTTGCTAAATGTACAAAGACATACATACTCTACCCCCTCTGGTTTTGAAGAAACACATGCTCTTAACCATTAGGCCCACTAAAGTCTACTATATATATATATATATATATATATATATATATATATATTATTAGGAAGTACATACTATTAATATTATTTATTAATATTAATGCTAATAAATCTAATATTATAAACCCTCATATTGAAACCCAATATTTTAAACCTAATATCATAAACCCTAACATTCAACCCAATATTATAAACTCTAATATTAAACAATATATTAAGAACCCTATATTATAAACCCTAAAATAATACTAAAATTTTCTAAATAATTTCTCTAAACGATACTATAGTACACTACAATATATAACTATAAATTATAAAAAATAAGTAATGGATAAACTATAAAATATACTACAATATATTACTATAATATATTACAAACAAAAAAGATAACTACTAAGCAATGAGCCCTCCTAGCACCAAGTCAGCCCTCCAAGAAATATTTCCTCAAGCTATTCAAATCCTTTAAGGTCGACATGATCTAGGTGGATATTGGTGGCCACCCACCTATTCCATTTGGACCCACACCATCAATTCTTGCAGCTTTTCACATTCAGCACAACTTACCATTTTTAGCAAGTTTTTGGGTCTTGCATTCCCGGAGCCGTTTTGGGGCCTTAATGATCCAGGTGGATATTGGTGGCCACCCACCTATTCCATTTGAACCCCCACCATCAGTTCGTTCAGTTTTTAAGTTGCAACACAACTTACTATTTTTAGCAGTTTTTCGGGTCCTGAACTTCCGGAGCCGTTTTGAGGCCCTAAACGACATTTTTTGGGAAAACCAGGAGTAAACATCAAAATTTGTAGTCCTCGGATAGATCTTTCTAACGAGGTATGATATGCGTCAAACTAAGATCGTATGCTGAAGTTACATCCCCGGGAAGTTGAAACACCAATTTACCCAAACGGGGCCCATAGTTTTGGTGCTTCATCTCCTACGGTTAGTTTTTTGGACGTTTAGAGTTCTCCAATGTTTCTCAATAATAGATAGGCTCTCGAGCCTCATTGTAACAGAGTTTAGAGGCCTGTAGCCGTCACATCTCTTCTCTGAGATACGCTAACAACACCCTAGCTAGTTTATTTCCATTATGTGCGAGCATATTTCTATTATTTGATATTAATGAAATGAAGCATTTTTTCTACTGCATCTCTGTGTTTATGTCTATTTCTGTATTTTATTGTGTTCCTACATAAATCCGAATCACAACAAGAGTCAAAACCCCCTTGAATTGCTTCAATTACAATATTTGATCCTGTACTTCAAATCTACGACTTTGGCCCCTTGTAGACAATGGAAACCATAGCCTTATTGCATGTGCCAACATTCCAAGAGATCCTTCCTCAAGCAAATCAAGTTCTTCAAGGTCAAAAAAATTCAAACTTGGTCAAATCAGAGTTTAGTCCATCTATATCATACTTGCAATTAGGACCTACAATTTTTGGCCTTATAGCTACTGCAAAAACCCTAATCCTTCACACGTGTGAGAGAAAATAGTCACAAAATTTAGATTCTCAGTCATTCTTTAAATGTTTCCTTCACCTAGATCTTCGCTCTTCTTTCATTCTTCTTCTTGCTTTAGATCAAACTATAGAAGCTAGTCTCCAAGTGAGTCAAAGTCTTCTTATAAATGTATGTGTGTGTGTGTGTTTCTCAAGAGGTCGAAATAGCCCTCTCCTAGGCCAACTTGTCACTAGCAGGGCCAAATTGTGCTTGCAGGTCTAATTGACTTTATAGACATAAAAATAATATCTTTTACATGCTACAACTTGCCCAAAATGGTTTTATACAAATGATAAAGACTCACTTAACTCAAGAAAAATATTCCTTTTACTAGACAAACCCTAGGAGCATGATATGCATGCTTTCCTTAGATGACCAATACAAACAGTGCATGAAACACATGCTTAAAAATAATATTTTTTTTTCTTGTAACATAAGATATACACAATGCCATGAGTACAATGAGAATTATGAAGATCAGAACTAGTTACATTTTCCACTAGGGGGATCATCTCTGGATGTAGGCTATCAAGGAAAATCACTCTATCACATCTGATGTTCATAGATGATGTTCTTTTGATAGGGAAGGCTTCTATTAGTGAATGGAAATATTTTCATTAGATTCTATCTAGCTTTGGGGACACGTCAGTTTTAAATATGAGCAAGGTAAGTCTACCTTGATCTCGTCTAACCATGAGAAGGCCTTGATGAAGGAGATTGTTAATTTATTTTGTTTTTAGTCGATTTCATTGGAAAGAGTCTTTAAATACCTTGGGTTTTTCATTAAGATGAGAAGATATGAAAACAAATACTAGGATTTGATCATTTTGAAATTTGAAAATAAGTTATCTTCTTGGTCTCACAAGTGGTAACTGTTGGGAGGTTGACTTGTCTTGATCAATTTGGTACTACAAATTGTATCCATTTGTTGGATGCACATCTATAAACTACCAAAAGAAACAATTAATAGGTTCAATTCTATTATAACTAATTTCCTATGGGCCGGTTCAAGTATTGCAAGGAAAATTCACCTCGTTCACTTAGAGGTTTTGACTAGCCAGGTAGATTTAGGCAGTTGGGGTATAAAATATTTAGAATGTTTTAACTTGGCACCATTGTTAAAGAACTTACAAAGGGCCATTTGTGGTGAAGGTTTATGGAAATGAATTATAAAAGGAAAATATCCTATAAACAAAGGGTTGGTAAGCTGGATCAGAGAGGGGCCTCTAAAAAAAAAAGGAAGCTTCTCAATCCTATATAAGTATCATGAAAACAAAAAATTTACTCCCTCGCAATATGAGATGGGAGGCTAGCATAGGTTCGAGAACATAAATTGGTCTAGCTGCAATCAAATGAATCAATGGTATCTATACTTTGTCTTTCCCTTTTCTTTCTCGTTTACATAATAAAGGACTCTTCATTTTAAAGGAAATTTATATAGATCGAGGCCCTAATTTGTTTTGAAAATCATGGAAGGAGGTCGAGGAATTAAGACTCTTAGGTCCTTTAGCAGATGAATGGGAAGAATACACCCTTCAACTATATTTAGAAGGTATAATTTGGTCAATAAAGTTGGATTAGATGTCATGGAATGGAATTATGATTAAAGGTTGGGTTTTGGTTAAATAAGTTTACTCTCGCATCACTAAAGGTAACATTATGGATCCTATATACAGTTGGTTCCAAAATTCTTGGAAATGGAACATCCCTCATAAACTGAAGTCATTTCTCTCATTGGTGGTTCATAATAAGATACTTACATGGGAAAATTTACATAAAATTGGCATCTAGGGTCCCGATAGATGCAGACTTTTCCTTGTAAATTCAAAAGATGTGAATCACCTCTTCTTTCTTTTCCCTTTTGTGGTTTCTATTTGGTTTTGGGTTTTTTATTTGCTTAATTTTTGAGCTACTTGGTATAGGTCCTCTATAGGGGAATTCCTATCACATTGGTTCTCATATTTCAAGGATTTTAAGGCCTTTCCCTTCTATGTCATGTGGGGTATATGGAGAGCTAGAAATGCATGGAAATTTGAACTAGTGGAACCAGATGTGAGGGGAAAATTCTTAAATGTCTCAACCTTCTTTATGGAGATTGGTCCTACAAAGGAGAAGATACAAAAAATTTGTTGTCCAAGGGATATCTGGGCCAAATTCCCTATAGGTTTTTTCGATGGGGCCTCATCCTTTGAGTCTTTTGGTAGTGGTGTGTTTATTTTTTTGATGCTTGGAGATTACTATCAGTTCATATGGTTCAATGGCATAGGTACAAATACGTCTTGTGGTAATGGGGTGTTTATTTTTTTGAAGCTTGGAGATTACTATCAGTTCATATGGTTCAGTGGCATAGGTATAAATACCAGAGCATGGCTTCATGCTATGCCGGGAGTCCCTTTTATGAAAATTGGCTAGCCATGGATGAGGTTGATGTCTTTGGAGAGTCCAAACTGATCATTGAGTGGGTTGATTTGAGGAATTTTTTAGAGTCTCCTAAACTCATGAATTGGATGAACAAGACGAGGATGTTGAAAAATTATTTTAAAAAGATCTCCTTTTCCCATATTTATAGAGATCAAAACCATGTGGTTAATTCATTGTCAAAATATGAATGTAGTTTAGATCCAGGTCCAATCAATTTCTCTGTTTATGAAAAAGGAATTCTCTAATGGTCAGGAAACATCAAAATTTAATGGATTATTACAGATTTCTATTTACCATTCGTTTTCTGATTTTTTTTCTTTTTTCTTTTTTATACATGAGATTCATAGAAAAAAAAATCAAATTTTGTGTGCTAGAAAAACATGAAATTATAAGCGGAGCTAGGAAGACGAAAGAAAGTAGAAATATATCTTAGAATCTAATGCAAAAAGTGACAAAAGTAATGAGAGAGAGTTTCATTTTTTTTTTTGGGTGATATGGGGAAAACAAAAGAAAATCTATATAAATGAAACTTATTTTATAATGAAAGCAAGCATGTTTTTTCTTTCTTAAAAAATAGTCAGTTGCCAATGTTTGCTAACAATTTATTAGCATTCTCCTAGGCCATACTCTAATTGTTTCAACTCATTTTGGCTTTCATATTTTTATTTTGACTGAAATTTGGTAAGACTGATAAAGATCAATTAGAACTATAAATATAAATATTTAATCTGGATTGATTTTGTTTTGATTTGTTAAAATGATATTTGGTTAATTTAATCCGTAGAATCCAAACGCATTTTAAAAAATAAAAATAAAAACTCCAAGTAGTTAGTCTTACTGCCAGGTTTTGAAATGTTACTTTCAACTACTCCTGTACAGTAAGCCACTTTCCAAATCTATTTTAACAAAGCCCTGCACACAGCCACTTTCTAAAACTGATGAGCAGTCAATTTTCGTGTGTGGTTCGGCGCCAGTCCTTTCGCAATTTGAAAACAACCTTTGTAATTAAAAAACAGAGCGTTAAACATTTGAAAACAGAGCTTTTTTTTATTCGGGGCCAGTCTCTGTATTTGGAAAAACAGAGTACTTTTTATATTAAAAATAGAGTGTTTTGATTTTTTGTACACGCGGGAGTGTTTTTGTTTTGAAACCCAGTGGTCCCCACAAGTTTCTTTTAATCGCAATCGCAAAGTTTGTTTTGATGCGATTGAGTGTCTTGTTGATGTTCGAGATTTCGATGTGATCGCAATCGCAATCGCAAGATACAATATGTAACCTCTTCTTTTGTTATGTTACCACCATTGAATGATGCGATGCGATTGGCGCAATCGCAATCACATTTATATTAATCACCCTCCACCTTAAGCCAAGGTCCGCGGGAGGAGTGGTCCCACAGACCACGTAGCATTATTATGTTGGATCGCAAGTTCTTTTAACATGGGTCGATTGTAATGCAGTTCTGGACCCGATCGTTATTATATGGCAGATTTGATATGGATATCGCGTAACAGTTTGGGCCCGTACCCAAAAAATTTTGGCGGATGCGATATGAAGTTATAGGATGGATTGTATAATCCATCGCGTGCACAAAACTCTCCGTGACGTCAGCAGGTTTGTAACGTGAAATGTGTTCATGCATTTTGGTTTAAAGTCGTTTGAAGTTTAGAGGCTTATCGCGTGACGTAGCACTTTGATAAGTTGTGTTTGTAATGTTTTTACGTTATAAACATTTTAAAGTTTGGTTTATTAAAGTTTTGTTATATATCGCACAAACAAAAGGTTTTGACCTTTTGGAACATTACATTTAATGTTTAATATGTGCTTTGTATTTGGTGGGCCCGGAAGGGCAATGCATAGGTTTTAAGTTTAAGTTTTATTTTTGATATAGTTTTTATTTTATGTTATTTGCGGAGTCACATATAATGTGAAAAGCCCGAAGACTATTGTAATGTTGTTTTTGTAATGCACAACAGTGCCGAAAAGTTTTAACACACAACAGTGTAGTGTTTTCATTTTGAAAAACAAAGAGACAGAGTATTGTAACAAATACACAACAATGTGATTTTGAGAGCAGCAGAGTGTGAGTTTTTTTTGAACTGTGTTTGTAACATTCATTTTTTAAATCCCTCTGTGAGAGGAAGATATTGTAACAAGTTTTTTTTGGTTAATGGAATAGAAAGTTTTTCAAAGTGTGAAACTTTGTCTCCAGCTAGCAAAAATTTTATTAATTTCTCTGTGTTAAAGAGGAGAGTATTATTCTCTCTATTCTGTTTTGGAATTCTCAGAAATTCCAACACCAAGGAGACGTCGTCAAAGTCAAATTACAATTTACTCTTGTAAAACACAAGAAGGAAGTCACATCATATCACCGCTAACCAATTATAAATAAACATTTAAATCTAGTTGTCTTCAACATTTTACTTGAAGTGCACTGCAATGGGCGAGAAATCTCCAATCCCAGATTTACCTTGTATTATTAAAAATAAATGAGGAAGAAATCTCCAATCTCACTCTTTCATTTTTTATTAAAACACTTAAGAGCTTACAAGGTGGTCGTCACTTCAATATTGTAGTGGAAAACTCAATCTAAAGTAATATTTTTCAAGCTTACGCGGTTAGTCTAGGGTTATGAAGAAGTCCACAATTTTATGTTGATGCTCCATACGAAGGTTTATTCTTACTATGATACTACTCTTTCATGTAACAAAATATAGTCGATGATGGATTCAATCTGAAAACGTGATCATTGCAAGCTCTTTTTCTAAGTACTTTCGCATAAATTCTTACATCCCTCTTAATGCGAGTTGGAATTATAATCTAATTTCATAATAAATTATTTGGGTTCTAAGCGAAAAAAAGAGCAGTTTCTGTTTACATTTAGATAAGAAATTTTTTTGTTGAATCTTGTACATGGTTTTTCAGATCAGCTGTGTAGAATATAATTATGATCAATTGTGTAGAATATGGTGTAAAATATGAATATAACGTATTAAAATGTAAAAATAGTGGAGAATTCCAAATTTTAGTGTTATTATATATTGTTATGTGTTAAACACCATGTTGAAGCACACACATGGTGTATGAGGAAGAAGAATGCACACACAAGGACTTAACACACAATGAAGGATAAGCGTGAGGCTTTCTTTTCCATTATACAAAGATGTACATTTATAGTACAATGGTGTGACTCTTGGTTTCATATTCCAAGGTCACTTGGACTCCATTGTGACTTTTCGCATTCCACACCTACCCATGTAGGATTAGGTGTTCCAACATCCCCCTTAATCCGAAGGGGTATGTGTGAGTCCAAGAAAAGAGTTGTAATACAAATCTGCAAAGAATACATGGCAGCACTTGGGCTGAATCAACTCTCTGAAATGTTGGAAAAAAGAGGTGGTTTAAGGATGACCACCAACACTGGAACGCAAAACTTGTTGCAGTTCTCGGAACTCTTCCAAAACTGGCAAGAAGCTAAAAGCTTCTGCTAGAGGAATTGTCCCTCATAAAAAAGGGAGACCTTCAACCTAAAAGAAGGGAGGTCTACTACCTATGGTGGTTTTAGGTTGTCCACCAACCAAAGATGATGGTTTTAGGTTATCCACCAATCGAAAATGATGGTTTTAGGTTATCCACCAACCAAAGATGATGGTTTTAGGTTATCCACCAACCGAAAATGATGGTTTTATGTTATCCACCAACCGAAGGTATGCTCATGGGCATCCGTATCTCTGGCTACATCTCTGAATCCAGAATGACGAATTGTGGCTCAAGCTCGCTTGAACTGCTGGCTACAACTCTGAACATGGAATGAGAGATTGTGGCTCAGGCTCGCTTGATCTGTTGTCGAAGCTTGTACATGACCACCATTTTCCCCCCTGTCAGGGACAAGGTGAGATGATGGCGAAAACTCAACTGCGAGTTTGCTCAATATTCGTGAACAAGTTCTGACATGCAACTTAAATATCTTCTTGGCTGCTGATGCCCATTGCCAAGAAGCGATCCATCCAAGGTGAATCTTTGTTCTTGCAGGAGGCTTGTGTCTGAAGCATCTGTTTGAAGAATGGGTGTGCCGACCACAGTGCTTGCATGGATGAAGATCAAAACAATGATCTTTCATATGGCCAACTCGATCACAGTGTTGGCATTTCTCAATCTGTTGTGGAAGTGGAACAGGATCTGGAATAGCTGCAGGTGAACTGTCATATAGGAATCCGGCACTCTGAAATATGATAGGCTTGGTGTAGTCTAGAATATGAAAGGACACATCCTTTTCATATCCAAGACCAATTCGGTGCTTGTTGTGGACAAGCTCTTCCCAAGGTCTGATGATGGGCTTAGGAAGTGCAGGCTGAACTGCTGCATCTGCATCTAAATCTGCTCTTGAACAAGGAACTGAATGGGAATCAACTAGAACTTTTCTGACTTGCTGCTGATGGGAGTCTTTCACAATCTTCTGAACAGAAACAGGTTCAGAATGGTGACTCTTCTGCTAAAGTTCTTCTTGCTGAAGCTGAGATTCCAACTGCAAAAACTCAATCTTCTCTTGTGCATCTTGCAAACAACTTTGAATGTTACAAATAGCATGCTTGCTCATTTTTATCATGTCATCAACATTTGAATGAATGAGGTCATTCAACAACATTAATGCCTCATTGATTTTGGCCATTTCAACAACTTAGGCTCAAAAAAGAAAGGGCGTCGGCTACAACAAAAAATGCACCCGTTTACAATGTGATTCAACAAGAAATACAAATGACTCAAGAAATTCTCAAAGTACAAAGTGTGCTCCTCAAATGATGGAGGGCAATCAACAATCCAACAACTCAAATACTGATTGCAACTATGAAGAAGCAATGTCTACTCACAATACAATGTCAATGCAATACAATATTTCTGCAAAAATATTTTGTAAATGTGCAGCTGAAAACACTTGTGCAAGAGGCATTTAAGGCAGCTGAATTGTCTTCTTCAAAGAGTTGTTTTCAATGATGCCAAACTTGTCTTCAAATGTCAATTTCTTCAAAAAAATCACCCTTCAAATCAATGCCACAAATCACAATGCAAATCTGCAATTTCTTCTTCTATGTGTACAGTCCATTTTCTTCATATGTCAATTTCTTCAATTCTGCTGTTCATATTTCTCTTTCTGCTCTTTCTCTCTACCTCTCTCTGCTGCTTTTTTTTTTTTTAAATTAAAAATTAATTAAAAAATGAGTTAATGGAATTAATTAAAAAGGGAAAGGGAAATAATTAAAAAGAGGAGGGAGACTTTTCTTTTTCTTTTTTTCTTTTCTTTTTTAAATATGGAGGGGGTATTAATTATATGGTGGGGGAGGGATTAATTATATGGTGGTGGGGGGTTTTAATTAAAAAAATTAAAATTAAAATGAAATATGGGAAAAGGGGGAACGAATTTAAAAGGGATGGGAAAAGGCTTATATTAAAATAAATTTAAAAAGAGACGGAAGGGAATTAATGATGGGATGGGATAATGGGTGGGGATTTTAATGTATTAAAATGGAAGGTGGGAATTTAAAAAGGGTGGGGATTCTAATGTATTAAAATGGAAAGGGGAATTTAAAAAGGGTGGGGATTTAATGTAATATATATAACATGGTGAGGTGAATTAAACTGGAGGGGCGGAATGAATTATATGGGAGAGCGAATTGAAAAATTTTAAAAATCGAAATGGAAGGGGGGGGTGGGAGTGTAGTAAGGCCGAGAGGGGAGCGTAGCTTACAGTGGAGTGATAAGGTGGCTAGTTCGATGAGAGGGAGGGTCAAACGCGAGCGGGAGGGGAGCAGGACGTGAGGGCCACGTTGTAGGCGGATGTGAGAGGGGGTCGTAAGGCAATATAGTATGCAGTGAGGATTGGGATGAGGGTGCGTTGGGAAATGAGGGCCGAGTAGCAGAGTAGAGAGGTCGACAGAGCTATGAGTAGATGAGGGTTGCGTTGTGAGTAGGAGTGAGGGTGTGAGATGCGTGAGGTGAGGGCGTTTGGGTTATAGCGGGTCTAGGTAGCAGGCGGGAGTGGTAGGCATAGATGAGAGTTGTAGGCGTAGATACAAGGGAGGGAGCAATGAGTGTGGAAAGGAGCGCAAGAGTTGTGAGAGGGGGAGCTCGAGGGGGCTCGAGCAGCGTAGGAAATGGATAGGTGTAGAGCCGATAGCCGATAGGGAGTAGCGAGGTTTGAATGTGAGAGGGGCTGGTGCCAGAATGGTGGAGAGGGCGTTGAGAGGTGAGGATAGCAGGGATGGGGAAGGCCGAAAGGCCAAGAACTAATTTTTTTTATTTTTTTTATTTTTTGGTTTTAATTTTAAAACAGCAGAGAGGAATAGCAATAGCAGAGGAGTTTTCCTTCCAATAGCAGAATATCAGAAATTTTCCAGAAAATTGCAGTAAAACCCAGAGATTTTAAAATAGCAGCAAATTTTTCCAGATATTGCAGAGAAAACTCAGAAATTTTTCTTCAAAAATTCAGAACTTTTCTTCAAAAAATTGTAGAGGGCCATATAGCAGCAAAAAATTGCAGGGATGATGAAATCTTCAGCGAAACTCAGAATTATTTTCCATTAAAAACCAAAAACTTCTTCTTCAGAAACCCAATTTTAAACACTATTACAGCGGCTCTTCAAAAGAAGAATTAAAGGCAGAAAATGCAGAGAAAAGATCAGAATTTAGAAAACCTTCAGATGCGCTTCTTCAACACCACTGTTGCTCTTGTTCAAAACAAATGCCGGAATGCTGCAAAATGTCTGCTCCTCTTTTCAAAGTAGATTTCTGAATGCTGCAGAAAATCTTTGACTGATGAATGCGGCAAAAGAGCACTGCTGCAGAAATCCTCTAAATGCTGCAAAAATGCCAACAATTTTTGCAGATATACACAGGCCATAAACACAAATGGCTCACTCAATTTGGAGCAGGGCCAGCAATCGCCCACTCTGATACCATATTAAACACCATGTTGAAGCACACACATGGTGTATGAAGAAGATGAGCACACACACAAGAGACTCAACACACAATGAAGGATAAGCGTGAGGCTTTCTTATTTTCATTATACAAAGATGTACATTTATAGTACAATGGTGTGACTCTTGGTTTCATATTCCAAGGTCACTTGGACTCCATTGTGACTTTTCGCATTCCACACCTACCCATGTAGGATTAGGTGTTCCAACATTATGTTTTGTTAGAGTGGTGTAAGGATTGATTATTCTAATTAATCTTTGTTAGTTTCTAGATCCTAACTTTTTAGAATTTGTTAAACTATATTGTATTTTATATATAATTCTCGACTTAGTCAATGTAAGTGTGTATGTGAGCAATTTCCAATGTGAGTGTTGTTTACCAAAGAGTTATAACTCGTATTCCATTGATTTTGTCTTCCATATTTTCGTTTTTTGATGACTGTGAGATTGTAAAGCACTCATGAGTGACCTCCTATGTATTTTGTTGAGAATTGAGTCTGAGTAGCAGCCCATTGGAAAGGGTCTAGTGTGTGTAAAGAGAGCCATTTCCATTGTTGTTGGGTTCCGTCATTGTTGGAATGATTTGTCATGCAAGACTAGTACTTGTGAGCCATCGTGGGGTAAGAGATTTGTATCCGTTGTTAAAGTGGAAGAGTTGACTACAAAGAAAGCCATTGATCAGTTGTAGAAGTAGTTCGTTGAAATAAGCCATGTGGAGAAAAGAAGGGTGCATTGTGTGGAGCAGTTGTATAACCTTGTGTAAATTTATGTGGAGTAAACCATTGATGTGCCAGTTGGTTGGTGAGTGCCCCGTGGTGGGGTTGAGCGTTGATGAATGGACAGAGGAGAAAACACAAACTTAACACACTCCAAAAGTCCAAAACTTGATTCACATTACATCCACCCAAGTTTTTGCTCTTGGCTTTCACACATTACAATGAACAAACACAAGTATATAAGTAGCAAATCTTCTAAATATGGAATTATGCAAAATCTAAACTAGACTTGGTTTTTCTTCGGCTAACTATTTCATGCAAACTTGCACTTGAATTATTTTCTAATATTAGACTCGACTCATTTTCACTAACTAAAATCAACTCTTCAGGAAATGCATTCATACGAGACTAATTATTATTTCTTACACCACCCCTTAATTACGACTACATGACTCAATCTTAACTTAATCACGACTCAAAATAACTTAAACATGTGTGCTAGTCTAAGTCTTAGTGTTAGGATATTCTGACACATAGGAAATAGTTAAGCATAACTTAGTCTAGTGTACAGTTAGGTAAAGTGTGTTTCTTTACTATGTACATTTGTAACTTATAATCCGACGGTAATGATTTGTAGTGATCTGACGGTTCACTTTTTCCTCGGTATTAACGACACTTGATTCGTGGCTTAACACTCGATTGGTCCATGATTTCTATTTAAAGAGCATGGAGGGTCATTTTTTCAGTAATCTCTTATGAGAGAAAAAAATGTAACTTTTATTTTTATATTAATAAATTGCCAGAAGTGGCCACATTGGCTTAGGCCGTGGAATATTTCCCTCTTCAAGGGTTTTAACCACGTGATAATATTGGTGTATTGATTTTTGATCTATTTTTTAGCGGTGACCTTTGGTTTTTGATCTACGGAACTTACCCTGTAAATTCCTACATGGTATCAGAGTTATTTTGAGGGTCGCATCTGTTGTTGATTCAAATCTGAAGCCGGTTTGACTGCATGTGACTGTCGTTTTCTAGATCTAATATTTATGAACATTTTCAAGCCTGGAGAACTGTGCAGTTGTGTCTGGAGCATCTGCTATAGTGAGGAACGTTTTTCATTTCATGCGAAAAGGTTTCTGGTTGCCCAAGTTATGTCAGTTTAGATCTGGAGGTATTAAGTATCTGTTTTGCAGTTATATTTGTTTATAGTTCTGCTTATTTCCGTTCCCTCAGTTTATTTCGGTTTTAGGTTTTATTTATTTGTCAGATCTATACCCTCTTCTCTGTGTATGCTCTTTGCTCTGTGTTGTGTGCAACAAATCAGAAACAGGGAGAAGGGATTTTTTTTACTACGTATGCTCTTTCCCCGCTTTTTTGTGCGATCTCGGGCGTAATCTCGGGAAATCAGAAATAGTGAAAAAATAGATAGTTGTCGGTAAGGCTAACCGAAAAATCTAACATTATACCGCAAGGCTTGCATTTCGTTTTTTTTTTTTTTTTTGCACAGTTTTGTGTTTTTTGTGCAGGGAAAAGCATGCTAAAAAAAATAAAAACCCTTCCTCCTTTCAAACAATTACAGAATCCTTCTACTATCTCACTTGGTGAGAAGTTAGTTTATGAGAATAGAGGTCTTGGGTTCAAGTCTCTTTCTCAAGCTTCTTTTTGTAAAAAAAAATTGTTAAAGGGGCGGGATTTTTTAAAAGTTGAACTTCATCATCAAATTTCAAACCGTTCTCGTAACTATTTGGCATCTACAACTTAGTTTTTTCAAAAAGGCATAACTTCTTCATCCGGAAGTTGTTTTTTGAGCCGTTTCTTTCAATTGGCCTATTTTTTCGAGATCTTTCCATTGCATCAATTAGCTTCAGCTCTTTTCAGCTTCAGATTGTTGTAAAAATGGAAAGTGCATGCCCAGTTATTCTTAACAACACCAATTATTTCCAATGGCTACCTCATATGGTAGATATACTTAGAAGTAAAGGGATTTATAGAATAGCCACAAGACTAGAAATTAAACCTTCTGATGATGATAAAGTCGCTAAATGGGAAAATAAATAAGATTAAGCACGAGGGTTGATAGGAATTTCCATTTCTCAAGTTCTTCGATTTCATATCCTTGACATTGACACCCCTGATGAAGCCTTGAAAAAAGCTAAATAATTTTTTTGGTATTCAAAATTAGATCAGGGCCCACTAGCTTGAAAATGAGTTGCTTACTTTGGACCCTAATAATTTCTCCTCTATTGAAGACTTTTTTCCCAAATTCAAGACCCTTAGACTTCTTTTAGAAGGTTGTAAGGTCAAAAAGGAAGATGGTAACCTCATCTATTCCATTCTTTCTAATCTTGGCCCTGCATACTCTGTATTTGTTTCCACCTTCCATTCCACTAGAGAAGCCATCATTTCTTCAAGAACCACCTACAAGAACCCCTTTTTTGATACCTTTTGCAATTCTTTGATAAGAGAACATGAAAAACTCTTACACCTTAGTCTTATCACTTATGGAAATGCTTCTAAAAAAAGTAGTGAGTAATAACAATATATCAAAAAGAATCCAAAACGAGTATCTAAAAGTATGATTATAAATAAACAAAGGTCTGTGAAACAATTTAGTGACAAGCTGAAAATCATTCATAAAATGAAAAGACAAATAAACTTGAAGAATGACGGAACATACATTACAGCACTTTATATTATGTGTTATTATATAAGTCTCAAATGTTTTAAAGATACTAAAACACAATTAACAATGAAAGGATACTTTTATCGTTGGGACACCCTTCTGCATACAATCTCGAATGGCCTTTACTTGTGATTTATCAAGCATCAAGATGGAAGTTATGCATTAAATGTATCTTCTTCTTCTCATTCTCTTGAGTGGCTCATTGATTCTGGAGCTTCTTACCACATGGCCAAAAATAAAGCCATGTTTTCTTCTTTAAATGATTGTAACACCAAACATATTTATGTTGGTGATGATAGATCTCTTAGTGTTGTAGGATCTGGAACCATTCATCTAGATAATGGTCAGTTTAATGATGTATTATGTGTTTCTACCTTGTCATGCAACCTTCTATCTGTTTATCACATGTTACGTCAATTGAAGAGGAAAAATACAGAATTATCCTCTTGATTTATAATGAAAGTTCTCATTATCTGCGACATATTTTAACTCTTAACCTTGTACTAATTAATTAGATTCTACGAGTTGTATGTTTAAATACTTTTAGGTCATCAATATCTCTTCTACCTCGTTTTATTTATATAAATGATGAAGTGAGAAAAATTTGGCATGAGCAATTTGGTCACTTAAATTATTGCTCTCTTCAAACTCTATGTAAGGAAAATATGGTGACGGGTCTTCCTATGGTATCTTTCCGAGATGGTGTTTTCTCCATATGTGTACTCGGAAAACATCATCGGGATAGTTTTGACAAGCGTGCCTCTTGGCATGCTTCAACCCCTTTGCAGCTTGTGCACAGTGATTTATGTGGTCCACTTCCTGTTATTTCTTTCTCTAGTTGCAAGTACTTCTTAACTTTCATTGATGATTTTTCCAGATGCAATTGGGTATACTTCTTAAAACTCAAGAGTGAAGTTTTTAACATGTTCTTGGCCTTTAAGGCATTTGTTGAGAAACAATCTAGACATCCAATTCTTAAGTTAATATTAGACAATGGAGGAGAATATATTAACAACAAATTTATCAACTTTTTCACCGAGCATGGCATTCAATTGCAACATATTGTTCCATATACACCACAACAAAATGGTGTAGCTGAAAGGAAGAATCGTACCTTAAAAGAAATGGCTAATTGCATGCTTCAATCTAAAGGACTTGGTCTCAATTTTTGGGCAGAAGCAATTAACTGTGAAAAATACATAGTAAATCACACTCCTACTAAGCTTTTAAAGAATATAACTCCAGAAGAATCTTGGAGCTCAATCAAACCAGATTTAAGTCACTTTCGTGTTTTTGGAAGTGATGCTTGGGCCCATATTCCAGATTCGAAACATAAAGCCTTAGAACCTAAGAGTGAAAAATGCTTTTTTTTTGGATACTCTGAAGATGCCAAAGGATATATAATTCTTCAACCAAAATCCAAAATATAATCATTAGAATAGATGTAAAATTTGATGAAAATATATCGGCCTGCGAGCGTAGTTCGGTGGGTGTGCCACCTTTGGCCTGTGAGCCTAGTTCGGCGGGTGTGCCACCTTTGGCTTGTGAGCCTGATTCGGCATATGTGCCACCTCTCTCTTTCTCTTCTATTTTTAATAGCATTCCTTCTAGTTTAGATGATGACAGAGAGGATGAAAATCCTCCTCCACATCTTGAAATTATTCCTTTTATTCCACAGCTTCCAAGATGGGTCCACTCTACTCGGGATGCAACAGGTTATCTTGCAGGTGACCTTGCAGATCAACGACGTACACGTTCTTAGTTCGAAAGAGCCTCTTCCTTATTGGCTCAAGTTCCAGAAAATATTGATCCAGAAACCTTTGAATAAGTTTCCGGTCATCCAAATTGGGATGAAGCTATGAATAAATAATATCGTTCCTTATTGGCGAACAATACTTGGGATCTTTTTCCTCTTCCAAAAGGAAGAAAACTTGTTAGATGCAGATAGGTGTACAAAACAAAGTTTGGACCAGATGAAAAAGTGGATAGACATAAGGCTCATCTTGTCACTAAAGGATTTTCACAAGTTGAAGGCTTTGAATATACTTAAACCTTACCCTCTGTTGCCAAAATGAATTCTATCTGCCTTGTTCTTTCCATTGTTGCCTCCTTTAAATAGGAAGTCCATAATATGGATGTTAACTTTGCCTTCTTACGTGGAGATTTCCATGAAGAAATCTACATGGAACAACCCCCTAGCTTTATCCAAAATGACTCCAGCCTTGTTTGTCACCTTAGGAAGTCTCTCTATGGTCTCAAACAAGCTCCTCTGGCTTGATATGCTAAAATGGATAGATTTCTATTAGACAATGGATTTTCTAGGTGTCATTCTGACAACACTGTCAACACCAAGAAAGTGGGTAAGTCCTTCACAATCCTTGTTCTTTATGTTGATGATCTTATCCTTACTGGTATTGATCCCAACCATATAAAACATGTGAAGTCTAGCCTCAAAAGATGTTTGAAATGACAGACTTAGGACACTTGCATTATTTCCTTGGTCTTCAAGCCTTGCAATGCAAAGAAGGTATTACCCTTTCTCAGTCCAAGTATGTTTGTGATATTCACTACCACTTTCACATGGAATATTGTAAGCCAACCTCTTCTCCCTTTCAGTCTGGAGTCAAGATTTCAATCACTTGTACTACCCCTGAGTTTGATGCTACCTTATACCATCAACTTGTTGGTAAACTTCTGCATCTAATCCATACCCGTCCTAACCTTTCCTTTGTCGTTGGTCTTGTTTCTCAGTTTATGCACCAACCTCATGAAAGTCACTAGAAAGCAGCTAAAAGAATACTTTGATATATTCGAGGTACAATTCAATGCGGGATTCATTACAGTGCAGGGGCATCTCCATTGTTGATTGGTTTCATTGATTTTGATTGGGCTGGTCACCCTGATGATCAAAATTCTACTGCAGGATATGTATTCAATCTTGGTTCAGGACCTATTACTTGGTCTTGTAACAAACAAAGTGCCATATCTCTTTCTTCGGCCGAAGCAAAGTATTGTGGTGCAGTTGAAGCGAACAAGGAAGTCATGTGGCTTCGTCAGATCTTGTCTGAATTTGGTCTTCATCAGCAGCATCCAACTACACTTTGGTGTGATAATCAGAGCGCCATTCAGCTATGTAAAGATCCATTTTAGCATCAGCGTATGGAACACATTGAGCTCCACATACACTTCATCAGAAAGCTCAATCATGATTATGTTCTAGAAGTGCAGTACTATCCAACCAATGATCAAGTAGTTGATATCTTTACAAAGGCTCTCACAGAAGCGAAGTTTACTGAACTTTGATCCATGCTTGGAGTTCAGTCAAGTTATCATTAAGGGGGGATAGGCTCTAATGCCTCCTTCCTTCTCCTATTGTGTCACCTTTGTAAATCCTTAAATCCTATCCCAATTTGTTCTTAAGGGGGGATGTTAGGATATTTCGACACATAGGAAATAGGCTCCTTTGTGTCACCTTTGTAAATCCTTCAATCCTATTCCAAGTTGTTCTTAAGGGGGAATGTTAGGATATTCCGACACATAGGAAATAGTTAAGAATAACTTAGTCTAGTGTAGATTTAGGTGAAGTGTGTTTCTTTACTATGTACATTTGTAACTTATAATCTGACGGTCATGATTTGTAGTGATCAGATAGTTCACTCTCTCCTCGATATTAACGACACTTGATCTGTGGCTTAATATCCGATTGGTCCATGATTTCTATTTAAAGAGCATGGAGGGTCATTTGTCCGCTAACCGTTTATGAGAGAAACATATGTAAATTTTCTTTTTATATTAATAAATTGCCTGAAGTGGCCACGTTGGCTCAGGTCGTAGACTGTTTCCCTCTTTGAGGGTTTTAACCACG
Organism: Pinus albicaulis; assembly: GCA_034641835.2. Classification (NCBI taxonomy): domain Eukaryota; kingdom Viridiplantae; phylum Streptophyta; class Pinopsida; order Pinales; family Pinaceae; genus Pinus; species Pinus albicaulis. The sequence goes on from CM076580.1 coordinate 1,721,161,164, forward strand.
TGAAAATACTGGTGTACTAATTTTTGATCTGTTTATGAGTGGTGACCTTTGGTTTTTGATCTTCGAAACTTACCCTGTAAATTCCTACATGGTATTAGAGCTATTTTGAGGGTTGCATCCATTGTTGATCCAAATCCGAAGCCGATTTGACTGCATGCGACTGTCGTTTTCTAGATCTACTATTTATGAACATTTTCGGGCTTGGAGAATTGCTCTGTTGTGTCTGGAGTGTATGTTACAGTGAGGAATGCCTTTCATTTCATGCAAAAAGGTTTCTGGTTGCCCAAGTTATGTCAGTTTAGATCGTGAGGTATAAAGTATTTTTTTTTACAGTTATATTTGTTTATAGTTCTGCTTATTTTGGTTCCCTAAATGTATTTCAGTTTTTGGTTTTATTTGTTTATAGTTCTGCTTATTTTGGTTCCCTCGGTTTATTTTTCGGATCTATACCCTCTTCTCTGTGTATTCTCTTTGCTCTGCGCTGTGTGTGATCTCGGCAAATCAGAAATAGGGAGAAGGGATTTTTTTTGCTACATATGCTCTTTCCCCGCGTGTTTGTGTGATCTCAACACATAAATAGTAAAAAAATAGATAGTTTTTGGTAAGGCTAACCAAAAATCTAACATTCTACCAAAAGGCTTGCATTTCATTTTTTTTTTTCTTGGTTTTTGTGTTTTTTGTGCAGGGAAAAACACGCAAAGAAAAAGAAACCCCTTCCTCCTTTCAAACAATTACAAAATCCTTTTACTATTTCACTTGGTGAGAAGTTAGTTTATGAGAATAGAGGTCTTGGGTTCAAGTCTCTTTCTCAAGCTTCTTTTTGTAAAAAAAAATTGTTAAAGGGGTGGGATTTTTTAAAAGCTGAACTTCATCATCAAATTTCAAACCGTTCCCGTAACTATTCGACATCTACAACTTAGGTTTTTCAAAAATGCATAACTTCTTCATCCGTAAGCCGTTTTTCGAGCCGTTTTTTTTTAATCAGCCTATTTTTTCGAGATCTTTCAATTGCATCAGTTAGTTTCAGCTCTTTTCTAATTCAATTTTTTTTTTAAATGGAAATTGGATGCCCAGTTATTTTTAACAGCACCAATTATTTCCAATGGCTACCTCACATGGTAGATATACTTAGAAGTAAAGGGATTTATAGAATAGCCACAGGACTAGAAACTAAACCTTCTGATGATGATAAAGTCTCTAAATGGGAAAATAAACAAGATCAAGCACGAGGATTGATAGGAATTTCCATTGCTCAATATCTTCGATTTCATAACCTTGACATTGACACCCCTGATGAAGCCCTGAAAAAGCTAAATATTATTTTTGGCATTCAAAATCAAATCAGGGCCCATTAGCTTGAAAATGAGTTGCTTACTTTGGACCCTAATATTTTCTCCTCTATTGAAGACTTTTTGTCCAAATTCAAGACCCTTAGACTTCTTTTAGAAGGTTGTAAGGTCAAAAGGATGATGGTAGCCTCATCTATTCCATTCTTGTTAAGCTTGGCCCTGCATACTCTATATTTGTTTCCACCTTTCATTCCACTAGAGAAGCCATCATTTCTTCAGGAACCGCCTACAAGAAACCCTCTTTTGATGCCTTTTGTGATTCTCTAATAAGAGAACAAGAAAACATCTTACACCTTGGTCTTATCACTTCTGGAAATGTTTCTAAGAAAGCCTTAGCAGCCCAACAACAACCATATCAAAATAATCCCAAGAAGCAGTATCCTAAAAGGTATGGTCCTAAACCAAACAAGGGTCCTAAGAAATTTCAGCCACAATCTGAAAAAGCAATTCACTAAAATGATAAGGCAAATAAAAACAAAGGGAAGAAGATAGACATACATTGCAAATTTTGTAATCGTGATGTCCATATAGAGTCCAAATATTTTAAGAAGACAAAAACCCTAGAAGCAGCAATGAAGAACCACAACATCAATTTGGAGCACTCTTCACCTTCATCCTTAGGAATGGCACTTTTTGCTTGTGGTTGTTAAGCATCATGATCTGGTTATGCATTAAATGTATCTTCTTCTTCTCATTCTCATGAGTGGCTCATTGATTCTGGAGCTTCTTACTACATGGCCAAAAATAAAGCCATGTTTTCTTCTTTAAATGATTGTAAAACCAAATATATTTATGTTGGTGATGATATATCTCTTAGTGTTGTAGGATCTGGAACCATTCATCTAGATAATGGTTGGTTTAATGATGTACTATGTGTTCCTACCTTGTCATGCAACCTTATATCTGTTTATCAGATAACTCATTCAAGTGAAGGGAAAATGGTATAATTCTCACCTCATGATGTTGTAATCAAGGACCTCAAAGATCCTAGACATATTTTAGCTACTGGCATTGCTGCTGATTCCACAAGGTTGTACAATTTTGACAACTTTAGGTCATCATGTCTTCCCTCCATTTTTGTTGCTCATAATGATGAAGTGAGCAAACTTTGGCATGAGCGATTTGGTCACTTAAACTATCACTCTCTTCAAACTCTATGTAAGGAAAATATGGTGATGGGTCTTCCTATGGTATCTTGCTGATATGGTTTTTTCTCCGGATGTGGACTAGGAAAACATCATCGGGATAGTTTTGACAAACGTGCCTCTTAGCATGCTTCAACCCCTTTGCAGCTTGTGCACAATTATTTATATGGTCCACTTCTTGTTGTTTCTTTCTTTGGTTGCAAGTACTCATTGATGATTTTTCCAGACACACTTGGTTATACTTCTTAAAACTAAAGAGTGAAGTTTTTAACATGTTCTTGGCCTTTAAGGCCTTTGTTGAGAAATAATCTGGACATCCAATTCTTAAGTTAAGATCAGACAATGGAGGAGAATATGTTAACAAAAAATTATCAGCTTTTGCACTGAGCATGGCATTCAATTGTAACATAATGTTCCATATATGCCACAACAAAATGGTGTAGCTGAAAGGAAGAATCACACCTTAAAATAAATGGCTAATTGTATGCTTCAATCGAAATGACTTGGTCTCATTTTTTGGGTAGAAGCAATTAACTGTGCAAACTACATAGTAAATCACACTCCTACTAAGGTTTTAAATAATATAACTCCAGAAGAAGCTTGGAGCTTAATCAAACCAAATGTAAGTCACTTTCGTGTTTTTGGAAGTGATGCTTAGGCCCATATTCCAGATGCAAAACATAAAGCCTTAGAACCTAAGAGTGAAAAATGCATTTTTGTTGGATATTCTGAAGATGTCAAAGGATATAGACTTCTTCAACCAAAATACCAAAATATAATCATTAGAAGAGATGTAAAATTTGATGAAAATATATAGGCCTTCGAGCCTAGTTCGGCAGGTGTGCCACCTTTGGCTTGCGAGCCTCATTCGGCATATGTGCCACCTCTCTCTCTCTCTCTTCTATTTTTAATAGCATTCCTTCTAGTTTAGATGATGACAGCGAGGATGAAAATCCTCCTCCACCTCTTGAAATTATTCCTTTTACTCCACATCTTCCAATATGGGTCCACTCTACTTGAGATGCAGCTGGTTCTCTTGCAAGTGACCGTGCAGATCGACGACTTACATGTTCTCAGTTCGAAAGATCCTCTTCCTTATTGGCTCAAATTCCAAAAAATCATAATCCAGAAATATTTGAAGAAGCTTCCGGTCATATAGATTGGGATGAAGCTATGAATGAAGAATATCATTCCTTATTTGCAAAAGATACTCGGGATCTTGTTCCTCTTCCAAAAGGAAGAAAACTTGTCAGATGCAGATGGGTGTACAAAACAAAGTTTGCACTAGATGAAAAAGTGGATAGACATAAGGCTCGTCTTGTTGCTAAATGATTTTCACAAGTTTAAGGCTTTGACTATACTGAAACCTTCTCCCTTGTTGCCAAAATTAATTCTATCCGCCTTGTTCTTTCCCTTGTTGCCTCCTTGTTACACAGCAATTTTTCACCGTCCCTACAATCCCCATCCCGCACATTGGAGGGCTCATTCCATGACCTGTGGATAGATTTAAGGCTTGAAAATACTTTCATTGCATCCCTCTGAATATGAGCTTTAATTTCCCTGAAGACATCTCCCTGCAAAAAACCCTAAAATAGCTCTTTTTCCATTGGCGCGGTTCCATAGTTTAGCCCTCGTGCCAAGAGGGAAATCCTCCAAAGAGGGCGCGCCAGTTGGCACTCTGTCATAGAGCCGTACCTGCGCCAACCATATTAAGAGGTGTTTTAAAAAAATAATAGGCGGAAGTTTCATCCTAACAAATTACTGGGCTGATTTCTATATTGAGTTGGGAGGTTTGGCTACGGATTTCCATAGAGAGGAAGTGGTTTTCCACCTCTCATGGAAGCTTCCTTGATGATAGGGCCAATCCCATAATTATAGGGATCCCAACTCCCCTTCCTCCTTCTATAAAAGCTTGCCCATTTCCATTTGCAAGCTAGTTCCAAAGGGTGGCAGAATTTCTAAGTTCCCAAGAGCTTTCATGCCGCAAAAGCCTTCTTGATTCCCTAAGGCCAAATCCAAGCAAGGAGACTATTGCCAAGTATCCAGAGAGAGAGGCTTGTCCCATCCCTGACAGGCTTTATCGAGACATGTTGTGCTGCCGACCCGCTAAAGGAGAGTGCTACGTCGAAGCTATGGTTGTATTCTTCTTTTGACTCTTTAATGATAAGCGACTATCGGTTATGGTTCCACTCTTGTTCTTGATCATGTTCATGAGTTATATCCTCTTCGACTGATATATAGTTGTATGTATTGGATTTTATGCTTGCGTTTTTGTTGTTTCTTCCATGTGCAGGTGTCCGATCACGGAGATCGTGAGGGTTGTGATCTGCCAGGGCAAAGGAACAGGAGCACCACCTCTTCTACAAACGACAACGTTGGATTCCAGGTAAGCCTTCCTCGCAAGTCGGTTTATTTACAATTAGGAACCTGCACTGTAGCGTGTTTGATTGTTGCTAGACTCGATCTGGGCTAGTAGGGATCACCTCTATCCGCAGAGGGGATTTACCTCCTCAACAATTTGGCGACTCCACTGGGGAATAATCTTGTTGTTTGATTTGTAAACTATAGACGGAGTCTGAAGCATAGCCAGATAGCCTTCGAAATGCTTTTGCTCTGCATTAGCGGAGTAGATCAACGCTGTTTCAGTCGATCTCCGGTTTGGTTTATGGACTGGACAACTTGGAGTTTTGTCTTCTCTTTCCGGTTAACTTCTTGGTCTTGCTTGCTTGGTCAACTCTTTGGACTGGATTTTCTTGTTTGTTTGGCTTTGTTTTAGCCTTGTTTTCACTTGTCTGTGTCTGAGATTGCCTGTTTTCATTTTTTCCATAGTAAACTTGGCTGGCGCGCTTTTTGGCGTAACATTCACGCCCATTGGCGCAGGTTGCCTGTGTATCACCTGTGCCATTGCCTTTCTGGCGCTAATTTCAAGCTCACAGTCACGCCAATCCTGTGAGCTATTAGGGTTTGCTGTGTTTCAAGCTTTCTGAGGCTGACTTGTGATTTTGATCTTGTTTTTTCGGCTGTTTGAGTGCACTGGAGCCTGGTTTGACTGGTTGGAGCCTCCTTCCTTTGGTTGTTTGCCTATTTCTTTCGATTTTGCATACGAGCCCTAGGGCATCTAGGTGCCTTTGTGAGTCGAGCCTTCCTTGAGAGTTTTTGGTTTCCGTTCGTTCAGTCGGCTGTGGGATTGCTTCCTTGCATTCGTTTGACAGTTGTCTATCATATTGTTGCATTTTTTGAGTGACTGATTTCGTTTTCATTCGAATTTCGCTTTGCTTCATTTTGGGCCTAGATCACACGGCTCATTGGTGTCTTTGGGACTTTTCTTGGTTTTGAGAGACTTTTTGTCGATTTGAGATCTGATTGTTTTTGCCATTGAGTGAAATTTGTTGGTTTTTCTCTCTTGATATCATTTCTCGAATTTCTTCTTATTTGTTTTCAGTTTGTTTAGTGCATCTAGCTATCAAAAATTGAAAATAAAAAAAATCTCTTTTGCTTATTGGTTGATTAGTGCAAATTGAAATCTTTTCGATTTTACTAGTATTTAGTGAATTTGAAAGAAAAGTTTTTAGTTTCATTAGTTGCATTAGAGATATCATTGATTGTCTTCTGATCATTTTGTTTGTGTAAAAACTCTCAACTCTTCTGTAGCTAGTTTTCATCGAACGAAATGATGAACTGTGGCATGTAGTTTTGCATTTAAGAGATTTTTGAGACAGCACATTCGTTAGGGCCTGAAAACTGAAACGTAATTGAAGATCAACTTTAAAATTCACTCAATTTACAGTAAGGCAGCATTGAAATCTAACGAAACACATTTAGAGGTCTAGGCTAGAGACGTGTTCCGGCGTCTTTAAACCTAGTAGCTGTCGTTCGCCTTTTGGCTTTAGACAACACTAGTACGGACTTGTGCTCCCCGTACCGTCGCGTATATAAAGGGAGACCCCTCTAGGTTTCAATCCTTTATCCATAGGAAGCCGAGTCTGCCGCCCTATACCCGTGATACACCGGACACAGCATTCGGGGAGATTGCCTGCACGTACGGAAAGTCCTTGGTTGATTTCTTTTTCATTTTTGAAACCAAGGTGTATATTGCAGTTCACGGTTATTTGGTACACCCTTTTGCCTAGTATTCCTGAGCAGTCATTTGATCTTTTCTGACTCCCTAAATTTGAAAAGATCGCCAAGCGCTTGTCCTTTCATGCTTGTGTCAAATCTGAAAGAGATAGAGTCACCTTTTTTACCGTTTCTCGACTCTTAAAACATGAAACGGTGAAGTTTCTTATTTTTCAATGTGGTAAAAAATTAATCACCCACGATTACACGCCCTGTTAGATTTTGCTTGTTGGTCGTTTGATTGTGTGTCTTGACTCTTTTTCAGCCCGTGTGCGGTCTTGAGTTTTGATGGCAACTTTTTCAGAGTTTACCAACCAAGGAATCCCCTCAGATGGGAATCCTGGTCATTTTCCTCCTTTTGGGAATGTTGGTGCTCCCTACATGGCAACATTGTCCCTCCCTGGGTTAACTGTTGGGTTGCCTATTTGGTTGTTTTCAACCTCTGTTGTCCCGAATGTCTCCACTACTATTCAATCAGTTCCTCTGTCGGAGCAACATCATGTTGATTCCCAGGTGGATCTCTCCCCTTCTTCGCCTATTTCTGCGTCCTCCTCTTCTACTTCGCCTGGTGAAAGTCTGGATTCGAGTAACCAGGTGGCTAAGAAGAAGAAGAAGAAGACAAAGAAGAAGAAGTCCGATAAAAGAGAGGCTAAAGCTGCCACTACTGTTTCTGAAATATCTCCTCTTGATATACCTCCCAACCCTCCACGGAAATTCAAGTTCCCCTGCATGTTGTGCACGGGAGACCATCTTCTTCGAGACTGCCCTGGCATTCCCAAGGTGCTTAAAGCATGGTCCAACGGCCGTCCGCCGTTGCCTTTGAATTCTGGGAGCCAGGTGAGGGGCACGTCTTCAACTGGTGCTGATAAGGCTCCTAAGAAGTAGGGTAAGATCACCAATCCCTGTAAGTTGTGTGAAGGGCACCATGCCATTCACCTTTGTCCTTATTTGGATGAAGCCAAGTGAGTGTTGGACAACCCAACTGTTTCCACACCATGCCTCCCAGCTGGTTATAAACAGCTCTCTTTGATTCTCCCACCTGTTGATGATACGATTGGTCAAAATCATCTTTGGTCGATCCCACTCCCTCAGAAATTCGGATTCAAGAATCCGTCCCTGACCAACCATTGGTCGTGGGATCGGTTGAGCTGGCCCCTTCTACGGTGCACCAGGTCTTTTCCGTTGAGAGTGGACCTCACACCACTCATGTTCTTCTGGTTTCTTCATATTCCTCAGACTTGGAGAAAGATTCTCTTGTCCGCGTACCTCAAGGAGCTGCTCCTCTGCCTCCCACCATGGAGGCTCTGGAGGATACCCCTCCCGTCTTCGAGATGGAGGTTATGGAGAATGCTCCTCCTTCCGTAACACCAGGGGAAGACCTTCTCGGTTCGATGGTAGCCCCTCCGAGTAGTCTGGTCGCCTCCTTTGATCGGAGTCGATTTGCAGGATTCTTCCTTTCGTCTTATGTGCCTTTCGAGATCACAGTACAGGCTCTTGGTTTGGTCGTACCCGGCACCATTATAGACGAAGGCGCCTCTGTTAGTATTCTATCCTCAGCTACTTGGCAAGCTTTCGGTTCACCGCCGCTTGCGCCTGTTACGCAAAATCTGTTGGCATTTAACAGAAGAACGAGTCAACCGTTAGGGATCCTCCCAAGGTTACCTGTTACTTTGGGAGGTAAAACCGTCCATATGGACATGATGGTTGTTCCAGGCCCCTTGAATTTTAATTTTCTTTTGGGGCGCGATTACACCCACGCCATGGGAGCACTTGTCTCTTCCCTCTTTCGCATGATGTGTTTTCCACATGAAGGACGGATCGTGACCATTAATCAGCTTTCGTTCTTTGGTCCTGATGTGGCGGTTGGCCTGCCATCACCCCTTCCTGGTTTTTATCCACCCGTTGTATCTGCCCCACCGCAGGTCAACTATGTGGCTACCTACCCCGTGCCTGTGCTCAGTGATGATGTCGTCGTGCATCAGGTGTTGGGGGCATTGGGTCCTGACTTCCGTGATGCCTCCTCCATCGAGTGGAACCTTTGAAGGAGGACTTCTTGTTCATTATGATGAGGAAATGAGTGAGTTCCTTGTCTTGTGTCAAGCCTTGTGGAAGAACAAGGCTGTTTGAGTGGTGCCCTTAACTATGTCAAGCTCCTTAAAAAATGAAACAAGGTTCTCGGAGCAGAGTTCCTTGTCTTGTGTCAAGCTCCTTAAAAAATGAAACAAGGTTGTCCGAGCATGGTTCCTTTCCTTTGTCAAGCTCTTTAAAAAAATGAAACAAGGTTGTCGGAGCACAGTTCGTTGTCTTGTGCCAAGCTCCTTCAACCATGAAACAAGGTGTCCTGAGGATAGTTCTTTTAATGTTTCAACCTCGTTAAAATAATGAAACACTTTCCCGTTCAATTCGAGTCTTTGATGAGATCTCGTAAAATCCCAGTCGAGTCTTTCTCTTGATCTCGTAACTTGAACCTTCACTCCATCTGACTTTCATATGGACTGAAGCTTGGGGGGCATGCACCTCGAATTGAATCACCATGCTGGGGGCATGCTTACTTTTTCAAGCATAGTTTATCTTTGTTTCAAGCTTGTGTAAAAATGAAACCAACTTCAAGGAAAGTTTCCTGATTTCAAGCTTGTGTAAAAATGAAACCTTTCTCATTTTACCTCTTGTGATTGCCATTTTATCAGCCTGTTTTTGCTAGATGAGCCCTGGTTTTCTCACTCCATCGTCATTATTTGCTTGGCTGATTATATGCCTTCACTTGGTTGTTTTACCTGTTCCTGAGGAACCGCTGTGATGAGTGGTCTTGTTAGCCAGCCTCTTGACCTTTATCTTGTTTTGAGTAGTTCCACCATTATCGGAACCAGTAGCTACCCTTTATACCACTCGTTCCTCCAGGAGGAGTCAACTTTTAGCTCTTTTCTGACTCTCTAAACATGAAAAGATTGCCAAGGCCCTTGTCGTTTCGACCTCGTTAAAGTGGCCACGAAATGACATCTACCCAGTATACGTTTACCCCTTTTTCGGGCTGGGATAGATTATTTACGAAAAAGGAATACCCTAGCCTATCGCGACTAAGAGGTTTTCTCAGACATAGTTTTCTACCTTTTCAAATCTGAGGAACTATTTACAAAAAGGGACCACTGGAGTTTACTTTTCTGCTGTCTTTTTCAAACTCTCTAAATATGAAAAGACGCCGAGTTCTTCCTTTGTCAGACTCGTTAAACCTAAATGACATCGGAAATTGTCAATCATGACGTTATTCGAGTCGCTCCTTCCTAGGGCTCGTTAAATGTACTAGGATGGATTCGCCTGAAGGGCGAACTTATATTACAAGCATATGCTATCCCCTTCAAGCTTGTTATCAAAAATAATTGGGGTACTCGCCAGAAATGGTGGGGAAAGGAACGTATTACTTGTTGCATGGCAGAGGTCGTCTTTTTGAATATGGCGTTAGCTAGACCCGTGGTTTGCCATACCTCTCGTTCACTCTGCCTCCAGGTTTGGGATAACTCTCTGATCTTCATCCGCTTCATTTCCTCATCACCATGACCTCTGATCCGTTGATGTCAAATATTGCCAAGTTGATCCGGATCTTGGGGGGAGGCCCCCAAGATCTAAAAAGTTGAAATGGATCTGACAAGATCTGCAAAATTAGAATGCCAAAAAAAAAGAGAGAACACAAAGAAAATAAAACCACAAAGAAACTTGTTTTATTAAAATAGAGAATAACTGTAGAAGCTACATTGTGGCGGACAATCTGTCCTTTTACAAAGTGAGGCTTGTTATTTATAGCATTTTTTGAGATACAATACCATAGGTGGATACCATGGGTAGATACCACTTACAATACCATGAGTAAATCCCATGTGTGGATGAATACCATGGGTGGATACATACCATGGGTCACTTATAATACCATGGGCGAATAAATATTATGGGTGGATGAATACCATGGGTCGATGCCATTTATAATACCTTGGGTAAATTCCATGGGTGGATAGATAACATGGGTAGATGAATACCATGGGTTGATGCCATTTTCCATTTGGATCATTCCTCCCTCCTTAAGAAGCAATGGTCCCCATTGCGTGAAGTTCCCTCCTGAGAAGCCTTTGTTGAATATGAAGAGCCATTGAAGAGAAGGGTTTTGTGTAGTTAACCCATAACCGTGATGAATGAAGATCCGAGGATAGAGATAACCTGTAATGCTTGTGACCAACTATGATATTGACAGTGTGCGGCCTAGCAAATGGACTTCGATGAAGTGTGGGTTTGTGGATGAACCAAAACCATGACAAACGAAGATCTGAGGATAGAGATATCCTGTAATGCTTGTGACCAACTCTGTTACTAACAATGTGCAGCCTAGCAAATGGATTTCGATGAAATGGATTTTGTGCGTTTGACCCATAACTGTGATGCTGATTGTTGATGACATAGAAGGTGCCTACATAGCTTGAAGTGGGAGGGCACGTCTCCAAAGGGAACCCGCTCTGAATGCTGCTCCAGATTTAAACTGAGCATAAATCGATCAACATAACTCAGAATATTTATTATAACCTATTTTTAGAAATGGAGTGATCATTCTGCATCTTCCCATGTGTTTGAAACCACTATCTGAAGACTCTAGACTCTCAGATTCACGCTAGAACTGTCTCGCTGTCAAAAAATTTCTTAAAAAATAGTTGATTTTAAATCAACGATAACTCCCACATCCGGACACCGATTCAACTGATTTTTTTTTTGAACTTGGGTTATTTTTCAAGAGGAGCTCAGATCTATATCCATTTCTCTGAAATTTTTCACTAAAAACTGCGAAAAATGACAGGAGAGCCGCCGTCCATGAATTGTCGTCAGAAAATTTGCTTCAACATTGTTGATTTTAAATCAGCGATATCTCTCTCATCCGAACTCCAAATTGGCCGATTTTTTTTTTGAATTTGAGTATTTTTTCGGAAGGAATCCAGATCTGGTATTCGTTTTTGCAAATTTTTCACCAAAAGTTTCAGATATGATCTGAAAACTCGCCGCCCAAAAAAAATCATGGATTTTGCTGAAGATTGCTGCAAAACATTGAAACTGAAATATGTTTCAAGCCCTCATTCCCATGAAGGCGTAACCTAAATCTGATACCACTGATCCGGATCTTGGGGGGAGGCCCCCAAGATCTAAAAATTTGAAATTGATCTGACAAGATCTGCAAAATTAGAATGCCAAAAAAAAAGAGAGAACACAAAGAAAATAAAACCACAAAGAAACTTGTTTTATTAAAATAGAGAATAACTGTAGAAGCTACATTGTGGCGGACAAACTGTCCTTTTACAAAGTGAGGCTTGTTATTTATAGCATTTTTTGAGATACAATACCATAGGTGGATACCATGGGCCAATACCATGGGTAGATACCACTTACAATACCATGAGTAAATCCCATGTGTGGATGAATACCATGGGTGGATACATACCATGGGTCACTTATAATACCATGGGCGAATAAATATTATGGGTGGATGAATACCATGGGTCGATGCCATTTATAATACCATGGGTAAATTCCATGGGTGGATAGATAACATGGGTAGATGAATACCATGGGTTGATGCCATTTTCCATTTGGATCACAAGTCCACTGTCATGCCGTTTGCATGTTCAAGAGAAGTTGACCTCTACAAGTATCAACCTTCCTCTGATTCTCATATGATTCACAAAAAAAAAAACATCATGTTCCTCTGTCTCATGTCGATGATGTGGGAAACGTTATGGCCCACCTTCGATCAAGGCCACTTCCTGTCGACTTCAGCTCATTATCCTGGGAGATGGTCTAGAGACTCTTTCATGGTACCTTGGAGCCTGCATGCCTCAATGGCAGGTTCGTCGCATTCGACGTGAGGTTTTCATCATTGGCCTCCGATCGAGTGATTCTACGGGTGTTGTTCTGACTCATTTAATTCACAGCACTAGGTGTACCTATAGTACCTTGAGGGCCATTGTCATTATTGGTGGTTCCTCTCGCGTCTGTTAACAACTTTCATCATTGGCTGGTAATCAGACGATGTTCTTGCATGTTCAACTTCAGCTCACATATTCGCATGTTTGAACTTGTACTTTGTTCGGGTCGAGATGGAGCGCAAGACCCTGGATTGTGTCTGTTGTAATCCAGGCTGCAATATTGTGGATTATTATGATTATTTACATGACTCACTGATTGGATGGCTGCGACCATACCTGAGTCTATTTATCGATCTTCATTGGATGGCTGCGTCCATGCCTTGGATCTAGATTATTGTACACTCTGTTATGGATGGCTGCGCCCATACCACGCATATATATCATGTATCTGAGACATCCGTTGTACTTCGCTCCGCAGGTTTTCCGATGGTAGTGTTTTCAGTTGGCATGTTCTCGTAAAGCATTTCACCCCTCTCTCTCTCTTTCGGGCCTCATGCTTTAGGGGGCATCTGTTACACAGCAATTTGTCACCATCCCTACAATCCCCATCCCGCACATTGGAGGGCTCATTCCGTGACCTGTGGACAGAGTTAAGGCTTGAAAATACTTTCATTGCATCCCTCTGAAGATGAGCTTTAATTTCCCTAAAGACATCTCCCTGCAAAAACCCTAAAAATATCTCTTTTTCCATTGGCGCGGTTCCATAGTTCAGCCCTCGTGCCAAGAGGGAAATCCTCCAAAGAGGGTGCGCCATTTGGCGCTCTGTCATAGAGTCGCACCTGCGCCAACCATATTAAGAGGTGTTTTTTAAAAATAAAGGGTGGAAGTTTCATCCTAACAAATTACTGGGCTGATTTCTATCTTGAGTTGGGAGGTTTGGCTATGGATTTCCATAGAGAGGAAGTGGTTTGCCACCTCTCATGGAAGCTTCCTTGATGATAGGGCCAATCCCATAATTATAGGGATCCCAACTCCCCTTCCTCCTTCTATAAAAGCTTGCCCATTTCCATTTGCAAGCTAGTTCCAAAGGGTGGCAGAATTTCTAAGTTCCCAAGAGCTTTCATGCTGCAAAAGCCTTCTTGATTCCCTAAGGCCAAATCCGAGCAAGGAGACTATTGCCAAGTATCCGGAGAGAGAGGCTTGTCCCATCCCTGACAAGCTTTATCGAGACATGTTGTGCTGACGACCCGCTAAAGGAGAGTGCTGCGTCGAAGCTATGGTTGTATTCTTCTTTTAACTCTTTAATGATAAGCGACTATCGGTTATGGTTCCACTCTTGTTCTTGATCATGTTCATGAGTTATATCCTCTTCGACTGATATATAGTTGTATGTACTAGATTTTATGCTTGTGTTTGTGTTGTTTCTTGCATGTGCAGGTGTCCGATCACGGAGATCGTGAGGGCTGTGATCTGCCAGGGCGAAGGAACGGGAGCACCACCTCTTCTACAAACGACAGCGTTGGATTCCAGGTAAGCCTTCCTCGCAAGTCGGGTTATTTATAATTAGGAACCTGCACTGTAGCGTGTTTTATTGTTGCTAGACCCGATCTGGGCTAGTAGGGATCGCCTCTGTCCGCAGAGGGGATTTACCTCCTCAACACTCCTTTAAATGGGAAGTCCATCAGATGGATGTTAAATCCACTTTCTTACATGGAGATTTACATGAAGAAATCTACATGGAACAACCCTCTGGATTTATCCAAAATGACTCTAGCCTTGTTTGTCACCTTAGGAAGTCTCTCTATGGTCTCAAACAAGCTCCTCAGGCTAGGTACGCCAAAATGGATAGATTTCTATTAGATAATGGTTGTTCTAGGTGTCATTCTGACAACACTGTCTACACCAAGAAAGTGGGTAAGTCCTTCACCATCCTTGTTCTTTATGTTGATGATCTTATCCTTACTAGTAGTGTCCCAACCATATAAACCATGTGAAGTCTAGCCTCAAAAACAATTTATGACAGACTTAGGACACTTGCATTATTTCCTTGGTCTTCAAGTCTTGTAATCCAAAGAAGGTATTACCCTTTCTCAGTCCAAGAATGCCTGTGATATTTTCCGCCACTTTCACATGGAAGATTGTAAGCCAGCCCCTTCTCCCTTTCAGTCTAGAGTCAAGCTTTCAGTCACTTCTACTACCCCTGAAGTTGATGCTACCTTATATTGCCAACTTGTTGGTAAAATTCTATATCTAACCCATACCCATCCTGACCTTTCCTTTGTCATTGGTCTTGTTGCTTGGTTTATGCACCAACCTCATGAAAGTCACTAGAAAGCTGCTAAAAGAATACTTCGATATATTCGAGGTACAATTCATTTCGAAATTCATTACAGTGTATGGGAATCTCCATTGTTGATTGGTTTCACTGATTCTGATTGGGTTGGTGACCCTGATGATCGAAAGTCTACTGCAGGATATGTATTCACTCTTGGTTCAGGGCCTATTACTTGGTCTTGTAAGAAACAAAGTGAAATCTCTCTTTCTTCAGCCGAAGTAGAGTATCTTGGTGCAGTTGAAGCCAACAAGGAAGCCATGTGGCTTCGTCAGATCCTGTCTAAATTTGGTCTTCATCAACAACATCCAACTACACTTTGGTCTGATAATCAGATTGCCATTCAGCTATGTAAAGTTCTAGTTCAGCATTAGCATATGAAACACATTGAGCTCCACATACACTTCATCGGAAATCTCATTCATGATCGTGTTCTTGAAGTGCAGTACTGTCCAACCAATGATCAAGTAGCTGATATCTTTACAAAGGCTCTCACAGAAGCGAAGTTTACTGAACTTCGATGCATGCTTGGAATTCAGGAAAGATATCATTAAGGGGGGATAGGCTCTAATGCCTCCTTCCTTCTCTTATTGTGTCACCTTTGTAAATCCTTCAATCCTATCCCAATTTTTTCTTAAGGGGGGATGTTAGGATATTTCGACACATAGGGAATAGGCTTCTTTTGTGTCACCTTTGTAAGTCCTTCAATCCTATCCCAAGTTTTTATTAAGGGGGGATCTTAGGATATTCCGAAACATAGGAAATAGTTAAGAATAACTTAGTCTAGTGTAGAGTTAGGGAAAGTGTGTTTCTTTACTATGTACATTTGTAACTTATAATCTGACGGTCACGATTTGTAGTGATCCGACGGTTCACTCTCTCCTCGGTATTAACGACACTTGATCTGTGGCTTAACACCCGATTGGTGCATTATCTCTATTTAAAGAGTTTGGCGGGTCATTCATCCAGTAACCGTTTATGAGAGAAACATATGTAACTTTTCTTTTTATATTAATAAATTTATTGAATTGGTCGCGTTGGCTTAGGCCGTGGAATTTTTCCCACTTTGAGGGTTTTAACAACGTAATAATACTGGTGTACTGATTTATGATCTGTTTGTGAGCAGTGAACTTTGGTTTTTCATCTACGGAACTTACCCTGCAAATTCCTACATGGTATCAGAGATATTTTGAGGGCCGTATCGGTTGTTGATCCAAATCTGAAGCTGGTTTGACTGCATGCGATTGTTGTTTTCTAGATCTACTATTTTTGAACATTTTCAGGCCTAGAGAACTGCTCTTTTGTGTTCAGAGTGTTTGTTACAGTGAGGAACGCCTTTCGTTTCATGTGAAAAGGTTTTTGGTTTCCCAAGTTATGTCAGTTTAGATCTGGAGGTATAAATTATGTTTTACAGTTATATTTGTTTATAGTTCTGCTTATTTCGGTTCCCTCAATTTATTTCAGTTTTAGGTTTTATTTATTTGTCGGATCTATACCCTCTTCTCTGTGTATTCTTTTCTCTCTGTGCTATGTGCGATCTCAGCAAATCAAAAACAGGGATAAGGGATTTTTTTTGCTACGTATGCTCTTTCCCTGCATGTTTGTGCGATCTCGGGAAATCAGAAATAGTAAAAAAATAGATAGTTGTTGGTAAGGCTAACCGAAAATCTAGCATTCTACCGCAAGGCTTGCATTTCATTTTTTTTTACTTGGTTTTTTATGCAGGGAAAAGCACGCAAAAAAAAAAAAACCTCTTCCTCCTTTCAAACAATTACATAATCCTTTTACTATCTCACTTGGTGAGAAGTTAGTTTATGAGAATAGAGGTCTTGGGTTCAAGTCTCTTTCTCAAGCTTCTTTTTGTAAGAAAATTTTGTTAAAGAGGCGGGATTTTTTAAAAGTTGAACTTCATCATCAAATTTCAAACCATTCCTATAACTATTCAGCATCTACAACTCAGGTTTTTGAAAAAGGCATAAATTCTTCATCCGG
The DNA here is from genome assembly GCA_034641835.2 of Pinus albicaulis. Lineage (NCBI taxonomy): Eukaryota > Viridiplantae > Streptophyta > Pinopsida > Pinales > Pinaceae > Pinus > Pinus albicaulis. Next base: position 1,721,177,989 of record CM076580.1, read on the forward strand.
AAGCTGTTTTTCAAGTTGTTTTTTTTAGTCGGCCTATTTTTTTGAGATATTTCCATTGCATCAGTTAGTTTCAGTGCTTTTCAGCTTCAAATTTAAAAAAAAATGGAAAGTGCATGTCTGGTTATTCTTAACAGCACTAATTATTTCCAATGGCTACCTCACATGGTAGATATACTTAGAAGTAAGGGGCATTATAAAATAGCCACAGGACTAAAAAACAAACCTTCCAATGATGATAAATTCACTAAATGGGAAAATAAACAAGATCAAGCACGAGGGTTGATAGGAATGTCCATTGCTCAAGATCTTCAATTTCATATCCTTGACATTGACACCCCTAATGAAGCCTTGAGAAAGCTAAATACTATTTTTGGCATTCAAAATCAAATCAGGGCCCACCAGGTTGAAAATGAGTTTTTGACTTTGGACCCTAATAATTTCTCCTCTATTGAAGACTTTTTGTCCAAATTCAAGACCCTTAGACTTCTTTTAGAGGGTTATAAGATAAAAAAGGAAGATGATAGCCTCATCTATTCCATTCTTGCTAAGCTTGGCACTGCATACTCTGCATTTGTTTCCACCTTCCATTCCACTAGAGAAGCCATCATTTCTTCAGGAACCGCCTATAAGAACCCCTCTTTTGATTCCTTTTGTGATTCTTTGATAAGAGAACAAGAAAAAATCTTACACCTTGGTATTAGCACTTCTGGAAACGCTTCTAAGAAAGCCTTAGCAAGCCAACAACAACCATATCAAAAGAATCCCAAGAAGCAGTATCCTAAAAAGTATGGTCCTAAATAAAACAAGGTTCCTAAGCAACTTCAGCCGCAAACTGAAAAAACAATCCACCAGATTATAAGCAAAATAAAAACAAAGGGAAGAAGACAGACAGACATTGCAACTTTTGTAATCGTGATGCTATAGAGTCCAAATGTTTTAAGAAGATGGAAACCTTAGAAGAAGCAATGAAGAAGCACAACATCAATTTGGATCACTCTTCACCTTCATCCTCAGGAATGACACTTTCCGCTTGTTTCTTCAAGCATCAAGATCTGGTTATGTATTAAATGTATCTTTCTCTTCTCATTCTCATGAGTGGCTCATTGATTCTGCAGCTTCTTACCACATGGCCAAAAAGAAAGCTATGATTTATTCTTTAAATGATTGTAACACCGAACATATTTATGTTGGTGATGATATATCTCTTAGTTTCATAGGATTTGGAACCATTCATCTAGATAATGGTCAATTTAATGATGTACTATGTGTTCCTACCTTGTCATGCAACCTTCTATCTGTTTATCAGATAACTGATTTAGGTGAAGGGAAAATAGTATAATTCTCACCTCATGATGTTGTAATCAAGGACCTCAAAGATCCTAGACATATTTTAGCTACTGGAATTGCTGATGATCCACAAGGTTGTATAAGTTTGAAAACTTTGGGTCATCATGTCTTCCCTCCGTTTTGTTGCTCATAATGATGAAGTGAGCAAATTTTGGGATGAGCGATTTGGTCCCTTAAACTATCGCTCTCTTCAAACTATATGTAAGGAAAATATGGTGACGAGTATTCGTATGGTATCTTGTTGAGATGGTTTTTGCTCCGGATGTGTACTCGGAAAACATCATCGGGATAGTTTTGAAAAGCGTTCATCTTGGCATGCTTCATCCCCTTTGTAGCTTTTGCACAGTGATTTATGTGGTCCACTTCCTATTGTTTCTTTCTCTGGTTGCAAGTAATTCTTATCTTTCATTGATAATTTTTCCAGACGCACTTGGGTATACTTCTTAAAACTCAAGAGTGAAGTTTTTAACATGTTCTTGGCCTTTAAGGCCTTTGTTAAGAAATAATCTGGACATCCAATTCTTAAGTTAAGATTAGAAAATGGAGGAGAATACGTAAACAAAAAATTTATCAACTTTTGCATTGAGCATGGCATTCAATTGCAACATACTATTCCATATACGCCACAACAAAATGGTGTATCTGAAAGGAATAATCTCACCTTAAAAGAAATGGCTAATTGTATGCTTCAATCTAAAGGACTTGGTCTCAATTTTTGGGCAGAAGCAATTAAATGTGAAAACTACATACTAAATTTCACTCCTGCTAAGGTTTTAAATATAACTCCAAAAGAAGCTTGGAGCTCAATTAAACCAGATGTAAGTCTCTTTCGTGTTTTTGGAAGTGATGCTTGGGCCTTTTTCCAGATGCGAAACATAAAGCCTTAGAACCTAGGAGTGAAAAAAGCATTTTTGTTGGATATTCTAAAGATGTCAAAGGATATAGACTTCTTCAACCAAAATCAAAAAATATAATCATTAGAAGAGATGTAAAATTTGATGAAATATATAGGCCTGCGAGCCTAGTTCGGCGGGTGTGCCACCTTTGGCCTGCGAGCCTGATTTGGCATGTGTGCCACCTCTCTCTCTCTCTCTTATATTTTTAATAGCATTCCTTATAGTTCAGATGATGACAAAGAGGATGACAATCATCCTCCACCTCTTGAAATTATTCCTTTTACTCCATAGCTTCCAAGATGGGTCTACTCTATTCGGGATGCAACATGTTCTCTTGCAGGTGTTCCTGCAGATCGACAACGTACACGTTCTTAGTTCAAAAGAGCCTCTTCCTTATTGGCTCACGTTCCAGAAAATCCTGATCCAAAAACCTTTGAAGAAACTTCCAGTCATCCAGATTGGGATGAAGCTATGAATGAAGAATATTGTTCCTTATTGGCCAATGATACTTGGGATCTTGTTCCTCTTCCAAAAGGAAGAAAACTTGACAAATGTAGATGGGTGTACAACACAAAGTTTGGACCAGATGAAAAAGTGGATAGATATAAGGCTCGTCTTGTCGCTAAAGGATTTTCACAAGTTGAAGGCTTTGACTATACTGGAAGCTTCTCTGTTGTTGCCAAAACGAATTCTATCCACCTTGTTCTTTCCCTTGTTGCCTCCTTTAAATGGGAAGTCGATCAGATGGATGTTAAATCTGCCTTCTGACATGGAGTTTGAATGAAGAAATCTACATGGAACAACCCCCCGGCTTTATCTAAAACGAATCCAACCTTGTTTTCCGCCTTAGGAAGTTTCGCTATGGTCTCAAACAAGCTCCTCGGGCTTGGTATACCAAAATGGATATATTTCTATTTGATAATGGCTTTTCTAGGTGTTATTCTGACAACATTGTCCACACCAAGAAAGTGTGTAAGTCCTGTTACACCATTTTTTGGTCATCTAACTTATTATCATTAGATGGACCCAAGTACACCATGTAAGACCAGTTTTACCCTAAGTAAAACTGCTTTCACTATGTTAAAACAGGAAACCCCAAAAGGAAATATTAAACAAACCCATTTTTGTTTGATTTTCCTCATGGAATAATTAATTAAACCATAATTTAATTATTATTCCCAGTCATGTTTAACCCAAAATCAAAGAAATTAATTAGATAAACCTTTATTTATCTTATTATTTTCTAAGAATAATCATTTAAACCTTATTTAGATGATATTCCTTGTTAAATATGACCAAATCACCCACAAATAATTAAATAAATCACTATTTATTTAATTATCTTTTAACCACCTCCTTAAATAATTAAATAAATCATTATTTATTTGATTATCTTCTAACCACTTCCTTAAAAAGATAAATAAATCATTTATTTATTTATTTTTGACAAATTAAGGGATTTGACCCAAGTCAAATACCTTTTCCCTCCAACAAATATAATAAAATATTCCATAAAAAGTGGATCTAGATGTGGTTAACCCATGCACCAAGATCTAGAATGACCCAATATTTTGTTATAAATAGGAGGGTTTTTCCTACCATTCTTCACCTTTTGTTGCCTATTAGATCACTCTGGATCTATACACTTGGTCACCATTTTCTGCCATTTTTCTCCCATTGAGCTCTACTCTTTGCATTGGGTTTTCTACATCAACTAGAGAGAGAAATCTTAGATCTGAAGTGCTGAGGACTTCCAAGAACCCATCCCACTGAGGGGAATTGGATACTCCTTCTGGTTTTCCTCACAGGTGCCCCATTAATACAAAAATTCTTTCAAAAATTGTTCTTGTCTTGTCTATTGGTATATGGAGCAAACCCTTGTTTTTACTGCTTAATGTCTTTCCATACATAGATCTGGTATTTTGCAACTCTTTTCTTGTCTAACTAACCGCAGATTTGAAGATATTGGCAGCCACTTTTGTTGTTAGGGCTATTAGTTATGCATAGCTAAAGTGGTCCTTTTTCGTACACTTCGACAAAGGATTCATACTAACAAATGGCGACTCCACACGGGTTTTAATTTACGACCGCTGTCGTTTTTCATATTCCTGCATATCCAGCTACTTCAGACCCTAGGGTTTCTTTTCAGTTGTTTATTTTTCCTATTTTTATGTTTTTTTTCTCACATAAAACCCTAAAACATTAAAATTTCTAACTTTCGTGTGTTTCTGGCCCTATTGCGCAGGTAAGCGACACCAGCCGCAACTGAGACAACAACTTTTCTGAAAATCTGCCGCCGAGACAACCGGAATGGGGGGTCGCACTTTTTGGCCCATAAACTGCGACCTGGACCTCCAGGTCATACTTTTCTGCCCCTTTTCTGCGACCTGCACTGAAAACAGGTCAGAAACTGCGACCTGCCGGTTTTTCAGTGATTTTTCTGCAATTTTTCTGGGTTCTGCTGCAACTTCTGTCAGGGTTTTCCAGCCTCTGTCTCAGCCCGCCTTGACCAAGTTCTGATCTATTTTTACTCATCTAAGTGGGAACCTAGCCCCCTAGGGATTTAGTACCCTCCACTTTTTGTGGAAGAGTTTTAGCTGTTTCAGCCGTCTGTTTTTCAGAGCTTCAGCCTCCTTTTTTCCAGATCTGTTACCTCCCTTTCAGATCCTTTGAAATTAGCCTTTCTTCCTTTCAAATCACCTCCTGTCGTTTTGTTTGGACCTCCTTTGAAGGCCTCCACCTTGCCCCCTTTGGTTTTTGCTGATTTCCCTCCTTTTTCCAGCCACCTTGCCTCTGTCTCTTGGCTGTGATCTACACCCCTTTTCAGCAGCTTTATCCTTTAGATCCCTGTCCCTTTTGACCTTAGATCTATTGGCCTCTTTTCCGTGTGTTTTGCCTAGATTTTTCCCTTTCTTTTCAGATTAGTTTTGAGAGACCCGCCTTCTTGGGTTAGATAGATGCACAAGTAGCTGTTATTTTTCTGTTATTTCAACATTATATACTATTCTCTATAGGTTTATTTTCAGCTACGCAGCACACTTTTTTCTTGCTCTCAAAACGGAAAGGGTTTAAAAATTAAAATTAACGCACACCACAAACTGACCCTAAGTGAAGAAGCGCCTGGTTAACACCGCCTGGCAAAGACTCTAAAATCAATTGTCACTGCACCTCTTCTGCCCCTTTGACGACTACCTGCCCTTTCGCTCGTCGGCTTCTTTCTTTCCGCCACCATTGCACCCTAAGGCTGCCCTTCTGAGACTTCAGCCTTTTCACTTCAGTCACACGCCACACTACCAGCTGAAGTGTCAAGAGCTGTGTGTTCCATCTGTTCAGACTCGACTCTCTTTGATTCAGCCTAAGCCTCACTTCTCCTGGTCACTGCCATTTTCCAACGTGTCTCAACGCAGGGCCGTTTGGGCGAGTTCTCACTTGGCTGCCTGCCTTTACTACTTGATGTAGTAAACGCCATTAGAAACTACCCCGCCACCTCACCGTGTCAGTCAGACATTGTAGGCTCCTACCTCCCCGATTTCCATCAATTAATCAATGATCCCATTCACCACAATGCTAATTGGCCCGCTATGCCAACCAAGCTCCCCTCCGACATCCCTAAGTTTGAGGGCCTTAATGGCGAAGATCCAACCAATCACGTCCGATCTTTCCACATGTGGTGTTCCTCCAATTCCATTACCGATGACTCCATCCGTCTTCATTTTTTCCAACGCACGCTCACCGGCGAAGCTTCTAAATGTTATGTCGAACAAGCCACCTCTACCCATACCACCTTTGAGACTCTTGCCCAAGCCTTTTTGTCGTACTTCCAGCTCCCTCTCCGATACGATACTGGCACGGAGCTCTTGACTTCCTTCAAGAAATCCTCTTCAACACGCCTTTCCGCCCATGTTCAGGAATGGCGAAGAAGACAGAGCTTATGTCGAGCCCCTCCCTTCGAAGATCGGGTTTACATGGACTGGTTCCTTCGCACCCTTCCCGCTCCCATCGGTAAAGATGTCGCCTATCACTTTCCTCAAACTGAAGAAGCCGCCCTCCAAATAGCCTTGAAATATGACCTGATCTACGCTCAATCTGGTTATGCTTATACCGTTCTTCCTAACCTCCCCAGGCCCGGTGGCGCTAACGCCCCGGGGGCATCTCATTCCGCCGACGGTATCGTTGGAGCCCTTTCCCATCCATACGCTCAACCTCCTATGGGCTATGGTCTCCCTCAGGGAGGGGCCAGCTCCTCCAACACTCTCCCCCCTCCCGGTAGCATGTATCCAGGATACGGCATGCCTCCTCCTTTTGCCCAACCTCCTGCTTACCTCAATGTTGCCCAACCTACCCATTACCCTTATCCGCAGCCTGGTGCGCCAGCCCCTCCAGCATATGCGCTTCCTCCTCCCTTGCCTCCTCAACCCCAGCACCAGCACCTACAGCCCCCTCCAAGGCAAGTATTTGCACAGCAGGGCGCGACTAATCCCCCTTCTTCTCAAAGAAGGCGGAGAGGCAATCCAAACCAATCTGCCCCTGGTACCCGCGGACCCAATCCTGGTGTGGACCCCAACACTGCCAACCAGCAACAAGGCATTCAGCCCAAGCCGGACAGGCCGCTTCGCACAAGTAAGCCTTGTTCGTGTTGCGGTGTTTATGGTCATTACACCCACGATTGTCCCCTATTACCCCAGATGCGGTAGATGTGGGAGTCTCAAGCCACATTGCGCGGACAGCACGCCTCCCCTCATGCTCCTCCTAATGTGGCCACTACCCAGCCAGCTGTGTTTACTGATCCTTTCCCTCAACAAGGATTCGTGGCTACCCAACCGCCCGATAGCCAGGTAACCACCCCCCCTTCCCTTTCTGGTTCCTCTGATTACCAGATCCTTATGATGCACTCTGATCCTAACCCGTCCGTCGATCTTCACCTTCAAACTCGGTCTCGCCAGTACTCCAAGCCTCCTCCTCAGTTTGCTCCCGAGCCTCCTTCTTCAGGTTCTCCAGAGCCTCTTTCGTCACCCAGTGGCCCCTTACATATCCCTCAACCAAAAGTTGAGGTTCATGCCAAGATACCTAAGGGCCCACTACGTCGAAACGCTGATCCCAGTCGAGCTGCCCATTCGTATAGCATAGTAGATGATTTGGCGCAATCTCCTGCCGCCATTTCCACACTGGAACTCCTCCAGTCGTGCCCTTCCCAAAAGAAGGCTCTACTATCTGCCGTGGGCGCTGTAGATCCTGCTGACGACCAAATGATTGTTTTCGACGCCACCCAATCGGATCACCCTCCCCTCCCTCCTTCCGTCGCCTTCCAAATCCCAGTCAAGATACGGAACGCCATCGTTTCCCGGTGTATAATTGACGAGGGGGCATCCACCTGCGTGATGTCCGCTTCGGTTTGGAAGCAACTCGGATCCCCTGAGCTGGCCCCTTCCATGATCACCCTTCGAGCGTGGGACGGTCATGCCTCCCAGCCCATTGGCCTGTTTCGTAATTGTCCTATCACCCTCGCCGGTAAGACTGTTTGCGTTGACGTCAAAGTCATTGACGCCCCACTAGATTACAACATTCTATTGGGGCGAAGCTACACCTATGCTATGTCTGCTGTCCCATCCGCGGTCTTTCATAAGATGTCTTTCCCCCATAATGGAAAAATAGTCACCATTGACCAGTTGACATATCATGAGCCAAAATCTCAGACCTCCCCTGAGACGACCATCTCTTCTGTAGCCAACAAGCAAATCGTTGATTCCTTGACCAGTGTCTCCCCTGGCGTTTATAAAGATTCCTCCCTGCTTGGAACTTTCCCTAACCTTCCCCCCCCTCCTGTCACCGATCCCAGCTCATCGAATGTTTGCATGATGCAATCGTCTCAGGCTGCCCGCAAGCGGCCTGCCTTGGCTAGTCAGCAACCTCCTCCTCGCCCTCCGCAACCCGCTCCTAGCCATTCATCTCAGCCAGCCGGACCTCCTCCTTCTGGCCCTACCCCTACAGCTGGTATCCCTGAACCCCTTTATCCTCCTGGATCGGTTCCTCCTGGCCTTAACCATCTCGAAGTCGTCCCTCCTGGTCATTACCCTGCTGGGCAGATCCCTTTCCTAGCTCCCCCTCCCGGAGTATATTCTGTCCCCGTCATGGCCACCCTCTCTCTCCCTAACTTGACCTTGGGCATACCGGTCTGGTACCTTGATCCCCCAGCCGCCACCCCTCCTGGTCATCTCAAGCCCTATATGGCTTTGACACCAGTTCAACCGGTCCCCCTAGCTTCCTCTGTTGCCTCTGTGCCCCCAGCACCTCCACAGGACCCTTCTCCTGTCGTGACGGCACCCAGGAAGAAAGGCAAAGCCCGCAAGGGGGCACCCAAAGACAAGACTACCACGACTGACCCGGCCCCTCCGCCGCCCGCGAAGCCTTGCGCTTTATGTGATGTCACCGTTCATGCCACCCATGCTTGTCCCAAGTTGCCCCGTATTCAGCCCATGGTTAAAGTCGCGTTCCCTGAGTCTACGGTCCCTGAAACCCCCATTCCTTCTCCGTCCGTAACCAAGAACCCCAAGACTCTCCGCACCAACAAGCCCTGTGCTTTGTGCGGCGTTCATGGCCATTACTCCCACCATTTTCCTCACCTGACGCACTACCGCGCCTCTTTAGAGGTAATCCGAGAGTATGAGGTTGAACAAAATCAATCCGCCTCTCCTATCCTCGCGTAGTACGCTTCAGGTCAGCCTGAGGATCCCCCCGCTCCCATCGACATTCCCCCCCCTGATGTTCAGATGACGGAGTCTACTGTAACCATTCTTTACCTATCCTCCTCAGCGAGACACTCGGAGCCTAGCCCATCTGCATCCTCCCCTGTTGTGTCCCTTGACCACCCTTTTCCTCCTCATACACGAGATCACTCCACCAGTGTCTCTGTTGACCTTCGCAGCCCGAGTCCTCACCATGCTTCCGATAGCCCTCATATACCACCCTGTATGAGTCTTGGTCATCCTGCCCCTTGCACTCCCTCCTGCGGTTGCCGCCCGATGACTTCTGTACACTCACGCTGCCGTCATTACCTTTCCTCCCCTCATTTGTTGTCTTGTCACGCCATTCTGCAGGACCCCCCGTCCACTCCCTTTATCGGTTACGCCGATGGTGCAAGTCGCTACTCCAGGAATCTAGCGTCGGCAGGTTGGGCCATCTTCACCCCCTTGCATGCCCTTGTTCTTTCTAACGGGGTATGCATTGGTTCTACCACCAACAATCAGGCCGAATATGATGCAGTGCGTGGTCTCTTAGCCGATGCCCTCTTTCATCGCATCCTCCATCTGCACGTTCGTTTGGATTCCCTACTTCTTGTAATGCAACTAAATGGTGTTTATCGTGTGCATAACCCTGTGCTGTTTAGACGCTATTTACGAGTGAAAATATTGATATGTGCATTTGAAACCATAACTTTCAACCATGTACCTCGAGAACAGAATCACTATGTAGATAGTATTGCAAACCATGTTCTAGATTGGCATTTATCACACACATTTCATACAAGACAATAACATTAATAACCATCAACAAAAAAAAAACGATGCATATCCATAATATGTGTCGCAAAACATGTGTTTAGAGTCCATCTACTCTGATACATACGACATGCCCATAGCATGTTAAAAAAAAACCCAAAACTGGGGGCACCACCTGCCCCTACATACATCATAGGGGGCACCACATGCCCCACCCCTAATCACTATCTGGAGGCTCCCGGGCCAATGGCTCTGCCCCTACAGCATGTAGATCGCGCATAGCCTGACCGGCCATCGCCATGCGCCGCATGACACCTCGCCACTCCGAGGGTAGACCAACACATGGCTCTATGAACTGGTCATCTAAGTCCTGCCACCCGCGCTCTGATACTCCGGTCAACAACCTTTCGCATCTACGGCGGATGTCCTCCAGCAGGGCGGCTGCATCCTCATTCTGCACCGCTCTCAACCCACTCGGACCTGTAGCTCCAGACGCTGCCGGTCATCCCATATATCCGGTCGGTTTTACCGGTGCTATATCTGCATACCAAAAGTACATGAATCAGTACCATCAATTACTATTCAAAAACTTTAACATGCCCACACAAGAATAGCAATTTGTCACTTACCATCGGGCCCCCAGACTCGACCAGGCAGAAGTGGCAGATCCGGATCTCCACAGTAGCTCATCCCACTATAGGGATAGTCGTCTATGTACAATGGCATCTGATCCCAATGGGCAAAAAACTCCGGTCGAAACACCCGTCCGACCGCCCCTCCTCCTCCTCTGCACAGTAGCCATCCCCAACGGCGCATCCTGGGCTCTCTCGGGCCCCCATCTGGAAGCTGTACACGAGGCCTCAAGGTCGGGATCTTCTCAAAGAAGAAGGCGCACAACAAAGTCCCATATGAGCAGTCATGGTTCACCTGCCGCCTACATAGTGACAACTATCGCTTTAGCGACACCAACAACATTTGGGCCCACCCATAGTAGGTCCCACCTAGCACACTTTCCACTATCATCATCTGCCCCCAATTGATGTGATGGAACGCTTGGATGCCCAGGATTCGCAGCACAGCTGCTGCAGCCACTGCACGGGTTTCTAGCCTCTCTAGATCCCCGATCGGTATTCGACTCCCCTTGACTTGGAGACCCGGTCGACAATGATGTTCCACGAACTCCATGATATGCTGCCCTCGTGGAAACACTGGCTGGGTGTTTCCCACCATCCCGAGTGGCGGGAGACCAGTCAGGAAGTACACATCCTGGACCATCAGTTCGATCCTGTGCCCCTACACTATAAATATCTCCTGATCTGGATCCCAGTAACTGATAATCCTGGCCAGTAACGGTTCCCCTCGTCTCATCAAAGGGTTCTCCAAAAACTTGGGAACCCCAAATTTGGCCAATACACGGTGGACGCCCTGATCCGCCTGGATCTCTGTCCGTAGTGTCCCCAGATCTCTCTCTCTCCAGTTGACCCGTAACTCTACCATACCTACACAAACACATCATTTTTGTCAGCGTACAGATCGGGAAAACCATAACCAAACACCAAAACCCAACTTCCAGCCATAAAACAGCACCAAAACCCCCTCATCTCCCAGGTCGCAGTTTTCTGCCCATTTCTGGGACAGGTCGCACTTTTCTGCCTGAAACCTGCTTCCCAGGTCGCACTTTTTGGCCCAAAAAGTGCGACCCGGCCGTAGAGATGAAGGAGGGGCTGTTTCTGGATTTCTGGGCCCTAAACTGAAAATTTAATCCATCAAAATGCAAGAGAAAGGTTAGGCCTCTTACCTGCAACTGACGGATCTCGATTCCAATGGTCGGTTTGTCCGCTACGTTCGCTGCAAGATTTAGGGCCTTCTCTCCTCTCCACATTCACCACAGCAACAATAGCAAATGAGTGATTTTGGAGGGAAAACTGCCTTATTAAAAGAGAACCCCTGTTTCTTCTTTCGACTGCTGCGACCACACCGTAGCACCGTTTGACGAACCGTCTGCACCGTTGGAAAGATCTCACCGAACTATCAAATGGGTATTTGTTAGTTTTTTGTGATCTGATACTTCACCCGGACACATTTTGTCCAAGAAGGGTCACTTCACCTTTCCTTAAAATCGAAATTCCTCACTTACGACACTTGTACTTGGGGCACCCTCTTGCCTCCTTACTTGTCTTCGTTCGTGTTGATTTTCTTCATGAGTTCCCATCATGTACTCATGTTTCCATGGTCCCCCATTGGGGCCTTTACTGTGTGGCAACACCATCAAGTCACCCTTGTTTAGAGCATCCAAGTTGAGTTATCATTCCCTCCATGGAGTCTATACCGAGTCCCTTTGTACCCTGCTATAGCCCTCCATCCGTCATTGTTTGATCTCTCTCTTGTGTCGCACATCATGACCTTCAGTTCCACTGTCCCCCATCCCTGATGATGTTGTGTCAGTCGCTGCCATGTCATTCATGCCCTTTATGCTCTAGCAAGGGAAGTCGTCCATTAGCTACTCAGTCCTTTCCACTTCACTATCATCATTAGTGTCAGTCTGTCCATCGCTCTACTCTTTTCTCTCGTGCCTTAGTTGAGGGTCTCTCATTGCTTCAACTATGGTGGACCTCCTTCTGTCGACATCAGCTCATTCATTCCAGAAGCCAGGTCTAGAGGGCGATGTACCTTGGTCCCAGCTTCCACTCTTGTTCGGTGCCTCGGATCGGGCAAAGGGATATCGCCTTTCCCTTTGGCTTGATTGTTTCTCCAGCTCCTTCAGCATGATCGAGATTCGTACACTTGATGGTCCAGTGATCCAGCAGCAGCTCTTGATGATTCCCGGGTGTGTGTGAGATGTTTCAACCCTCATGAGGGGGTGGCCCTGCAGGCAGCTCCCCACATGCCCGGATGACCTCTTCTTGGCAGCCTTTGATGTAGCTCCAGATATTTGATGATGTTGGCCGTAGCCACTTGCAGCGCCTCTTCGACTTGCATGTATCAGTCAGATTTTGTGAGCCCTTCCCCATTTACAAGGGGCATTTGGGTTGTATTTGTATCTCATGTACTCAGATATTATTGTACAAGTCTTGGCTGTTATCCCAGGAACAGCATGTATGTGGGATTCCTCATTGTATTTTTATCTGGCTCATGATTATGCCAGCTGTATTTTATGGTTCGGTCCCTTGTTTACTGGACACACTATTCTTTTGTACTTTGTCTCGGCGGGCATAGGTATGCCTCCCCCGCCGCCTTCAGCACAGGTACCCTCTCATAAAAGAGACTTGTTGCACCTGCGAGTCTCGTCTCCTCAGGGTCTAGTCCTTCAGCACACTATCTACCTCACATTTCTCTCTCCGACACCCCTTTTGTTGTCTAGTGATTGTGTTCTTACAACGTACTTCGGTCATACGATTTGCTCCTGACACTCGCACGCTGGGGGGCAATCTGTTACACCATTTTTTGGTCATCTAACCTTTTATCATTAGATGGACCCAAGTACACCATGTAAGACCAGTAAAACTGCTTTCACTATGTTAAATTAGGAAACCCCAAAAGGAAATATTAAACAAACCTATTTTTGTTTGATTTTCCTCATGGAATAATTAATTAAACCATAATTTAATTATTATTCCCAGTCATGTTTAACCCAAAATCAAAGAAATTAATTAGATAAACCTTTATTTATCTTATTATTTTCTAGGAATAATCATTTAAACCTTATTTAGATGATATTCCTCGTTAAATATGACCAAATCACCCACAAATAATTAAATAAATCACTATTTATTTAATTATCTTTCAACCACTTCCTTAAATAATTAAATAAATCATTATTTATTTGATTATCTTCTAACCGCTTCCTTAAAAAGATAAATAAATCATTTATTTATTTATTTTTGACAAATTAACGGATTTGACCCAAGTCAAATACCTTTTCCCTCCAACAAATATAATAAAATATTCCATAAAAAGTGGATCTAGATCTGGTTAACCCATGCACCAAGATCTAGAATGACTCAATATTTTGTTATAAATAGGAGGGTTTTTCCTACCATTCTTCACCTTTTGTTGCCTATTAGATCACTCTGGATCTATACACTTGGTCACCATTTTCTGCCATTTGCTCCCATTGAGCTCTACTCTTTGCATTGGGTTTTCTACATCAACTAGAGAGAGAAATCTTAGATCTGAAGTGCTGAGGACTTCCAAGAACCCATCCCACCGAGGGGAATTGGATACTCCTTCTGGTTTTCCTCACAGGTGCCCCATTAATACAAAAATTCTTTCAAAAATTGTTCTTGTCTTGTCTATTGGTATATGGAGCAAACCCTTGTTTTTACTGCTTAATGTCTTTCCATACATAGATCTGGTTTTTGCAGCTCTTTTCTTGTTCAACTAACCGCAGATCTGAAGATATTGGCAACCACTTTTGTTGTTAGGGCTATTAGTTATGCGTAGCTAAAGTGGTCCTTTTTCGTACACTTCGACAAAGGATTCATACTAACAAGTCCTTCACCATCCTTATTCTTTATGTTGATGATTTTATCCTTACTGGTAGTGATCCCAACCATATAAACCATGTGAATTCTAGCCTCAAAAATAATTTTGAAATGACAGACTTAGGATACTTGCATTATTTCCCTGGTCTTCAAGTCTTACAATCCAAAGAAGGTATTACCCTTTCTCAGAACAAGTATGCTTGTGATCTTTTCCGCCACTTTCACATGGAAGATTGTAAGCCAGCCCCTTCTCCCTTTCAGTCTGGAGTCAAGCTTTCAGTCACTTGTACTACCCCTGAAGTTGATGCTACCTTATACCGTCAACTTTTTGGTAAAATTTTGTATCTAACCCATACCCATCCTGACCTTTCCTTTGACATTGGTATTTTTGCTTGGTTTGTACACCAACCTCATGAAAGTCGCTAGAAAGTAGCTAAAAGAATACTTCGATATATTCGAGGTACAATTCAGTTCGAGATTCATTACAGTGCAGGGGAATCTCCATTGTTGATTGGTTTCACTGATTCTGGTTGGGCTAGTGACCCTGATGATCAAAATTCTACTGTAGGATATGTATTCACTCTTGGTTCAGGACCTATTACTTGGTCTTATAAGAAACAAAGTTCCATTTCTCTTTCTTCGGCGAAGCAGAGTATCATCGTGCAGCTGAAGCAAACAAGGAAGTCATGTGGCTTCGTCAGATCTTGTTTGAATTTGGTCTTCATCAGCAGCATCCAACTACACTTTGGTGTGATAATCAGAGTTCCATTCAACTATGTAAAGATCCATTTCAACATTATCTTATGAAACACTTTGAGCTCCACATACACTTCATCAGAAATCTCATTCATGATCATGTTCTTGAAGTGCAGTACTGTCCAACCAATGATCAAGTAGTCAATATATTTACAAAGGCTCTCAGAGAAGCGAAGTTTACCAAACTTCTATCCATGCTTGGAGTTCAGGAAAGTTATCATTAAGGGGGGATAGGCTCTAGTGCCTCCTTCCTTCTCCTATTGTGTCACCTTTGCAAATCCTTCAGTCCTATCCCAAGTTGTTCTTAAGGGGGGACGTTAGGATATTCCGACACATAGGAAATAGTTAAGAATAACTTAGTCTAGTGTAGAGTTAGGTAAAGTGTGTTTCTTTACTATGTGCATTTGTAACTTATAATCTGACGTTCATGATTTGTATTGATCCAACGATTCACTCTCTCCTTGGTATTAACGACACTTGATCCATGGCTTAACACCTGATTGGTTCATGATCTCTATTTAAAGAGCATGGAGGGTCATTTGTTCGGTAACCATTTATGAGAGAAACATATGTAGCTTTTATTTTTATATTAATAAATTACTTGAAGTGGTCGCATTGGCTTAGGCCGTGGACTATTTCCCTCTTCGAGGGTTTTAACCACGTGATAATATTGGTGTACTAATTTTTGATCTGTTTGTGAGCGGTGACCTTTGGTTTTTTTATCTACGGAACTTACCCTTTAAATTACTACACTTAGCTAGGTTTAAAATGACTCGAAAACATTTTACAATGTTGAATTTTCTTTTTCATTTCTTCTAGATTCTATACCCTCGAAACTGCTTCATTCTTAGTTGTGCTTTTTTGTTGTAAGCTCCATGTTTCTTCCCTTGTTGTTGCTGCAATTTTTCTTTGACTTCTCTTGTATTTTTTCTAAGCTTGTATTCTAAACCTTCCTCTTCAAATATTTGTTCACTCAGGGACTGCTACCACAACTTTTCATCCTCAAATTGTGAAGTTAATTCTGCTTCTTGTGCTTCATACTCATGATCCTGTTTCTTCCATATTTCTTGATAACATAATTTAATCTCTTCTTAACTCCATTGTTGAAAAGGTCGTTTCAATACTTTCTTCTTCATCTTCAGAAATTTCCATGTCCTTTCTTGCATCTTTTTCTTCATCTTCTGCTTCAGCTATAACTGTAACTAATCTACAATCATGTTTACCTGCACACTCAAAATCAATGTTAAAAACATCTTCATTATTCATTGCAATGATATCTTTCTCCTCTTCCTCTTTCTTCTCTTCCTTTACCTTCTCTTCTTTTGTCGTTGCATCATAATCTTCATTTTCTACTTCTTTACCAACCTTTGTTGCTACAAACAGGTTGTATTCCACTTGGTTTCCAAACACAAGTGGCCTTCTCTCTCCAAATAATAACATATCAATGAGATTCTTTTTGTTTCATCATGCGCAACCACTCATCATCAATTAATTGTTCTTCATCAAAGATAACATCAATAATTTCAATTGTTGGATCCACCAAACCACTTGTTGCTACATTGGTAGCTTTATCTATGCCAAAGTTATTGTTAGTTCATGCACTTCTTCATGAGTAGTTCCAACTTTTTCTTCATAACTTGATGCTACAATGGGAGGTTCAACCTTTAAATTTTCATCAAACATGGCACTCCCCATATTGCTACAATCGATCCTTGTTTCAAAAAAGAGACCACAAATATCATCAACATAATTTTAATTGACTCTATGGTGTGATATCTAAGCATGGATCTGCTCATTAACAATTTCGACTTCACCAAATTCATTAGTTGTTGTTGAATTCACAAGAGGTGCACTTTCAATTCTGCAAACCATTTCTTCATATGAAAAAATCTCTTTGTCATTCTAAAACTTAAATGTCTCAACATATGATGCAAAGAGGCCATCATCAACCGCAAACTTACCAACTGGATCACATATGTTATTCACTACTTTATTGGAAGCTTCACCATCATCAACAAGGTCAATTGCTAGATTAACCAATTCACAACTCACTTTGCAGTCGTTATCCACATGTGTCTCATCACAGTAGGATTCACCATCCATGTTATAGTGGATTTCTCAAGCATCTATGTGCTCTTGCTATGCTTCACACATAGAGGCTTCAACTCCCCTGACTGCAATCGTTTATGTGTCTTCTTCATTCATATGCATGCCTACATAATGGGTTTCACTTTTACAGTGTTCACGACCACCATCCACATTTGAGTGGCATTTCCCAAGCTATGTTGTACTCCTAGAGTCTTGCTCATTTACTCACAGACCTGAAATTTCTTGTGACACAAATTTCTACTGCATGTCACTTTTTTTTGTACCAAATTCTTCTTCTAGGATCTTCCATGCTTCATGGGAAGATGTAACTTTTGCTACCTTTCATAAAAACTTTTCATCCAATGCCTATTTTATAAGCTTAAATAATAAAGCATAATATAATTCAATGTATGTGTCATTAGCCCGATACTCAATCAACACTTTACATTGAAGAAAAGTTTTCATTTTGACAACCCAAAAATCAATTTTTTCTACTAGTAACTTTGGAAGTGCTATTAAATCCATCCTGATCCATTTATCCTTCAATTTTTTTGCTTCATCTACTTGTCTTTTAGGTGTTGTAGCTACGACAATAACCTTTATGATTTTTTTGAAATACTCACGATCCTCCTTTGATTTTCTTTTCTTGGTTTGCTTCAGTCTCACTTTGTGACCCATAAATTCCATCTTTCTTTTGTCTCATATCTTCTTTCCTTATTGCATCAATCATATTTCCATATGCCCCCAAAAAAATTATGGTTTTCAATATGTACCCCATAATACAAAATATACTCTTTGATTTTTTTTTTTAAATTAATTTTGAATCACCTTTTTTTTCTTTGCTCCTTTTCTTACCTCATTTTTTTAAACACCTTTTTTCCATGTCACCGACGCCTTTTGAAAACCCCAAATTATCTTTCCAATAAAGTAAAATTCTAAAAACCCATAATTAAAACCCTTTTTTGGCTCAAATAAAACCCTTTTTATTTATTTTTTAAAGAAATACAAACTTCATTTTAAGTGGATGCCCGACACACATTTCAACAAAGAAAACCTGCGACAAATTTAACAGTTTTTTGTGTGTGTTAAGTTTTACAAAATCATTGTGCCTTCCTTAGTTCATGGTTGCATCGGTTTATGAAATAGTTTCATTGTATTCTCGCATTATTTTTGCTTTATGGTTGCGTCAATTTATGAAATAGTCACACTATATTGTGCTTCAAGTTTTTGTCGATTTGCCTCACGATTTGTTTTTAAATTCACGGTTGGATTTCACTTTTGGCCTTCTTCTCTTGATACAGTGGCGGCTCTACAAGTTTTTCACCTCCTTCAATAAACTGGATTCATGGGTATTTTGGCTCCTTGGATGTTGTGACTCTTCTTCGACTCTGGTACCAAAATGATAGATGGATAGAGGATAAAACACAAAAATAACACACTCCAAATGTGACATGTTTCTCAATTACTCTATTAACCAAAATTTTGATTCATAATGCATCCCCCTGAGTTGTTGCTCTTGGTTTTCACACGTTACAATGACCCTTTTTCAAGAAAGAAAAAATGATGTATTATATAAGATATAACCAGTACATCATCAAATATAGCATCATTAGAATGAGTGGCATATATTGTGTTCACCATATCAGTTACATTTAACCATTCCACCGGATCAAGTGGAAACACATACATCATATCATCCTATCTCAATGCTCCATGTAATGATGTTCGTCTGAGAATACAAAAGATACACTATGGATAATACATCTTACTATACACAGAGTATCCCATCAAGGGCCTGTAAATATAATCCATCATATAATACCCGAAAACAGAATGCATATTAGGAAAGGTGTCGATAAAATAGTATATCTGGCTCGCTTGATTCACACACTTGAATGACAACCCATGGTATTTGTCCCACTTGCTTGTTGGCCATCCAAAGCAATATGTAAAACATACCAAATCCCTTGCCCATATTGACATAAACTGCATGATATGTACACAAAACTTGTAGAAAAAAACAAGATCAAAAGCATTGGCTCGTCAACCCCTTTAGAATCCTGGCAGGGGGGCCATATATTCTTTCAACATTTGTTTCATACCCTAGTATTGTTCTCTCGGAATATATTTTGCATCGGAGGATTCTTGAGCTTTTGGAGCAAATGTTTAACGCATGAAATCCATCCCTGCAAATCTCTAGGATTAAATATTGTATGGCCTCAAATCCCATCAATAATAGTTTTTTCATCTCCATATATATTAACATATTGCACTCCTAAATTATAGGCAACCCAGAGACCACTCCATAATGCCAAAAGCTCTGCTTTACAGTGAGTACCCTCCCCTCCATTCCAATATATCAGGTATCTCTCCATATTCTCCATTTTAATCCAAGCCCCACAACCGCAATGTCCATCTTGTTGTGCCCCATCGAAGTATATGGAAAGAAGAGTGATGGAATGCGTCCGTAGGCGTTTATACATATTCTTTGAAGGTGTATCAATAGGTTTCAACTCGTCCATCCATACCATAATCGCACGATATATGCAGCCAATATTGGCAGATTCACCATTAAATATACAACGATTTCGTGCAAGCCAGATTTCCCACATCAAGTAGAATGGCAATGATTTGAATTTTCTTTTCAATTTACCCCGGGCTTCCAATGTACTCATGATGCAATTTGGTCTCCAACCCAAGCCTATATGGAAATGGGAGAATAATGTCCATATCGGCCATGTATACTTACAGTCAAGCAGAATATGAGCAATTGATTCCACCTATTGGTGGCAGAATGAGCACCATTTGGGTCCGCAAAACCCCCGATGCATAAGGTTATCCCAGATCAGGATACAACCTTTCCATGCCAGCCAAACAAATAAGAGAATCCTATGGGGGATTTTCCAACTCCAGAAAGTCCTGAAAGGTGATGGGGATATTTCAGATGTTAGTATAATACTCCTGTATACCTCCTTTACGATCAGTCCATCCCCATTCATTGCCCCATTCCAGACAAATTTGTCTTCCTCCTGATTATGACACAGCCCCCATCCTTTAGGGCATTTATAAACAATTTCCATTTGTGTGTTTCCTCCTCCGACAAGCCAATTTGAGAGGCAGTTTTCCATCTTGGAATCCCATGTTGCAAGCACATGATCACCTGTGACAGATGGAAGATTCCTCTGTGTGTGAGTGTATGAATGATCCTGTCATCTGGATGCTGACATATATTGATACCCAAGATGCGGTCACAACCCAAGATTATGTCGAGACCATTACCAAATTGCCATACCAATCTATCCTTAACCAATTTCATAACCTTCTTGAAACTCTTCCAAATACAAGATTCCATATTTGTTGTTATGACTGGTCCTCTGTATATCTATAGCAGCGGGTTCCCATCCACATATTTATGGAATATAATCATTCTCCAAATGCCCTTTGAGGTCATTTCTCTCCAATGATTTAATGAGCAAAGCATTAGCAAAAGTGCGAACATCAAGGAGCCCCCCATCGGCCTTGTTCTTTTGGTATTGATATTGTGCTAAGTTTACATAAGTGAGTCTTCTTATTCATGGCACCCCCAAACCATAAAAAATTTACAATGACCACATTGATTCGGTCCACCGTATCTACAGGAAAGAAAAAAAAGGTGACCCCAGTAAACTATAAACTGAATTAGAACAATTTTGATGAGAATATACCTTCCTCCCAGAGATAGCCACCTGTGTGACCATTTGAAAATACGGTCTTTGAATTTTTCCACCAACCATAACCAATCCTCCTTCTTGTATCCACATGCTTTCAGCTTGAAGCCCAGGTTGGTGAACCCCTCTGATAAGATTTTGGTTTGAACTCCGAAGAAGTCTGCAATGAAGTTTATTTCATTCATATCACCCGATGCATATATCAAAAGAGATTTCCCTTTGTTGATGTTCAATCCCGTTGCTGCAATGAATCTTCAGAGGATGTAGTGCAAATAAAACCATTGGTTCCTAAGAAGCCTGCCAAATGCAAGTAAGTCATCTACAAATAATGAATGTGAAATAGAGACAGTAGGGGAAAAGGATAAACCTGTAAACTAACTAGCTTGATTTGCCATTGTAAGAAGACTACTGAATCCATTCATGACAAGAATGAAGCTTAGAGGAGATAGGGCGCATCCTTGTTGGAGACCCTGACCGGCTTTGAAAAATTGTGTAGGAGATCCATTGATAATGACCGCATAACTGACTGATGAGATGCATGACGTAATCCATCTAATGTTTCTCATTGATATCTCGATCTTATATAACATTAATTTGATATATGACCAATCCATCGTGTCATATGCCTTGAATAGATAGACTTTAAATATCAGAGCCTCTAACTTTTGTGAGTGGATCAAATGTGTAAACTCCTGGGTCGATGCCATTGCATCATGGATGGAGCGCCCTTTTAAGAAACTATGTTGTGCCATAGAGATATATCCTGACATAAAGCCCTTGAGCCTTTACGCTATGATTTTTTATGTGAGCTTGTATATTGTGTTACATAGGGCAATTGATCGATAGTCAGAAAAGGATCTAGGATCTGAGGATTTCGAAATCAAAGCTATGAAGGTGGAATTCATGCAACCGGGAACATGCCCCGAGGATCTGATCAGATTAGTGATAGTCAGTAGCTCATCAGCCAATAAATCAAAGAAATGAATGAAGAATTCGACAGGTCACTCGTTAGGTCTAGGGCTCTTATCGTGTGCAAAAGATTTGAGGGTCTCTTCTATCTCTGTCATAGTTATGCATCTCCCCATGATCTCGTTTGCAGCATCATTAAACAACGCTGGCATCTGTTCAAGTACCCATCCATGGCATCGATAATCCATGCCCCCCCTTTGCTTTTTAAAATGCTGAAAAATGATTTAATACAACCTCCTATATGTCCTCTGTTGTATATGTCATAAACCCATCCTCCTCCTCATGTTGCCAAATAGAGTTTGTGTTCGAGCGACAATTTACAATTTTATGAAAATATTTTGTATTAAGGTCGCCCTTGAGCCATTAGCCATTGTACTGGGTATACAAACACCAAGCCTTCTAAATACTAAAAATAGTTAAACAACATGAATCATAAGATTTAATTTTCCAATACCTATTTTGTTTTTTTCGGAAACTCAACTTTATTTCGGATATGAAATTCCGTTAATGTCATAGAATTATATTACATATAAGTACCCTCTCATCTATTGTTTTTCCGAGTGGCCTCGGCAACAGAATTGAGAAAACACTCATCTTCGGTGGAAGGTAAAACAATTTTTACACCATTACTAATTCTACGTAAATATTGTAAGTCAGCTGTTAGCAGTTTCAAGCAGGTTCGGTGGATGAATCGTAATTGGTGTCCACGACTTTTACACAAAGTCGCTTTCACTCAACGACTTTCTGTCATAAACGAGGTCGTCTTGTTGTGTTCGTCATTTTGGTCGTAGTCAACATGGAATTATAGAAGTTTTGCTTTATTCTACGAACTTCTGCACTGTGCTAGTACTGCCCGGCGCCAGGAATATAAAGCCGTATTATACTGAACACGAACCTGTCGCATCATGTGACACGTCTGCCAATAAGTCATTCTAAACGCCATTGAGTCGTTGACAATAAATATCCAATCCAGAGTTTGATGCAATTCTTCGGAACCAAGGCTTCTTCTTATTGTCATCCAATCAGTTACATAACTCAATATAACACGCAAAATCTCGATGATAGAGTCGGTCAGAAACCGGCTCCTTGTCAAAGTAGTTTAGCATAAATTCTTACATTTTTATTTAATTAAGTTGCAATTGGAAGGTAATCATCAGGATAGATTCTTTGGATTGCACCTTAAAGCCAAAAAAAAAACAAAAAAAAAAAAAATCAAAATCAAAATCGTGTTATATTTATATAAAAGCTTTTGTTCTCAAATCTTCTACATACTGTATTTGATCAGCTGTACAGTATCAATATGGTACAATACACAAATATAATGTGTCAAAAGCTAATAGGCGGTTATTCATCCTCCTCATAAACGCTGGTGTTCATAGAAAGTGGAGTTTCCCAAACATCAAACACATCCTCTTCATCATACAAAACAAACAGACGCTCTCCGCCAACAGCAATATCGGCGATAGCGCCTCCACATGAACCGCGTTTGTTCTCTATTTGCGATGTGAGCACCGATTGAGGAGCACAGAATACGTGCACCTTCTGATCTTTCGTTGAGAAAAGCTGCAGTCCGCAAGCTGCCAGTTTGGAATACATTTTTTCTTCTTCTTCAACTGATTGAGATACCATCTTTCCTGGCCGACTCCGGTGACACCATTTCACATGGTTCATGGACCTAGTATCCAGAAACCCCAGATTATCATATTGATTGACCACGCTAACTGTTTTACAATCTTCCATGGCCACGGTGTCGACCACCATCTTGTCGTCCAACAGATGGCAGTCTGTCCACGTCAAGACCACGCTGTTCTTTTCCCTAAAATCCATCAAGCTGATGTGACCATGATCACTTCGAGGATACAGAGTCGCCCCCAGCAGGACATTGCTCTCGGGAAGCCACTGTAGCTTCCCTGCATCTCCAAGGGGCCAATCGTATACGAAATCCACTTGCCGACCTGTACTCTGATCCCACACCCCTACTCCGTATTCGGCTTTTAACCCTCTGCAACTCGCGTACACGTGACCGTGGCTGCTGCTTGCGAGCGCTCCGGCGGTAAAATTCTTCTGTTGATCGCCTTGATGGCACACCTGGAATCTATGCTGCAGCTTTCCCGTTCTGGTATTGAAGCTCGCCATGCCGCCGTGGCTGGGCCTTTCCAGGCTGGCGCAAGTGCCGATGACGAGGCGTTGGGGATTCAGAAAACCCACATCGTTAACGAGACGGTAATCAAGATTGAGGGGTTGTAGCTCCTCCATGGTCCAATCGTAGACATGTACCATGCTGCCGTGTGCCACGCAGCATCCTCCGTCCTGCGCTGCTCTGATGGCCGTGGCGTCTCCGGTGGCTCTTCCATGAATGGAAGCGGAAAGCCGAATTCGGTTTCCGTCGAAGCTGCGAACCCATGTGGCGCTATGGACTCTGTCCATGAGACCATAGTAGAGCGCCTCTCTGTAAAGAACCCTGTGGGACATGTGTGGAGGGACGTGCAGTTCCCCTGTTCGGAGGAAGTCGAGGAGAAGGAAGAAATATGATGGATTTCTGTCGATGAAATACTCGTGGGTAGGCGAGCCTTATTTCAGCTGCCATAGGGGCCGCATTAATGGGCCTATGGCAGCTGAAATAAGGCTCGCCCTCGTGGGTATTTGGTTTGTGAGGCGCCCAATCGTGGCTGATGATGGCTCCCAGCATCGATTCCCGCCCTGCGTTGGCCAGAGTGCTCCGGTTTGTCACAAATAGTTTTCCCCCAACGTTCAGTTTAACTTTGTGATCATCATCATCCTCCTCTCTTCTCATCGCCATCCCCACTAATCCCTATAATAAAAAAGCCCTCTGCTGTGAATCACCCTGGGCGCTGTGTGAAGTTGAAAGTTTGAAACAAATACCTACAACTCCTAAAGAAGTGAGTGGCTGTGGTCAACACCTAACGGGCATTCTGTAAAATATGGTTGTTGTCGTTGGGGTTTGTTTGAGTGGCCACTATGTTATGTCATGATGAAATGGGTGAGATATACCCTTTCATTGACAGGGTTTTCGTCCCAGTGGATTACACGTCGTCTCCATTAACCGCACCTTATAGATGAACCTGATTGTATGCCAGAATTTAGTTCACATTGCCGTAGCATATAGCATAAGGCTTTTTTTTCTTTTTCTTTAGATAATCCATTTAGAATGCACTGCCCGTAATGAAAAGACGTGCAACATGAATGGGGGCTGTTTGACTGTGTTGCATCTGCATCAACATTCTCTGGTTCTGAATGGGACTAAAAGCAAGAAATATTATAAGCTGGGCAGAACACTGACACATAAAATTAAAAACTTTCTAAAAATTTCAATAACCATAAATTCCACCCTCATTCAGGGTGCCACGTGGAGGGAGAAGGGAAACATGTGGTGTCACGCAGCGGTGTGCACCATATGGTTGCTCAAGTATAAGGGTGGCATTATAATGGGAAGGGGTACGATCACTCAACAAATCATAATGGTTGCCGTAGAGTTAGCTGGGATTCAACTAATAAGGTCAAACTGGCATGGGAAACAACGTCGACGGGAACGCGGGTTCAGGCAAGCCGCGGACTGGAAGGCCAACATTGTTCCTGGACGGAAATTGGAAAAATGAGCAGTGGGGAAGGTTAAGGGTTCACGATGCTTGCTGGTTACTTGGTATGTTTTGAATCTCCTGCATCTTCTTAACATGAATACTGAGGTCAGTGGGTTGATCGATAGCACAATTGTTTTCAGAATTGATAGTCCAAGGTGCAATTCGTGTGCTTCTGATCCCTGTGTTAATTTTAAAGGATGCAATCAAATTTTAAAGAGTCTGCATGTGATTCAACCATATGGATGTTTGTACAATTTTGGTTCCTGGTACAGTTTGCAGTCAGATTATGTTGGTTGCATGGCCTATAACCAAGGGTATTTACAGTTTATTGCTTTCAGTTTCCTCTGTTTGAGCTGTTTGTTGAACGCTTTAGTCATGCTGGCCTTCCCAGCCCCTGTGGTCAATCCCCGCTTTCGAACCCCTTGTCGTGCAATTTTAATTCCTGATTCCGCTCTATGTGTGGTTTATAATTCTATAATGTTAGATAGTTCTCAAGGTAAGAGGGATTTTGCATCTTGGGCTTACGAGATAGCAAGCATGGCCATGTAGGACCGGCCAGGTATCTGCATTGGCGGTGGCCTTATCCCTTACTCAGTTTCATATTTCTTCGGTCACAAAACAGTGTTTTTGCAGGGTTTGTGGGTTAATCCGGTTGTCTCAAAGTCTGGTCTTCGAAATAGTCGGCTGGGTGATGGGAGCCTCTGTTCATTGAGTCTCCTATATTTTTCTAGTTTGCAACCGTGTCCTAGCAGGTTCTCGATTTCGGAATTACGTCGCCTAAACCTTGTCCTTGTTGGAATTAATTTCCAACTGCCCGCATAACAGAAGACGGCAGCAAAGAAATGCAGGCGGCAAGTTAAGTTCGCGGGGGTCGTGGAAGTCTTGTGGGCGGAGGAGCTTACCCCCTCGGAACAGCTGACGTCATCAGCTGGGGGCCCACATATATTATACGGCCCATATGTTATATGTTATATAATGATCGCCGGTTAAATGCTTTTATCACGGCATTTTTTTAATAGTTGGTTTTAAAAAGGTTTTAAATGTTGTTTGTTTTATTTTTAATATATGCAATACATACATATGTTAAAAGGCCCGTAAGGTGAATAGATATGTGCTCAGCACATTGTAAAGATTGCTGTTGTATTTCAATACACAGTAATTGTTTTATTACCCAGAAATGTAATCACAGCAGCGCTGAAGAAAACAAAAGAAATGTAATTTTAATTACATAGCACAGCAGTGCGGGAGAAGCAAAATCTGGGTGCCATCAAGTCAAAGCTGTGATCAATGCGTTCCAAGCGGTGCCTGCAGAAATTTACGATGCCATAAATGAAATCTGAAGCAGTGAATTTTGTGGTTGAATGTCAGTTAATGGCATTAATTGAATCTGGGATATTTTGTTCTAATACAAAAAAAAAACAGAGTGCTGTAATTTTATTATTACACACAGAGCAAAATCGTTATGCACAGCAGAGTGCGTTTGAAAAAGACAGTGAGTGAATTTTGGAAATACACAGCAGCATATTTTCCAGAAAAAACAGAGTGTTTTGTATTTTACACAGCAGTGTGAAATATTTTGTAACAGCAGTGAATGACAGAGTGATATTTCTGAACTGTGTTTGCAGCAGTCAGATTTTTTTTGTAAGCCCTCTTTTGAGGAAGAACTTGTAACAGCAATTTTTTTTAATAGAATTTTTTTTATGTGAAACTCTGTCACTGTGGAAGAAATTCTGAATATTTCTCTGTGTTAAGGAAGGCAGTTTTATTATTTTGGAATTCAGCAAAATTCCAACATGGTATCGGAGCCAATCCAGGCTATTTGAAGGTCAAATAAGCTGAAAGGAAGGAGTTCTTTATTTGCAGCAGCCTCTCCAGCAGTGTGAAGGTTTAGACAAGAAGAATTCAAAGGTAATTCTCTATATAGTTTTGTGTTACTGTTGCAGTACAGTTGGTTAGTTTTAAACACACAGTCAAGTGTTTTTATCATAGTTAAAAGTGCAGAATGGCTGGAGCCAGCACAGGTATGAGTTTGGGAAATATACATCTCCCACAATTCAATGGAAAAATTTTTGACTACTGGTCAATAACTATGAGAGCTTTATTTGTCTCCCAAGAGTTATGGGAATTAGTTGAGGATGGCTTTGAAGAGCCAGCAAATGAAGTAGAGTTTTTTATTTTAACTCAGGCAGAAAGGGAGTCACTGAAGAACAATAAGAAGAGAGATGCCAAGGCTCTTTTCTTCTTGTATCAAGCAGTGCATGAGAGTGTGTTTCCAAGGATAGCAGCAGCCAAGAAATCCAGTGAAGCATGGGAAACTCTCAAGACAGCTTATCAAGGAATGGAGAAAGTGAAAACAACAAAACTTCAGTTGCTGATGAGAGATTTTGAGACTCTCTCTATGAAGGAGTCAGAGAATATTGACTCATTCTTCACTCATGTGATTGGAATGGTCACACAAATCAGATCTCATGGAGAGACTCTTGAGGACAAGAGGATTGTTGAAAAACTCTTGAGAAGTTTACCCTCAAGATTTGATGTGATTGTAACCACCATAGAGGAGACCAAAGATCTCACAAAGTTTTCAGTGGATGAACTTCATGCATCACTGATGACCCATGAACAGAGATTGGGTAGGAGTGAAATTTCATCTCTAGAACATGCTTTTAAGTCCCAGATGTCTTTCAGAAGAGGAAGAGGGCAAGGCAAAGGAAGAGGAAGAGGCAGAAGCCAAAACAAAGGTGGAAGGTACAGCCCTTCACATTCACATGGAAGGTGCAACAGTCAAAGTCACAGTCACGGCCAATGCAGCCAGCAAAGTGGACAACAGAATGCTCAAGGACAAAGGTATGACAAATCCAATGTCCAATGTTACAATTGTAAAAAATATGGTCATTATGCTAATGAATGTAGAAAGAAGAAGCAGAATGATATGAGAAGTGAAACTAGTGCAAATTTCACAAAAGAAAATATCAGTCAAAGTAATTTGTTTTAGCTTGTAATATGGCTGAAGAAAAGAGTGAAGACTTATGGTTTCTAGACTCCGGTTGTAGTAACCATATGACAGGAAACTTAGCAATGTTTTCTATGTTAGATGAGAGTGTGCAGTCACAAGTCACACTAGGAACTGATAGCAAAGTTTCTGTTATGGGAAAAGGATATGTGAATGTTTTAACAAGATTAGGTGCAAAGAAAACCATAGCAGATGTTTATTATGTTCCAAGAATGAAGTGTAACCTCTTAAGTATTGGACAGCTTGTCCATAAGGGGTATAATGTTTTATTTGATAATGATGTTTGTACCATCATGGATAAACCACCCAGCAATCAGTGTATTGCTGAAGTGAAGATGACAAGGAACAGGATGTTCCCTCTTAGAATGAGAGCAGATTTGAAGAATGGTGAAGAGAAAGCAGCAGTTGCACAAGAGACTTTTCAAAGCGAACCAAAGGATGATAATTGGTTATGGCACTTGAGATTTGGACATCTCAACTTTGGAGGTCTTAATTTGTTGAACAGAAAAGGAATGGTAAGTGGTTTACCATTTATAGAGAAACCGGACAGCCTTTGTGAAGGTTGTATCTTGGGGAAACAACACAGAGAAAGTTTTCCTTCCGGGAAAAGCATAAGGGCAAAAGCACCCTTAGAGATTGTCCACTCAGATGTGTGTGGACCGATGCAAACTCCATCACTTGCAAGCAGCCACTATGTCTTAACATTCATAGATGATTTTACAAGAAAAACTTGGGTTTACTTTTTGAAAAACAAAAGTGAAGTGTTTGAAAAATTCCGCAATTTCAAAGCACTTGTTGAGAACCAGAGTGGGCTGCATATCAAGGTCTTAAAAACTGATAGAGGAGGTGAGTATATATCTAAAGATTTTCTACGTTTTTGTAGAGAAAATGGTATTCATAAGCAGTTTACAACTAGATATACACCGCAGCAAAATGGAGTAGCCGAAAGGAAAAACCGAACCATAATGGACATGGCGAGGAGTATGTTAAAGGCAAAGCACTTGCCTAATGATTATTGGGCTGAAGCTGTACATTGTGCAGCGTATATTTTGAACAGGTGCCCTACAAAAGCAGTCATGAACAAAGTGCCGGAAGAGGCATGGAGTGGCGCAAAGCAAAGTGTCACACATATGAAGGTTTTCGGATGTGTGGCTTATGCACACATTCCGGATCAGCTAAGGAAGAAGTTGGACAGCAAGGGGGAGAAATGTATTTTCATTGGATACAGTGAGGAATCCAAGGCCTACAGGTTATACAACCCATCCACCAAGAAGTTCATTGTGAGTAGGGATGTTCAGTTCATTGAAGAGGAAGCTTGGGATGGAAGCATAGAGAAAATAGTGAATGTTAAACATTGTTTATCTCATGATGAGAATGGTGATGAGTTGGCTGATATACATCCCCAAACAGCAACACCAACACCGCAAAGCACACCCTTGAGGAGAAATGACAGTGCTTCTCCAAGCACACCACAAGGAGGAAATTCAAGTGCTTCTTCAAGAACTTGTACACCTACTGAAAGAGGTAAGAAATTCAGAAGTTTGAAAGATATTTATGAACAAGATATAGCTAATGAAGGTATCAATTCTTTGTTTGCTTTATATTGTCATGTTGATGATCCTGTTCATTTCGAAGAAGCCATCAAGGATAGGAAATGGATAGAAGCTATGGATGAGGAACTTAATGCCATAGAGAGGAACAAAACTTGGGATTTGGTTGAACTCCCAAAAGGTAAAGATGTCATTGGTGTTAAATGGGTCTACAAGACCAAAAGTAATGTTGAAGGCAAGATAGAGAGACACAAGGCAAGGCTTGTTGTCAAAGGCTATAAACAGAAGCATGGGATAGATTATGAGGAAACTTTCGCACCGGTTGCCAGAATGGAAACCGTGAGAGCAGTGTTGTCCATAGCAGCACAAAAAAAGTGGACAGTTTACCAAATGGACGTGAAGTCAGCATTCCTGAATGGAGTGTTAATGGAAGAGGTTTACATAGATCAACCTCTCGGCTATGAAAAGAAAGGCCAAGAGCACAAAGTGTGTAAGTTGAAGAAATCTCTTTATGGGCTAAAGCAAGCGCCAAGAGCGTGGTACAATAGGATAGATTCCTATCTACTGGAAAATGGTTTTGAAAAGTGTGACGGAGAACCCACCCTCTACATCAAAGAAAAATATGGAAAAATATTGATTGTAGTTTTATATGTTGATGATGTTATTTTTACAGGTAATGATGATTTCCTTATTGAACAGTTTAAAACAGTCATGAAAGAAGAATTTGAAATGACTGATATGGGTTTGTTGAGATACTTCTTGGGAATAGAAGTAGAACAAGATGAAAATGGGATTTTTATCTCACAGGCAAAGTATGTTAATGAGGTACTTGAAAGATTTAACATGCAGGAATGCAAAGCAGCAATCACTCCCACAGTGATGGGATTAAAGCTCAGCAGAGAGGATAGCAGCAAGGATTTTGATCCTAGTTTATACAAGAGCATAGTTGGCAGCCTCATGTATTTGACTGCAACTAGGCCGGACATAATGCATGCTGTTAGTTTGATTTCCAGGTTCATGGAAAAGCCAAAGGATACACATTGGCAAGCAACAAAAAGGATTTTGAGGTATGTTAAAGGTACTAAGAGGTTTGGTATTTTTTATACTACTTCAGAATGTTCAGATTTAGTTGGATACACGGACAGTGATTGGGCTGGAAGTGTAGATGATCGGAAGAGCACTTCCGGTTATGTTTTTCATATGGGTTCGGGAGCCATTTCATGGGCTTCTAAGAAACAGCCCGTTGTAGCGTTGTCTACAGCAGAAGCAGAATATGTGGCAGCTACAGCAGCAGCGTGTCAAGCAATTTGGATGAGAAAAATGTTGAGAAGCTTATGTCAAGAACAGGTAAAAGGGACAGTGATCTTTTGTGACAATAGCTCAGCTATTGCATTGTCTAAAAATTCTGTTTTTCATAAAAGAACAAAGCACATTGACACCAAGTTTCATTTCATACGGGAATTGGTAAGCAATGGCGAGATTGTTTTGCAGCATTGCAGAACATAGGATCAGTTTGCAGATATCCTCACAAAGCCACTTCAGCAGAAAATCTTTGAACATTTCAGAAGATGCATGGGTATGCAAGAAAACCCAGCAGTTGAAATTAAGGGGGAGTGTTGGAATTAATTTCCAACTGGCCGCATAACAGAAGACGACAACAAAGAAATGCAGGCGGCAAGTTAAGTTCGCGGGGGTCGTGGAAGTCTTGTGGGCGGAGGAGCTTACCCCCTCGGAACAGCTGACGTCATCAGCTGGGGGCCCACATATCTTATACGGCCCATATGTTATATGTTATATAATGATAGCCGGTTAAATGCTTTTATCACGGCATTTTTTTAATAGTTGGTTTTAAAAAGGTTTTAAATGTTGTTTGTTTTATTTTTAATATATGCAATACATACATATGTTAAAAGGCCCGTAAGGTGAATAGATATGTGCTCAGCACATTGTAAAGATTGCTGTTGTATTTCAATACACAGTAATTGTTTTATTACCCAGAAATGTAATCACAGCAGCGCTGAAGAAAACAAAAGAAATGTAATTTTAATTACATAGCACAGCAGTGCGGGAGAAGAAAAATCTGGGTGCCATCAAGTCAAAGCTGTGATCAATGTGTTCCAAGCGGTGCCTGCAGAAATTTATGATGCCATAAATGAAATCTAAAGCGGTGAATTTTGTGGTTGAATGTCAGTTAATGGCATTAATTGAATCTGGGATATTTTGTTCTAATACCAAAAAAAAACAGAGTGTTGTAATTTTATTATTACACACAGAGCATAATCGTTATGCACAGCAGAGTGCGTTTGAAAAAGACAGTGAGTGAATTTTGGAAATACACAGCAGCGTATTTTCCAGAAAAAACAGAGTGTTTTGTATTTTACACAGCAGTGTGAAATATTTTGTAACAGTAGTGAATGACAGAGTGATATTTCTGAACTATGTTTGCAGCAGTCAGATTTTTTTTGTAAGCCCTCTTTTGAGGAAGAACTTGTAACAGCAATTTTTTTTAATAGAATTTTTTTTATGTGAACTTTGTCACTGTGGAAGAAATTCTGAATATTTCTCTGTGTTAAGGAAGGCATTTTTATTATTTTGGAATTAAGCAAAATTCCAACAGTCCTTTCTCTATCTAATCTTAAAATTATCAATTCTACCACACTCAACTTGAAAATCAATGCAGTGGGCCCTACTTAATGCTACATGCAAACCGTTATTGACTTTCTCTTGCCATATACAGGCTTCTTTAAAGTTAAAACAGAGATTTTCCAGTCACTATGTGAGAATTTGCAATAAAATAGGCCCAGGATTGTACGTAGAAAGACAAACAACAGGCCAGAGAAAAAAAGAAACAGAAACTGGGAAAACCCATTGCAAGACCCAGGCATTTAACTCTTAAGATGGCCGAGGCTATCGAATTTCCTTCTAGCAAATTAAGACTATCTAATTTTGATTTGTCACAACCTGCTTATATTTTAATAAATAAAAAATAAAAAAACACTACTAAATTTAAAAAAAAACCATGAATTCCAAATTGCAGCTCTACGCATATCAACATGAAACACGAGTGTGTTGCATCTGCATGAACATTATCTGGTTCTGAATTGGATAAACAGCAAAAGAGAAAGCAAGTGTATGTCAGAAACACCATCTAGTTCTATATTTGATAAAATCACGAGAGACTTTTAACACATACAATTAAAAACTTTCCAGAAATTTCATCAACAACCAGAAACTCCAAATTGCAGCTCTACGCATGCCAAACGGCCTTTTATATGAAAACGTAAATCAAATGAGAGTCAATGTGTGTCTAATCGCTTAAGTTTCTGTCTTTCACCGCCCTGTGTGTCATCGTCGGCAAAGTCCGTCGGCTGTCAATTTTCTTGATCTTCCGGTGGGCCAGACGGAGTGTATTTTGACATACGAATTCTCCTCATTTTCTCTCTGGCCACCAGGCAGACCTCGTCAAAGTCCACTGATGAATTCTCCACCAGAAAACTTTCAAATCGTACTGATGTCCAAATATTCACAAATTTAAAAAAATATTTGCAATCACGCCTCTCTCGTTTTCTCCCGATTGGATGATATGGCATCTGCGATTCTAATTTTAATTTTTAACTTTTATTGTGAACTGCATGGGCTCATCATTCAGGGACCCAATCAAAGCGTATGGAGCAATGCACAATTCGATACTTGTAGAATCACAAACCCAGGCTTGAATATATCATGATTCCAGAGCTTTTTATGTAACGACATATAACTCCCGATGTCGATGATGGAGTTTGAAGATATAGCTGCCAGATGTTTTCGCATAAATTTCTAGGTACCAATGCATAAAATTTTACTTTCTTTTATGTAAGCGGGAAAATTATATATTTCTGTTGCTACAGAGGGCGAAGTTTTTCACAATCACGGTACACTAAAATTTTCTAAATAATTTGTAATAAAATACAATACAATAGATAATTGTAAAGTGTAAAAAATAAGTAATTAATTAGCTGTATGATAAAGAAATGAGTCCATATCTATTTTAATTCTTGGTTTACCAAGAGTATAGTGGGATAAGGTGCAATTTTTTTTTAAAGTGAAAAATGATTTGATCTTTCTAGATGCTTGGTAGATCTATAATTAAGATGATGAATCTAGGAGGGTAGAATATATATATATATATATATATATATATATATATATATATATATATATATATATATATATATATATATATATAGTTTTTAGATAAGAATACTATGGGCAAAATTACGGGTTATCAAAACCTACAGCCAAGAAAATTTGAATATTTTACCTCAATTTTATTGTAAACATTAATTTGATTTTTTTTTTTATTTGATTTTAAATTTGATTTTTGTTTTTTTATGTAATTTGACTAATGCAAAATGTTTACCTAACATAATAGGATATGACAACATCTCTTCCATAGTTGGATGGAGAGCCTCCATCCCTTTCGGCGCAACAAGATAGTAGTTAAGTGCAAACGCCTTTAAGAGCCCCAAACAATGAGGCAAGCTCTTGATCGGTAAAATGGCATGATATGGTGTTGCACTATTGTAGGTTGCACGCATGAGAGAACGACTGATTAGTGCATGTGCAATAGACAAAGAGACCATTTATTTATCATATGAGTAGGAGCACTTTTGATGTCTGAAGCACCAAGAGAAATCAGAAACTCACACCATGACTTAGCCCAAATAAAGAAGCTCGACGAGGGAAGGATATAGAGAGAAGAAGCTACTATCTAGCATTAGAGAGATAGGAGAAAAAGGGTGAAATTGTAGAAGCTCCTATCTACAAATTCACTAACTCGCCATTAGGAGAAAAAGTTCCCATGCTGTAGAAGACAAGTTTTGTGTACTATGACAAGCGCCATCAACAAAACCAACATAATGGTTTTACGACATCTAGAAACAAAGTGGAACACAGGGTAAGCAGAGGAAAACATGTCTGCAAAAGAAAATAATCACACCAAAATCTAATTGCACACTAATGAATAAAACATACTAATGTACAATAGTATTTACGCCAAATCAAGCATAATACTTTTTGAGATAAAGCCCATTTAGGGGCTCAACCAATTGATTCCCTTCTTAATCGACCAGCTCATAGGCGCCTTTTTCCAATACTCGTTTAACGATAAAGGGCCCATGCCACATTGGTTCGAGTTTCCCAAACCCAACTTATCATGAGCTTGATCATATAGCAAGACCAAGTCACCTTCAGTAAAAACATGCAGAGTCATAGATTTATCATATTGTGCTTTAACTCATTTCTTTTGAGCTTCTATAACCAAATAAGCAATTCAACGCGTCTCATCAAGACATTTGAGATAAAGCAATTGTTCCTCTTCTTGTGAAGTACCAGGGAGTAACTCGATAACTAGCTTCAAAGAAGGAATTTCACACTCGATCGAGAGCGTGGCTTCTAGACCATACAACAATTGGAATGGTGTGAATCCAGTCGTTGTCTTAGTTGAAGTTCAGTATGTCCACAGAGCTGAAAATATCATAAGATGCCAAATTTTTTTATGCATCACAATGGTTCGTTGAAGCATCATGACCAAAAATTTGTTAACGGCTTCAACATGGTCATACACCCATGGATAGTAAGGAGTTGAGTTGTCGTGATGTAATCCCAACTGAGCAGTAAGCTCTGTCATCCTATAATTTAAAAAATAAGAGCCATGGTCGGTGACTATGGCCTTCAGGACGACGAATCGAGCTATAACATAGTTTAAAAAAATTACGCTGCATTTTTACCTTGAGAATCGTATGTAGACATCGCTTCAGTCGACTTAGTCAAATAATTGATGACAATGATAATATAACCATGCCCCACAGCTGAGCAAAGGTTACAGCTCATGAAATGGATGCCCCATTTCGCAAAGGGTCTGATGGTAACAACTGGGTGCAAGGGTTTGGGTGGGGCGCACTCTTTGCAAGAATATATCTAGCAATCGTGACATTTTTGAACATGAAGGATGTAGTTCTTGAAAATGGATGGTTAGAAATAACCCACACGCTAAATATTTTGAGCAGTAGCATAGCCGGACATATGACCGCCACACAGTCATTCAAAACTTTCTTAGCTTCCTCAAGAGTCAAACATCAAAGGAGGATAGAATCAACACCAATGCGATAAAGAGTATCCCCAATAATGCGATAAGGCTAGGACTGGTGACAGATTCAATGTCGCTTAGAGTGAGATAACTTTGGTCGAAAATTTTGGGTCTGGAGATAGATAATGATATTGTAGAAATTTGCTAAATAATGATCAATTATCCACCGAGACTATCCTGATCACATACAATTCGAATTTATATGCAACACATAATCTCTTCCACTCAGATCATCAAACATGCGGAAATAAAACAAGCGATAGCACATCAATTCATCATACACATTAACACGGTATGTATGGGGAAAGCTTATAGCTGAAAACCCCGCAGCTATTGTGTATATTATAATGGAGAAATCATGTAACAAACTCAGTACAATACTCCTCACAAGTACTCGGTACTTTCTCATGAAGTTACACACAATCTAGCTCAGTTTTGAACAGGTTACTGGTTCAAAACTCACCGCCAATTGCCTTGCCTCTATTGCGCAATCCAGGCCTGTCTATATAGAGATCCAAGGTTTGAATCCCCTTGGCTTGACAGCGCAATCATCATGGGAAATTCCTCCAAGTGTGGTGCAAATCTCATGCACAACTGATGTCGCCACTGATAGCTAACTCCACCCTTTCATCTACCTCTTTCACTGGTCTCCACTGAACTGATCATGCACTGTAGTGAACTGATATGTTCTTGAGTTGAATAATGAGTTACTAATTAATGAATTAAATAATATTTAATTCACTCCACTCATAACTAATTGATTAGCTAGTTAAACTAATCTCAACCAGTTCAACTAAAATAAACAGAACACAACTCCACTATTTGTCTCATTAACTCCTCCAAACTTCTGCCACTGAAGTCCAACTGAATTCAACCATGCATGATGCCATCAAACCCTTGGGAATAGTGTAATTCCTCTGTCAGATGCATGAGCCACTTCTGTAGCTCGAACTGAAGTGCTCCAAGAGAGTAAACTGAAGTTTAGAGTCCAAATATTATTAAGGGTAAATAATATTTGACTTCCCTATTTTTAGGATAGGCAGTCTAAAAATAGACTTCGACCTATAAGTCCAAAAAATAGAGGTCCATCTATTTTTACCAACATGACCAATACTCCAAGAATAACATACTGCAATCCCTGGACCATGCTCCATATGTCTAAAAATAGACATAGTCTAAAAATAGACTTTGCGCGAGAATTTGCCTGCGGGCCCACTTAGTGAAGGCGACTTCATTTCACTAAGCTCCATCATCTTGCTGCATTTTCAACACTCCCTCTCAGCAAGATATGGATTATCTGCAACCCCTATCCTGCCTCTGTGGAATTCGAACTTGAACCTGGTGAGCGCCTTCTTCAGGATGTCGGCATCCTGATCCTCCATGGGAACATATGAAAGCATCATGATTCTTCGCTGAACACAATCTCTGATATGATGGTACCTGATGTAGATGTGTTTGGATCTATCATGAAATATTGGATTAGCCGAGAGTTTAATGCAACTCTGGTTATCACAGTAGATCACTGTAGGCTCCAAATGCAACCTGAACAAACCTGCGAGGATCTTCCTCATCCAAATAGCCTCGCATGCAGCCAAGCTAGCTGCCATGTACTCGGCCTCTGTTGAACTGAGTGCCACGGATCTCTGCTTCCTGCTGTACCAGGAAACTGCTATCGACCCAATGCTGAAAACTCCTCCAGATGTGCTCTTCCGGTCCGTTGGACTCCCTGCCCAATCTGCATCAGTGAAGCCAGAAAGCTTCGCTCCATCCTCCTATCTGTACCATAGACCATATCCCGATGTGCCTCTAATATAGTGCAATACATGCTTGCCTGCCTTCCAAAAGAGCTTGGTAGGCTTAACCATAGCTTGCGAAAGCTGGTTAACAGCATAGCATATATCGGGTCGTGTATTGACCAGATACATAAGCGACCCCACCAACGGTCGATAGACAGTGGCATCCACTACCTCCGTTGAAGTAGCATCCTCCTTCCTCCAACCACCAGGAAGAGGAGTGTCAACAGGCTTGCAGCCTTGCATGTTGAACCTCTCGAGAATCTCCCGGGCATACTTGCCCTGAGAAACAAACAGTCCTCCGCTGCGCTGCCAAATCTCCAATCCCAGGAAATAATGAAGGATGCCCAAGTCCTTCATCTCAAACTCTCGTGCAATATCCTCCTTGCATGAAAGTATCAACTGCTCATCGCCAGTCAAAATCAGATCATCTACATACAGTACGATGATCAACAGCTTCCCCTCCACCACAATTTGGTACAGGTTTGGATCCGCCTCACTCTTGGAGAATCCAAGCCCGGTGAAGTAGCTGTCTATCTGAGTGTACCAAGCACGAGGTGCTTGCTTTAGCCCGTACAGTGCTCTCTTGAGTCGGCACACATGCGACTCACTGCTGAAGATCTCGAAACCTTTAGGCTACTCTATGTACACCTCTTCCTCAATAACTCCATTGAGGAACGCAGTCTTCACATCCATCTGATGAATGTGCCACCCCATCTGCGCTGAGAGAGCAAGGATTGTCCGTATGGAAGAGTACCTTGCGACAGGTGCAAAAGTCTCCTCATAGTCAATCCCCTCGATCTGTGAGAAGCCACGGGCGACAAATCTCGCCTTGTACTTCTCCACACTCCCGTCGGCCGCCTGCTTCACCTTGTAGATCCATCGCGAACCTACAACTGATTTCCCAACCGGTCTTGGGACAATCTCCCATGCACTGTTCCTGATGATCGAATCATATTCTTCGATCATGGCATCAACCCATGCGGGTTCCTCCACGACTTCCTCAAAAGAGGATGGCTCCGTCACAACACATTGACTCACAAGAGCCATGTATCCAGTGTACCGATCCGGTGACTGTCTCTGTCTGCGCTGTGCTGTAGGTGGTCCTACAACCTTCTCTGCATCTCGAGCCAGTCGCTCAGCTTCTGTAGTGCGCATGCGCCCTCCGATGGTTGGCGCTGCATGGGTGGTTTCTTCCACCTCCTGAACTTCCTCTTGTGGCTGATCCACATCCGGAAGCTCCTCCTTAGGAACTAACAACTCCTCATCTGCATGCAAGTGTAGCTCCCTCTCAAGCGAACACTGCATGGCTTTCTCCTCCTGAAATTTTATATCCCGTCACACAACATTATTGCGACTGTCTGACAAATACACCCGGTAGTTGTGAGGTGTATCAGTGTACCCCACAAATATTCCAACCTCAGCAGTTGGATCCAGCTTCCTTCTCGCATCGTTCGTCACATGCATGTAGATAGGAGAACCAAAGATCCGCAAATGGGAAATATCAGGCCTCTTGCCAGAATAAGCCTCCTCCGGTGTACTCATGCCAAGAACCTTGTGAGGACAACGGTTCTGCACATACACTGCTGTATTGCATGCCTCAACCCACAAGTGAAGGGGTAGGCCCTGATCATGCAACATCGCCCATGCAGCACCCACGATCGTTCTTTTCTTCTGCTCAGCCACCCCGTTCTGCTGTGGGTTATGGGGTGCGATGAGCTCTCTCCGAATCCCTTCTGCGCTGCAGAACTCCTTGAATTCAGCCGAGATGAATTCACCACCGTTATCACTCCTTAGAGCAATCACCTTCTTCCCCGACTCCTTCTCGACCGGTGCTTTAAACTCACAGAACTTCGCGAATGTATCGCTCTTCTTCTGCATGAAGAAGATCCAGCACTTTCGAGAGAAATCATCAACAAAGATCACATAATATTTGTGCTTTGCTGTCGAAGCAACTGAGAAAGGACCACACACGTCTGTGTGAACTCTCTCAAGGATCGTCGTGGCGCGACTATCCTTCTCGTGAAAGGTGGCTTTCACATACTTCCCTAAAGTACACCCCTTGCACTGATCTAACTGCGCAAGAGTGCCCTTAGGAAGTCCAGTAGATATCTGCTGCAGAATCTTCAAAGCTCCATGGTGAAGGTGGCCCAATCTCCTGTGCCACAGTTCGCCCTCATCATCTCGGCTCACCACTTCTCCCGCCTTGCATGCCATTGCTGCGCAGCCATCTACCTGCAACTGATAAAGGTTCTTGGTTCGAACCCCTATCTTCCAGGTCTCTCCAGTAGTCTTACTGTGCAGGAAGGCTTTTCCTTCGCTGAAGACCACATCATACCCCTTATCCTCCAACATCGCCACAAAGATCAAGTTCTTCTTCAATCCAGGTACATGCATGACATCCTTCAATACAAAGGGCTTACCAGACTCCCTCTGAAAGGATATGGTACCGATACCAGTCGCACTATATCTACCATCATCGCCCATCTCGATGTGCACACCCAAATCTTTGTCCTCCAGATCTGAGAACAAATCCCGATCTCCCATCATATGAAATGATGCACCGCTGTCCAAGAACCACACTGATCCCATCACACTTGAAACCAAGCATGCGATCAATGAAAATTCAAGCTCGAACTGTGAAGCCAAAGCTTCTCCATCTGCAGATCTTCCCGCTTGCTTGTTCTTCTTCTTCTTTGGACAATTGGTAGCATAATGTCCGTGATCATGGCAGTGAAAACATTTCACTTTCGCCATATCATGCTTCTTGCCCTTAGCTCCAGAATGAGAGGTTTTCTTACCCTTCCCTTTCTTAGCTTTGGACACCAAAGCGCAGTTTTCTTCATCAGCTCCCTTTGATGAAGATCCATCTCAAGTAGTCCTCCTTATCTCCTCCTGCATGAGATCTGCCCAAAGGCGCTCCCATCCCGGCAGCTTCTCCTGACCATTGACACTATCTTGATATGAGTGCCAAGCCTTCGGAAGACCAAGGAGAGCCAGGTCGACCATGTCCTCGTCTTCGACAGTCACCCCCACACTTCCCAGCTCATCTCTGCACTGAGTGAACTTCGTGAGGTATTTGGCGATACTGTCGCCCTTCTCCATCTTGATGTTCTTGAGCTTATCTTTGAGCGCCAGCTTCCTTTGGTCACTCTTACTCTGGAATAGATCCGTCAAAGCTTTCCACATTAAATATGGAGAAGCCTTTCCATGCAGGCTGGATACAATATGATCCTTGACGCCCTCCAACAGGATCCTTCGACATTTCTCCATCTTCTTTTGCCATGCTTCGACTTCAGCAGGATCAGTGGGCCTTTGGACATCCG
The DNA here is from genome assembly GCA_034641835.2 of Pinus albicaulis. Taxonomy (NCBI): domain Eukaryota; kingdom Viridiplantae; phylum Streptophyta; class Pinopsida; order Pinales; family Pinaceae; genus Pinus; species Pinus albicaulis. The sequence continues at coordinate 1,721,219,137 of CM076580.1, forward strand.
CATCCACGAACTCCTTTAGACCATTATCTTCTAATACTGCCTCCATGCGATCCTTCCATGCAACATAATTCGAACTGCCTTCAAGAGCATATTCGAGTCGCAAACCGTTGAAAGACATTTTCAACACTGGCACCAAGAAAAAAAAAACTGCTACAAAATTTGAATTCCACCTCAAAGCTCAACCGCTCTAGATCTGTGAGAACAAATTATTTCTAGCACAGAGATTGACTGCAAGGGGCATTTACCAGACCTTTCACTTTCCGAAGAAAGATGAATCCGGAGGCTACCTGGCTCGCATGCAGACTCTGTCTACCGAAATAAGTTTGTAATCACTGTGATGATCAATCTCTACTTCAATAGCTCCGATACCATGTAGAAATTTGCTGAATAATGATCAATTATCCACCGAGACTATCCTGATCACATATAATTCGAATTTATATGCAACACATAATCTCTTCCACTCAGATCATCAAACATGTGGAAATAAAACAAGCGATAGCACATCAATTCATCATACACATTAACACAGTATGTATGGGGAAAGCTTATAGCTGAAAACCCCGCAGCTATTGTGTATATTATAATGGAGAAAACATGTAACAAAATCAGTACAATACTCCTCACAAGTACTCAATACTTTCTCATGAAGTTACACACAAACTAGCTTGGTTTTGAACAGGTTACTGGTTCAAAACTCACCGCCAATTGCCTTGCCTCTATTGCGCAATCATGGCCTGTCTATATAGAGATCCAAGGTTCGAATCTCATTGGCTTGACAGTGCAATCATCATGGGAAATTCCTCCAAGTGTGGTGCAAATCTCATGCACAACTGATGTCGCCACTGATAGCTAACTCCACCCTTTCATCTACCTCTTTCACTGGTCTCCACTGAACTGTCCATGCACTGTAGTGAACTAATGTGTTCTTGAGTTGAATAATGAGTTACTAATTAATGAATTAAATAATATTTAATTCACTCCACTCATAACTAATTTATTAGCTAGTTAAACTAATCTCAACTAGTTCAACTAAAATAAACAGAACACAACTCCACTAGCTGTCTCATTAACTCCACCAAACTTCTGCCACTGAAGTCCTAACTGAAGTCAACCATGCATGATGCCATAAAACCCTTGGGAATAGCGTAATTCCTCTTTCAGATGCATGAGCCACTTCCAAGGCTCGAGCTGAAGTGCTCCAAGAGAGTAAACTGAAGTTTATAGTCCAAATATTATTAAGGGTAAATAATATTTGACTTCCTTATTTTTAGGATAGGCAGTCTAAAAATAGACTTCGACCTATCGACCTATAGGTCACAAAATAGAGGTCCATCTATTTTTACCAACATGACCAATACTCCAAGAATAACATACTGCAACCCCTGTACCATGCTCCATATGTCTAAAAATAGACATAGTCTAAAAATAGACTTTGCGCCAGAATTCGCCTGCGGGCCCACTTAGTGAAGGCGACTTCATTTCACTAAGCTCCATCATCTTGCTGAATTTTCAACAGATATCACCATACCATGGCTCGTGAGTACTGATGAGAAAGAGTGATTCATCAGGAATCAACTCAGTAAAAGGAGTGGGTAGAACTGCAAATGGAAGAGCACATATTAACTCTACAAAAACTAGAAATTTCTTCGATTTAGCTTTAGAAAATTTTAAATTGAACTCCTGTAGGATAAAAATCCATTTGCATTATGTCCCCCTAAGTAACTGATGAGTCAATATGTAAGTCATGGGTTTCCAATCAAAATGACAATAGTTTTGTGTAGGATAGTGTAATGGCGAAAGCGTTGGATAGCATGAACAATTGCCAAAGAGAGCTTATCTACATGAGCGTAACATGTATCAACATCAAATAGATTTTGACTCAAGTAGTAGATAACATGCTCATTCCCCTCGTCATCATCCAGAACTAGCACCATGCCAATGGTGCTGTTGGCATAGACTAAATATAGGAAATAATCATGTCGATAATAAATGGGATGCAACAAAGGCACGCTAATGAGAGTTGTATTTAAAGCATCGAAAGAAGATTGAGTGATTTCATCCCAAATAAACAGTTTCCCCTTTTTCAACAAATGAGTAAATCCTTTAGCAAGCTCTGCATAATTCGGGACAAAACAACCGAGAAATTTCTCTTTCCCCTGCAAGTTTTGCAGTTGATGAATAGAAGAGGAAGGTGGAAAATTGATGATAGCCTAAAATTTCAATAGATCAATCAATATGCCTTCCTTAGAAACCAGAAATCCTAAGAGACGACCAGATTCGACGCAGAAGACTCACTTATGAGGATTCAACTGAATGTTATAGTGTCAACATCGAAGAAATATCGCTCAAAGGTGAGCGGGATGATCTTGACATTTCGTAGAATGAGTAGGAAGATTGTCAAGATACGGCTGGAATATGTGCTTAATATCGTGAAATTGATAGGACATAGCTCGCTCGAAGGTAGCACCATCGTTCTTTAGGCCAAAAGGGAGCTTTTTGTATGCAAATGTCCACCAAGGATAGATAAAGGAAATTTTATGTTGATTAGCAGGGAGAATGTTAATCTGGTTATAACGAGAAAAAATGTCCATAAAGGAAAACATTTCACTCCCGGCACATTCATCAATTATCTGATCGATAAAAGTAATGGGATAGTTATCTTTAGGACAAGCTCGATTGGTATCTAAGTAATCAAAATAAACGTGAATAGTTCCTTATTTTTAGTAACAGGAACAATATTAGAGACCCATTCTGTCAAAGGAATAGGATAAATGAATCCAACTTTGAGAAGTTTTTCAACTTCTTCCTTTATGGCATCTTCCTTTCTCGTGTGCACCAGACGAAGACATTGATGGACAGGTTTTGAGTCTGGATAGGTAGGAATCTCATGCACCATGATACTAGGATTGATGCCTGAAATTTCTTCATAAGACCAGGTGAATAAATGGAAAAATTCTTTAAGCAAGGCAGTGTAAATCACGATCTCATCAAGAGAAAAAGAATCCCCAATATGGATATTTTCGACAATCCCTTGTTTGAAAGAGATGTAAATCACAATGGTAGTATAAATATTGCTCATGTTTCCTTTAGACAAGACTTCAAGAACCAATATGGAGTTTTGAAGTGGGCGAGTCGATTCAGGGGAAACACGGGTTTCCAGACATGTAGCAATTTCACCAAGGCTCGGGAGAAACAAGGACAGTGATGACCATCATTCCACGAGGTTTCTTTGAGAGACATAAATTATAATATACTCTCATCATTTGGAAATGTGTCATTCAAAGGATCATTAGAATCCCATGAACCAAAATAGGGGGATTGTGAGTACGTGTCTAGAGACAAAACCAATTTATCGTTGGAATCGGATGAAACCGTAGAAGCTAGAAGGATGCTCTGATACATATATTCGACTGGGCTAAGCAACATAATGTTTCCAAAACTATTAATCTGGTTAGGGTTGGGAATAACCTAGAGGTTGTGACTAGATGAAATAATGTTTACTGAAGAAACTTTGGGAGGCAGAAGGGAGAAGATTCCCATCAGTGATGAGTCTTTGAAGAGACGCGCTCTGACACTCTAGTAAGGAACAATGGTATTCCCAATATACAATACATTTCCAGTTTAATAATCAAGTGAAAATAAGGCAAGTTGATCAACCATAATGATTTTTCCCTGATGGGGAAAACGAAGAACACGGAAAAGGGTAGAGACCATGCAAACCATTGCATGGGTCGAACTACGACCGAGTAGAAGATTATAGTTGAGGTAAGCAGGTTAAGGATCCACTAATGAGGGGGAAAGGCATTATCTGAAAGGGGAAAATATTAGGAGATAAGATCAAGGGTAAAAAATGGGAGTATTCGACCATATCCTCAACTAAAAAGTACCATAAATTTGTTCTCGAGAATTCTAGAGGCCGAAGCTTCTTCTCCATTTTTGGAGAACCTTCCTGGAGAGGACCATTGTGACTTTACTACTGAATAACCACGCTGGACGCATTGTTCATAAAATAGGGATAGGGTTAAAAGCGCGAGCTTATTAAGGGGAGGACCACGTTGGGCTTGTAAAATAAGATTTTTTACAAAACTTGAAGAAAAGCTTCAGGGAATTTCTCTTTTAGGTCTTTAGGGAAATCTTAAGCATGTTGTCCAGGATGAACAAGTTTATATAGCTTTTGTTGCTTTGCGACATTTGTGATATGAGTGACACAAAAGACGAAACTTGGGATAAGAACTGAAGAATGCGAAAAAATATTGTGTAACACCAATGTCTAATGTTAATGTACCCTCAGTGAACAATTACCATCTCAGTGTTCCAGGGCACACTCCCAATATGCATCTGATTCCATCTGGAAATGATAATGACTAAAATAAATCCATGCTCGACCTTCCCTTCTCTGCTACATAGTCCCTCGGGCAATCCATTCACCCCCTTCGTACAGTCACATACCTTCCAAGTTCCGCTGGCACCCCCATCTTGGGAAGTCCATCCCTTGGCAAGGCTTCCTCACATTAGAAGATAAAAAAACCAAGGCATATACCTACCTCAAAACCATCATACCGGTCCTAGCATGCTCATGGAAATCAATGGGAATTACTGGGTACCAGTGTCCCACAATGGCCCTGATATTGAATGCTTTACCAACATATTGTTGCATGTTCCAATTCCTTTTACTGATGATGTTAATTCTTGCAGTCGGTTTCAAGCACCCAACCGAGAATTTCCATGCTTCTTGTACCAAGCACATAACTGCCATTATATTCAAAAAAAATTTCAATAAATTCAAATCATACCTCATTGGTAGCTCATTAATAATATAAACTTTCAATTTTGGTCACTTCTTGTCACAACAAATCAAACTAGTTGTTTGATCAATCATAAACATATCACATCTGGTTAGCTCAAAACACAATCATCATACATTAAAATCATGAATCACATGAAATCACCATAAAGCATAATCATAAATCACATGTAACCATCATGATTCAGAATCATATATCACATTCATAATATAACTGAAATAAAATATTTATACTTATCATTCTTCAGTCCTTACTTCTGCCTTTGTTCTTTTGTACACACACTGTGTCAGTTTCTACACCCGAAAAACACCCAGTGCCTTCTCTTCAACCACATACACATAGACATAGTGTACATCACGACACGTACACCCAAACACGACATATAAAACCATACAATACATGCACCCACAATGACATATGACACATACACCTACACCCGGTGTATAATACAACAAAATACATATTCCTACATTGGCATACAAAGCACACACCTAGACACTTGGTGTACAATAAAACACAATACATATGCCTACACTAGCATACAACACATACACCTACACACAGTGTACAATATAACACAATACATGTACATATACAAATTACAACACAACGAATGCACATGTCATGATATCGCGACTACACCATGCACATACATAGTACCACATGCCCACAACACAACATGTACGACATGCACACAATACCACCTGTATACGAGTACCATTTGCACAACCTGTACATAGCACCACCTATATGCAACACTACCTGCACAACATGTTCACAACATCACATGTACACGACACCACCTGCACAACGTGTACGCAATGCCAAATTTCCATCGCACTACTTGTACAATGGGTACACAGTACGACATAAAGCACACTTAGCTTCAGTTAGCTTGAAATATCCATAGTTATTGCATGTACAACTAATATTAACTCAGTTGCTTTTATGTATTAATTCTAAAACTAATATTGATGAATTAATTTCATTCTCAATTCTAATTGTTTTTCTTTTTCAACTTGGCAAGTTTGCGCAATTATTCTTCAACTAGATCCATATTTGTGCTCTAATAATTTTACACTCCACCAACAACAATATCGGCGATAGCACCTCCACATGAACCGCGAGTTTTATCTATTTGCGATGTGAGCACCCAATGAGGAGCACATAATATGTGCACCCTCTGCTTCTTCGTCAAGAAAAGTTGTAGCCTGTAGGCTTCCAGTTTGGATTACCATCTTTCTTGCTCTTCAACTGATTGACATAACATATTTTCAGGTCGATTCTGGTGACACCACTTGACATGGTTCATGAACCTCATATCAAGAAATCTGAGATTATCATGTTGATTGACCATGCAAATTGTTCTGCAATCCTTCATGGCGATGGTGTCGACCACCACTTTGTCGTCCAACAGATGGCAGTCTGTCCATATCAAGGCCATTCTATTCTTTTCCCGAAAATCCATCAAGCTGATGTAAGCATCATCACACTGAGGATAAAAAGTCGCCTCGAAGGATATTGCTCTTGGGAAGTCAATGTAGCTTTCCTTGTAAAATTATTAGAGCACAAATATAGATCTACTTGAAGAATAATTGCATAAACTTGCCTAGTTGAAAAAGAAAAAAATTAGAATTGAGAATGAAAATAATTCCTGAGAATCAATATATAAAGAAACTAAGTTAATCTTAGCTGTACATGCAATAACTATGGCAATTAAAGCTAACTGAAGTTAAGTGTGCTTTATGTTATGTTAATGTGCACATGCACCACATGAAAGCACTAGAGTTAACTAACTAAAGCCAAGTGCATACCACATGTAAGCACTCGAGTTAAATAGCTAAAGACAAGTGCACATCACATGAAATAACTAGAGTTGAACTAAATCAAATTAAGGCTAACTATGTGCATGTACACCAACACCCCCCTTAAGCATAACTTAGGTGAGTGTGATGCAAAATGAATGAGTCTCGGCAACAAGGCCATTTTAGGTACCCATATACAATGCATGAAAGGAGGAAAGAGGGAAAACCCAGTGGGAAGAAACCCCCCCCCCTCAAAATATAATTCAAAAAGTAGAGAAAATACAACTGCTAGGCAGTGGTGTCCTTCACCCCGAGACGATCTCGCAAAAATTGAAACTTCTGCTCAGTGAAATTTTTGGTGAAGATATCAGTAGTCTGTTCGAAACTCGGACAATACTGAAGATCGATGATACCATCATGGATCTGGAGGAATAAGCTTAATTTTTGGAAGTAGAGGTATCAACTCCCATGTTTGGATCAGGGACACCATTTCCTTATACATGGTTGCATGCCAATATGGATTCACTGCAACTTCTTCATGAATTTGAAGATCATATTCATGTACCTTATATGCATGCATGGGAATGGTTATCTCTAGGGATGCATGTGCATGTGTGGCTTTAGAGATGCCTTTTTGGATGCATGCATGAGCATACATTGTGTTATAAATTCCTCCTTAGATGCATGCATGGGCATGCATGGCTCTACGACTGAGAGTAAATGTGGGGAATCATTAAATTGAGACCTTGTCATATTTGCATCATCAAAATCATCAATAGTAGAGGAATCAAAGTCATCTTCTATGTTTTTGAAAGTATTGTCTTCATCACTAGCAGAGGAAGATATTTCTTCATGTGTTATGTCTTCATTATTGGACCACATAGAATTCACATATGCAACAAGTTCATTAACAATAGAAGAAGAAAATTCTTCTTATTCAACACTCTCTTGAGGATATTTCTCCACATTATTGGAGTCTTCACCACTTTCCGAGCTATTTTCCTCTAGATGGTGTTCTTCTAGATCATTTTCATCACCATATAATCCTTTCAATGTAGTCCATATTTCATGTGGTGATTCAATATTTTTGATCTCATAAAGAATATCACAAGACACAGATAAACACAACCTTCCATAAGCCATGTCACATCTGTTAAGCCAATCTCACTTCTCATCCTCTAACATTGGTTCTATCTCAATTCCCGTGACTATTTGGTACAAGCCTTTTCTCCTAAGATGAAGCAAAATCATTGGATTCCATTCATAGTAATTGTATGGAGTCAGAATAGTGGAAGTTTGGAATTCCATTCTTTCACTTTGTGGTTGTAGCAACAATTGCGAAAATTCTTTAATATTCTGATCTGCAAATCAAATCGCCCAATAATTTCTAATGATCTGATTTTCAAACCTGAAAAAAATTGTTCATGCAAATTCTCCAAGCCCCTGTAGCTCTGATACCATGTAAAATTATTAGAGCACAAATATGGATCTAGTTGAATAATAATTAAAAAAAATTTCCAAGTTGAAAAAGAAAAACAATTATAATTGAGAATGAAATTAATTCATCAATATTAGGTTGAGAATCAATATATAAAGCAACTAAGTTAAACTTAGTTGTACATGCAATAACTATGTATAATTAAAGTTAACTGAAGTTAAGTGTGCTTTATGTTCTGTTAATGTGCACATGCACCACATGCAAGCACTAGAGTTAACTAACTAAAGCCAAGTGCATACCACATGTAAGCACTCGAGTTAACTAGCTAAAGACAAGTGCACATCACATGAAATAACTAGAGTTGAACTAAAGCTAATTAAGGCTAACTATGTGCATGTACACCAACACTCCTGCATCATCGAGGCGCCAATCGTATACAAAACCCACTTGCATTATGGGAATTTTGAGGTTTAAAATGGGCCTCCTAAGGAAATTATAAAATAATAGTGGAAATAATAAAATAACATTAGATTACATCATCAAATTTAGAGGGAAAAAAGAAAAAACTATTCATTTTCAACTTGTATTTTGAACTTATCTCCCTATGGGTTTACTCAAATTTCGAGTGGAAACACTCGTTGGATGCAGAATTTGATTCCTCCTCTAAAGAGTACCCATGTTGCATACTTTTGATGGACCTACACGAAAAATGAGAAATACATAAAAAAATGTGATTGCAATCATGTTTTTCATGTATTTTTAATTTTTTGTGTAGCAGGGTCCATTGAAAGTATGCAACATGAGTACTCCTTGGATAAGAAATTAAATTTTGCATCCAACGAGTACTCCCAATCAAAATTTGAGTAAAACCTTATGGAGATAAGTTGAAAATACGAGTTGAAAAGGTACTTTTATTATTTTATTATTTTTTAATCTTTTTAATTTTTTACTCCAAAAATGGTGAATCATACCCATGGTTGACGTCATCATCTTGAATCCTATTGGTTCTTATAAAGTTTATTTTGGTTGTACTTTTTTCATAAGAGGCTCATTTTAGACCTCAAAATTCCACTAATGTTTAGCAGATCCCACACTCCTACTCCATATTTGGATTTTAACCCTCTGGATGTACACTTGACCGTGGTTGCTACTGGTTGCAAGTGCTCTGACAGTAAAATTCTTGTGTTGGTTGCCTTGATGGCACACCGGGAATCTATGCTGCAGATTTCTTATTCTGGTATTGAAGTTTGCCATGGCGCCGTGGCTGGGCCTTTCCAGGGTGGTGCAAGTGTTGATTACGAGGCGTTGAGGATTCAGAAAACCCACATCTTTAACGATATGGCAATCAAGATTGAGGGGTCGTATCTCCTCCATGGTCCAATCATAGACATGAACCACGTTGCCATGTTCCATGCATCATCCTCTGTCCTGCGCTGCTTTGATGGCAGTGGCATCTCCAGTGGCTCTTCCATTAATGGAAGTGAAAAGACTAATTCAGTTTCTGTCGAAGCTGGGAGCCCATGTGGCACTATGGACTCTATCCATGAGACCTTAGTAGAGCGCCTCTTTGTAAAGCACCTTCTGGGACATGTGTGGAGGAACGTGAAGTTCCCTATTCGCAACAAGTCGAGAAGAAGGGATAAATAGGCTGGATTTTTGTCAATGAAATAATCGTGGGAATTTGGTTTCTCATGGGCCCAATCATGGCTGATCATAGTTCCCAACATCGATTCACGACCTTCATTTTCCAGAGTACTCCTGCTCGTCACAAATCGTTTTTCACCGACGTTCAGTTTAACTTTGTGACCATCATCCTATTCTCTTCTCATCCCCATCCCCACACGGCTGTAAAACTAATCCCTATAACAAAAAAACCCTCTGCTATGAATTAAGTTGAGAGGTGTATGAATTTGAAAGTTTGAAACCAATACCTACAAATCCTGACTCGATCGATAAAGAAATGAGTGGCAGCGGTGAAGACCTAACGTGCAGATGCAGTTGTTGTCATTGGGGATTTTTTTGAGTGGCCACTATGTTATGATGAAATGGGACAAATATACCCTTTAATTGACCTTGTGGATTACACTTCATCTCCATTGGGCGCACGTCAGAAGGGCAAGAAAATCCAATTAGAATGCACTGCCGGTAATGAAAAGACATGCAACATGAACCAGGGGTTGTTTGAGTGTATTGCATCTGCATGAACATCCTTTGGTTCTGAATTGGACAAAAAGAAAAAGAGAAAGCACGTGTGTCTTAGAAAGACCATCTTGTTCTATATTGAATAAAAAGAAAGTAAGATTATAAGCTGGGTAGAATACTAACACACAAAATTTAAAACTTTCAAGAAATTTCAACAAGAACCATAAATTCCAAATTGCAGCTCTATGCATACCAAACGACCTTTTATATGAAATGGTAGAACAAATAATAGTCAATGTCTGTCTAACCAATTAAGTGTCCCTCAAAACAGACCCGCGTGTCATCGTTGGCAAAGTTTGTCGATTGTTAATTTTCTTAATCTTCCGATGGGCCAGACGCTGTGTATTTTGAAATACAAATTCTCTTAATTTTCTCTTTGGCTGCCGGGTAGACCTTGTCAAAGTCCAGTTAAGAATATTCCACAAGAAATATTTTTAATCGTACATAATGTCCAAGTATTCATTTTTCAAAACATATTTGCAGTTGTTTTCTCCCGATTGGATAATATGGCATCTTCATTTCTAATTTTAATTATGCCTATAGGCATTTTATTATGGTTCTTGTTTGGGACACTGTTGAGATTCGTCATCCTCAACAACTGTCCCAAAATCTCAACAGTGTCACCCGGTTCAACTCCCACGGAAAATTCTCGTCAATGTTGTCGTATCTGAATGAGATTTGAATGAAATTGGAGTCCCACATCCTAATTTATTTCGATGTCCTGTTCATCACTGGAGTACCAGATCAAACCAAGCCCTATCCAACTTCCAGTGTTAATGCTCATCTACCTTTCTCAGATCATGCTCTCACCTTCCTCCTATTTTGATATTAATTCCATTCAAGGGCATTTAGGTTTCTCTTCTATAAATCCACAGAGCATCGAGCTATTTCACAACCGTTTACTCTGAAGCCATATATCATTCCTTCTGAAAATGGTTGCAACGACTGGAAATGGTTAGGACTGCAGAGGAACCACTGCCTATCTACCGGGAGTTGCAGGTTTCATGGCCTCCTGGCTAGTAAAGTTGTTACTCGGCAAGGGCTACACTGTCCATGTTATTGTCCGTGGTCCAGGGCTAAACTGTCCATGATGTTGTGCACGATCTAGAGAATGAAGCAAAGGTGCACACATTCCTGGAGCCACGGACAGGGTGAACCTCTTCAGAGCAGAGTTATCGGAAGATGACAGTTTCGATGCCGCTATCGTCGACTACCATGGTGTTTTTCATCTTGCCACTTTGATCGATTTTGCACCCAAAGATCCTGAGAATGATGCCTTCAACGAAACCCTAAATGTTGTCAAGTCCTTCATGAAGGCCACAACGGTGAAGCGCATGGAGAGACGTGGATTTCCTCCAGACTAAGAAACCCCCTACTTGGCCATATCCAGTTTCGAAGACTCTTGTAGAGTAAGCTACGCTACAATATGAGAAAGAACAGGGGATGGATACAGTGACTATTATCCCTCTTCTAGTGATGGGGACTTCCATAACTCCCAGTGTGTCATCCAGTGTCGAGAAGGTGTTGTCCTTACTCACCAGAAAACCCCACATCTTGCAGATTATCCAGGACATGCGATTGGTGTCTGGTTCTATCTCATTGGTACATGTGGATGACATATGCTGAAGCCCTGAACATTCACTAAAGCAAGAAAACAATTGAATCTCAAACGTAGCTCTTAAGGAAGTAGAACAAAATGTAGGAGTGGAATCAATGGGTGAAACCGAAGAAGGCAAGGCTCGTCTTGAAGTTGAAGTTGAAATATTTATCAAGAGAGCCAAGGACAGAGAAGGAGAATATATTGAAATTTTAGAAAGGCTCAGAACTTAGGTAAAAAGTCTCAACGATGAAAATCACAATCTTTTAAGTCAACTTGATGAGCATGCAAAGAAAATGACAAAGACAAAACAAGAAAATCAGGTTGTAAGAAATGAATTGGCTAAAACGAGACTTGTTTTAGATGAAACAATTAAATCTAAAGAACAGATCACAAGAGATTATGAATGCTATAAGCTGGAGACATGTTCTACAACGTTTCAAAAAGAACAACCCGATACATAAACTATGAGAACAAGGCAACTGATTGATGAACTTAATAGTCAAGTATCTCAAATTAATGATGAAATGCATGAAATAAAGGATAAAAAGGTTAAAGCAATGAATGATCTTAATGAATTCAAGGTCTTGGGAAAAAAATTAGAAAATGAGAGAGCAGAGCTATCTGAGGATCTTCATGCAGTGAGAGCTTAGCTGGAGAAAATGAAAAGAGAAGCATATTTCCACCAAAACCTTGAAGAAGAAAGGAGTCGATTCTCCGAGGAGAATGCCAAACTTTATGCGGAGCTATATGAGTGCAAGGAATATTTATGAAGGAGGCAAGAAGAAAAATCAGAACGTAATAAGCAATTGAAGGATATAGTACTTGAGCTTCATAAAGCTATATCAGAAAATATGAATTTTTCAAGCAATGTGCACAAGCATAGACATATGTTAACAGAGGTAGGGGGTGAAGGCTTTCTACCTATCCCTAAGACAAGATGTGACTCAGCTTTGTTGCAGAGTCAAATAGAACCATTGCATAGAGAGTATACTGACCAAGACACATCATTAGGTGTTCACAAAACTGATTTCCAAAATTCAACATTTCATAGGGGAGAAAACATCGAGGAAACCATTCAACCATCTAAATCTATTAATGAATCAGAGATCTCAAATATTGATTTGCAGCTTCCTATTGCTGTGAGTATTGTAGTAAAAAAGCTTGCAGAATGTACAATCTTGCAGGTAATATCTGAATTCCATAGTTTAGAGATTTCAGAAATGAAAAATTCATTTGAAAAACTAAGGAGTTTCTTTGATGCAGGAGGAGAGAGATTCAGCTATACAACAACTTGCTATTACCCATGATCATCTTAGAAAGTTGGTCCAACAGCAAGAGAGGATGACTGAGCATAGTGAAGAACTAGTTGATTGTCCGCGGGATGCAGAGTGTAGTGAAGTTGGAGAAGAAAACATGCAATCTTTAGTGGCATTGGACATCTTGGTTGTTGACTGTAGCAAGTTCATGAAACAATTGCAGAAAGCATTGGATGAAAGATCGCAGTTTGAACCCACTATTACAGAACTTGAGTCTATTTTTTTTTCAAAGGACCAAGATATTCAAGATATGAATGTTAAGTTTGTTGAGCTATCTCAGAAATGTGCACAAATTGAAGAGATTAGTGGTAAGTGCATAGTACTAGATGAAAAATGCTATGAAATGCCTTTTCAAGAAGCTCAAAATGAAAATGAAAGAGATTCCTTACATTTGGAGGTAGATGCCCTTAGGAAATCTCTTTCAGAAAAGGAAACATTAATGAAAGCCTCTTTAGAATTTCATTGTGACTTGAATCACTGGTTTGACACCACCATATAGAAGATAATAGCAGCCATTGAGGAAGTCATTCAATATGAGACTTTGGCAGTTGTTCCTTGCTCGGATAGAATTTCTTAATTGGAGACAAGCTTCCTTTTTCTTATTGAGAAGTACAAGGTAGATTTTTCACAAGTGAACCTGTTTCATAAATGCTTACTTGAGCTTGCTTCTAATTATGGAAACTTGTTGGAAAAAGAACCTACGCTTTCTTTGGATGTGATCCTCAAAGAAGTCTTCAGTTACAAAGAAAAGGAAGTAGACCAGTTAAATGAAGTAGTAAATGTAATGAATTCAATTAGAACTCAGCATGAAAAAGAAATTAAGGAACTGAAGGACCGTCTATATAAATTTGATGAGAATATTAAAGAAATGAGCATAGATAGTAGCAAAATGAGAACTGATCTTGAGCAGACAGAAAGAAAATTGTCATCAGTTAGAGAAAAGCTTAGTCTGGCCATCACTGAAGGGAAAGGATTGGTTCAGGAACGCAATACACTAAGACAATCATTAGTGGACAAGTCCAATGAGCTAGAAAAGTGTTTGCAGGAATTGCAGAAGAAAAATGATACATTGCATGAAATTGAAATGAAAGCTTCTAAGCGTGTTAAAGTACTGGAATTAGAGCTAGAAGATATTCATAATTCTACAAGTGCTTTTTGAGAATCTGTTTCTAACAAGGACTCACTTCTTCATAAAATAGAAAATTTCTTTGGGGAGATGAATTTTCCAGAGGCAATCCACTCCAAAGAAATAATTGATAAAGTTTAGTGGCTTGCAATATCATCTCTTGGAGTAAATAACATTATGCCTGAAACAAGTGTGGATGATGACAAAACTAGGAAGAGTCATCTTCATTAAGTTTTCAAAATTTCCATATTTTGTTTGAAAACAAATTGTTGTCCTTTTTAACCTATCTAGTCCTCCAAGCTTCATTTTCTAAACTTCGAAATAAGAATGCGAGCACTTAATCCACTTGTTGCCAATCCAAAATCACAACATGATAAAAGTACTCAGGGATTCCTTAAATTGCACGAGAAAAGAACACCAATTCAATTTTTTTAGGCTATTGAGAACCCCATGAAATGAGTGTTTTTCAAATAATTTATTTTTTTTCTTGCCCCATCCAAACAATTTCTCATTACAATCTCCAAGATGTTGTTCAAAGAAGATGGTAGAATATCATAGTGATGTCTCCTCGAAAATTGCTTAGTTTAATTATAAGTTCAGTGATAGTTCATCTACACTTCTGTCGGCATTTCTTTGCACCCTTTTAGTGCAAATGCTAGTTTTTAATTTTTATTCTAAACTAGGCTCATCACTCACGACTATAACCACAAGGCCAGGGTTTATTTTATTATGATTCCAGACTTGTTTATGTAATGAAATATAACTCCCACTGTCTATGATGGAGTGGGTTGGAAGATAAAGCTGCCAGTTGTTTTTGCATAAATTTCCAGGTACTTAACACATAAAATTTTACATTCTTTCATGTAAGGCGGGAAATGTGTAATCATTTCAAATTAAATAAATCATATGTATAATTTATTGAAAATTAAAGTGCATTGTCAACACTTTACTCATATTGTATAACGAATAACAGCATTCACTAACGTGTATTTTGTTAAAGAAATACTATTTATAATTATTAATAGCTATATAAATAATAATAGTGATATTATTTTATATTTATATAATTATAGTCACTTTATTAACATTATTTTGTATATTAATACATAATTGTTATATAAAATTTTGATAATATATTAATAGTTATATTTAAAACATTAATATAATTGACATACAATATAATAACAATATTTAATACTTATTAATAATATGTATTAACCAAGTCATTATTATATATTCATAAATATAATTACCAATATATATTATATGTTTATTTATAATATATTAATAATATTAACTATATCCATACTATATATTAATTATATATATATATATATATATATATATATATATATATATATATATATATAAAAGAATATATTATATAAACACATATAAATTATATTATTTAATAATAAAATATATAATAATAATATATTATTAAATTTTGTTAATATGTTAATAGCTATAACTGAAACTCAAATATGATTCAAATATAACATAATAATAGTATTTTATTATTATTTATAATAAGTATACATCTTTTATTCCTGCATTGGTGAGAAATCTGATTTCTATAAGCAAGATGGATGATGTAGGTGTAAAAACAATGTTCGAGAAAGATACCTATAAGATGGTTTGGAGAGCACTGGTATTAATGTGGGGAATTCAGATTGGAACTTTGTACAAGATTTTGGGTAGCACTGTTATTGATGGGTGTAACAGTTACCTGGTTCTTGAAAGTGGTGTTGAAAACCTCGTTGTTTCTGAATAAAATACCATGCTATGACATCAAAGGCTTGGACATATTGGAGAGAAGGGCGTTCAAATACTTCATGGTAATGGTATGTCTAATTGCTCTCTAGATTTTGACTTTTGTGAAAATTGTGTATATGAGAAGTAGAATCGGGTGAGTTTCCCTTCTAGTGATAAGAGGTAGAACTGTATATTAGAGCTTGTGCACACTAGTGTTTGCACCCGTGTCGGTTCCATCCCTGGGTAAGTTGTGTATCATGTATCATTTATAGATGACTTCTCTAGGAATACATGTATATATTTTCAGAGGAATAAATTTGAAGTCTTTGACAAGTTTAAAGAATTTAAGGCTTTGGTAGAAACCCAGATAGATAAGAAGATAAAGGTGTTGAGGACAGATAATAGTGGAGAGTTCTGCAAGAAGGAATTTGAAGAGTTCTGTAAGTGTGGCATAGCACAACAGAAGACTACTACATACACCTACCTATGGTTTTGTGCATGGATTTTTCACATGGTTAAATACCTTTTTCCTTGTCACTGACACCTTTTCAAAGCCCCAAATTATCTTTCCAATAAAATAAGTTCTAAAAACCCATAAGTAGAACCCATTTTTTGGCTTAAATAATACCCTTTTTATTTATTTTTATAAAGAAAATCAAACTTCACTTTAAGTCGACGCCTGATGCACTTGTCAACAAAGAAAACCTGCGACAAATTTACAAGTTTTTTTTGTGTTAAGTTTTACGAAATCGTTGTGCCTTCCTTGGTTCATGGTTGCATTGGTTTATGAAATAGTTGCATTGCATTCTCGTGTTGAAATTTGGTTACCGGAGGACAGGTGGTTCCCTAAGGCTTTGATCTTTGGCCTAGGGAAAAATGTCCAAAATAATTTAATTTTTCTCCTAAAGTGACTTTATAAAGTTATAAAGTCAAATCTAATTTAAAAGTGACTTTAAGTGATAAATTTACTAAATCTAATTTTAAAGTGACTTTAAGTGATAAAGTTACTAGGTCTAATTTTAAAGTGACTTTAATAAAGTCAATGTGAAATTAGAAAGTGAAATGTGACTTTGGAAATAAATGACTAAGTGGGTCTTTATTAAAGTGGGGTGAATTAAAAAATAGAAAGGGAGATTTAAATGAGCATTTAATCTTAGTCCTAGATCTAAAACTATCTCAACCATTAGATTTAGGGATTCCCCAAAAGTCATTTAGGGTTAGGTTAAAGGAGGAAAAGGAGGGAAAAAGTCATTCATTCTTTCATGAGCAGATTGAGAGAGGAGAAGAGAAAGCTAAGGAGATTTTTCTGAGCAGTGAGAAGAAAGAGGGCAACAGTGTGGAGATTCAGCAAAAGGTACAACATCATTTATTGGCACAAATCCCAAGGCAAAAATTCGTACAGCAAGAGAGAGGCACTATTTCCAAGAAAGGGAGGCACGAAAATCGAGGAAGAGGGCAACAACATTAAGTATGAAGTTTAAGTCAGAAATCTGGGCACGAAAATTGAGGATAAGTGCTACTGATTTTTCAGCACAAAAATTGAGAAAAAGGACAACATCTTCAATGCTGACTTCAAGGCTGTTTCTGCTCACAAATTTTGAGGAGGGATGTTGTACAAATCCATACGGTCCATACAGCATCGTACAGTCTATTCTAGCATGCTTCCTGAGGTGGTAGTACAACATTTATTGTTTTCATTAATGCTGTAAAATTTTCTGTTTTTCAAGTTGCTGATTTGGCATAATTTCCGAGGCGCTGTGCAAGCACGGAAATCAAGATAAGTCTGTAAATTTGGTTGCTGGAATTTTTATTGTGTTTTTTCTGTTTCACTGTAAAAGAAATATTCAAAAAATAAAGAGGAGCTTTCGAACTGGTTTTCCCCAAGAGTTGTAGGGGGTTTTCCCAGGGTCACATTGACCAAAAATCAACGTGTCTATTTTCTGTGTGTGGCTGATTTACTTTTCTGAGTTTTTATTTCTGCATTTCAGCATTGTGAAATTTCCAGAATTTGTGTTTTCATAAAATATTTATTTTTCCAGCTTGTTGAATGTATGGCTATGAGAATTGGCATTTAAATTTATGGGAGAAATAAGGAGAAACTGAAAACCGGGGTTGGGTTATCAAATTTCTACATGGTATCAGAGCTATTTTGCTGAAAGTGCAGTTTGGGACAGAAAGAAGAAAAATCACAGCAAGCTGATTTTTCACACAGAAAATAGTACCTTTACTACAACAGTGTTATTTTTTGTTTATTTAGGACAACAAGCATGTATTTGGGCTTGAGGGTGGAGGATAGGTTAGATGGACATAGTAACTATAGTGTATGGAAGGAGAGAATGCAGAGCATCTTTGAGGAGGCAGAAGTCTGGGATATCATGGTGCATACTGCACAGAACCCTGTTAATGTGTCTACTGATGCTGTTCAGTTGGCAACCTTTAATAAAAAAAATAAAAAGGGTAAAAGATTAATTCTAGATGGAGTCAAAGACCATTGCATTCCTCATGTGAGAGGAAAGAGTTATGCTCATTAGATGTGGACAACATTGACCAATCTCTACCAAAGTACCAATGAGAATAGGAAAATGGTCCTAAGGGAGAAGCTGAAGATCATTAAGATGGGTAAGACTGATAGTGCAGCTGGATATCTCACAAAGATTACTAATGTGAGAGATGCATTGGCAACAGTTGGAGAGGTCATTCCACCCACTGAGTTGGTGCAATTGCAGTGAATGGCCTTCCCAGTTCATGGCTGAACTTTGCTGATGGGGTTTGTGCACATGAGACCCTTCCCACTTGGGAGAGGTTTTGGGATGATTCCATATAGATAGAAATTAGAAAGAGCCAGTTTGGGGTAGCCAAACCAGTTGAGTAGAATGAGGATGTAGCACTGTTGGTAGGAGGCAAGAAAGGTAAGGGAAAGAAGCAAGCTTCCACAAGTGGTGGTGGGGGCAAAGACAAAGGTAAAGGTAAACAGGGGAATACGTAGAAGGACTATTCCAAGGTGAAGTGTTGGAATTTTCAGAGGATGGGACACTATGTAGTTGTGTGTCCGGAGAAGAAGAAGAAGGGGAAGAACCAGAGCATGGCAGCATCAGCAGAGATAGAGGACTTTACAGATAGCTTTGACCAAGAGTTTGGGTTCATTGCTTGTAAGTCCACTAGTGCAGGATCACCTGCCACGGAGGTTGAGAGGGAGTGTGCATTTCCCTCCACTAGCAGAGCATCTTCAGGTATTTGGTATGTTTATAGTGGGGCTTCACGTCATATGATAGGAGTCCGTGAGTACTTCTCATAGCTTTCAGAGAGTGTCACTGATATAGAGGTCATACTCGGAGATGACAACGTTGTTAGAGAAGTTGGTGTAGGGACATTGACATTTGATAGGGAACCCAAACCTCCCTTGAAGGTTTCAGATGTTCTATATGTGCCAAGGATGAGGAAGAACCTCATATCCGTCTAAGCATTAGAGGACAGAGGATATGAGATATTGTTCAAGAGAAGACATGTGCTGATATATTCTAGGGGCGCTCCAGCTGATTCAGCTAGAGTGATTGGTGTACGCCATGTAAAGGTGCACAATTTTGCATTTCAGCCCCTTTTAGCATTAAGTAGTAGTATCGGTAGCAGAGCTAGTAGTTCAGAGCTGTGTGAGATTTAGCACCGCAGGATGGGGCACATGTATCATGGGGCCTTGAGGACATCATGGGAGATCACTACATGTGTGCCAGATTTCAATACTGATCACATTGATACATGCAGAGGATGTGCGATGGGCAAGTTTGCCAAATGCCCTTTTTCTAGCAGTGACAACAGATCAACTGGGATACTTGATTTGATTCATTCCGATGTGAGCAGTCGGATGTCTCATGTTTCCTTGAGTGGATATGAGTATTTGTATTATTCATTAATGATCACTCCAGGAGGACTTGGATTTATTTCTTGAAGACCAAGAGTGAGGTCTTCAAGTAGTTTCAGGAGTTCAGAGATCTTGTGGAGACTCAGACAGGTCAGAAGATCAAGTCCCTAAGGTCGAACAATGGAGGAGAGTACACCCTTGCTGATTTTGTTGATTATTGTGCGGAGGCAGGCATTAGGAGGGAGTTCACGGTTCCTTACAGCCCCCAGCAGAACGGGGTTGCGTAGAGGAAGAACAAATCCATTGGAGGGGCTACCAAATCCATGCTACATGATCAGGGGTTACCATTGTTTTTGTGGGAAAAGGCCTGCAACACTACTTTATATTTGCAGAACAGGAGTCCGCATCGTGCCTTGGGGCATGTGACTCCGGAGGAGGCTTTTTCTGGGAAGAAGCGTGATGTTGTTCATCTTCGTATCTTTGGGTGTAGTGCATACTCCTACGTACCCAAGGAGAAGAGGACCAAGCTAGAGCCCACAACAGAGAAGGGTGTCTTTGTGGGCTACAGTGAGAC
Source organism: Pinus albicaulis (assembly GCA_034641835.2). Lineage (NCBI taxonomy): Eukaryota > Viridiplantae > Streptophyta > Pinopsida > Pinales > Pinaceae > Pinus > Pinus albicaulis. The sequence continues at coordinate 1,721,239,617 of CM076580.1, forward strand.
CTCGAAGGCCTTTCGGATTTATATTCCTGCACAGAGGAGAGTTGTTGTTAGGCGAGATGTGAAGTTCGAGGAGGACAAGGATTTCAGGCGGTCACATGAATTAGAGTATCTGGATCAGCCAGACCCTCAGGAGCAGCTGAGTTAGTCGTAGGGATCCAGTGGGTAGGGATCAGGAGGATCTAGAGGTACATAAATTATGGTGTCAGGTCCATCAGTGAGCAGTGGCTCGTAGAGTTAGAGGGGTGGTGCTTCGAGCAACATGCAAAGCAGTTCACTAGGGAGTCCATTGATGGACAGTTCACACGATACTTCAGTGTCTACAGGTTCATGTTCAGGCAGGAGGATAGCAGACAGACAGTCAGGAGTTTAGGCTCTTGATGATGATGAGGAGGAGTTTCATTCTCCAGTGGGAGAAGTGTGCTCAGGGAAGAGGAAGCCCAAGTGGCTTTAGGATACCTTGAGAGAGGCCACATCTATTGATGGGCAAAGAGGCCGGTCAGAGAGAGTAGACCACCTGATAGGTTCTGTAGCTATATGGTAATGGTTGCCAACATCCTTGACTCTGAGCCTTCTAGTTATGAGGAGGCAGCTAGCCAGCAGGTCTGGAGAGAGGCCATGTAGGAGGAGTATTCTTCTATCATGAAGAATGATGTTTGGGAGGTGGTGTCGAGGCCTGAGGGAAAATCTGTGGTTACTTCCAGATGGCTTTACAAGGTAAATCATGCTACAGATGGAAGCACTGAGAAATTCAAAGCAAGGTTTGTGGCTAGAGGGTTCTCCCAGGTAGAGGGAGTTGATTATGAGGAGACCTTCACTCCTGTGGCTCGATATATTTCAATTCGCTCCATCATATTGATAGCAGCAAATATGGGTTGGAAGATTCACCAGATGGATGTAAAGACCACATTTCTCAATGATTTCATACAGGAGGAGGTGTACATTGAGCAGCCACAGGGCTTTGAGGTGCATGGGAAGGAGTCCCATGTGTGCAGACTGAAGAAGGCCCTTTATGGCCTGAAGCAAGCTTCTAGAGTTTGGTACTCCAGGATAGATACATACTTGCAGGAGATGGGTTTCACAAAGAGTGATGCAGATCCAAACCTTTACTTTATTGTGATAGGTGAGGAGCCTCTCATTCTGGTGTTGTATGTGGATGACTTGGTCATTACGGGTACAGAGAGACTCATAGAGCACTGCAAGAGAAATCTTGCGTCGAAGTTTGAGATGAAGGACATTGGTTTGATGCATTACTTTTTTGGTTTGGAGGTGTGGTAGGAGGAGGGGAATTTATTCCTAGGGTAGGGGAGTATATTATGGACATCCTTGGTAAATTCCACATGAAGGATTGTAGACCCATGTCGACACCGATGATCACCAACTGGAAGAAGCTTCACACTTTAGATTCCAATTTGGTGGACCCCACATTGTATAGACAATTGATTGGTTCCTTGATGTATTTAGTCAACATTAGACCAGATATATGTTTTGCAGTCAACACGATGAGCCAGATCATGTGTGAGCCCAAAAGGGTGCACTGGGTTGCTGCAAAACACATTTTGCAGTACTTGCAGGGGACAATGGATTATGGTCTAGATTATAGGCATGAGGATGGAATGAGATTGGCAGGTTACACTGATTCTGATTGGGCAGGTTGTGCTTCTGATAGGAAGAGCACTTAAGGGTGTTGTTTTGGGTTGGGTTTGACAGTGGTGTCATGGTTCAGCCGAAAGCAGCAGTCACTAGCATTGAGGTCAGCGGAAGCAGAGTACATGGCAGCTAGTCTAGCTAGTTGTGAGGCCATATGGCTTCGCAAGATGTTGTTTGGATTATTTGGTCAGTTGTTGAGACCTTCAGTGATATACTGTGATAATAAGAGTTGCATTAAACTCATGGAGAATACAGTATTTCATGACAGGTCATTTTATTAGAGACTATGTTCAGAAGGGAGCCGTGAAGCTTGAGTATATTCCCACTGATGAGTAGGGTGCATATATTCTTACGAAAGCCTTACCACGGGGCAAGCATATCTACTTCAGAGACAAGATGGGTGTGGTGAGGAACACCTTCCTCGGTAAGAGGGAGTGTTGAAATTTGGTTACTGGAGGATAGGTGGTTCCCTAAGGCTTTGATTTTTGGCCTAGGGAAAAGTGTCCAAAAGAATTTAATTTTTCTCCTAAAGTGACTTTATAAAGGTATAAAGTCAAATCTAATTTAAAAGTGAGTTTAAGTGATTTACTAAATCTAATTTTAAAGTGACTTTAAGTGATAAAGTTACTAAGTCTAATTTTAAAGTGGCTTTAATAAAGTCAATGTGAAATTTGAAAGTGAAAAGTGACTTTGGAAATAAATGACTAAGTGGGTCTTTATTAAAGTGGGGTGAATTAAAAAATAGAAAGTGAGATTTAAATGAGCATTTAATCTCAGCCCTAGATCTAAAGCTATCTCAACCATTGGATTTAGGGATTCCCCAAAAGTCACTTAGGCTTAGGTTAAAGGAGGAAAATGAGGGAAAATTTCATTCATTCTGTCATGAGAAGATTGAGAGAGGAGAAGAGAAAGCTAAGGAGATTTTTCTGAGTAGTGAGAAGAAAGAGGGCAGCAGTGAGGAGATTCAGTGAAAGGTACAACATCATTTATTGGCACAAATCCCAAAGCAAAAATATGTACAGCAAGAGAGAGGCATTGTTTCCAAGAAAATGAGGCATGAAAATCGAGGAAGAGGGCAGTAGCATTAAGCACAAAGTTTGAGGCAGAAATTTGGGCACGAAAATCGAGAAGTGCTGCTGATTTTTCGGTACAAAAATTGAGAAAAAGGACAGCAGCTTCAGCATTGATTTCAAGGCTGTTTCTGGGCAGAAATTTCGAAAAGGGCTACTGTACAAATATGTACAGTCTGTAAAACATCATACAATTTGTTTCAACACGCTTCCCAAGGTGGAAATACAACATTTATCGCTGTCATTAATGCTGTAAAAATTTCTATTTTGCAAGTTGCTGATTTGGCACAATTTCCAAGGCAGTGTGCAAGCACAAAAATCGAGATAAGTTTGTAAATTTGGTGGCTGGAATTTTTACTGTGTTTTTTTTGTTTCACTTTAAAAGCAATATTCAAAAAATAAAGAGGAGCTTTCGAATTGGTTTTCCCCAAGAGTTGTAGGGGGTTTTTCCAAGGTCACATTGACAAAAAATCAGTGTGTCTATTTTCTGCGTGTGGCTGATTTATTTTTCTGAGTTTTTATTTCTACATTTTAGCACTGTGAAATTTCCAGAATTTGTGTTTTCAGAAAATATTTATTTTTCCAGCTTGTTGAATGTATGGCTATAGGAATGGGCATTTAACTTTATGGGAGAAATAAGGAGAAACTGAAAACCGGGGTTGGGTTATCAAATTTCTACATCTTGCATTTTCCTTGTTTCAGGGCTACGTAAGTTTATGAAATAGCCGCTCCATATTGTGCTTCAAGGCTACATCGATCCCCCTCATGATTTTTTTTAAAATCCACAGTTGGATTTCATTGCTGTCCTTCTCTTGATACAATGGAGGCTTTGCAAGTTGCTCACCTCCTTTAATAAACTGGATTTATGGATATTCTATCTCCTTAGATCTTGTAACTCTACCTCGGCTCTGGTAGCAATATGATGGATGGATATAGGAGAAAACACAAAAATAACACATTTTAAATGTGGCATGTTTCTCAATTAATTTATTAACCAAAAATTTGATTCACATTACTGTTGGGTGTGTGGTATATTCTTTCCATGAATAATCGTACACTGAACCAATGACTAAGCTTTATTGTGACCACTTGTGTGGAAAAGAAAACAATAAGTAGGAGAATTTTGGGTGTGTGTTATATTTTTTCCACGAAGAGAAGTGGGAATTTTTTTTTTGGACCCTATAATAGGTGGGTGGACCTACCTATGGTTTTGTGCATGGATTTTGCACATGGTTTTGGGCATGGTGGTTTTTTGTCCATGGTATTTTGTAGATCCGATCGAGGGAACTACGATTATGTTCTAATCCAGTGTTAATGGATTGAGGTTTATGAATGCTTCGACATGTATATACATGTATTGTAACATTGAAAGGAACATAATGAAAAATCAATCTGGTAGTCTCAATTTTGGGATCCATGGTAAAATATTTGTGTATATTTATGTTTTATTTTCTCGCCATTGTTTATCTTATGTTTTAAGAATTCTTTTGTGGGTAATTCTGTACAGAGTTAAAACCTACAATTACATCCACCCGAGTTGTTGCTATTGGTTTTGACACATTACAATGACCCAACCACGCGTATATAAACACCAAACCTTCTAAATACAGAATCATGCAAACTCTAACTAGAGTTGAATCTTTTCTAACTAGCTACTTCATGTAAACTCGCATTGGACTTGTCTTCTAATATTAGACTTGAATTGTTTCTCTTAACTTAACTCAAATCTTCACACATTTCATGCATATGGGAGTAATTACTATTTCTGGATGTGAGCCATTGTTGAACGTTGAAGAACAATGGAGTGGCTTTCAACACTATGGTGCGTGTTGTATGGAGGATGCGACAACTATAAGACAAGAGCCATTTACTACAAGATTTGTCTGCCGTGGAAGTGAAGTTTGGTGTGGCACCCTATGGTGAGGAACCCATAAAAAGAAAGTGTTGTCGTATGTAGTGTAAGTGTGGAACGATGTAAGTCGCCATGTACATGTGAAAATTTAAAACAATCAGCATGGACCCATCTTAACTTTCGATCTATGAAGAATCGAGATGGATCAAATCTTACAAGGTGTAAACATCATTTTTTAGAGCAAAATTGATAGAAGATTTGTACCTCAAATGATTTGATCTCTCTCAAGACTTGATAAATCCAGAGTTAAGATGGATCCAAGCTAGTTTAAGATATATATATATATATATATATATATATATATATATATATATATATATATATATATATATATATATATATATATATATATATATATATATATATATATGAATTCTATCTCAAATAATTTTATTTTATTTTGTTTATGTAATTTGACAGAGTCAAAATGTTTAGATAACATAATCTAATAGGCCATCAAAGCATTTCTTCCATACTAAATTAAAAAACTTTTCTTGACCTAAATTTTTTCTTATTATATTGTATCGATCATGCAAACTCATAATTTTATTTTTAAATGTTTTTTAAAATGATGATATATGTAGTTGGAGCTATAGGATTAGGCCTCTATTTTGGGATAGCAATGGCTACAAAACTTGTATCTAAAAAATTACATAAAATTACTTGAGTTTGCTACAAAACCTGCATATTGTAAAATTGAACTTGTATATATATATATCCTTTGAAATGGTCCATCATCATTTATCAACTTTTACTGATTTATACAACTGCATAATATGTATCTCGAGGGGAAAAAATATATTTCTTGATCTCACAATACACCATTTGCTTGAATACATTTTCTTTAAGTAATTTATGCATTTACTGAGATTTGATTTATATAACCACACTCATATGTATATGCATCCATGAAAAGAAATATTAAAAATAGTTAAACAACGTGAATCACAAGATTTAATTTAACAATACCTATTTTGGTTTTTTTGGAAACTCATTTTATTTCCGATATGAAATTCCGTTAATTTCATAGAATTATATTAGATTTAAGTACACTCCCAACTATTGTTTTTCCAAGTGGCCTTGGCAACAAAAGTGAGAAACTCATCTTCGGTGGAAGTTAAAACAATTTTTACAGCATTACTAATTCTCCGTAAACATTGTAAGTCAGCTGTAGCAGTTTTAAGAAGGTTCGGTAGATGAATCGTAATTGGTGTCAAAGTTAAAAGTCTGCGCTTTTACTCAACGACTTTCTCTCATCCACAAAGTCGTGTTGTTGTGTTTTTCATTTTCCAAAGGTTCGGTAGATGAATCGTAATTGGTGTCAAAGTTCAAAGTCTGCGCTTTTACTCAACAACTTTCTCTCATCCACAAAGTCGTGTTGTTGTGTTTTGCATTTTCCAAGGTTTAGTGGTTTTATTATATGAACTTCTTACACTGAGCTATATTACTGCCCGAGGCTAGGAATACAAAACTGGAACAGGAACCTGTCGGATCATACGAGCTTTAATTCCATTCACATGACACGTGTGCCGACGTATCTGAGACTAAACGCCATTGAGTCATTGACAATAAATCTCCAATCCTGCATGAAGCAATCTAGAGTTTGAGGCAATTCTTCCAAATTTCTTATAGAATCGGGTTTTTATTTTGTTTGAGTTCTGCGGGCCCCAGCGATCAGCCAATCACAAAGTGTTTGCACTGGTTTTGGTTTTGCTGACATAGGGGCGATTTGTAACGCGAAAAGAATGCAATCCAGTTTAGTTTGAAGTCTAAATTCCGGGTTAAAAGTTTAACGTCGCCTAGATCAATGGGCAAGAGCACAGTTGAATTAGATCAACGGTTTGCGGGAGTACGAATTTTCGCAAAGGTTAACAGGAGGGGGTGCCTCCACAGTGGACTAGGAAATCGCGCATTGACCTGAGATCAACAACTATCGTTCACTGTGGTAGCACAACATAGTTTTGTTGTACCCGCAGAAGAGTGTCTCCGCAGGGACCCATAGAGGGGTGTCACCAATGTAATTTTTAATAGTTTTATTTTATTTTATTTTAAATGTACCATGCCATATAAAGTTGCCAAATAGTATAGTTGTAGTTAGTTTTTTATTTGTTCTCGCACAGACAGATTGTGTTGAGTAATGTAATGCCCGAAGGCAGAAAGAGAGACAGAGAATTGAAATTTGAGAGCACTGCGTTTTGCAGCAATCCAGTCTACTTTGAAAATCCCTTTGATAGAGGAAGAACACTATTTTGTAATAGTTTTTCATATTAATGAAATAGAAGTATTTTTCTGTCATATTTGTCCAGCAAGAAATTTTTTTAAATCTCTCTGTTGTAGAGGAGAAGCTCTATTCTCCCTGTGTGTTCGAAATGTTTAGAAATTCCAACATGGCATCAAAGCTAGTTAAGGCTCTTTGAAGGTGTCAAATAAGCTGAAGGAAGCTTGTTGCAGTGGTTCACCAATAGATCTCCAGCAAGTCCAGCAGAAGTTTAAAGTCCAGGTATTTCTCAAAAAAAACAGAGTCTTGTTTTGTTTAAAAGAGTGCAGTCCTCAGAGACAGAGTTTGTCTTTTAAAAAAAGAAAGAAAGAAAGACAATTTGTTTTAAAAACACAGTCAAGTTTATTACATAGTTTAGAGTGCTAAGCCATGGTAGGAGCTGGCACCAGTATGAGTATTGGAAATACTCAGCTCTCACAATTTAATGGGAAGAACTATGATTATTGGGCCATTACCATCAGAGCCATGTTTGTCTCTCAGGATTTATGAGAGTTTGTTGAAGACGGTTTTGATGAACTAGTTGATGAGCAAGCCTTTAATGCCTTAACACAGGCAGAGAAGGATTTATTGAAGAGCAATAGGAAGAAGGACTTTAAAGCCCTCTTCTATCTCTATCAAGCAGTACATGAGAGTGTTTTTCCAAGGATAACAGCAGCTAAGAGATCCAAGGATGCATGGGATACTCTTAAGACAACCTATCAAGGTATGGAGAAAGTGAAGACAATAAAACTACAATTGCTGAGGAGAGATTTTGAAACTCTCTGTATGAAAGAGTCTGATAACATAGACACATTATTCAGACATGTGATTGTGATGGTCACCCAGATAAGGTCTCATGGAGAGACACTTGAAGAAAGAAGGATAGTGGAGAAACTATTGAGGAGCCTACTCTCAAGGTTTGATGTTATTGAAACCACCATTGAAGAGACAAAGGATCTCTCAAAGTTCATAGTCGATGAATTTCATGCATCGCTGATGACTCATGAACAAATATTGGGAAGATCAGTAAACCCATCTTTGGAGCATGCCTTCAAGACCCAGATGCCTTTTGGAAGAGAAAGAGGTGAAGGTAGAGGGAGAGGAAGAGACAAAAGCCACAATAGAGGAGGAAGAAACAACCCTTCTCATACACATGGAAGAAGCAACAGTCAGAATCAAAGCCAAGGCCAAAGCAATAGTCAGCAAGGTGGACACCAACCTGCTCATGGACAAAGGTATGACAAATCCAATGTCCAGTGTCATTATTGCAAAAAATATGGGCATTATGCCAATGAGTGTAGGAAAAATCAAAATGACATGAATAATAAGCAAAATGCAAATGTAGCAAGAGAATAAAAGAACCCAAAGAATGCGTTGTTAACATGTAATGTAGCACAAGATAGGCAGGATGATGTATGGTTCTTAGATTTAGGCTGTAGTAATCACATGACTAGAAACATAACAATGTTTGCCAATCTTGATGAAGTTGTTAAATCTGAAGTAACAACAGGAACTGATACTAAGATATCTGTGAAAGGAAAAGGCAGAGTAAGTATCCGTGCAAGAAATGGAGAGCAGAAATTTGTGCCAGATGTATACTATGTTCTTGGCTTGAAATGTAATCTTTTGAGTGTTGGACAACTCATTAACATATGTTATAATGTATTCTTCAAAAATGATGTGTGAACAATAATGGACATACCTCCAAGCAAGAAGATTATTGTAGAAGTGCAAATGACCAACAATAGAATGTTTCCACTCAAGCTCAATGCTGACTTGAAGGGAAAGAGAAAGAATATAGCAGCTGTAACTCAAGAGGTCTTTCAAAAGGAAGTGAAAGATGAGAACTGGTTATGGCATTTGAGATTTGGACATTTCAATTTCGGAGGTCTGAATTTGTTGCACAGGAAAAGAATGGTAAGAGGACTACCATTGATTGAGAAACCAGACAGCCTATGTGAAGGCTACATCTTGGAAAAACAACACAGAGAAAACTTTCCATCAGGAAAGAGCATAAGGGAAAAAGCACCCTTAGAAATTATCCATTCAGATTTGTGTGGGCCAATGCAAACATTATCAGTATCAGGCAGCAATTATATCTTGACCTTCATTGATGATTTCACAAGAAAAGTATGGGTTTATTTCTTGAAATATAAAAGTGAAGTGTTTGAGAAGTTTTGCCACTTTAAAGCACTTGTTGAGCAACAAAGTGGGCAGCATATCAAAGTCCTAAGAACTGATAGAGGAGGTGAGTATATCTCAAAATAATTCCTGCGTTTTTGCAGAGAAAATGACATACATAAACAATTTACCACAAGGTACAAACCACAACAAAACGATGTTGCAGAAAGGAAGAATAGAACCATCATGAAAATGGTGAGAAGTATGCTGAAGGCAAAACATTTGCCAAATGAGTATTGGGCAGAAGCTACAAATTGTGTGGTATATATTTTGAATAGATGCCCAGCAAAAGCAATGATGAACAGAATTCCAAAAGAAGCATGGAGTGGTAGAAAACAAGGAGTCACCCACATGCGAGTTTTTGGTTGTGTGACTTATGCACACATTCCAGATCAGCTGAGAAAGAAGTTGGACAGTAAGGGGGAGAATTGCATCTTCCTTGGATACTGTAAAGAGTCCAAAAGATATAGATTGTATAACCCATCCACAAAGAAATTTGTTATAAGCAGAGATATGCAATTCATAGAAGAAGAAGCATGGGTGGGAAGCATTGAGAAAACAGTCAATGCCAAACGTTGTTTGTATCATGATGAAGATGAGGAAGATGTCGCTGAAAGGAACACCTCATTGGTAGCACCACCTCCACCAACACAAGGATAGCAAGGGACACCTCAAGCTGGAGTAAGAACACCCTTGAGAAGAAATGAGAGTGCTTCTCCAAGCACACCACATGGAGCAGATTTGAGTGCTTCTTCAAGCACTAGTACACCAAATGAAAGAAGAACCAGATTCAAAAACTTGAATAATATTTATGAGTAAGAGACAACAAATGAAGGTATGAACTCTTTATTTGCATTGCATTGTCATGTTGATGATACTATTCATTTTGAGGAAGCTATAAAAGATAAGAAATGGATAGAAGCTATGGATGAAGAAATAAATTCCATAGAGAAAAACAATACATGGGAATTGGTTGATCTCCCAGAAGGTAAAGAAGTGATTAGAGTAAAGCGGGTCTACAAAACCAAAAGCAATGCTGAAGGTAAGATTGAAAGGCACAAGGCCAGACTTGTTGTCAAAGGATATAAACATCAACATGGAAGAGATTATGAAGAAACTTTTGCACTAGTTGCAAGAATGGAAACAGTGAGAGCAATGATGTCCATAGCAGCACAAAACAAATGGAAGGTTTACCAAATAGATGTAAAATCAACATTCTTAAATGGAGTTTTAATAGAAGAGGTTTATGTTGAACAACCTCTCGGCTATGAGAAAGAAGGCCAAGAGCATAAAGCTTGCAGATTGAAGAAAGCTCTTTATGGGCTGAAACAAGCACCAAGAGCATGGTACAGTAGGATAGATTCCTATCTACTGGAGAATGGGTTTGAAAAATATGAAGGAGAACCCACATTATACATCAAGGAAAAAGATGGTAAGATGCTGATAGCTATTTTATATGTTGATGATGTGATATTCACAGGTAATGATGATTACGTCATTGAGTATTTTAAAATAGTCATGAAGGATGAATTTGAAATGACTGATATGGGATTGCTGATATACTACTTAGGAATAGAAGTAGAGAAAAATGAAAATAAGATTTTTATTTATCAAGAAAAATATGTTAATGAAGTTTTGGAAAGATTTAATATGCAGGATTGCAAGGCAGCAATTACTCCCAAAGTAATGGGATTGAAACTCAACAAAGATGACAACAACAAGGATTTTGATCCTAGCTTGTACAAGAGCATAGTTGGTAGCCTCATGTATTTGACTGCAACTAGGCCTGATATTATGCATGCTGTTAGTTTGATTTCCAGATTTATGGAAAGGCCAAAATAAGCACATTGGCAAGCAGCAAAAAGAATTCCGAGGTATGTGAAAGGAACTAAAAGGTATGGTATTTTATATACCACTTCAAAAAATTCTGAATTAATTGGATATACTGACAGTGATTGGGTTGGAAGTATTGATGACCGGAAAATTACTTCTGGTTATGTTTTTCATATGGGTTCAGGAGCCATTTCATGGGCTTCTAAGAAACAACCTATTGTAGCATTGTCTACAGCAGAGGCAGAGTATGTGGCATCTACAACAATAGCGTGTCAAGCAGTTTGGATGAGAAGAATGTTGAGGATTTTGTGTCAAGAATAGGTAAAGGGCATAGTGATTTATTGTGACAATAGCTCAGCTATTGCATTGTCAAAGAATTTTGTGTTTCATAAAAGAACTAAATACATAGATGCAAAGTTTCACTACATCATAGAATTGGTGAACAATGGAGAAATCATTTTACAACATTGTAGAACAGAGGAGCAGTTTGCAGACATTCTGAAAAAGCCATTGGGGAAAAAGAGTTTTGAATATTTAAGAAAATGCTTGGGTATGACTGATAACCCAGTAGCTAACTTTAAAGGGGAGTGTTGAAAATATTAAAGTCACCTGCAAACCCCGTGTAGGTAGAAACAGAGTACAATAGGGGCAGAGAAGGTTGAGTGCACACCTCTATGTATTCAACAAAGTTTAATGAAGCAGTAAGAATGAATTTATGTTTTATGGGCGCAGCCAACTTTGCAGAAGGAATTCAAGAAATCGTGGTCTCAACCACGCAACAACAGAGTTTTTAAAAGAACAGTTTTATCGGGTGTAAAAACCCTCACCAACCAAACAAAGAAGTTTTTGTTCAAATGCACCAAGTCTTTTAAGTTTTGAATGGGCCACGTCATGGTGGTCCCCACCAGTGATCGCCCATTGCAAATATTTGTTTTAGTTTCTTATTGATGTAAAGTCCCGAAGCGATGCGATGTTGCGATATCGCACATCGCATATCGCAACGGACAAGTGTTTATTCCACAACAAACATTCATTGCCAATGTTGCGATGCGATGTGGTCCCTACCACCATCGCACATTGCAGCATCGAAACACAACCATTCCGCCATCCGCAAATCCATTCCGCCAAAGTTTCATTGCGATGCGATGCGTCGATGTAATGTGGTCCCCACGTCGCAGCATCACAACATCCCTCATCGCCAAAGTCCAAAGTCCATTCCGCCAAACCATTATTCCGCCGAAGCGCCAATGCGATATGGTCCCATTGCTACGTGGAAAAATCACATTGTTTTGCGTTCATTTTTTCCATGACGCCATCAACCACTTTTGGTACGCAAATTTCTTATAGAATCGGGTTTATATTTTGTTTGGGTTCCACGGGCCCCAGCAATCAGCCAATCACAAAGTGTTCGCGCTGGTTTTGGGTTTGCTGACGTAGGGGCGATTTGTAACGTGAAAAGAATGCAATCCAGTTTAGTTTGAAGTTTGAAGTCTGGGTTAAAAGTTTAACATCGCCCAGATCAACGGGCGAGAGCACAGTTGAATCAGATCAACGGTTTGCGGGAGCATGAATTTGCATAGAGGTTAACAGGAGGGGGTGCCTCCGCAGTTGACCAAGAAATCACGCATTGACCTGAGATCAACTACTATCGTTCACTACGGTAGCACAACATAGTTTTGTTGTACCCGCAAATGAGTGCCTCCGCAGGGACCCACAGAGGGGTGTCACCAATGTAATTTTTAATAGTTTTATTTTATTTTATTTTAAATGTACCACGCCATATAAAGTTGCCAAATAGTATAGTTGTAGTTAGTTTTTTATTTGTTGTTGCATAGACAGACTGTGTTGAGTAATGTAATGCCTGAGGGCAGAAAGAGAGACAAAGAATTGAAATTTGAGAGCACTACATTTTGCAGTAGTTCAGTCTACTTTGAAAATCCCTCTGATAGAGGAAGTGTTATAACCCTAGTAATTCTCAGGTTGTGGGATGGGGATTTTTGTAGTTAAGAAAACCAGGGGTAACCAAGAACTGCTTTGGGAATTCAGGATCTAGCCTTCCTGAGCTCCAGAGAGGGATCTCTCCTAAAAATTTAGCTTTGTTTTGGTAAAGGGTTTTAGGCTAGCTATGAGTGGAAAGTGGGACTTGTTTTAAAAGTGTGGTGGGAATAAAAAGTGTTTCAAGGTAAACCAGAGGGATCTACCAGAACATTGGGCTATGGAGTCAATTCTCTAGGCAAGCAGAGCTAGGAAATAAGACTTAAAGATGCAAATGTACTAAGGGCGGGATAGATGACCTTCTAAGGCTTTGAATAGGCTTTGTTGATGGAATGGGTGAAATTTGAATATAAGGGCACTTAAGAATCCTTAAGTTACAAAAAAGAGGATTGAAGGAGGGGATCAAACTGGGACTTAAAGCAATTAAGAATTCTATAGTTCGGTTATCAAGAAGAAAACATAAAAATGTCAACTAGTTTAAAACAGGGAGCTTATTATCACTAATCCTGTTTAATTTCTCCATAGTTGGTCATTATAGAATAGAAACACATAAAATGAATATATGTAAACTTTTAAAGGAAAACACTGAAAACAGGAAAAAGACGAGACTTATCTTGTCACCACGAGAATCCTTAGTTATGATGTCTCTAATCTCGTTTCCAGTCTGCTGCTTCGCTAATTGATTCACACCAACTTCAATATATCCAGAAAAATGACTATAGTAGTCTTGAGAAATTTTATTCCACACCAAAATATTTCAAGGAGTGAAGTATTTATAGAAATTCTAAACTAAAATATCTTGAAAAATATTAAGATTGGTTTACAAAATATCTCTAACTGTTTTACATAAATATAACTTATGTAAAGGACACTCAAGACTAATGCATCTATTTGGCACTATTTCTTATGGATAGGTGATGAATAAGAGGAGAATTCGAATTTGGTCCAACTCTTAGTTGATGATGATGCATCCAAGTCACTAACTGCTTCCTTTCTTTGTGCATTTTTCTCCAACAATTATGCAAACTTGGGGTCCAATGATATCTTTTTATTTCTCAATCCATAATAGATATGTAAAAATTGAAAGATGTTATTGTAGATCAATAGGTTGGAGAGATAAACCTCTTTCAGTTTCCTAAAATTCCTCTCCAGATGTGCACAATAGGCTCTGCAAAAAGATGTGTAAAACAAAGTTTTACAGAGTCTAAAAAATAGGTTGTAAATATTTGCATGTATCTCTCGTTCTGTAACACCTGTGAGAAAGTGAGATAGGTTTTTTTAGATGGTTCCTTTAGAAACAAAAACCTCCTTAAGTTTTGTAAAATGTACTTCTGATTTGCCACAATATTCTCTGCAAAATGATTACTTAACAGGAATTTTCTGCGAAAAGTTCTTTTCAACATTATTTAATATTTCCAAAACTATAATAGCTGTTAGAAAAGTGAGAGAAATTTTTGTAGCTGGACATCTTATGAACATAAACCTCAGTCAGTTTTGAAAAATTCATCTTGGATTGGTTACAATAATTTCTGCAAAACAATGACTTTAAATTGGAAATTTGTGCAAAAATATTCCTTCTTGTTCTCTTTTTTATCTTTTAACCTTTTTGTTCTTTTAATGGTTTTACTTTCACTTTAGATAAACTTTATTGTTGGTGAAAGTATTTTCATCTCTTTATACCATTTTACTGCCTCTGTATTTACTTTTATTGTTTACCTTTGACTTCTCTTGTAACTTTGTTTTGACCTTTCACTCTGACTTTTACCTTATACACTTTGACATCTGATACACTTTGACCGTGAATTTTCACCCTAAGGTAAAAATATGATTTCCTCAATGATTTCATTGCTCTATACCTGTCTTTACCTGTGTATTTGAAGAATCAGCAGCAGAAACATCTTTGGATGACATTGATACTGCAGTTACCAATTTCTCTTGTGGTACAAGATGTTCTGCAAAAGTTGATGGCACAACAATGCTTACAATGAGAATGACTGTTGGAATAACCTCTTTAGCTTTCTTTAAGGCTTCATTCTTATTCATTAAAGCTCGAATTTGTTTTTCCATTTCTTGGAGTTGTGCAGTCATTTTCAAAGATAGTTGGCTTAGTTCATCATTTTCAGTTTTATGCCGGAGGATCTCCTTTTGCCTGGGGGTTACTTGTTTCTTAGTCATTTTTAGCTGAACAAAGCAAGTTTAAAATGTTTGCTAAGTTCCCTTTGGAAACAAGGCGTTTTTGAAGGATTTTTCTAGTGAAATAGGATTCTGAGCAGGGTTCTGGATGGAAAAAATGATTTTTAATGCTCAGAGGATGATTTTGATTGATTTCAGCCGTGAAAAATGATCAGGGAATGGATAAAACTTGCGAAAATGGAAATGAGGGATTTTGGGGAAAATTTGACAGGGTTTCCCCTGTATTTTGAGTGTTTTTTGGACTCTCTGTGCTGATAATTCAAGATTTTAAAAGGAATGGCAGTCTAAATTATGATTTTTCCATTGAAATTGAAGTATGTTGGAGGTCGGAAATGGTGAAAAATACCTCTTTAAAGGTATATCTGCGGTCGAAGGAGTTGCAGGTCTACAAAAGTGTTTAGTTCTGTTGAAATTGGGCTGGCGGAGGTCGTGGAGGCATCTCGGGAATGATTTGCAGAGAAAAAATGTCGTTTAAATGGTTTCACTCGTTTAGGATTGGTTTTAAAAATGGTGAAAACAGGTGAAAATAAGGCTCTGCGGGGTTTTCACAAGTTTACAGGCGTGAATAGAAGAAATGTTATGAAAACATTGGGTTTTAATGTATTAAACCATAGTTTAAACTATAGTTAAACTACATTAACTAAAAGTTAGACGGGAGTGGTTTCAAGATAAGACTGGGTGGTATTCACGCGACTCAAAAGCTGTAAGTGGTAATTCAATTTTCGAACGCGATTAAATTGAATTGTGACACGTCGAAAATGGGTAGTTTCGTAAAACAACCCATATCGTGTGACTTTTCCAAAACTTTGATCGATTATTTTCATCGTGCGAAAATGAATTGTCACCATTGGATCTGGCTTTGATGAGAAAATGGTTGGGATTTTATGGAAAGATGCGGGGAAAGTGCTGTTTATCGTGTTCAGTTTGGTCCATCGGATCTTGAAGAGTGATGAAGATCCAATGGTTG
The DNA here is from genome assembly GCA_034641835.2 of Pinus albicaulis. NCBI lineage: Eukaryota > Viridiplantae > Streptophyta > Pinopsida > Pinales > Pinaceae > Pinus > Pinus albicaulis. Next base: position 1,721,255,672 of record CM076580.1, read on the forward strand.
ATACCTAACGCGATGGGGAATGGTAATGGTTATGAAACAAAATTATCGCGCTAAATCAGAACCGTTGGATTTGTAAGGGATGATCAGACTGTTAACATGTAGTGTGATGGGGGATGAAAAGAGATTTGGGAAACTTTCATCGCTTTTGTTTAGAGGCGTCGGATTAAATGGATATTGGGGATTGCAGGGTTGACATTCAACGTGATAATGAAAGGGATTTGGTTAAGTTTTATAAAAAAAGGACTTTTTCAATGGAAAAGTGATCGGGAAAGGTTTTAAACTGGGATTTAACCAAGGTTAAGACTTGCAGTTAGGGGATATGTATCGGGGATTTAAGAAAGGGTTATAGTTTTAACCTCGGGTAAAGGGAGTCAGGGAAGGAAAAATACACAAGGGAAGGGTTATTTTGAAGTTTGGTTTAAACAAAACTTCGTTATTTTTGTTTTAAAACACGTGATAAAACATGTTTTAACTGTTTTTTCAATGTATTTCTATTATATGGTAATTAAATCAAAGTAATCTAATTACCATAGGCGGCGGGATTAATATAAAGATATATTTTAGCCAAAGGGGGTATAAAGTGGGTTTTTATTTAACATGTGGAAATATTTTAACTTTGGCTAAAGTTATATAAGTGGGTTTTTGAGATTATTATGTAAAAGGGATTTATATAATATAGGAAAAAGATTTTTCTATAGGGAGTTAATATATAAGTCAAAGTTAATATGAAAATGGGACAAGGTATACTCAAAATACATAAAAATAACCAAGTAAAATAAAGTTTAAAGCATATTCGCATTATAATAACTTCATCACTTAAACTTAGGGTAAAATGTAAATTTGAGGATTTTATGCTTTCAAATAGTGAAGGGAATTAGTCAAATGGGAATTATAATATCTCTCAGTAAACAATGAGGTTTTACTTAGGATTATTTAGGGATATGAATGCATGAAATGGATAATGATGTGAGTTTTGAGGGATTTAATATAGACAATTAACATTTTCCACTTATCAGCCATAGAGCCTTGGGTCCGGTCCCAACAGAAGTCAAGGAAATGCCTTGAGCCTTTTTGACTGATAGCTTAGAATGTTTAATGGCTATGGGGAGGGGAAATTAGTAATTTGCAGCTTTGGTGAATTATATTTACATTGATGCTTTCTCTATATCTTCTACCTACCCATTTTAACATGCTAACATTTTTTCTTCCATTTTGATCAGGTGTATTTGTGCTAGCAACTTTTACAACATTTATTCTTTCTGAAAGAAATAAAACTATCTAATTCTACACTTATTTCATCCAGGAATCCAGATTAAGCTATTGGATTCACTTATTCTCTACCTAACTACTGAATTGTCATGATTAAACTGTATGACAATTCTTATTATCTATCTACAACAATTGAAATTCAAACATGACAAGTCAGGATTAGACTGTTTAACTCATCATGGACTATGGAATTTATTGACACTGTTTACCATAGTAAAAGGTAAAATTAGTGGCATTTGATCTAGCACACTTTCATATTTTATTCATCTTTTTCTTTTGGGGTCTTTTATTTTTTCTAAGTCCTTTGATTATTCTTTTAGGAATTTTTACCCTTTTTTGATTTTTTGTTTTTTTTTGAATTTTTTACAAAATATGTGAATACAAGGCAAAGTATGTACAAGTTTACAAAATTACCAATAGTCAAGTCAAAATTATGGATCCTATATTTATAGGTTGCTAACAGGAAGAACACTATTTTGTAATAGTTTTTCATATTAATGAAATAGAAGTATTTTTCTGTCATCTCTGTCCAGCAAGAATTTTTTTTTAATTTCTATGTTGTAGAGGAGAAGCTCTATTCTCCCTGTGTGTTCGGAATATTCAGAAATTCCAACACAGCTCCCAACTCGGTGGGGAAAGAAGTGAGTGGCAGTGGTCAACCCCTAACGGGCATTAATCTGTAAGATGTGGTTGTTGTGGTTGGGGGTTTGCTTTAGTGGGCACTATGTTATGATGAAATGAAATAGGTGAGATATACCCTTACATTGACCGAGTGGATTACACGTCATCTCCATTAACCGCACCTTATAGATGAACCTCATTTGTTTCGTAGGTCAGAAGTTCGTTCGTTCGTTCACATTGCCGTAGCTAAATACGATAAGGTTTTTTTAAAGATAATCCATTTAGAATGCATTGCCCGTAATGAAAAGACGTGCAACATGAACGGGGGCCGCTGTTTGAGTGTGTTGCATCTGCATGAACATTCTCTGGATAAAAAGCAGTATACAATATATCATAAACTCCAAATTGCAGCTACCAAACGGCCCTTTTATATGAAAACGTAAAACAAATGATGGTAATGTGTGTCTAACTGCTTAAGTTTCCGTCTTTCACCGTCCTGTGCGCCATCGTCGGCAAAGTCCATCGGCTGTCAATTTTCTTAATCTTCCGGTGGGCCACACGCCATGGATTTTGACATACGAATTCTCTGCATTTTCTCTCAGGCCGCCGAACCTCGTCAAAGTCCAGTTACAGATTTTCAACCAAAAATTGTTTTAATCGTACATGATGTGCAAATATTCATTTTTTTTTAAATATTTGCAGTCACGCCTCTCTTATTTTCTCCCCATTGGATGATATGGCATCTCCGATTCTAATTTTAATTTTTAACTTTTATTGTGAACTGCATGGGCTCATCATTCAGGGACCCAATCAAAGCATATGGTGCAATGCACAATTCGATACTTGTAGAATCACAAATGCAGGCTTGATTTTATTATGATTCCAGAGCTTTTTAAGTAACGAAATATAACTCATGATGTTTATATAACGAAATGTAATAGAAAGCAGTTTCGATGTCGGAGTGGGTTCGAAGATATAGCTGTCAGCTGTTTTCGCCTAAATTTCCAGGTACTTACGCATAAAATTTTACATTCTTTCATTACGACGGGAAAAGCATATATTTCTCACAACAAACCCTTTCAATTGCTACAAGTGAATTTTTTGACAATCACCGTACACAAATTTTCTGAATAATTTCTCCAGACAATATTAAAATACAATACAATATATAACTGTAAATTCTAAAAAGATAAACTACAATACAATATATAATTGTAAATTCTAAAATATAAGTAATTAATCAGCTGTATAATACAATATAAATAAACTAATAAGTAATTAATCACCGATATAATACAATATAAATAAATTACTTTAGATTTATTTTAATTTTTAATCTATTAATATTTAAGAAAAATAAAATTAACTAAAATGTAAATTAAATAAAATTAACTAAAATGCAAATTTATAGTGAAAAGTAATTTGATTCTTTTGAATACTTGATAAATCTATAACTAGCATTTGCACCACTGATTGCAAAGAACACGCTGAAGGTGTAGAATTATGAACCAGTGGTAGAGAATAGGGAATATGCAAACATAAAGTGCTATTATTACTATTTATAGACTTTACTTCAATGAAACCACCAACTCATTCATCAAAATAAAACATTCACCAGTAATGTGCTCATAATAAAACAATTAAATACTATATCAATAAAAAAAAATGTAAGAAAAAAAGAAGAAAAAAAGTTATTTCACACTAGCAAAATTATTTACTTGTTTCCACTTCTAAGCTGTATGCCCAATCTGATATATATCCCATATGCACAGATGTTGAGATATAAGTTAAATTTAGATCTTCCCTTTGATTATGTTATTTTAAACAATTCTTTAGCTGGCAAGTGGATTACAAGATCCCAAGATTGTAATTTCTTCTCATATCACATGTGACCTAATATTATTGCAAAGCACTTTCAATCTTTAAAAATAAAATAAATATGAACCTTTTTTATCTTGAGAATTCAGTTGCATTGGATTAATTAATTTAACAACAATGTATGAAAATTTGTGAATTTTCATCAACCCCTTTAATGTTGTCAAGAAATTCTAGGAGGGTAGAAGGTTTTTATTATTTGATTTTCACATGCTAATAGATTAAATGTTTTTCGGATAAATTGATAGTAGAAATGGTTGCGATAGACTTCATGCATGGTTCGGATTTGCATGAGGCCCATGTGCCTCTGGCTCTCTTAACCAACACTAAACACGCTAATAACAAACTCTTCAACACTATTTCGCTCCTTTGCAAACCTGTAATTCTCCTTGAGTACAATCGAGATTACTCCTCCAATATTTCCATCATAGTGGTTCATATAGATTTCTCTGTGTAACCTGCATATTTGAGAAAATGTTGGTGAGATTTAGTTTTTGTTTTATTGCTTTATGGCAGCAATGCTAATTCCATACTTGACATGCTCTCTGGAGGCCCAATGTTAGAACTAAGAAAAAAATATTTCCATCCATACACATAAAGGATAACCGTATATTCAACGGAGTCTCCTGGAATGAACTAGGATGCATGGCCAGAGTCGGTTCCATGGAAAGTGTGGCTTTTCTTACTTATAGAATATCAACTACCTATGTTTTCAATATTGAAAATGCCATGATTATTCGAATTAAAATCCTATGTGTATGTATTACAGGTTTCTAATCTCAGCATAGTTTGCATTTTGGGTTTCGTTTTGGTTGATGAGCCCCCAAAAACCATAGGAAAAAGAATCAGATAAAATTTGCAGAACGTAGGAAAGAGAATCAGAGAAAATTTGTAGGCGAATATTATTGTACAAACAACATCCACACCATCTTTTTCCAGATTACAAAATATTTCTGATTGAAATTTAATATGAGTGAAGGTACTCATATCAATCAAATTGTTGGAATTTCTGAATATTCCAGAACAAACAAGGAGAATAGAGATTCTCCTCTTTCAACACAGAGATTCAATATAAAATTTGCTGAATGTTAGACAGAGATGGCATAAAAATGATTTTCATTAATCATGAAACAATCCTATTACAAACTGATAGATTCTTTAGAACTGGGTTCTGGATTCACAACTCAAAAAACGCTCAAGGCTGTTACAGACACAACACTCGTGCAGTCCTCTGTTTTTCTCACAGGGAGGCTCTCTGTCTTTCTTGTTTCCTGTTGGATTTTCAAAACACAACATAGTCTGTCTGTGCAACAACTAACTCTGCCTTTTTCATTTCAGGCATTATATATAGCACGACCCCTTTTTTTTTAAATAAAACAAATCTATTGAAAAATATATTACCGCATACATTTTTAAAAACCAAAGTAAAAAAATTTTGGTCACGGGTTTCATACAAAACATAACATAAAATCAAATAAAATATATTCGTGAAAGGTGGAGCCCACATCGGAGATCGGATCGCGACAGATCAAAGGTCTGTGGGATTTATGCCCTTTCGAAGTGAGATGAGTGATGTCACTACATTGCATCGCAAATATTAATCGGTAAGCAAACGTGTGGGTAGTGAACAAAATATGCGCGATGTGCGATATGCGATGGACCCCACATCAGAGATCGCTACATCGCATCGCAAGCAGGCTTCGGGGCTTCAACACAGTGGAGGGCTTTAACATATGTCACATGCGATATGCAATATCGCATCGCAATAAAACACTTCGGCGGATTAATATAACGAAGGGCATTGACATGTGTTCCTTGCGATGTGCAATGTGCGATATCGCAACATCGCATCGCATTGGAACTTCACATCAACAAGACACATCGCATCGGTAATAAAACATAGCGGCTCTGTTGGGTTTTGGATCTCTGCGCTTCCGATGCACGATTCAAAAACTTCAAAATAAAATAGAAACAATTGCGTGCCCAATTCAAAACACTTCAAAGAAAAATTCAATGTTGTTGGTGAATGGATAGAGGTGGTGCGCTGGTTGGAAGTTTAAGACACGATATGGTGGATTTATGGCAGATAAGACTGTTATCACTATTGTATGCCACGTGGTCAAAAAACCATAGAAAATCATCAATGCTAAGCAGTGGAGGTATGGTTGTGGCTGAAAAACAATAAATCCTCCCCTGTTTCATTTATATTCATCTTGAATGCATAGTGTCGTGCATGCAAGCTTGCTAGCCCTGCTGTACTCCTCTTTCTTTGCACAGAGTTAGCAACAAGGGAATTTATTATTTCCAACACTCCCCCTTAAAATCACCTGTTGGGTTTTCTTTCATAACCATGCGTTTTCTCAGATAATTAAACTCCTTTTGCCCCAATGGTTTTGTCAGAATGTCAGCAAACTGCTCCTCTGTTTTGCAATGTTTCAGAAAAATTTCTCCATTGTTCACTAGCTCCCTTATGTAGTGAAACTTAGCATCTATGTGTTTCGTTATTTTGTGAAACACGAAATTCTTAGACAATGCTATGGCTGAGCTATTGTCACAATAAATCACTGTGCCCTTTACTTGTTCTTGGCACAAACTCCTCAGCATCCTTCTCATCCAAATTGCTTGACATGTTGCTGCTGTAGCTGCCACATATTTTGCCTTTGTTGTAGACAGTGCCACAATTGGCTGTTTCTTGGAAGCCCATGAAATGGCTCCTAAACCCATGTGGAAAACATAACCAGATGTGCTTTTCCGGTCATCTATACTTCCAGCCCAATCACTGTCAGTATAACCAATCAATTCAGAATTTTGTGAAGTGGTATATAAAATTCCATACCTTTTAGTTCCTTTCACATACCTCAGAATTCTTTTTGCTGCTTTCCAATGTGCCTCCTTTGGCTTTTCCATAAATCTGGAAATCAAGCTTACGGCATGCATGATATCCGACCTAGTTGCAGTCAAATACATGAGTCTGCCAACTATGCTTTTATACAAGCTAGGATCAAAATCCTTGCTACTGTCCTCTTTGTTGAGTTTCAATATCATTACTGTGGGAGTAATTGCTACTTTACAATAATGCATGTTAAATCTTTCTAAAACTTCATTAACATACTTTGCTTGAGAAATAAAATTTTTATTTTCATTCTGTTCTACTTCTATTCCTAAGAAGTATCTCAGCAAACCCATATCAGTCATTTAAAATTCATCCTTCATGACTATTTTAAAATTGTCAATGAGGTAATCATCATTACCCGTGAATATCACATCATCAACATACAAAACAACAATGAGCATCTTACCATCTTTCTCCTTGATGTATAATGTGGGTTCTCCTTCACATTTCTCAAACCCATTTTCCACTAGATAGGAATCTATCCTACTGTACCATGCTCTTGGTGCTTGCTTCAGCCCATAAAGAGCTTTCTTCAATCTGCAAAATTTGTGCTCTTGGCCTTCTTTCTCATAGCCAAGAGGTTGTTCAACATAAACCTCTTCCGTTAAAACTCCATTCAGGAATGCTAATTTCACATCCATTTGATAAACCTTCCACTTGTGTTGTGCTGCTATGGACAACATTTCTCTCACAGTTTCCATTCTTGCAACTGGTGCAAAGGTTTCCTCATAGTCTCTTCCATGTTGCTCCTTGTAGCCTTTGACAACAAGTCTGGCCTTGTGCCTTTCAATCTTACCTTCAGCATTGATCTTGGCCTTATAGACCCATTTCACTCCAATGACTTCCTTGCCATTTGGGAGATCAACCAATTCCCATGTATTGTTTTTCTCTATGGCATTTATTTCTTCATCCATAGCTTCTATCCATTTTTTGTCTTTCACTGCATCTTCAAAATGAATAGGATCATCAACATGACAATACAATGAAAATAAAGAATTTATACCTTCATTTGCTGCTTCTTGCTCATATATTTCATTTAGATTTCTGAATCTGGTTCCTCTTTCGCTTGGTGTAGCTGTGCTTGAAGAATCACTTAAATGAGCTCCATGTGGTGTGCTTGGAGAAGCACTGCTTTCACTTCTCAAGGGTGTTCTCATTCTTGCTCGAGGTGTCCCTTTCTGTCCTTGTGTTGGTGGAGGTGGTGCTACCGATGAGGTGTTCTTTTCAGCCACATCTTCCTCATCTTCATCATGAGACAAACAGCTTTTGACATTGACTGTTTTCTCAATGCTTCCATCCCATGCTTCTTCTTCTATGAATTGCACATCTCTTCTTATAATTAATTTCTTTGTGGATGGGTTATACAATCTATATCCCTTGGATTCTTCACAGTATCCAAGGAAGATGCACTTCTCCCCCTTACTATCCAACTTCTTTCTCAGGTAATCTGGAATGTGTGCATAAGCCACACACCCAAAAAATCTCATGTGGGTGACTCCTTGTTTTCTGCCACTCCACACTTCTTCTGGAACTATGTTCATCACTGCTTTGGTTGGGCATCTATTCAAGATATATGCCGCACAATTTGTAGCTTCTACCTAATATTCATTTGGAAAATGTTTTGCCTTTAGCATACTTCTTACCATATCCATTATGGTTCGATTTTTCCTTTCAGCAACTCCATTTTGCTGCAGTGTGTATCTTGTTGTAAATTGTTTATGTATGCCATTTTTGCTGCAAAAACGCAGGAATTATTTTGAGATATACTCACCTCCTCTATCAGTCCTTAAGAATTTGATATGCTGCCCACTTTGTTTCTCTACAAGAGCTTTAAAGTGGCAAAACTTTTCAAACACTTCACTTTTATACTTCAAGAAATAAACCCATGTTTTTCTTGTGAAATCATCAATGAAGGTCAACATATAATTGCTGCCTGATGTTGATGATGTTTGCATTGGTCCACACAAATATGAATGGACAATTTCTAAGGGTGCCTTTGCCCTTATGCTCTTTCCTGATGGAAAGTTTTCTCTGTGTTGTTTTCCCAAGATACAACCTTCACAAAGGTTGTCTGGTTTTTCTATCAATGGTAATCCTCTTACCATTCTTTTCTTGTGCAACAAATTCAGACCTCTGAAATTGAAATGTCCAAATATCAAATGCCATAACCAATTCTCATCTTTCACTTCCTTTTGGAAGACCTCTTTTGTTACAGTTGCTACATTTCTTCTTTACATCAAGTCTGCTTTGAGCTTGAGAGGAAACATCCTATTGCTGGTCATCTGCACTTCTACAATATCGTTCTTGCTTGGAGGTATGTCCATATAAATTGTGCACACATAATTTTTGAAGAATACATTGTAACCTTTGTTAATGAGCTGCCCAACACTCAAAAGATTACATTTCAAGCCAGGAACATAGTATACATCTGGCACAAATTTCTTCTCTCCATTTCTTGCAAGGATACTTACTCTGCCTTTTTCCTTGATAGATATTTTACTATAAGTTCCTATTGTTACTTCAGATTTAACATCTTCATCAAGATTGGAAAACATTGCTATGTTTCTAGTAATGTGATTACTGCAACCTAAATCTAAGAAACATACATCATCCTTCCTATCTTGTGCTACATTACATGTTAATATTACATTCTTTGGGTTCTTTTCTTCTCTTGTAACATTAGCATTCTGCCTATTATTCATGTCATATTTCTTTTTCCTACACTCATTTTTATAATGTCCATATTTTTTGCAATAATGACACTGGACATTGGATTTGTCATACCTTTTTCCATGAGCATGTTGTTTTCCACCTTGCTGGCTGCTGCTTTGGCATTGGCTTTGATTCTAATTGTTGCTCCTTCCATGAGTATTTGAAGGGTTGTTTCTTCCTCCTCTGTTTTGGCTTCTGCCTCTTCCTCTTCCTCTACCTTGACCTCTTCCTCTTCCAAAAGGCATCTGGGTATTGAAGGCATGCTCCAAATATTGGTTTACTGATCTTCCCAATATTTGCTCATGAGTCATCAGTGATGCATGAAATTCATCAACTGTGAACTTTGAGAGATCCTTCGTCTCTTTAATTGTGGTTACAATAACATCAAACCTTGAGGGTAAGCTCCTCAATATTTTCTCCACAATCCTTCTCTCTTCCACTATTTCTCCATGAGATCTCATTTGGGTGACCAACCCAATCAACTGTGTGGAGAATGAGTCTATTGTGTCAGACTCCTTCATGCCAATAATTTCAAATCCATTCTCATCAGTTGAAGTTTTGCAGTCTTCACCTTCTCCATTCCTTGGTAGGCTATCTGGAGGGTTTCCCATGCATCCTTGGACCTCTTAGTTGCTGCTATCCTTGGAAACACACTCTCATGCACTGCTTGATAGAGATAGAAGAGGGCTTTTGAGTCCTTCTTCCTATTTCTCTTCAAAAGATCCTTCTCTGCCTATGTTAAGGCATTAAAGGCATGCTCATCTACTGGTTCAACAAAACCATATTCAATAAACTCCCATAAATCCTGAGAGGCAAACAGAGCTCTCATGGTAATGGCTCAGTAGTCATAGTTTTTCCCATTAAATGATGGAAGTTGAGTATTTCCAATACTCATACTGGTTCTTGGTCCAGCCATGGCTTACAAATTGAAATTTGAAATAAGCTTGACTGTGTTTTTCAAACAATATGCCTCTATGTTTGAGAGACCAAACTTTGTCTCTAAAACCTTCTCTGGACTGCTCTTTTAAATTAAAAAATAAGAACTCTATTTTGATAAATACCTGGACTTGAATTTTTGCTGGGCTTTCTGGAGAACTGCTGGTGAACTGATGCAACAAGATTCCTTCTTCCTTCAGCTTCTTTAACACCTTCAAAGATCCTGGATAAGCTTCGATACCATGTTGGAATTTCTGAATATTCCAGAACAAACAGGGAGAATAGAGATTCTCCTCTTTCAACACAGAGATTCAATATAAAATTTGCTGAATGCTAGACAAAGATGGCATAAAAATGTTTTTCATTAATCATGAAACAATCCTATTGCAAACTGATAGATTCCTCAGAATTGGGTTCTGGATTCACAACTCAAAAAACTCTCAAGGCTGTTACAGACACAGTGCTCAAAGCAACAATACAGTGCTTTGTTTTTCTCATAGGGACACTCTTTGTCTTTCTTTTTGCCTGCTGGCTTTTCAAAACACAACATAGTCTGTCTGTGCAAAAACTAACTCTGCCTTTTTCATTTCAGGCATTATATATAGCGCGACCCTTTTTTTTTAAATAAAACAAATCTATTGAAAAATATATTACCGCATACATTTTTAAAAACCAAAATCAAAAAACTTTTGGTCGTGACTTTCATACAAAACATAACATAAAATCAAATAAAATATATTCGTGAAAGGTGGAGCCCACATCGAAGATCGGATCGCGGTGGATCAAAGGTCTGCGGGAATTATGCCCTTTCGAAGTGTGATGAGCGATGTCGCTGCATCACATCACAAATATTGAGTAGTAAGCAAACATTGGGGCGGTGAACAAAATATGCGCGATGTGTGGTATACGATGGACTCGACATCGGAGATCGCTACATCGCATCGCAAGCAGGCTTCAGGGCTTCAACATAGTGGAGGGCTTTAACATATGTCACATGCGATATGCAATATCACATCACAATCAAACACTTCAACGGATTAATATAATGGAGGGCATTGACATATGTTCCTTGCGATGTGCGATGTGCGATATCGCAACATCGCATCACATCAGAACTTCACATCAACAAGACACATCGCATCAGTAATAAAACACAACGGCTCTGTTCGGTTGTGGATCTCTACGCTTCCGATGAGCGATTCAAAAACTTCAAAATAAAACAAAAACAATTGCATGCCCAATTCAAAACACTTCAAAGAAAAATTCAATGCGGTTGGTGAATGGATAGAGGCGGTGCGTTGGTTGGAAGTTTAAGACACGGTATGGTGGATTTATGGCAGATAAGACTGTTATCACTGCTGTATGATGCATGGTAAAAAAACCACAGAAAATCATCAATGCTAAGCGGCGGAGGTATGGCTGCGGCCGAAAAACAATAAATCCTCCCCTGTTTCATTTATATTCATCTTGAATGCACATTGCCATGCACGCAAGCTTGCTGGCCCTGCTGTACTCCTCTTTCTTTGCATAGAGTCAGCAGTAGGGGAATTTATTATTTCCAACAAATTTCTTGATATTCCTAAATGTAGTCCAAGAATTCGGTGATGGTTTAGATGAAGGAGATGAAGAACCGACATCCCCATCTAGAGCCCTATTACGCCATTTCAATATATATTATTATGTTTTAGTGATTATAGGCCTGGATATACCAGTCGATGTGCCTTCTATGAAGACAACTCTGCAATGTACTATCATCAAACATAAGTGTTTTTCCTAGCATTGTGGTCAGTATTCTTTGTACTGTCTTGATAATATTTGCCTAATCAGAAACAAACAAATGATATTTGGACGTTTCTCCTTTTTCCTACCCACTTTCCTTGCAGCTTCAATTGAAGATGATGAAAATACAGTTTAGAGCTCCAGTGAACGAAATATGGTTGCCCAGTTCCTAGCTCCACAACACCAAATGAGGGATAAAGTTGGAGAACCCCCTATGAGATGGAGCCAGACGCTTTCTCTTTACACGCAGTGATGGGCGAACCCAAGGCGGTGGGATTGTAGCTTAACACATTCCCATGGGCCATATGGGGAGAATATATTCTAGGGAAATGGAAAATATTGGTAACCCAAGGAGATATATGTCGTTGCTTTGAAAGGAGATATAAGGTCTCTGTGTGGATTAGTTGTTTGCAGAAAGGAGATATATGTCGTTGCTTTGAAAATGAGGTAAGGATTTGTGTTTCAAAAATTTGTCATTGTTTGCGATTTGTGTTTCATAAATCTATCATTGCTTGAGATTTTATCTGCCATTGCTTGTTTCAATTATGAATTTTAATCAGAGTAATTTATGTTTCAGAAATCTGTCATTGCTAGTTCCAGTTATGAATTTTAATCAGAGTAAAACCCATGAGTCCAAGCGCTCTGCCATATTATTTCTATTTTTTTTGTAGGGGACTATTTTTTTGTGAAATTTGTAAGCGTTTGAAATTTGAAATTCCTGAAAACTAAAATTCCTGAAAACGGTTGCATGGGTCTTCCCCCTAACAGCGAAGAGATCCATGAGGGCAACCTGAAAATTGTTGCACATGTGTTCCCCCTAACAACGAAGAGATCCATGAGGGCAACACCGCAGTCAACATTGCGTTAAACATTGTATCGTAAATGGAACATCGTGTTCGGCGATGTATGGTAAATGGAACATCTACAAACAAACACAAATGATGTATAGGTTACATAGACACAAAACGATGACACTTGTACAACACGGAACCTTACAACACACCTGGAGGAATACCATGACATCATTGGAATGTCATCCAAATCTCTACAGTGGAGGACAATGAATCTGTACCCTAAGAAGAATATCATAATAGAAAACGCCTTCAGCTTAATTAAGATGTATTTGGGCTAGTTATATATATATATATATATATATATATATATATATATATATATATAATTCTTAGATAAGAATACCATGATTTTTATAATGGGTTATCAAACCATCCAAATCTCTACAGTGGAGGATGATGAATCTGTACCCTAAGAAGAATCTCATAATAGAAAATTCCTTCAGCTTAATTAAGATGTATCTAGGCTAGTAATATATATATATATATATATATATATATATATATATATATAGATATATATATATAATTCTTAGATAAGAATACCATGATTTTTATAATGGGTTATCAAAATTTAGAGTGAGGAAACCACTAATTGTGAATTGATTATTTTATCTCAATTTTATTGTAATTATCAATTTGACTATTTTACCTCAATTTTATTGTAATTATTAATTTGATTTTTTATTTGATTTAATTTTTAATTTTAATTTTATTTTGATGTAATTTTACCAAAGTCAAAATATTTATATAATATCATAGGACATGACAACATCTCTTGCATGCTCAGTTGAAGAAACTTTTCAGCCCAACAAGATAATTGGTAAACAACTAACTTTTTTAAGACCCCAAGCTAACCAAGATAACTCTTGATAGGTAATGAAATGCCAAGATATGATGTTTCACTATTGTAATTTGCAAGCGGGCTAATGCATGCACAATAGACAAAAAAACGATTTATTTATCATGTTAGTCAGAGCACTTTCGACATCTGAAGCACCAAGGGAAATCACAAACTCACACCATGAATTAGCCAAAATAAAAAAGGTCGAGATAGGAAAGAGATAGAGAGAAAGCTACTATTTAGCATCATGGAGAGATAAGAGAGAGGGGTAAAGACAAAATGAGAGAAAAAGGAAAAAGAAATAAGAGAAATTAAATGCAAGTTATAAATTAAATGTGAATATTATTCCACGTAAAACGATTTATTTATCATGTTAGTTGGAGCACCTTCGACATCTGAAGCATCAAGGGAAATCATAAAATCACACCATGACTTAGCCCAAATAAAGAAGGTCGAGATAAGAAAGAGATAGAGAGAAAGCTACTATTTATCATCATAGAGAGATAAGAGAGAGGGGTAAAGACAAAATAAGAGAAAAAGGAAAAATAAATAAGAGAAATCAAATGCAAGTTATAAATTAAATGTGAATATTATTCCACGTAATCTATTAAATGAAAAAATTATGTTATTCGGCACCCTAAACCACAATTCCATCTTTCTTTAACATATTAATATGGTAACGAGCCTCTAAATTTAAAGGCATATGTGATGCAATGAAAAAATTATGTTATTCGGCACACTAAACCACAATTCGATCTTTCTTTACTATATTAATATGGTAATGAGCCTCTAAATTTAAATGCATATGTGATGCAATGATATCACATTTAATGGATAATGAAATTCTTATGGCTCCATTTACCAATTTATGTACAAAAACAAATAAGAATTTGTATGGGAACTAAATTTTTAAATTGCTTGAAACATTAAGATTAAGATATCAACTGTATGCACAAAAAAATGTGTAATCATTTCAAATTAAATCAGGGAGCAATTATAGTAGTGGTATTTCTTACCGGTAGAGGGGCTAAGTTTTGTTGAGCATTGGAAAAGGTATGAATTTGCCATGTATTTCTTTATCTTTTCCTTTAATCATAACTCCTTTATATTCTAGAATGGTAATATATTGAAGAATTATAATAGAATTAAGGAGATTAGTAATTGTTGCAAATTGATTACAGATTGTATTTTCTTATATGAAGAAAATAGATGAAGTGGGAAGCCACCATTCGGGGGAAAAAGACAAAGCAGAAATAACTGTTGTCCCTTCAAAAAAAGACCATATCCAGACAAGAAGGTCGAGATCAGAGCGCACGGCCAAAGGAAGGAAAGGAACAACGCGACATTAGCGCAAGAAGACAAAACGATAACTAAAGTTAGAAGATAGAGCGAATCCCTCAGGATCTCTCTATCCTGAGGGATAACTGCTCAAATCTTATCTTTCTTTTTTGTTTCGTCCGTTGGATATTATAAAAGGACAGCGCTGTATAAATTGAGATATGTAATATATGATGTATTATGATTATTCAGACTTCCTATTGTATTTTCATGATTTCTCATCGACTCTTGTTGGTTGAAAGAGAGTGTGATTTCTTGTAAACTCTGTTACATATGATTAATACATAATCCGGTTGCCGTTCCATTATTTGATACTAGAGTAGTTCGATGGTGCTTCACTAGTGGATAAGGGCCCGGCCCTGGTGGATCCACTTGCTATCTATACCATTACTTTCCAATTCCAATCGTGTGATTGTTTGCTTTAATTCTCATTTCCTTTAGTCGTATTGCTTCACAGTTTTCCATGTTTTATAGCTTTCTGTTCAATGTTTTATGAAATCGATTTGTTGCATCAGTTGTGAGTGAATTGCGTTGCTATTTAATATTATTTATTCCTCTGTAACTTGTATTGTTATGCTTCTCAGATATAAAGCTTCGCTGTTTAGAATTTGCTTTTCATTTCCATTAAATAGCTTTGCTGTTCATTTCTGATAACTAGCTTTACTATTTATTCCTTTCCTGTAAGTATTTGGTTTGCTTTAGAATGTTATTGCAGAGAGCATATTTATTCTATTTCCATTAGCAGCATTATTGATTCCACTCAGTTATCATTTCCAATTAGTTGTTTATTGTGGAATGTAAGATCATCAACTGTAAAGGACATTGGCTATTGCTGTCTAAGTTCTTAGATTGAGGATCGTGTTCATGCTTGATTTCATTTACATCAGTTGACAAAGGAAAGAGTTATTACTACTGCATCCTTGACTGATGATTTCCGAGTGAGTGATTGGATTTTAGAGCTTTAAGTTTCATGTCATTACAATTAGATTTCATTTTCAAGCATTTGTTTACTCTTGTATTTGAAACATTGTACTGCAAATTAGAACGCATTACTCTTAGATTAAATTGCCACCTTAGACTGAGTACACTCTTGAGATAAAAAGTCGTACATGGATTGATAATTAATGTAGGGTAAATAGGAGTTAAAAAGACACCTTTTATACCTCAACATTTTGGCACCGTTGCCGGGGAGAGTGTAGCTATTTAGAAAGAGTGATGTATATTTGATTTTCTCTGCTAAAGGAGAACTGGGTATTAAAAAACAAAAGGTAAGAACCTGCGTAACGAACGAGGAACATGCTCGCCCGCTTCATAGCAGAACTGCGTAGAAGTCTAAGGTAGGAATGAATGCTTGCGTTTTTTGAATGACTAGAAAATCTAATCAAAACAAAATTCCTCCTAGACCTGAAAAACCTAAGGGACCAGTGACCCTTGGGCGAACAACCTTCATCGATAATATCATTAAGAAAGCTGAATCTCAGTCATCAGTAGGCCCTAGAAAAATTTCTTCTAGATAACCTACTAGCTCCCTTCAGGCCACATAATCACCATCTATAGCTTTTGTTGAGGTGCATAGCCAAACAGAAGAGACTGAGCAATATTCTCAAGAAATTGAGAATTCTCGCCCAATTTATTTACAAGAAGGGAACACTAGTAATCTCCACGAAGGAGGAGGAGAAACAGGGGAAGTAGAAGAACCAAGATCCCCTCTTGAAGTAATCCAAACACTAAGCAGCCCAGATAAGCGAAGTGCTCTCAAAATAATCCAAAACAAAGCTGAAGAACTTGAAGAACTAAAATCCCCTTGGATAATAGTTCAGCAAGTGACACTAGTTATCCCAGACCAAGGAAGTGCTGTTAAGGTCATCCCTACTCCTTCTAGTCAGCCTAGGAATAATTCCCTAGAAATCCCAAAAGGATATTGGCACATATTTGATCAAATGGCCCACAGCCAGCAACCACCCCAAACTTCCACACTATAATATCCCATTGAGGACACTGCAGTTAATGCACCTATGAAGGCCATTCCTCTCTAGCATATTCCTACATTCCATGGCTTAACATCGGAAGATCCAGATACATTTCTGTTTGAATTCGATGTATTATGCAAGGGGTATGACTATACCACCGATCCCCAAAAGCTAAAATTATTCCCCTCCACATTAAAAGGAGCAGCTCTATGATGGTTTATGGGGTTAGGTGGAGGTGTTATAAATGAATGGGATCAGATGAAAGCTACTTTTATAAAGAAATATCAGGATTATTGTAGGTCCAGGGAATTAAAGGATGAAATATTTCAGGTGTAGAACGCTTTCAATACAACCTCCAGAGATCACCTTATGCATCTTTACCCTTACCTGATAATGTGTTAAAACTACATTAATTAAAGGGATGGAGGAACAATGGGTTGAAACATTAAACATCATGGGAAAAGGTGACATATATCAGGAAAATTTTGCTGACATTATTAATTTATGTATCAGGAGTTCGAGAGGCAGCACAAGACTAAAACCAGTAGAACGTGACATGATCACAAGGGATAGCAAGACCTCCGATGGAGGTATAACCCGCACAGAAATTGGCAATCTACTAGAAGATTTCGAAACTGATATTCTAGGGACTCTGACAATGCAGCTTTATATCATGCAAGCCAAACAAAAGCAAGCAGAAGCAGAACAAAATTTGGCAATATTCTGCCCTAGATGCAGAAAGAAACATAGCCATAAAGAGTGCCCACTGGATACAGTCCAAGTATGTGCCATCTGTACGAAATATCACTCTACAGAAAATTGCCCCTCACTCCCAGGATTGAAAGCAGTCTACAAAGAAGAAGAAGAAGAAACAGAAATGGTATACCTACTCAATCAACGTCGTCAATGGTAGCCACGAAAAACAGGTATGCCCATTGATCCATCGTCTTATTTTCAGTCTGTTAGCCCCTTATGAATTCCTTGACAAGAAAGCAAGGGGCTAGAATGTCTTATGAGCCTTCAAGGAATGCATTTCCCTTAAAAACACATCATCCTTGAAGCCTTCCTATGTTCCCTACCTTTGACTGTTTTCCCCTGCTGTACTGATGCCAAAGAGCCTAACTGACGAAGAATGATGCTCCAAAAAGGCCATTATCTGCCCCTTGTGCCTCTGTAGAATGCTTCATTTTATTTTATTTTCCCCTTTGTCAAAGTCCCTTTTGTTCTCCCTAAATCCCCCCTTACACTCCTAAATCTTCCCAAAATCCCCATTGAATCCTACCTTTGCCCTTTTTTTGGCTAAATTTCCCATTTTCTTCCCTATTGTTACCCATCCCCAACTTTAAATTTCATTGAAAAGGGGCAAAAAACCCACTTTCTGACCTTATGATAAGGCTTAGCCCCTTTTCCCACAACCCCCTTTTAACCGCTTCCCCACACATGCCCTTGTGTTAGGACCAAGTGCTTAATGCCTTGGGGGCTCGTCACAATCGTGACTTGCAAACAAGCGCATTCCTTTGTTACATTGAAAAGGTCCGATGCGATCGGTTTATTACGTTAAGTCCTGCGACATGTTATGCACCGTTGATCTGTTATCAGATTCGACAGTGGAACGCAAATCGCATCGCACATTCCAATCGCAATCGCATGGTTTTTGTTGAGACCTCCGATCAGCCCATTGCAAACATTTGCGATGCAATTGATTGCTTTGACCTCCGATCCTCACAATCGAAAATCCCCGCTGATCGCTGCCCCCTCCGATTGATCGCAAGTCTTGTCCCCCGATCACCCGATCATGCCAGCCCCCGATCAAATCCTAGCCGTCTATCTCCCTGTTGATCCAATGGCTGTTGCGCTCCCTGCCTAATCGCAATCGGAAGACCTTTGATGCCGCTCCTTTGTGTCCCCTCCGATTGCGATCCCCCGATACATTAATCTCCGCCGTTGATCCTGGTCCTCGGACTACGATCTAACGGTCCACGCTCTATGTTCCATCAAACCCTATTATTCATAAGTTTACGCCATAGTTTTTCATTTCCACCACTGTTTTAGCCAAAGCACCATTCCACCACCGCCATTGCACCACGTCTTCATGAGTCTTCGCTCCCTCCATCCTCCATTGCATTGTTTTTCTTGACCAGTTGCGGGTGTTGGAGGGTACAAGAGTTGAAACGCCACCATGATTGCACAATGTTGATACAGCGGCAGAGTTTAACTGACAGAGGCATAAATGAGGTGGCAGAGAGTTCCAGGCACGAAAATGAAGATCTCTAAGCCTTAAACCAAGTTCTTCAAGGCAAGCTACCAAGTCAAAGACGTCATAAACCACCAGAGGATACAGATATGCAAAAATTAATATATAGCAGGTTTTTCTACATCAGCAGAATGTTTTTTCTCCCAGAAAGGACGGGTTGCCCATACTTTCTTTATTATATGCCATGCTCCAGAGGAGATTTCTACCCAGAACACAGTCCCATACTATCAGAGCATTTTTTTCATAAGTATGGCAGACCTAAATCTGTTTTTTTTATTCGCCCATAGTACCACAAAGTACTACTGCAGCCAGAGTACATCAGGACCATACCAGAGTAAATGGAAGCTGAAGATGATCGCTCTTTTGTTCCAAGAGGTACCAAAGATAAATGCAGAGATTTAAAACAGAATGGGTTTCGGCCCTCTCCTTCTTTTCTGTGTTTAATGTTTCATTTAGTGCTTCACCTACCCCCTCGGCTCATCTTCTGCTATAAAACTCAGGAAGAAATTATTGTAAAGGTTGTTGATCGGTTATCATAGAATTGCAAGTAGTTTCTCTTGAGACAAGGTCTCTGTGTAAAGTTGTAAGATAGGCTGAGGAATGATGTTTTCAGACTAAGTATTTAGTTATTGGCATTGTTGTACTTGACTGGTATTGCTGTTTAAAATGACAAGCACATTTCTTTGGATCCTGATCTAAAGCAGCGGTGATGTTTTCATATCTCTGTGTCTTATTTCATTTCATTTCGTTTCTACTGGCTTGCATCCGAATATTGGCATAGGATTTACCCTTTTTAGGTACCTTATGTTGCTGCTCTCCTTGCAATTAATGTTTTTCTTCTTAATGTGTCATCTAAGAATTGATTTCAGATAATTTAACCAGTGTGTTGGATGTTATTTCCTGCTCTTTGATGTATGAGTTAAATGGATCTATTCTTAGATGTTTCTTGTTAATGATTTAGCTGGAAGATTTGGGAAGACTGGGGATTAGAGTTAGCCCTGTCCACTAGGATCCTTGTGCAACCAGCTGGTCTTTAACTTTGTATCATGAATCTATGTTGTCTCCTCCTCTCCTACCATTCCGTATTACACTATCATCTTTAAGATCCAAAATTTTAGATGACTAGCCCAATTGAAAGCCTACATATTGGTTAGCAAGAAATCCTTTCCTGACTCCATTGCCAAATGGTTTTGAATGCTCCCTGGAATACTTCACCTCTGCCCCTTTCCTCTTTGCTCATCTTGTCTTACATTGAACCCTTCTTTCTTGATAACCAACAACCAAACAAATAATCAAACAAACAAACCTTGTGCCTATAACTAGCCTAATATCTTAAACCTTTGGCCTTCAAAGAAAATACCTTTAGAAATCATAGAGAGATCCCTCTCTGGACCCAGGAGGGCTAGATCCTGAGGTCTGAAAGTGGTTTTGATGTTGTCTCATCTTTTGCTATTTCCAACCTTGCCAAAACATGAGAACCCCAACACAGTCTCCTCAGTATAATGCTCAGCAATATAATGGAATGTGGAAAAATCAACCACCCTTCCCCAGTTGGTCACAACAACCATTTCCTACACCGCCATGGCCAAATCAAATAAATCAAACCAATTGGCCAAACTTTCCTTACTGTCCACCATTTTGGAAAAATAATACATATCCAACACAATGGTCCCCATCCACCTCGCAAATTCAGACCTAGCAGTCGAACTGGAAAAGATCTATGAATCAACCAGCTGGAATGATTAATCTCCCTCCACCTACACTTCCAGCACCATATACATTACAACAAAATCCCCAGACCAACTTAAGACCACAACTCCCAGCCCAACCCAACCCGAACCCTAATAATAGGCCGGTTCAATCTGTTCAAATAATCGAAGCACCAGAACTAGAGACCGAGTTAAGGGAGTGCAACGACCTTCAATTAAGGTCTGGGCGCATAATAGAATCAGAAGGAGACAAAAAATTTCAAGTTGAAAATCCATTACCTTGAGAAAAAACATTGCAAAAGGAGAATGAGGTTAGACAACAAACTCATGAGCAAGCAACCACCTCTTCTCCACCATTCCTAGAATGACTAATCATACCTTGTCCAATAGAACATCCTGATTTTGATCTTCTGGGAGAACTGAAAAATTTGTGTATAAAAATCCCACTCCAAGCTATCCAAGATATTCCCATTTATGCAAAGACCATCAAAGAACTATGTATAAGAAAGCCAAAGAGGAGAACAACAACTAACCTAACTATCCAAGTAGTCAACACTCTATCTGACTTACTATCAGGAAGAGAAGTACCTGTAAAGTATGAGGACCTAGGAAATCCTATAGTTATGGTGAAAATCAATGGACAATCATTTCCAAATGCCTTAGTTGATTTGGGAGCTGCAATGAATATCCTAACAACCACCACTTATCAAAAACTTGGCATTACATCATTAGGTCCAACAACAACCTTATTGGAATTGGCTGATCGATCGGTAGTCAAGCTAGAAGGCATACTACATGATGTAATGGTATATGTAGACTCCCAGGAATATCTTGCCGAAAAGGCAGCATGACTATAACTAGAGTGAGTTATGTCAAGAATTTAGCCTTATACCCTCCAGCCCAGCCAAGCCTAACGATAATAAAAGCAAAGAAACAACTTGTATCATACCTCATAGAAAACATTAGATCACCATTAACCATAGAATATGCCCTCGATTTTAAAGACCAAATAGAGGATGACATCATTAATAGTTTCATTAACCAACCAAAGACCAGATCCCATTTGCAATGTCACATGGTAAAGGCAACATTTGATAATGAAGAAGAAGAAGATCCCCTGAAAGACATTCAATATCAATCAATACCTATTACTTTTGTTTACAATAGAAAAACTATAGAAATTGAGCCAGGAAAAACTCTGAACATTAACAAAAATCTGACTGCTGAACAAGAATAGAAGATGGTCCAACTACTGAAAAAATATAAGGGAGATTTTGCATGGGATTGCGTAGACATGAAAGGAATTGATTCCCAGTTATGTACGCACCACATTTATACAGAGAAAGATGCTAGACCCATTCGCCAACCCCAACAAAGATTAAACCCTCATCTTAAGGATATTGTGAAAGCTGAATTACAAAAACTTTTGGATGTAAACTTTATTTATCCAATATCTGATAGCAAGTGGGTCTCTCCACTAGTAGTGGTGCCAAAGAAGAATGGAAAGTGGAGGATATGTGTAAACTACATAGAACTAAACAAAGCAACCCAGAAAGACCACTTTCCCTTTCCTTTCATTGATCAGGTATTAGATACATTAGCAGGAAATAAATTCTTTTCTTTCTTAGATGGCTTCAGTGGATACAATCAGATTCAGATTGCCCTTGAAGACGAAGATAAGACTACTTTTACCTATCCTTGGGGAACATTTTCTTACATAGTTTTACCCTTTGGTCTATGCAATTCCCCTACCACATTTCAGAGGGCCATTCTCAACATATTTTCAGATTTAATAAATGAAGGGCTCGAAGTATATATGGATTATTTCACACCTTATGGAGATGATTTTGAGCCAGCATTAGAAACATTGGAAAAGGTGCTGCAAAGGTGTATTGACACCAGACTTTGCTTAAGCCATGAGAAGTGTCACATGATGATGACCAAGGGACTCATCTTAGGTCATTATATCTCAACAGCTAGAATACAGGTAGATCCAGCTAAAATTTAGATAATTTTGTTAATACCTACTCCTACCACACAAATAGAGGTACATAGCTTTCTAGGATTTTCTGGTTATTATAGAAGATTCATAGAGCATTATTCTCAAATAACTGCACCTCTATACGCACTAACAGGGAATGTTGATTTTATTTGGACAGATAAATGTGACCATGATTTTGAGGATCTGAAAAAGCTTCTATCAACAGCCCCAGTGCTAAGGGGCCCAAATTGGGATTTTCCATTCCAAATTTCATCTGATGCCTCAGACACAGTTGTTGGAGCAGTCCTTGGGCAGGAAAAAGATAAAAAACCATATGCAATTTATTACATTAGGAAGAATCTATCTCCTGTTGAATTAAACTATACTGTGACTGAGAAAGAATTTTTAGCTGTAATACATGCTGTAAATAAATTTAGACATTATATAATTGGGTATCCTGTAGTTTTATATACAGATCACTCTCCCATAAAATTTTTAGCAAATAAACCTGTTACAAATGGTAGAGTAACAAGATGGTTGATTATATTGCAGGAATTTGACATCACAATAAAGGACCGACCTGGAAAAGAGAATCCCGTGGCTGATTTTCTCTCACGAATGCCAAAACCAAAGGACACAGCAGCAGTTGAAGATCAATTTCCAGATGAAAATTTGTTTGTTGTTATTGCCAAAACCCCATGGTATGTTGATGTTGCAAATTATTTAGCAGTAGGTAAATTACCTAAGCATCTAACGCCCACTGAACGAAAACAGATAGTGCAACACAGTACCCGATTCTCATGGATTGGGGGATACCTATTTCATACAGGAGCAGATATGCACATCAGAAGATGCGTCCGAGAAGATGAAATATTTGACATCTTGAAAGCATGCCACGATGGGCCATGTGGCAGACATTTCGTAGATCGTAGGACTGGTCACAAGGTTTTACAAATAGGCTATTACTGGCCTACAATTTTTAAAGATGCTAAAAAGTTTATACAAGCTTGTGATAGTTGCCAAAGGGCGGGACGCCATGGATAGTCCGATGAAATTCCTTTGAATCCACAGTTAGTAATCGAGCCATTTGAGCGCTGGGTGCTCGATTTTGTTGGTCCTATTAACTCACCATCAAATCAGAAAATATACATACTAGTTGCAACAAAGTATGTTACTAAATGGGTTGAAGCAGAGGCACTTCCAAGAGCTACAGAGGACTCTGTAATACAGTTCCTTTTCCAAATATTTGTGCAATATGGCTTCCCAAGGGACATGATTACAGATGGATGACCGCAATTTGTAGGTAATAAAATTTCTACAACATTAAAAAATTACCACATTCAGCACAAAATTACAACCCCATACCACCCACAGGCAAACGCCCAAGTAGAGAGCACGAATCAGGTGATAGAAGCAATCCTTACAAAAACAGTTGCATCACACAGACGTGACTGGGCTTCAAGATTGCCGGAAGCCTTGTGGGCATACCAAAAAACATGGAGAAATACCACTGGGTATTCACCATATCAAATAGTATTTGGAAAAGAACCCCTTTCCAATAGAATTTGAAATTCAAACATTAAGAACAGTCCAGGAGGTGGGTTTAAATTTAAATGAGGCCCAAGTCAGCAGATTACAACAAATAAACAAGTTAGATGAAATTAGGCTCTCCGCCCTCCAGCACACTGCATTAATTCAAAAACAGAGAGAAAAATGGCACGGTGCCCTCATTAAAAAGAAAATATTCCACGAAGGAGATTGGGCACTCCTATATGACTCTAGGTTTCAGGATTTCCCTGAAAAAATCCAGACAAGATGGCTTGGACCTTATGAGATACAGAAAGTGCATGACAATGGCACCATTACGTTAACTACCATTGATGGATCTGGACATTATTTCAAAGAAAACGGTCATCAAGTACAACTTTACCACAAACCGCTTAATTGGGAATCCTTTTACCAGCAATTACAGGGAGATTATACTATGCAGATTCTTGCTGAGGAAGATAAATCTTCCTCAACATTCATTCACTAAACAATTCTTTTATTTTTGAAATTTGTACATAAGCTTTTCTTTTAATTTTGCTTGTATGAACTGTTTTTTTGTATAGATTTTATTTTTCGTCCTGTTCTTCTTAAGGAACAACTGCTGTTCCTATTAAGGAACAACAACCGTTCCTTTTAACAAAAAACAACAATCTTGTGTGCCTTTATTTTTTGTGTTGTTCCTCTTAAGGAACAGCTAATGTTCCTCTTAAGGAACAACAACCGTACCTCTTAAGGAACAACTGTTGTTCCTCTTAAGGAACAACATCCGTTCCTCTTAAGGAACAACACGTCTGCGTGTTCATCTTTTTGTTGTTCCTTTTAAAAGGAACAACACTTCCGCTGATTGTTTTTGAGCATTTCTGGTGATTGTTTTTGTTGTTCCTTATAAAAGGAACAACATTTCTGCTGATTTTTTTTGCTGTTCTTTTTAAAAGGAACAACATTTCCGCCGATTGTCTTTGCTGTTCACTTTAAAAGGAACAACCCCTTCACCATTATTTTTCACTTTCTGTTGTTCCTTCTAAGGAACAACAGTCTCGATTTGGAGTGTTTTACTGCTGTTCCGCTTAAGGAACAACTTTTGTTCCTCTTAAAGGAACAACAACTTGTGTGTTTTTATCTTTTTGTTGTTCCTCTTAGGGAACAACAACTGTTCCGTCTAAGGAACAACACTTTTTGAGTGCATTTTTCTTTTTTTAGAACAACATTTTGATAATTTTTTTGAATTCTTCATGATCCTTTTAAGGCAAAAATACAAATTTATGCAAAAACAAAAAAATTAGAGGTTATTGGAATCATCATATCAAGAAGAAATTGTAATCTTTAAAGAAATTTTTGTGTATTGATAAGGAAAAAAGGAAAGGACACAACTATCTATATCACTTTGTTGTCTTTATTTTCACTAAAACTAATTTGATTGATTATTTTTATCATGTTGGTTCTTCCCTAATCCTCATAAATCTCTTTGACTTTTATTATTGAATAAGAATAAGGCATATTTTCCTCTATTGAGATGTTCAAACTTCTTCCACCATCCCTACTCTTAAGGAGTGTTGAGCCATCCTTTATACATAAATAGGCAAGTGCTATATAAAAGAAAAAGAAAAAAATATATATCTATATGATTACTAACAATTCTATGATATGTCAGATGGAGGATAAGGGGTCTCATCAAGAGCCAGCCTACCATGATCATAAGGAAGCAGTGAAGTGGCATTCCCATTATGGCCACCACACCAGGAATATGATCCAATGGGCAACCTAGAAAAATAAAAAGTCCTTGGAACAGGAGGTCTCATCAATAGTCGACCTGCCCACCTTTCACTCCTTCTTAGTGAATGGAATTTTGATTCATATGGTTCCCAAGCTAGCACAATGGTCTCCATCATGACATCAAAAAGCACTTTCCTAGGTATATATAAAGGATTATGGTTCCAAGGGTGAAAAAGCAACTTTGTCAAGGTTATAGACACATGTGGGCAACATAGCTCTGCTAATGGTATTGGAGTCATATTTTTCACAAATCAATAGCAATTATAAACCCTTTTATTATATCTTTATCTTAATTTCAAATGAGATTATGCTCCTAAACCCCTTCGTTGAACCTATTATATATGAAATATTGTTTATAAATCAATCATAATGGTTTAAGTGGATAATGACCGCATAATCACTTTTATTTATGTCAGCTGTCCTTTTCCCTATTTGTGAATCATTACATAGCATTTCCATATCTATTCATGATTTCATAATATGCCTCGATTTCAGTAATTCGATAATTTTTGATCATGTCATGAATATGTAACAACTGTTGTCCAGTACAATGCTCCTCCATTTTCTGGTCGAGGGCGACCTATCATATTTTAGGGGGGCGTAGGTGACTTCTAAAATATGCCTGCATATGGGTCAATTCCCTATTTTCATCAGATCCCGGAAATAGCAAGTTTTAACGGTATTTTCCGATATGCAAGAGGTGCTGTTCAATTGCCATTTATGTGTATTATTGTGAAACATTAACAGTGTGTAGGGTTTAGAAGAAATAGGAGGGCAAGAAGTATGTAGTGAATCTCAAGTAATCACAGTTTCCGACGCTGCACGAGAATTTTTGGAGAGAGCAGGGTGGATTACCTACCCTACACGATTGCAGCAGCCCCATGAAACTGTGGCCATTGAATTTTTGCAAAAATTTTAGAGGAACTATTCTATAGTAAGAGGAAGGAAAATAACAATGTCAGATGCAGTAATTGCTGAGGTATCCGGTCTACCAGTAGTTGGACCTGTATGGACCCATAAGAAATTAAGACTTCAAGAGGCCATGAACATCTTTCGAGATGAAGGAAAAACCCTGATTGTCAAAGGAAAAGGGGTCCAGCTAGAAACTTTGAGGGAACCATGGGTAGAAATGGCTAGAGTAGTGCAAAGCTACATTACATGCGACAGAAGAAAGGATGTGGTAAGACCATGCCACCTCAAATTATTAGCAGTATTAAAACAAAAATGTGTTGTGAATATGCCTGCATATTTAAATTTTTTACTGCATGACGCTGCTTTGAGCATAAGGAAATTTCGTCATACAAGGATGGTAGTAAGCCACCATTGTTTAATTCAATTAATAGTTAGTTACAGTCTTGCTTAGCAGTAGACTAGTTGGGAAGAATTGTTATTTTCGATAGACAGGGAAACAACCTTACCTGCCCCGAAACAAAAAAGAATCACCAGTACAACAAACAGACCTCTAAAATGTAGAAATTCCTCTAGATTAAGAAGAAGCAGGGGAATGTTGGGAAACCTTTAGAGTAGCAGCAGCCAACCCTTATAATTACCTAGTTCTGGAGATGAGCAACCCCCGCAACTGGAAGGAGGAGAAAATCAGGAAGAGGAAGAAACTAACCGAGCCAGTGAAGAAGAAAAAGAGGAATCAGAACCTTTCGTAACCTCCAGCGCAAGTCCACCACATATTCCATTGCAGGAGGATGAATTGGCCCAAATTTTGGCCAATATGTGTGAGTATATGCAACCCCAGAGTCCTCTCAACCTCAATATTGAGGTAGAGAAATCACAGGAACATTCTGTCCACAGTAAGGATACATCCAAGGAAATGAATGACGAGGAGGAGGCAGAAGCAGAAGCCCCTTAGGAAATAACAGATCAAACTAAGGTTTCCTCCCTTAAGGAACCTACTCAAGATAACGCGAACACTGAAGAAGTGTTCCAACAGAGAATGTGGAAACAAGCCAGGACAAGGGCACAGTCCCTGAAGAACAAAACCCAGCTGAGCAGCCAAGTCCAGAAAAGGAAACAACTGTTACTCCCAAGAAAAATAAGAAGAAGAAAAATGAAATTAAGCGGCTGCGGAAGGAACATCGAAAGCTGCTAAAATTAGTAGAACAACTCAGACAGAAGATAAGGGTTCTGAAAAGAGGGAAAATATCTAAAAGAACCTCGAAAACAAGGGATGCAACCATCTAAACGGAGCCCCATAATATGAAGGCCATGGAGACTCAAACTGAGCCCATATTTATTCAGGATAGCAAGGAACAACAGGCAGTTATTACAGATGCAGTTGCCCAGACTGAAAACATGCAAGTCTGTAATAAAGATGTTCAGACCGAGGCTCTGTCTTCTAGCAGTATGGCCAACAAAGAGACACAGATTGTAGGCACTCGACATTGTAATAAGATAACCCAGGTAAATATTCAACCCAAAAATGTTTTGATAAACAAAGGCCCTAGTATAGAAAAACTTCGAGAGGATCTGGCACAGGCTCAGCAGGCTAGAGAAATGCTCGAAGAAGAAATTGTTCCTAGGAAGAAATATCAAGAGTTACAGCAGCAATTGAAGGACATCAATGCATCAGAGGCAGAAGCCTTCGATAAATGTTGAAAGGTAGAAGAAAAAGTTGAAGAGGTAAGGAATAGACTACGAACAGTCAGGAATCAAATGGATACTCTTTTTTCTCTATATACAGATGTTATAGCATGTAGGTCCCCTGCCAAAAATTATGCTTTGTTTTTGTTAGAAATATATTTGCAGTTAAAAATTAAAGCTATTAAGGTAGGAAAACCTATAGAATTAAAAACTGTAGATGATTTTATAAACTGCTGCAAACTCTATGGAGTAAAATTTCTGCGCTTAGTCTGTGAATTTTATTTGCACAATTTTATATTGGCAGAGGAAATGGAGACAAATCCCAGTCCTTTTGTGGGTGGTGTCCAATATCAAGCATTCATTTCATTTGCTATTAACCAGTTAAAATGGCTCAAGGCCTATAACACTTTTCAGAGACAAGAAAATGGGTTAAACCTTTGGGTTAGGGTTGAACCGAGACACCCATTACAATTATGGGCTAGGCAAAAAAGCTTAATGACAAAGGAGGGTGTGATCCAGACATTGGGACACATCCACAAAGCAATCGTCCTGGATGGGGTAGAATATTTTTTGTCCATCAGAGAATAGGCCGTAGTAGCAGCTAAACTCCAATGGAAGATTTCCAATCAGAATATTCAAGACAGAGATGCATTCAATTATAAAAATTTGAGTTAGATGCCAACCGCCTAGTTATCTATAGTAACCTCATCTTGAGGGAAGGCCCGTATTGGTTAGGTTGTAGATTTCTAAGCCCTATTATCTGGTATCCTGCAGCAGACTATAAGGCCAAATATGAATTGCTTGAAGGGAAGAAAGGGCATATTTTTGAAGTTTTAGATGCAAATCATGGTTTTAGACCACCTAATGAAAAACCCTCTCCAGCCTATTCTCTAACTGCTTTACATGTAAACTATGGTTTTCATGAGGAAATGAAAAATGGTAAGCAGGGGGGTGTGTTGAGCATTGGAAAAAGTATGAATTTGCCATGTATTTCTTTATCTTTTTCCTTTAATCATATCTCCTTATATTCTAGAATGGTAATATATTGAAGAATTATAATAGAATTAAGGAGATTAGTGATTGTTGCAAATTGATTAAATATTGTGTTTTCATATATGCAGAAAATAGATGAAGTGGGAAGCCACCATTCGGGGGGAAAAGACAAAGCAGAAATAACTGTTGTCCCTTCAACAAAAGACCATATCCAGACAAGAAGGTTGAGATCGGAGCACACAACCAAAGGAAGGAAAGGAACAACGCGACATCAGCGCAAGAAGACAAAATGATAACTAAAGTTAGAATATAGAGCGAATTCCTCAGGATCTCTCGATCCTGAGGGATCGCTACTCAAAGCTTATCTGTCTTTATTGTTTCGTCCACTAGATATTATAAAAGGACAGTGCTTGTAGAAATCGAGATATGTAATATATGATGTATTATGATTATTCATACTTCCTGTTGTATTTTCATGATTGCTCATCGACTCTTGTTGGTTGAAACAGAGTGCGATTGCTTGTAAAATCTATTACATATGATTAATACATAATCCAGTTGTCGTTCCATTATTTGATACTGGAGTAGTTCGGCGGTGCTTCACTAGTGGCTAAGGGCCCGACCCTAGTGGTTCCACTTGCTATTTGTACCATTACTTTCCAATTCCAATCATGTGATGGTTTGCTTTAATTCTCAATTCCTTTAGTTGCATTGATTCACAGTTTTCCATGTTTCATAGCTTACTGTTCAATTTTTTATGAAATCGATTTGTTGCATCAATTGTGAGTGAATTTAATTTCTATTTAAGATTATTTATTCCTTTGTAACTTGTATTGTTATTCTTCTCAGATATAAAGTTTCGTTGTTCAGAATTTGTTGTTCATTTCCATTAAATAGCTTTGTTGTTCATTTCTGATAACTAGATTTATTGTTTATTCCTTTCCTGTAAGTATTTGGTTTGCTTTAGAATGTTATTGCAGAGATCATGTTTATTCTATTTCCATTAGCAGCATTATTGATTCCACTCAGTTATCATTTCCATTTAGTTGTTTATTGTGGAATTTAAGATCAACTGTAAAGGACATTGGCTATTGCTGTCTAAGTTCTCAGATTGAGGATCTTGTTCATGCTTGATTTCATTTACATTAGTTGACAGAGGAAAGAGTTATTACTACTGCATCCTTGACTGATGATTGCCGAGTGAGTGATTGGATTTTAGAGCTTTAAGTTTCATGTCATTTCAAATAGATTTCATTTTCAAGCATCTGTTTACTCTTGTATTTTACTGCAAATTGGAAAGCATTACTTTTAGATTAAATTTCCACCTCAGACTGAGTACACTCTTGAGATAAAAAGTCGTACCTAGATTTATAATTAATGTCGGGTAAATAGGAGTTAAAAAGACACCTTTTATACCTCAACAAGTTTCTTAAAAATGAGACAAATAGACATTTCGATAACTAGTTGGAATTTCGCGAGATTGTTGGATAGTGACTTGGTCTTTTATTTTCAGTTAGAAAGATGCTAATAGTAACAAATCCACACAATAAACGAGTCATTTGAACAATATATGTTTTTTCAACTTATTAGGAAACCAAAAATTATAGTTTTCTCAAGAGACAACATCAGTTCTACATGAGTTCTTGGATCTTGTGCAAGTGAAAATTCATGGTTTTTAAATGAATTGAAAAATGAATTAGGAAAACAAAGGACTTAAGTCACTAAATTGGAAGCAAAATTATGCACCTAAAAGATAGTATTAAAAGAAGAACTGTAGAGAAAAGTCTAAGGGAGACCAAATAAGCTCATTAATGCATTAAGGAATTACATTCTTGAAACAATTTTCCAAAAAATATATAATTCTTATATAAAAATTGCATATCCATATCCCAATGTCCCATTTATATATATATCTATCTATATATATTACTGTTAGGGAGTCGTGATAAATGTATCCTACCACAATGATGCATGCTCAAGAAACAGTCATGCAAAATGTATCCTACTACAATGATGCTCAAAAAACAGTCATGAGACATGTATCGTACTCCAATGATGCTTAAAAACTCAGCCGCCAAGAAGAAACAAAGAAATGTTACATATTTAGCAATAAAATCCTCTTGCCTTAAACTCAGCCACCAAGAAGAGACAAAGCAATTTTACATATTTAGCAATGACATCCTCCTGCCTTCTTCTATGTTTTAGTCGTAGTCATTGTGGATTTTAAACTCACATAAGCTATGTCTTCTTTATGGGTTGATGAGAGAGCTTCAATTCCATGTCTTCTTCATGGGTTTATGAGAGAGCTTCCATTCCAGGTAATGGAGTTGCTATCTTACGAAACAAGGCATTCATTGCTTACAATCACAATAAATACGTCAGTGGCAGATGATTACTGATATAAATATACAGTGAACATGTATTGGAATTTGACCAAGATCTGAAATTTAAAAATGCTAAAAACCATTTTGTAGAATCTAAACATGTAATAAAAGAGAAAGAAGTTGCACCTTAATGTTATATGCAGTGTTTTCATTGGTTTCAATAAACATTATTCCAAAATGCTGAGACTTTTCATCACCTTCTTCAACTCAGACTTGCCTAACCAAATATCAACAAAAAAATTGTTATTTTTGCATTCACTCATCTGAATAATCCATAAACCAAAGGACAAAGCTGAAAACACACTCTAATCTGCCAAATTTATGCAAACACCAAATCAAGGTAGAGGATTGAGTTCAAGATGGCCATCTACCAACTAAGCACTCTCCTTTTCCTTTGTCACCTTACGTGACAACATGAGTCATAAATCTCAATGTAGGATTCAACCATCAATCCTTCATGAATATTACATTACTGTTGAAGATCCAACGAGTGAAAAAAGGACAACAAAGGTATAACTAGCTGCATAACTGTTATCATTGATGAAGTCGTTTATATTCAAAATATGCATTGTTGTTATCACTTGAAAGAATTGATATTAAAAAGTAGAGGAGATCACATTCTAAAGGAAGTAGGAAGGGGATCACAGTCTAAACGAGAGGAAAACAATGCTGAGTGAATGCATTTATTTTCTTAGTTGAACCTCATTTAATGAATCAAAAAAATGAACTTATTCACTCAGTGGAAAAGAAATCTGACTATAATTTTGCATCACGTCAACATATCATCATTTCCAATCAATGTTAATATTTTATAGATTACATTTTAATTTAAAGAAGAATGTCCAAAATCATATCTAGAGTCAAACATGGTAGTTTGTCATTGAACAATGTTTACCAAGGAAAAAATAACAATCACTCAAGCTCAGAGAGGCATGAACTCAAGGGACCTGTTGCGAACATATAGCAAGTCACTTAGAATCAGTGAAGTACTTGTTTATGGAGGCATGAACTTAGGGGACATGTAGCGAAAATATAGCTTCACTTAGACTCAATGAAGTGAATTTTTATGGAAGGCACGATCTCAAGGGATTTATTGTGAATATATTTCTTGATTTTATGCTAAGCATAACTGGCGCCTAGAACATGCTACCAAGAAGACTTCATACGGGGTGATCAAGGGGAAAGGGTCATAGTAGGTGCTAAGGAATTAGAGGAGAAAATAAATATACCCCAGTTATTACTGACCAAGGACCTCATATCAAGCCCTACCACCATCAATCCCCTTTGTACTATAAAAAAATGGAGAATTAAGGGACAATTCAGAGAATATGAACTCAAAGTATATAAACTGAGATATTTTATAAACTCATAAGTTTATCAGAGATATTTTATAAAATCATAAGTTCATTTAATTATAAATTGATAATTTCATCTCAGACCCTTTCCCATAATGGATGGATAAGTTATATATGAGATCACTAAAGCTTAAGGAAGGCAAATATTGTGTAGTTGATGATAGTTGCATTGGAAATATCCCGATGGTATGTTACTGAAGTGCATGATTAAAGAGGAAGTGGATTATCTATTCAAGGACATGCATCAAGGGATTTGTGAAGGATATTATGCAACTAGGGAAACCAAAAACCACGTATTAAGGTTTGGATATTACCGACTTCCCCTTTTTATAATGGCCATAAGTATCTTATAGCTTTCCATGAGTGCCATTGAGTTCCTTGGGGCCTTCTAAATGAGACCACTTGACCAAAACCATACTTTTTATACTATTGGTTCCAACCCACAGAAAATGAAAACAACTAGGATTTAAAATGAAACCCAAGTACCTTAGCTCATCAACTAGTTGCTTCTGAGGAAAGGAAACAATGCCTTGGCTAGATGCTAGGATCATTAGTGAGAAACAAGACAATATCTTTCAGTATTGATCACCATCCTAATGGCTAAAAAAAAAAATCAATGGAACTCATAAGATATTTAATTTTTCTCCACTTCCCTTATATACAATACAAAACATCATCAACAAATAGTAGGTGTGAAACTTGAACGATTTATGAAATTATAATAAGTTTAAGAAGACACGTCGATCTAAAATCCATAATTAACCTACTAATGGATTCAACAAGAATAAGGAATAAAAGAGGAGAGAGAGGAAATCCATGTTAGATAACTGGAGAAGCTCAAAATAACCTTGAAGGCATGATGTTGATGATTAATGCAAAAGCGGCATATTGCCTGCACCCTAGTATCCAATTTTTCATATGAATAACCAATACCATGTGAATGAGGACAAGCCTAAGAAATTCCCAATCCTCTCAACTATATGATTTTGAAAGATCCATTTTGAGGATTGCTACATTCAGATTAGATTCCTTTACTAAACGAAAAAATTCCTATGCTATAACAACTCCATCATGAATATTAGAAGGAGCAATGTTGATGATTATTTCAAAAGCGATAGATTTCCTGCACCCTAGTATCCAATCTTTCATATGAATATCCAAGCCCATGTGAATGAGCACAAGTCTAAGAAATTTCCAATCCTCTCCACTATATGATTTTGAAAGATCTATTTTGAGGATTCTTACATTCACATTGGATTCCTTAACTGAACGAAAAAATTCCTAGGCTATAAAAACTCCCTCATTATTATTACTATTTTGTAAATTTCATGCTAATGTCCTTAATCAAGGTTGTAAGTTCAGCTTCGTTGCCAATAAAATAGGTAAGAATTTTTCTTCCTCTGTCACACATAATTTTTCCTCTCTCCCCAACTTTTCCTGGATTACCTATGGATTCCCTGTTGAATTTCAAACAAATAAAATAGTTTGGAATTAGATACTGGTTGAGGCTCAAGCGTCTTCCTATAATGGTCATTTATCTCATGCCTTTCAACAAAAAAGTTATGAATTTCTAGCAAGCAGTTATCAAAGCTTTAACTTCTATTTTTGTTGAATCTGCACTTGTAGTTTTCAAAGTGCTATAAAAGTGGAGAAAATAGTTAAAATGATTATAGTGTGGATGTTTGTTTAATGTTCCTATGTAATTTTTTTTCTTTAAGTGCTACAATACTGGAGACAGAGACTTATCCTCTGCTAATTGTATTAGCTACCTATTCTCTTGTTTGACACTTCTTTCATTTGTGCAGTTCCAAGACTAGCTTATTTCTGTTTGAATGTTTCTGGTATTATTGAAATCGTGAAGAAAGAGAAGCCAAAATGAATCTTCTTAACTTCTCCAAAAAATCCAGATGAAAGGTTTTTTTCTACAAAATATTAATGATAAGTTGTCTTTGAATTTTTATTTTCAAATTTTCTTATGTTTAGTTGGAACTTTGAATGTTATTCTTCTCAGTACTAGTTAAAAATTTAAACATTAAAATGGAGGTTTTTAAAAGAGATTGGATACTTCATGAAAAATTCATGGTTGATATTATTATTTTCATGTCGTTTTACTGTTGGCTAGCATTATTAATGATGAGTACCTTCTGGCGATTTTTTGCCTACCAATATTGGTCGTGCTGGATGAAGCATACATTGAATTTTCAGAAAAATAATCTAGGATGGCGTGGGTGAAAGAACATGAGAATATGATTGTTTTGTGGAAATTTAGAAAAAGAGTTGGTAATCAAGTGTTTCCATGTTATGTGGCCTCTTTTTTTGAATTAAAGCTAACTTTAAAGTTGAACTCTATCAAATCAAAAATAAAATTGCAACAAGCTATCAAACAATAGTTAGCAAATGCGGACCCATCACGTGTCTTTGGAATGAGATAGAGGAATGTAGCAGTGAAATAATCCAAAAATTTTCTAAAGTATTTGGATTCTTTGATGGCCTTTAAAGGATATTCCTTGATCAAATCATAAAACCAAAGTAGAATTCAATAGAGAACAAATCCAGATCCAAGATTTTGAAATTTTGCATGGAACATAATGTACCTAGCACCTCAGATTCATTTTTTCTGTGAAGACAGGGGAGAATTTGGAAACTAATCCAAGGATCTCCTATATTTGAGAACTTTTTGAAGCCTCAACGAGGGATTGAAAAAACAGGAATCCTTCATTTACTTCTTCTTCCTCTGAGTAGGTGATAATTTGATTGATATGCATATATCTAACCATATTTTCCAATGGGTGTTCTTCCTCTGGGTAGGTGATATTTTGATT
Source organism: Pinus albicaulis (assembly GCA_034641835.2). NCBI lineage: Eukaryota > Viridiplantae > Streptophyta > Pinopsida > Pinales > Pinaceae > Pinus > Pinus albicaulis. The sequence goes on from CM076580.1 coordinate 1,721,292,174, forward strand.
GATATGCCCATATCTAATCATATTTTCCAATGGGCATTCTATGCACTATACTGCATCTAAGTATATTTTACACAAATTCAATGGTTAATGTTAGTAAACTTGGCCAGGATAGCCTTGATGATAGAGAAGTTTCAACCCCAACCCTTTGACAATCAATGGAAGTCCTTTCATGCAATGTTAGAGATCTCAATGGTGAGTTCAATAAAAGGAATTTGGAAAATAAGATAAAAAAAAGTAAACCTGTTATTATAATGTTGCAAGAAAAAAAAATGTAGCAGTTAGCTAGTAGAATAATAGCACAAGCAACATAAGGTACGTGTACCAGTGACAATTCCTTAACTTCTTGCTTAGGAGGCAGATAGAGCACAAGCTATCTGTACCACTAAGAATTCCTTCACTAATTTCTTAGGCATGTAGGTTCTTGCTATGTAGATGACAAGGAAGCACCACAAATGCATGATCTATTACCAAAGGATACCTGAACACCTTAATACTCTCTTAGAAATCTTGCAAAAGAAATACCTATAAGACACCTGTGTAAACACCTATAAGACAACTATGTAAAATACCTGTAAGACATGTAAAAATTGTCATAAAAAAATTTGATAACTGAATTCAATAGAAATCATCTGTGGGCCCACGATTTACCACTTGTCTACCCTTGTGGGCCCACGAACTTACCACTTATTCATATACAACTCAACACCCAATGTGCACTATGCACAAGAAGTGCTCTATGTTCTGTCTCCCTAACTATTCAGGTAAATAGGTAGCATGGAAAGAACCGAAAGCATCTCGAACAAGAACAGGAAGGGATGCTCCCACTTTTCACTTGGTATATAGTCATGCTTCTTTATCTTGGGTGCTTCATCCCATCATGCAAAGATCACTCCCTATATTAGCCTCTTCTAAAACACTCACCAGTCACCATTAGACCTTGCGCTGTTAGAAAAATAGTATTCTGGATGGCAAACGCCTAACATATCAGTTCTGGGTTATTCCTCTTAAACCTAATAAAGTTGATTTTTTCTATCTATCAGACCACACCTAATCAGGTTCTGTCTCTTTTGTGCCCCCCTAAATCAGTTGTGGTCAATGAGATGTCTGAGGAGGAAGCTATGTGAATAAGAGAAATTATGTCTCAGTAAAATACTTGGAGTCTGGGGTGTTCATCTTTACAACACATCGTATTTAGCATATTGGTTACCCTTACTCACCAAGGTTCAAATTTTAACCTCATACTACTACTCGGGGTTGAAGCTCTATATCATATGTTAGTATACTCTGGATGGTAGGTGTTAGCTCTGTTCGGGATAGGAGAGGGCCAGAGCCACTCACCCCAGTTTTGCACAAATAGTGAGGAATAAGCTCTTCGTTCACCTTTCAGTATTTCAATTTCCATATCTCAAGGCATGGTATGGCTAGAAGGAAAACCTGATCATCGAGAAAAGCATGCATAGTATGATTAATATTCTCTCAAGCCAAAGGTGCGGAGATGCTTCCTTAATCAGTGAGCGGGAAAATATTCTCACTATTTATTTATGCTTAGACATTTGATATCTACATGCCCCAGGTTTAGAGGTGTCAGACCTATGAATTCACCCATCAGACCTGGTCGAGTCACACCATCTTGGTAATTTGCACTAGTTTAAGTTGTAGATCTTTTTTGAGGCTAGGAGAAGAGAAGAAACTCAGGCTGGAATAAGAATCGGGGATGGATGGATCGAGAGCTAGAGCTTGATTATGTTTCCCATGTTCCCCACTAGAATAATGAGATTGAGCCAAGTTGAAATCACAACTATATTTACCCTTCAATGGCCAAGAGGAGAACTTACCCATATTTGACCCCCTCTGTAGGCGATTTCTTAGGGGACCTCTGCCCAAATCCAAATAAGTGAAGTATTAAAATGTCCTAACTAATAAGGGGTGGGGTGGAAATATAGAATGATAGCAGTAGATATTGAGTTACCTAAGTCAACACCATACGAGGAGAGGGAGTTCATTTTTTTACCTTAAGAGAATATCGATTTAGCCATGTTAACAAAAGATAATATTTTGATTGAGGTAACTGGATTGAGAACTAGATCTTATTATGATGTTGCTGGCTGGAAAGGAGCAGCCGTAAGTAAGGTGAGTCCCTCTAGCTAGGTGAACAACAAACATACATCGATGGAGTGCTTCAAGAAATGTTATAAACCCTATCTATTCAGATTGTGCAAGAAGGAAGGAGTACGATATCAAGAGAGTTAAGTATGAGATCGAGGTTTCTTACTATTCCTTTGGAGGCCGAAAGGGTTTAAGCTCTTTCTAGGTAGGGTTCGTACAATAGAAGATAAGAGGTTTCGTACAACAAAAGATAAGAGAAAGAAGGTCGATTCATTATACTATTTCTTCTACTTACCCATATTTAGATCAATACAAAGACCTAGTTGGAGAATCTATAGGATGCTTACATTGGCTGGCTGGGGATAATACAATTATTTGGTTGGAGCCTTCACATGCGAGAAGCAAGAACAAATTGGTTGTCATGTTATCTATTATGTATGCCGATCCCGCATTTGTACAGGAGCAATACTGTGACTATGGATTGCCTTCTATTATATTATAGGAATGCACTGCGACGAAGTGTAGTTGGTGCTTCTGGATTGACTGAAAGCAACATTCTCAATCCAACAGAGAGAGTTAAGATATTGTTAGTGGACTGGGAATAACTTCCTGCTTCAACCCGCTATAGAAATTTATGTCTCCTACTTTCCTGCCACTTGCAAGCACCACCTGCATACCCCACCTGCAAGAATTGTCTGACAAGTCTCCAACCTGTGGCAAAAGGCGGTGCACTTGAATACGTGCATGCAAAATTCACTCATTAAAACATAACATTTAATGTTCTGCGTTAATGTTAACTTAAGACTTAACATTAATTTGATGCATTGTAATAAAGCCAACTGTTAATGATCTTAACCAAAATTTATATGCATTGCAAAAAAACTAACTTTGATTATGTTACTTTGCTCCAAAATGAATACATTGAAAAATTTGAAGGTGACAATAAGGATTCAAATGTCGTTGTCCAATCAAATTAAAATTAAATAATTTTAGATATCTTTTCTTACCAAAAAATTTGGTTAAATGTGTGAAATACGTTATATTTTCAGCAGTTAACTCAGATTAATAGAGAATCATTGCTCTTCCGAATGCTATAGTCCCTCCTCCAGGGACTAATAAATCATATGTATAATTTATTGAAAATTAAACTACATTGGCAACACTTTACTCATATTAATAATATTGTATAATTAAAATGGACATGAATATTTTATATGTTTCTATAGTATGCCTCACTAACATTCCTTCAAATATTCAAGTCACACAAGCATATATGTTCTTCATAAATATATAAAATTACATGTTGTGTATGTATATAATTTAATCAATATATAATCAAAGATTCAAACCTTGGATGATGCATATACCTCTTTTGCAAAAATGTGATTTGATAAAGCCTTTGTTTGTAAGTCGATGCAAAATTTCTATTAATAAAAGAGATTATACATTGAGATCATGTTTATCAAAAAACATTAATATTGTAGTGCAAAACCTCTGACTAGATATTTCTAAGTAGCACCAAAGCTTCCAGAAATTAGGTAAAATTATCTTGACCCTCCATCATTACTTTTTTTACAAAAAATTACCTAGGTAGTTATAGAGGTATTCCCACCCAAAAATTGATAATATTCTGAGTACCAAAACGAAAAGACAAAATAAATTTTATCTAGTGAGCCGACCATAAGTATGTCGAGTTGACTCCATTTTATCCAACAAAACCAGTAGTGCAGTTGACACTATAGAGAAAAATAAAAACCAAACTTTGTAGCAAATAAAATATCCCTACTCTGACCATGTTATCTACCGAATCCAGTAGTGCCATCGATGTTGTAGAGAAAAACCAAAAATAAACTTTGCAGCCAAGACAATACCCCTAGTTTGAGATGACCACTGGAGAAAGAGAAGATCCATTAGTTGGTGGAGCAATGTTGGGAGGTGAAGCTATGTTGACTAGTTGAACATCAATAACCATTGAAGTGTCAATGAGATTTTCAAAGTCGAAATCAAAGTTTGAGACTAAATACTTTTCCACCCTTTGTAGGTGTATCAATATGTCATCCTTGGAGAAATACAGAATACTCCTTAGGAGATGTTTTGTGTCCTCCTTACATGAAAGAAAAATATAATTATCCACTTGTTTGTCTCATAACACCAGGCGAAATAAGGTGTCCAATTGTTAATGACCTGTAACATGATTACCCATGATCATTTGTCAAGCTATGATCACCCATGGTGAACTTGGTGAAACCATGTAACAAAACTCACAATTTTTCAAATATTATTGCATTGTGATAAACATTGTTGCTCTCTTACATTGTCACATTGTGACAAAAATGTATCGATCATCACAATGTGACGAATATTGTTGCATTGTGACAAACATTGTTGCAATGTTAAATTAGATTTCAATTCATATCAACAAAATTTACTAATGTGATCATATTTGGTAAATCGTCTTCACCATAATGAGCCTTTAAAATTCATGTTCAACACATGCTCAACATGGAAAACCATGGTTAATATGGTCAAATATTCTGTGAAACTTTTATGAAGGTAAATGCATTAACAATACGATTGATATGGATTTATGCAGGAACGCAACAGAATATAGAAATAACCATAAACATAGAAATACAACGGAAATAAGGCTTCATTTTATTAATATCAAATCACAAAAATATGCTTACAAACATGATGGAAATAAAATAGCTAGGGTGTTGGTAGCAAATCTCTGAGAAGAGATGTGGCGACTACAGACCTCTGAACTGTGTTACAATGAGGCTCGAGGGCCTATTTATTATGGAGAAACAATGGAGAACTCTAAACATCCAAAAACCTAACCCTAGGAGATGAAGCGCCAAAACTATGGGCCCCGTTTGGGTAAATTGGTGTTTCAACTTCCCGGGGACGTAACTTCGGCATTCTCCTTTTGGGGCCTCAAAACGACTCCGTAAGTTTAGGACCCGAAAAACTGCTAAAAATAGTAAGTTGTGAAAAAAAACTGAAAGAGACAATGGTGGGGCCCCAAGTGGATTAGGCAGGTGGCCACCAATATCCACCTAGATCATTCCTCCCCCCTTAGGAAGCAGTGGTCCCCATTGCGTTGAGTTCCTCCATGAGATGAGGAAACTTTTGTTGAACTTGGTCCCTGGTGAACCACTTGCCTTGGTGCAGGAGTTGGCCAACTTTGACAACCTTATACAGTTGGATCTTCTATCATGTTCTTGATTTGCATGTCCATGATACAGTCTGTGGTGGCCTGTTCCATGCAGTCTGGGTTTAAATCTTTTGGTGTGAGTTCTTCTGCAATGTCAGAGGTGTCCAATAGAGGTGGGAAGTAGGGACGAAGGTGATCTACATTGAATAATGGGTGTAGACCAAGGAATGGTGGAATACTGAGCTCGAAGGCATTGTTCCCTACAGCCTTGGTGATGGTGTACAACCCATATTGGAGCGGGGGAATCTCGTGGTGGGGTCCAGTGAGGCATTCCTTCTGCAAATGTAGCCACACTTTTTTGCCCACCTGGAAGTTGTGTGGCACCCGATGTTGATCATGTCGTTGCTTGTACTTAGCAATGGATCTGTCCAATATGTCATGAACCTATTGGCGGATGTGCTAAATGCGCTCGATGAAGTTGTTTACTTTGTCAGCTTCAGACTGGACATGAGTCGAATAGGCCTGAGTAGCTACAAATGGCATGGATACATCAATGGGACATAGTGGTTGGAATCCCAAGCCCACCTAAAAGGGGTTGTGCCCAGTTGAGCTGTGGAGAGCCCGGTTATAACTGTGTTGTACATAGGGAAGGCTCTCATACCATGTGCGTGGATGCTTTGAATTGTACATGTGCATAATGTGTACAATCATCCTGTTGACGACCTCTGTCTGGCCATCAGTTTGGGGATGGAAAGCTGTGGACTTGGTGAGCTTGGTGTCCAACATTGACCAGAGGTTGGACCAAAATGTGCTGAGGAACCTGCTGTCACAATTTGATATGATAGACTGTGGGATCCCAAAGTGCACCCACACTCTTTCAAAGAAGAGTTTAGCAGTGGCTTCTACTGTGATATTCTTCTTGTAGGCCGACATAATGGCCATTTTTTAGAATCTGTCGACGACCACGAAAATGTAGTCATTTCCATGCGTAGTAGAAGGAAGGCCTTACATGTAATCCATGGAGATGGATTCCCAAGGTCAACTAGGGGTAGGTAGCGGAGTATAGAGCCCTTGCTTCTTGATGGTCGGTTTGGAAATGGCGCAAACAGTGCATGATCTAATGTAATTCCCTACATCCTGTCGAAGGTTTGGCCAATAGAAATACTTCTGCAGTACTTCTGCCACTATTTTCTCAACCCCAAAATTCCCAACAACTCTACTGTAGTGCGCTTCCCATATCATCTTGGCACGCTTGCTTGAAGGAACGCAAAGGTGTCCTAGGTGACATAATAGTGCATCTTGGAGGTGAAAATTTGGAACTTGCATACCCCCCAAGAGTGCCTTGTATGTGTAGCCGAATTCTGGATCGTTCTTGTAGAGAAGCGGCCAATCAGAAGTCTCATGCCCACAAGAGTTGAGAACTGTGGTTATGGCCATGATCGGTGGTCGGCTGAGGTAGTCTGCAACATTATTGGTGCTAGCCTTCTTGTACTTGATGTTCAAATGAAATTGTTCCAGATATGCGGACCACTTTTGATGGTGATCGTTCTGCAACTTCCCTTGTGTCTATATGAACTGCAGGGGTCGGTGGTCTGTGTGGATGATTGTCTCCTTCCGCAAATGTAGTGCTTCCATTGTCAACAAGCCTGCATAATGGAATACATTTCTTTGTCATAAGTGGGATACTTTCGAATTGTGTCGGACAATTTCTCACTGTGATATGCCACCGGATGTCCCTGTTGAGTAAGAACTGCCCCAATAGCATAGTCAGAGGCATCTGTCTCGATCTCAAATGGTTGTTGAAAGTCTGGTAATGTGAGCACTGGGGCAGAACAGAGGCGATGCTTCAATTCTACGAATGCCTTCTGTTGAGATTTCGACCAACATAATTTTTCTTTCGCTCCTCCCTTAGTGACTTGACTCAGGGGCCAAGTGATATGAGAGAATCCCAACACGAAACTGCGGTAGAAATTAGCAAGACCCAGAAAGTTGCGAAGCTCTGTTAGGATGGTTGGGGCTGGCCAATCCAGAATGACTTGGATCTTGGCTGGATCCACATGCACCCCCCTTTCATCAATAATTTATCCTAGATATTGAACTTGGGTCATGCCAAAAGTGCACTTCTCCAAATTGGCACACAACTTGTGTTGCTGCAGTTTTTGGAGGACTTCTCGGATGTGGTGGAGGTGCTCTTCCCAAGTCTGGCTAAGATCAGAATGTCATCCAAGTATACCACTACAAATGAGTTGGTGAATGGATGCAAGATGTCATCCATCAGCCTCATGAAGGTTGCGGGAGCATTTGTCAATCCGAAAGGCATGATGAGCCATTCGAAAATTCCCTCCTTCACTTTGAAGGTAGTCTTCCACACATCAGAGGGTTCGATTGGTACCTGGTGATACCCAGACTTCAAGTCGACCTTGCTGAAATATTTTTCCCCTTTGAGCTGGTCTAGAAGGTCATTAATCTGTGGGATCGGGTACGTATTCCGGATAGTGATCTTGTTCAATGCCCGATAGTCAATACAGAGACTCCAAGTCCCATCCTTCTTCTGTACCAACACGATCAGGCTCCCACAGGGCGATGAACATGACCGGATGTGACCTTTCTGTAGCAGCTCCTGAATCTGCCACTTGATTTCATCATTCTCCAGAATAGAGCACTTGTAGATCAGTCCATTGGGTAGTGGCGCACCTGGGTTCAGGTCAATGGGGTGCTTGACCTGACAGTGTAGAGGCACCCCTGTGGGAGAGGTGAAGATGTCCCTATACTCCTCCACAACCTTGTCCATTTGATGTTGTCGTGCAGAGGAGCCATGTTTGGAGATCGTGGCCATAGTCTTCTTCTTTCCCTGGGGGCAGATCATCAGGAAAGAATTTTTCCTGGTTTGGGAAATGAGCTTACTGCATTGTTTTGCAGTAACCAAAGTGATAGTGGGAGGCAGTGCTACCTCTGGTATTCTGTACAATTTATTTCCCAAAGTAACAATAACAGCGTGAGGCTGGGACTCATACACATCATGTCGCTTCCACAAGTATGGTTGGCCTAATAATACATCAAAAACATCAATAGGAGCAATGTCACACAATACCTCATCCGTGAAGGGCTTGATGTTATAGGGAAGGTGGCACTGCTGGTTGACGTGGAGATCTCGTCGTTGGTGAAGCCACCCGATGGTGTATGGTTGTGGGTGCGCTATGGTCGGAAAGCCCAATCGCTTCACGACATCTGCTGAAATGAGGTTCTTTTGGCTCCCATTGTCGACAATGAACTATAGTGGGGAACCATTTACCCACATCTGGGAGTGGAAGAGACGCTCTGCCTCCTCTGGATCTTCTGGTTCCTCCTTTTGGATCTTCATAGTGGCAACAGTGGCATTGGGCTCCACATCAATAATCTGCTTCCCTTTGTCATTCCCCTTGTCAGGTTCTGATTCAGAGTCGGAGCATGCATCTGATTCAAACGCCCTCATCTCGACCACCAGCGACTGCTTGGCCCGACACTCACTTGTGTTGTGAGTGGAGCTCTTATGGAACTCACACCACTTTCCCATGTCCTTTTTTGGCTTCGTGGTGTTGTTCTTTGCTTTTGTCTTTGTCAGGTTGTCTTGGGCCACCATGCCTTGGATTTGTCCTTTGTTCTGCGGTTTGGGGGCACTTTTCCCTTGCTTTTGATTCATAGATCCAAAGTCTCGCTTCTTTTGTTTGAATTTCTGCTCAATCTTGGTAGCATACTGATATGCTGTACCAAGCGAGGAGATGTCGAGGAACTCCATTTCCTCCTGAATGTATCTGTGCAGACATCCGCGATACTTTATCCCCAAATGTTTCTTTGAATCTTTGATACCCAACTTTGTGTGCAGGGTATGGAACATATTCGTTAGCTCATGCACATCTTGATCCCTTTGTTGCCACAACGTGGTCCATTGTATGTACTTGTCCTCATAGCTCCCCACGGGATAGTATTGTTCCTTAATGGAATCTCGGAAAGAATTCCAAGTGGTTACGGCTGAGAACATAGAGGGTTCTGTCTCATCCTTTTTCTTACAATAGGTTTCCCACCAGTCCTTGACATGGGGGGTAGCTTTGAGGAGTGAAAAAATAATCTTCTCCTGGTCAGAAAAGTCATGAACCGAGAAATATCCTTCTAATAGATTCAACCATCTATCTACGACATCTGCATCTATTTGACCCTCAAATATGGGAATTTCAAAGTTTACTTGTACCTTAAAGGGAGTCGCACCTCCAGAGTGGCTGCTGGATGCAGATGCGCCGCCGGTGGGCAGTCGTTGAAGGATCTGGGCAAAGTTATCCATCATCGCGTTCCTTTGTTTTTCGAGGGCCTCCTTAAGTAATATTTAGATAGGATCTCCTGCTCCCTCATCTTTCTTTTTTTCCCGCATGGGCGTGCGTCGAGGTTTGCGAGGCTGATCTTGCAAAGGTTCCACCAGATCGAGCCCTAACTCCTTATACCCTGACCTCGTTGGGGACATGCAAAGAAGGATCGAGAAAAAACATACCGCTTTGATACCATTGATCTAGATTTATGCAGGAATATAACAGAATATAGAAATAACCATAAACATAGAAATAAAACGAAAATAAGGCTTCATTTCATTAATATCAAATCAAAGAAATATGCTTACAAACATGATGGAAATAAAATAGCTAGGGTGCTGGTAGCGAATCTCTCAGAAGAGATGTGGTGACTACAGACCTCTGAACTGTGTTACAATGAGGCTTGATGGTCTATGATCACCCATGGTGAACTTGGTGAAGCCATGTGACAAACCTCACAATTTTTCAAATATTATTGCATAGTGATAAACATTGTTGCTCTCTTACATTGTCACATTGTGACAAAAATGTATCGATCATCACAATGTGACGAATATTGTCGCATTGTGAAAAACATTGTTGCAATGTTAAATTAGATTTCAATTCATATCAACAAAATTTACTAATGTGATCATATTTGGTAAATCGTCTTCACCATAATGAGCCTTTAAAATTCATGTTCAACACATGCTCAACATGGAAAACCATGGTTAATATGGTCAAATATTCTGTGAAACATTTATGAAGGTAAATGAATTAATACGATTGATATGGATTTATGCAGGAATGCAACAGAATACAGAAATAACCATAAACATAGAAATACAACGGAAATAAGGCTTCATTTTATTAATATCAAATCACAAAAATATGCTTACAAACATGATGGAAATAAAATAGCTAGGGTGTTGGTAGCGAATCTCTGAGAAGAGATGTGGTGACTACAGACCTCTGAACTGTGTTAAAATGAGGCTCGAGGGCCTATTTATTATGGAGAAACAATGAAGAACTCTAAACGTCCAAAAACCTAACCCTAGGAGATGAAGCGCCAAAACTATGGGCCCCGTTTAGGTAAATTGGTGTTTCAACTTCCCGAGGACGTAACTTCCACATTCTCCGTTTGGGGCCTCAAAACGACTCCAGAAGTTTAGGACCCAAAAAACTGCTAAAAATATTAAGTTGTAAAAAAACAATGAAAGAGACAATGGTGGGGCCCCAAGTGGAATAGGCGGGTGGCCACCAATATCCACCTGGATCAACGATGAAAAATGTAGCATCACATTCAAACAAATTAACTAATGTGACAAATAGGCGGGCTCTATTTTAGAATAGGCCTTCAATAATTTGCATGATTTAAAACATGAGAAATCAACCTTTAAAATCCATGTTCAACCCATGCTCAACATGGCCAACCATTTTTAATATGGTCAAATATTATCAACCTACATCACCATGGTAAAACATTTTCAACCATAGTCTTCCATTATCAATATAGACAATCATAATCTATCATAGAAAACTATGGTAAACAATGGGAAAATTAGTCAAACCATGTTCAGCCATGGTGAACTTGATGAAGCCATGTGACAAACCTCACAATCTGTAAAATATTGTCGCATTGTGACAAAAATTGTCACATTCTTATACTAAATTCCCATACTAAATTCCCATCATGAAATAAATATATCAAATGTCGCAATGTGACAAACATAGTCATGTTGTGATAAACATTGTTGCAATGTTACAATAGATTTTAATTTATATCAACAACATTTAATGATGTTATTGTGCCAGGGTTTATAACATTTGGGGTTTATAATATTAGGTGTTTAATATATAGGGTTAATAATATGACAATGCAACATATAGGGTTTATAATATATATGGTTTAAAATATTAGGGCCTATAATATTAGGGTTTAATATAATAATTTATATTATACTTTAATGGTTAAGAGCACGTGTTTCCTCCTAAGATGTCAGAAGTTCCAAACCAAAGGGGGGTAGAGAATGTATTCCTTCGTAGACTTAACATTCAAATTGCTACCCGGAGGTGGGTCCCTTGTCCCACAAGCAAGGGGGTCTCATACACCAATCATGTGGTGTTTGGTTTGGCCATGACATTAAAATTTAATAATAATAATAATAATAATAATAATAATAATAATAATATAGGGTCATAATATAGGCTTTAATATATATCATTTATAATTAGGGTTTAATAATTGTGTTTATAGGGGTTAATCTCTTATTTTGAGGATGGATAAATAAGAGATGCTTAAGAGATTGCAATATAATTTAGCTTTTTCTTGTTTTACTTTCTATGCATTCCTTTAAAAATATATACTTATGGATTAAAATATTTAAAGATCGTGGTCATCACAAAGAGACTTTGATGCTTAAATGGTAATTTGCATTCAATTAGACATTAGGCATTCAATTGAACATTAAGTATGCAATGCGAGAGATTAATGGCAAACATCAAGGTTTATTTATTCTCTCCTAAGGCCAGTGTCAAGTCTCAAGGTTTCTTTATTTCGTCCAATTTTCTTATCAAAATATTTGTATTCCCTATTTTTTAAAATCAATTTTATAAAATAAATTTACAATAATTTTAGAATTAACAAAATTTTTGAAATAAGTGGTTTTCTTTCTCAATTTAACTTCAATTTTTTTTTTTTTAAATACTATTAACAAAAATTTACTTAATTTTAGCAGAAAATACATATTGAGGGTCAGCCTCAGTAGAGGTTCATCATCAAGAAACTATTAGAAGTAAGACCAGCAATATTTATGAATTATCCTCGAGGATGAAACTCTAATTTTTATACTTGATCCAACAAAGTAAATATTAAAAATATAAAATAAGACATTATATGATTCAAATAAATAATTAAATTAATTAATTAACTAATTAATATATAAATATTTTTAATAAACCATTTAAATTCCTATATTTATAAATTTATTTTATTTATTTACTTAATTAAAGTGTATATAAATATAGATATAATTTATGCTGGGTATGCCACAAACAAATACATGCTACAATTCGAAACAGAATGACAACATGCACGGGTCAATCTGTGAGTGTACATGAAGCTGGTGGTTTAATAAGGATAGCAGTAGTGGCCACCGCTACTTGTGGGTTGGGGAGATATACATGGCCGTCATTTTCATATGCCAATTAGCTTTATATAAATAATGGAAAATCACGTGGATTTACATATATCAACCAACGTGGTGCTTGTGATATTTTTTAATAAAGGGTTAAACGTTTTCAGCAAATTGACGATGGATTAAGAATTTGCAGGGTGGTGAAAGATGGAAACTTAAGGGGTTATACAATCATTGACTGTCATTTGTATTCTTCCCATATTATACTCTCTCTTGCTTGCTTTTATCAAATACAGAACTAGATAGCGCTCATGCGACGCACATGCTTTCGGTTGTGCTTTTTATCCAATTCAAAACCACAGAATAGAGCGCCTGTAGATCAGTCCATTGGGTAGTGGCCCACCTGGGTTCAGGTCAATGGGGTGCTTGACCTGAAAGTGTAGAGGCACCCCTGTGGGAGAGGTGAAGATGTCCCTGTACTCCTCCACAACCTTGTCCATTTCATGTTGTCGTGCAGAGGAGCCATGTTTGGAGGTTGTGGCCATAGTCTTCTTCTTTCCCTGGGGGCGGATCATCAGGAAAAAAAATTTCCTGGTTTGGGAAATGAGCTTACTGCATTGTTTTGCAGTAACCAAAGTGATAGTGGGAGGCAGTGCTACCTCTTGTAATCTGTACAATTTATTTCCCAAAGTAACAATAACAGTATGAGGCTGGGACTCATACGCATAATGTCGCTTCCACAAGTATGGTTGGCCTAATAATACATCAAAAACATCAATAGGAGCAATGTCACACAATACCTCATCCGTGAAGCGCTTGATGCTATAGGGAAGGTGGCATTGCTGGTTGACGTGGAGATCTCGTCCTTGGTGAAGCCACCCGATGGTGTATGGTTGTGGGTGCGATATGGTCGGAAAGCCCAATCGCTTCACGACATCTGCTTAAATGAGGTTCTTTTGGCTCCCATTGTCGAAAATGAACTATAGCGGGGAACCCTTTACCCACATCTGGGAGTGGAAGAGACGCTCTGCCTCCTCTGGATCTTCTGGTTCCTCCTTCTGGATCTTCGTAGTGGCAACAGTGGCATTGGGCTCCACATCAATAATCTGCTTCCCTTTTTCATTCCCCTTGTCAGGTTCTGATTCAGAGTCGGAGCATGCATCTGATTCAAACGCCCTCATCTCGGCCACCAGCGACTGCTTGGCCCAACACTCACTTGTGTTGTGAGTGGAGCTCTTATGGAACTCACACCACTTTCCCATGTCCTTTTTTGGCTTCGTGGTGTTGTTCTTTGCTTGTGTTTTTGTCAGGTTGTCTTGGGCCACCATGCCTTGGATTTGTCCTTTGTTCTGCGGTTTGGGGGCACTTTTCCCTTGCTTTTGATTCACAGATCCAAAGTCTCACTTCTTTTGTTTGAATTTCTGCTCAATCTTGGTAGCATACTGATATGCTGTACCAAGCGAGGAGAGTCGAGGAACTCCATTTCCTCCTAAATGTATTTGTGCAGACATCCGTGATACTTTATCCCCAAATGTTTCTTTGAATCTTTGATACCCAACTTTGTGTGCAGGGTATGGAACATATTCGTTAGCTCATGCACATCTTGATCCCTTTGTTGCCACAACGTGGTCCATTGTATGTACTTGTCCTCATAGCTCCCCACGGGACAGTATTGTTCCTGTATGGAATCTCGGAAACAATTCCAAGTGGTTACGGCTAAGAACAGAGAGGGTTCTGTCTCATCCTTTTTCTTACAATAGGTTTCCCACCAGTCCTTGACATGGGGGGTAGCTTTGAGGAGTGCAAAAATAATCTTCTCCCGGTCAGAAAAGTCATGAACCGAGAAATATCCTTCTAATAGATTCAACCATCTATCTACGACATTTGCATCTATATTTGACCCTCAAACAAGGGAATTTCAAAGTTTACTTGTACCCAAAGGGAGTCGCACTCGCAGTGGTCACTGGATGGTGATGCGCCGCCTTGCAAGGGGTCACATGATCCGCGTTATCCACTATCGCGTTCCTTGTTTCTTTTTTCGAGGCGCTTCATAAGGGTTTAGATAGGATCTCCTGCTCCCTCATCTTTCTTTTTTTCCCGCATGGGCGTGCGTCGAGGTTTGCGAGGCTGATCTTGCAAAGGTTCCACCAGATCGATCCCTAACTCCTTATACCCTGACCTCGTTGGGGACATGCAAAGAAGGATCGAGAAAAAACATACCGCTTTGATACCATTGATCTATATTTATGCAGGAATATAACAGAATATAGAAATAACCATAAACATAGAAATAAAACGAAAATAAGGCTTCATTTCATTAATATCAAATCAAAGAAATATGCTTACAAACATGATGGAAATAAAATAGCTATGGTGCTGGTAGCAAATCTCTCAGAAGAGATGTGGTGACTACAGACCTCTGAACTGTGTTACAATGAGGCTTGATGGTCTATGATCACCCATGGTGAACTTGGTGAAGCCATGTGACAAACCTCACAATTTTTCAAATATTATTGCATTGTGATAAACATTGTTGCTCTCTTACATTGTCACATTGTGACAAAAATGTATCGATCATCACAATGTGACGAATATTGTCGCATTGTGAAAAACATTGTTGCAATGTTAAATTAGATCTCAATTCATATCAACAAAATTTACTAATGTGATCATATTTGGTAAATCGTCTTCACCATAATGAGCCTTTAAAATTCATGTTCAACACATGCTCAACATGGAAAACCATGGTTAATATGGTCAAATATTCTGTGAAACATTTATGAAGGTAAATGAATTAATACGATTGATATGGATTTATGCAGGAATGCAACAGAATACAGAAATAACCATAAACATAGAAATACAACGGAAATAAGGCTTCATTTTATTAATATCAAATCAAAAAAATATGCTTACAAACATGATGGAAATAAAATAGCTAGGGTGTTGGTAGCGAATCTCTGAGAAGAGATGTGGCGACTACAGACCTCTGAACTGTGTTAAAATGAGGCTCGAGGGCCTATTTATTATGGAGAAACAATGGAGAACTCTAAACGTCCAAAAACCTAACCCTAGGAGATGAAGCGTCAAAACTATGGGCCCCGTTTAGGTAAATTGGTGTTTCAACTTCCCGAGGACGTAACTTCCACATTCTCCGTTTGGGGCCTCAAAACGACTCCAGAAGTTTAGGACACAAAAAACTGCTAAAAATAGTAAGTTGTAAAAAAACAATGAAAGAGACAATGGTGGGGCCCCAAGTGGAATAGGCGGGTGGCCACCAATATCCACCTGGATCAACGATGAAAAATGTAGCATCAAATTCAAACAAATTAACTAATGTGACAAATAGGCGCGCTCTATTTTAGAATAGGCCTTCAATAATTTGCATGATTTAAAACATGAGAAATCAACCTTTAAAATCCATGTTCAACCCATGCTCAACATGGCCAACCATTTTTAATATGGTCAAATATTATCAACCTACATCACCATGGTAAAACATTTTCAACCATAGTCTTCCATTATCAATATAAACAATCATAATCTATCATAGAAAACTATGGTAAACAATGGGAAAATTAGTCAAACCATGTTCAGCCATGGTGAACTTGGTGAAGCCATGTGACAAACCTCACAATCTGTAAAATATTGTCGCATTGTGACAAACATTGTCACACTCTTATACTAAATTCCCATCATGAAATAAATATATCAAATGTCGCAATGTGACAAACATAGTCATGTTGTGATAAACATTGTTGCAATGTTACAATAGATTTCAATTTATATCAACAACATTTAATGATGTTATTGTGCTAGGGTTTATAACATTTGGGTTTATAATATTAGGTGTTTAATATATAGGGTTAATAATATGACAATGCAACATATAGGGTTTATAATATATATGGTTTAAAATATTAGGGCCTATAATATTAGGGTTTAATATAACAATTTATATTATACTTTAATGGTTAAGAGCATGTGTTTCCTCCTAAGAGGTCAGAAGTTCCAAACCAAAGGGGGGTAGAGAATATGTATTCCTTCGTACTTAACATTCAAATTGCTACATGGAGGTGGGTCCCTTGTCCCACAACAAGGGGGTCTCATACACCAATCATATGGTGTTTGGTTTGGCTATGACTTAAAATTTAATAATAATAATAATAATAATAATAATATAGGTCACAAAATAGCTCAATATATATCATTTATAATTTAGGTTTAATAATTGTGTTTAGGTTAACCTCTTTATTTTGAGGATGGACAAATAAGAGATTCTTAAGAGTGATAAATATAATTCTACGCTTTTACAAGTTACTTTCTATGCATTCCTTTAAAAATATATACTTATGGATTAAAATATTTAAAGATCGTGGTCATCACAAAGAGACTTTGATGCTTAAATGGTAATTTGCATTCAATTAGATATTAGGCATTCAATTGAACATTAAGTATGCAATGCTAGAGATTAATGGCAAACATCAAGGTTTATTTATTCCCTCCTAAGGCCAGTGTCAAGTCTCAAGGTTTCTTTATTTCATCCAATTTTCTTATCAAAATATTTGTATTCCCTATTTTTTAAAATCAATTTTATAAAATAAATTTACAATAATTTTTGAATTAATAAAATTTTTGAAATAAGTGGTTTTCTTTCTCAATTTAACTTCAATTTTTTTATTTTTATTTAAATACTATTAACAACAATTTACTTAATTTAAGCAGAAAATACATATTGAGGTCGACGCCTCAATGAGGTTCATCATCAAGACAAAGTTAGAGAGTAAGACCAACAAATCATCTATTTATCCTCGAGATGAAACTCTAATTTTTTTATAACAGTCAACAAAGTAAATATTAAAAATATAAAATAAGACATTATATGATTCAAATAAATAATTAAATTAATTAATTAACTAATTAATATATAAATATTTTTAATAAACCATTTAAATTCCTATATTTATAAATTTATTTTATTTATTTACTTAATTAAAGTGTATATAAATATAGATATAGTTTAAAGCTGGTATACAAAAATACATGCTACAATTCGAAATAGAATGACAACATGCATGTAACAATCATGAGTGTACATGAAGCCGGTGGTTTGAATAGGATAGCGTAGTGGCCACCGCTATCAGGTCGGGGAGATATACATACGTCATTTTCATATGCCAATTAGCTTTATATAAATAATGGAAAATCACGTGGATTTACATATATCAACCAACGTGGTGCTTGTGATATTTTTTAATAAAAGGTTAAACGTTTTCAGCAAATTGACGATGGATTAAGAATTTGCAGGGCGGTGAAAGACAGAAACTTAAGGGGTTATACAGTCATTGACTGTCATTTGTATTCTTCCCAGGTTATACTCTCTCTTGCTTTCTTTTATCCAATATAGAACCAGATAGTGCTCTCGCGACGCACATGCTTTCGGTTGTGCTTTTTATCCAATTCAGAACCACAGAATAGAGCGCTTGTAGATCAGTCCATTGGGTAGTGGCGCACCTGGGTTCAGGTCAATGGGGTGCTTGACCTGACAGTGTAGAGGCACCCCTGTGGGAGAGGTGAAGATGTCCCTATACTCCTCCACAACCTTGTCCATTTGATGTTGTCGTGCAGAGGAGCCATGTTTGGAGGTCGTGGCCATAGTCTTCTTCTTTCCCTGGGGGCGGATCATCAGGAAAACAAATTTCCTGGTTTGGGAAATGAGCTTACTGCATTGTTTTGCAATAACCAAAGTGATAGTGGGAGGCAGTGCTACCTCTGGTAATCTGTACAATTTATTTCCCAAAGTAACAATAACAGCATGAGGCTGGGACTCATACACATAATGTCGCTTCCACAAGTATGGTTGGCCTAATAATACATCAAAAACATCAATAGGAGCAATGTCACACAATACCTCATCCGTGAAGGGCTTGATGCTATAGGGAAGGTGGCATTGCTGGTTGATGTGGAGATCTCGTCCTTGGTGAAGCCACCCGATGGTGTATGGTTGTGGGTGCGATATGGTCGGAAAGCCCAATCGCTTCAAGACATCTGCTAAAATGAGGTTCTTTTGGCTCCCATTGTCGACAATGAACTATAGCGGGGAACCCTTTACCCACATCTGGGAGTGGAAGAGACGCTCTGCCTCCTCTGGATCTTCTGGTTCCTCCTTCTGGATCTTCGTAGTGGCAACAGTGGCATTGGGCTCCACATCAATAATCTGCTTCCCTTTGTCATTTCCCTTGTCAGGTTCTGATTCAGAGTCGGAGCATGCATCTGATTCAAACGCCCTCATCTCGGCCACCAACGACTGCTTGGCCCGACACTCACTTGTGTTGTGAGTGGAGCTCTTATGGAACTCACACCACTTTCCCATGTCCTTTTTTGGCTTCGTGGTGTTGTTCTTTGCTTGTGTCTTTGTCAGGTTTTCTTGGGCCACCATGCCTTGGATTTTTCCTTTGTTCTGCAGTTTGGGGGCACTTTTCCCTTGCTTTTGATTCACAGATCCAAAGTCTCGCTTCTTTTGTTTGAATTTCTGCTAAATCTTGGTAGCATACTAATATGCTGTACCAAGAGAGGAGATGTCGAGGAACTCCATTTCCTCCTGAATGTATCTGTGCAGACATCCGCGATACTTTATCCCCAAATGTTTCTTTGAATCTTTGATACCCAACTTTGTGTTAGTGGTATGAAATATATTCACAGCTCATGTGCACATCTTGATCCCTTTTGTCACACAATGTGGTCCATCGTATGTATTTGTCCTCATACTTTCTCTACTCAGATAGTATTGTTCCTTAATGGAATCTCGCAAAGAATTTCATGGTTACGGCCGAGGAACAGAGAGGGTTCGTCTTCATCCTTTTTCTCTTTCTCACAATAGGTTTTCAAGCAAGTCCCATATGATGGTAGCTTTGAGGAGTGCAAAAATAATCTTCTCCCGGTCTGAAAAGTCATGAACCGAGAAATATCCTTCTAACAGATTCAACCATCTATCTACGGCATCCGCATCTATTTGACCCTCAAATATGGGACCAAAGTTGTTGCACCAGTGAGTCGCACCCGCAGTGGTCGCCGGATGTAGATGTGCGCCGCCCAATGGGCGCGCTTCGTCCTCATCTCTCATGTGTTATCCATCATCACATTCCTTTGTTTTTCGAGGGCCTCCTTAAGTAATATTTAGATAGGATCTCCTGCTCCCTCATCTTTCTTTTTGTCCCCCATGGGCGTGCGTCGAGGTTTGCGAGGCTGATCTTGCAAAGGTTCCACCAGATCGAGCCCTAACTCCTTATACCCTGACCTCGTTGGGGACATGCAAAGAAGGATCGAGAAAAAGCAGGCCGCTCTGATACCATTGATCTAGATTTATGCAGGAATGCAACATAATATAGAAATAACCATAAACATAGAAATACAACGAAAATAAGGCTTCATTTCATTAATATCAAATCAAAGAAATATGCTTACAAACATGATGGAAATAAAATAGCTAGGGTGCTGGTAGTGAATCTCTCAGAATTGATGTGGTGACTACAGACCTTTGAACTATGTTACAATGAGGCTTGATGGTCTATGATCACCCATGGTGAACTTGGTGAAGCCATGTGACAAACCTCACAATTTGTCAAATATTATTGCATTGTGATAAACATTGTTGTTCTCTTACATTGTCACATTGTGACAAAAATGTATCGATCATCACAATGTGACGAATATTGTCACATTGTGACAAACATTGTTGCAATGTTAAATTAGATTTCAATTCATATCAACAAAATTTACTAATGTGATCATATTTGGTAAATCGTCTTCACCATAATGAGCCTTTAAAATTCATGTTCAACACATGCTCAACATGGAAAACCATGGTTAATATGGTCAAATATTCTGTGAAACTTTTATGAAGGTAAATGCATTAATACGATTGATATGGATTTATGCAGGAACGCACCAGAATACAGAAATAACCATAAACATAGAAATACAACAGAAATAAGGCTTCATTTCATTAATATTAAATCACAAAAATATGCTTACAAACATGATGGAAATAAAATAGCTAGGGTGTTGGTAGCGAATCTCTGAGAGGAGATGTGGCGACTACAGACCTCTGAACTGTGTTAAAATGAGGCTCGAGGGCCTATTTATTATGGAGAAACAATGGAGAACTCTAAACGTCCAAAAACCTAACCCTAGGAGATGAAGCGCCAAAACTATGGGCCCCGTTTAGGTAAATTGGTGTTTCAACTTCCCGAGGACGTAACTTCCACATTCTCCGTTTGGGGCCTCAAAACGACTCCAGAAGTTTAGGACCCAAAAAACTGCTAAAAATAGTAAGTTGTAAAAAAAAACTGAAAGAGACAATGGTGGGGCCCCAAGTGGAATAGGCGGGTGGCCACCAATATCCACCTGGATCAACGATGAAAAATGTAGCATCACATTCAAACAAATTAACTAATGTGACAAATAGGCGCGCTCTATTTTAGAATAGGCCTTCAATAATTTGCATTATTTAAAACATGAGAAATCAACCTTTAAAATCCATGTTAAACCCATGCTCAACATGGCCAACCATTTTTAATATGGTCAAATATTATCAACCTACATCACCATGGTAAAACATTTTCAACCATAGTCTTCCATTATCAATATAGACAATCATAATCTATCATAGAAAACTATGGTAAACAATGGGAAAATTAGTCAAACCATGTTCAGCCATGGTGAACTTGGTGAAGCCATGTGACAAACCTCACAATCTATAAAATATTGTCGCACTGTGACAAACATTGTCACACTCTTATGCTAAATTCCCATCATGAAATAAATATATCAAATGTCGCAATGTGACAAACATAGTCATGTTGTGATAAACATTGTTGCAATGTTACAATAGATTTCAATTTATATCAACAACATTTAATGATGTTATTGTGCTAGGGTTTATAACATTTGGGGTTTATAATATTAGGTGTTTAATATATAGGGTTAATAATATGACAATGCAACATATAGGGTTTATAATATATATGGTTTAAAATATTAGGGCCTATAATATTAGGGTTTAATATAACAATTTATATTATACTTTAATGGTTAAGAGCATGTGTTTCCTCCTAAGAGGTCAGAAGTTCCAAACCAAAGGGGGGTAGAGAATGTATTCCTTCGTAGACTTAACATTCAAATTGCTACACGGAGGTGGGTCCCTTGTCCCACAAACAAGGGGGTCTCATACACCAATCATGTGGTGTTTGGTTTGGCCATGACCTTAAAATTTAATAATAATAATAATAATAATAATATAGGGTCATAATATAGGCTTTAATATATATCATTTATAATTAGGGTTTAATAATTGTGTTTATAGGGGTTAATCTCTTATTTTGAGGATGGATAAATAAGAGATGCTTAAGAGATTGCAATATAATTTAGCTTTTTCTTGTTTTACTTTCTATGCATTCCTTTGAAAATATATACTTATGGATTAAAATATTTAAAGATCGTGGTCATCACAAAGAGACTTTGATGCTTAAATGGTAATTTGCATTCAATTAGACATTAGGCATTCAATTGAACATTAAGTATGCAATGCTAGAGATTAATGGCAAACATCAAGGTTTATTTATTCCCTCCTAAGGCCAGTGTCAAGTCTCAAGGTTTCTTTATTTCGTCCAATTTTCTTATCAAAATATTTGTATTCCCTATTTTTTAAAATCAATTTTATAAAATAAATTTACAATAATTTTTGAATTAATAAAATTTTTGAAATAAGTGGTTTTCTTTCTCAATTTAACTTCAATTTATTTTTAAAAAAAATACTATTAACAACAATTTACTTAATTTAAGCAGAAATACATATTGAGGTCAACGCCTCAATGAGGTTCATCATCAAGACAAAGTTAGAGAGTAAGACCAACAAATCATCTATTTATCCCCGAGATGCAACTCTAATTTTTTTATAACAGTCAACAAAGTAAATATTAAAAATATAAAATAAGACATTATATGATTCAAATAAATAATTAAATTAATTAATTAACTAATTAATAGATAAATATTTTTAATAAACCATTTAAATTCCTATATTTATAAATTTATTTTATTTATTTACTTAATTAAAGTGTATATAAATATAGATATAGTTTATGCTGGGTATGCCACAAACAAATACATGCTACAATTCGAAACAGAATGACAACATGCACGGGTCAATCTGTGAGTGTACATGAAGCTGGTGGTTTAATAAGGATAGCAGTAGTGGCCACCGCTACTTGTGGGTTGGGGAGATATACATGGCCGTCATTTTCATATGCCAATTAGCTTTATATAAATAATGGAAAATCACGTGGATTTACATATATCAACCAACGTGGTGCTTGTGATATTTTTTAATAAAAGGTTAAACGTTTTCAGCAAATTGACGATGGATTAAGAATTTGCAGGGCGGTGAAAGACGGAAACTTAAGGGGTTATACAGTCATTGACTGTCATTTGTATTCTTCCCAGGTTATACTCTCTCTTGCTTGCTTTTATCCAATACAGAACCAGATAGTGCTCCTGCGACGCACATGCTTTCGGTTGTGCTTTTTATCCAATTCAGAACCACAGAATATTGATGCAACACACAAAGAATCATCCTGGTGCATGTCTTTTCATTCTTAATGGATATCGCAAAAACCCTAAACATTTTATGCTACCATAATTTGAACATACGAATCAAATCATCTTCCTGTGTATGGTGCGGTCAATGGAGATGACGTGTAATCCAATGGGGACGAAAAGTCAATGAAATGGTATATCTCATCTCTTTCGCCACTCAAACAAACCCTAACGACAACAAGTACCCCATCTTACAAACTGCCTGCCCGGTGGGTGTTGACCACTACACCATTGTTTATGAGGAGGATGAATAG
Organism: Pinus albicaulis; assembly: GCA_034641835.2. NCBI lineage: Eukaryota > Viridiplantae > Streptophyta > Pinopsida > Pinales > Pinaceae > Pinus > Pinus albicaulis. Next base: position 1,721,315,800 of record CM076580.1, read on the forward strand.
CCGCTTATTAGGTTTTGACACATTACATTTGTGTAGATGCTATATTGATACTGTTCAGCTGATTAGATACAGTATGTAGAAGATTTGAGAACAAAAGCTTTTATATAAATATAACCCGATTTTGATTCTTTTTTGGCTTTAAGCTGCAACCCAAAGAATCTATTTTGATGATTACCGTCCAATTGCGACTTAATTAAATAAAAATGTAAGTATTTATGCTGCACTACTTTGGGGAGCCGCTTTCGGATTGCGTGTTATATTCTGTTACGCAACCGTGTATTGGAAGAATCGCCTCAAACTCTGGATTGCTTCATATCCTTTAATTGCGTCTGACTAAAAGAAGCGTCCATTTAGTTACGACCAGCGGGCCAGTTCTGAAGATTTTAAATCATGAAGAATAAACCAGATTGGAGATTTATTGTCAATAGCGTTTCGTTGTCTATCTAGTCCACATAATAGCTTGTACTCCACAAAATAGTGTGTAATGACAATTTTCTTGCCAGAAATGTGTGATTTTAAAAAAAAAATCAGAATGCTAGAGTATTTGAATTGTTTTTTAATGGTGGAAATGGATTCAGCACCATCACAAATACTTGGAACCCAAAATCTTAAAGTTTGTTGGCAATTATGAATAAACAAACACAAAGAGATGCATTTCCCCTACAACACAGAGAATGTTATGTGGAAATAACAATCACACACAGAGACAATCAGCGAAAAACACAACAGAGAAATCCTTTTTTAATTTATTCAACTCTTCTCTGTTTTCATTTCATTCTTTCACAGAAAACATATGAGATTACATTGGTTTTTACAAAATCGCTGAAGCATGAGGTTTTTTATGCTTTTCAATGCTGGATCGGACTTAAAACAACCAAATCGTCCTTCACTCCATTATGTTCTTTCTACACGAAAACAATGTACAAAAACACAAAATGGCAGACCTGAAATATTATGGGTTTTGCCTCTGAAACCACATCGCGTCCATGCCCTCCATCGCAAATCGCACATTGGCGATTATAACTTTTAACTAGCGCTTATGGGAAACCTTAAGTTCTTGTGATTACGATGTGTGACGACACGATCGCATCGCAAATTAAAATGTTTAACTTGTGGGTGCTACCTTCCTGAACTTGCGGGTGCTTATATGCGTTATCCTCCTGAGCTTGCCACGTACTATTGCGAGCGCATCACATCGCAAACAAAACAACATAACTTGCGGATGCTAAACATGTAGGTGTTAAACTTTGCGACGTGCGGGCTGGGGGTGGTTACGCGACGGTAAGTGCGAAATACGAAAGGTAAGGTATACAGTAGAAATACAAAGGTTTGTGCGGGTTTGCAAATGCGGCAATGGTTGGTGGGTCCCGCCAGATGGCGGCAATATAACATTTGGTGAAGGGCTTAAGAGTTAAATGGTAAGTTTTGCGGGCTGCAAACAACGGGCAGTTAAACAACGTGGAGTGCGAAGTGCGGAAAGGTAATAAATAACATCATAACGAAGATTTGTATGCGGTTTGCAAGTGCAGAAAGGTCTGGTGGGTCCCGCTGATATTGCATCGGCGGAAATATAACATTCGGCGAAAAGCTTAAGGGTAAACAAAAAAACTTACGGGCTGCGAACTGAGGGCAACGGTAAGTCAATGACGGTGGTTTAAGAAATTAAACGTAGATATGGGCTTGGGTACTTTGTTTTGATTTTGCGTGAAACGCCTCCAGATTCTCGTGAAACGCCTCCAAATTCTCGTGGGTTTGTCCTTCCCTACACAAAAATTCAATTGAAGTGTGAACTGCTGCCACTCGTTATTCATGATGATGGTTGAGAGTATTTCCAACAAGTTTGACAACTATAACTCATATTGTGAAAAATTTCTGCAGAATTTTATCATAATCTTATCCAAATTTTCATTATTTTTAAAAATAATATATAAATTTTCATAATCTAACCAAAATTTCCATTATTTTTATAATTTTTATAGCTAATATGTAAGTTTTTTCAAAGACTAATCTGCCGAGGGAGCAGACGTGAGTGGAATTAAAAGTTTATGTATGAATGATCGTATGATGCGAAAGCTTCGTGTGCAGTACATGACGGTAGTAACACGGCTTTGACAACGTATTATATACGGCTTGTAATAGGACTGTAACAACGTATTCCTGGTGCCGGGCGGTAATATAGCGTACTGTAGAAGTTCGTAGAAAAATGCGAGTAATTCAATGTCGACGAATACAACAAAACGACTTTGTGGATAATGGATGGTGGAAACTTCGACATTGAGAAAGGTCGCATACTTTACTTTGACATAAATTCTACGGTTGACCGAACCTTCTTGGCACTGCTTTACTTTACTATTATAGAATGTATGCGTACACTTCCCCGAACCTTCTTGGAACTGCTAACAGATACGATCAATGTTTCGTGTGGACCCTGGGATTAGTATTGCTGTCGAAATTGTTTTACCCTTGAGAGAAGGTGAGTTTCACATTTCTCTTGCCAACGCCACGGAAAAGCCAAAAGGTGGGAGTAGTTATATGTAATATAATTTTATTAGTTTTCAATAAAACAAAATACATAATGTTAAATATTGTAAAATTAAATTTTATGTTTTTTTAGTATAATTTTATTAGTATAATTAACACAATGACATTTACCAATGTGATTGATATATGTCGATAAACTTATATCAAGTAAATTTACAATGTAATTGATATAAACCTATAACCCTATATCCACCACCCACCACATATATTTTATCAAAATAAACATTATATATTTATGAATATAATTACCAATATATTATATATATATACTTGCAATATGTTAATAATATTAACTATATACATATTATATATATTAAACTATATATATATATATATATATATATATATATATATATATATATTATTTGATAATAAAATATTATTGAATTTTTTCAGTACATTAATAGTTATAACTGAAACTATACTAAAATTCAAATATAACATAACAATAGTATTTTATTACTATTTGTAATAAGTATATATCTCTTACCAATATTTCAAGGGATTATTAATATTATAAGCCCAAAAGACTAATAAACCCAAGGATCTAATATTATAAATCTAAGGAAATGGTGAATCCACAGGAAAAATATTAAAAAACTAAGAGATCAAGAAGCCCAAGGGATCCATATTAAAAAGAGAAGAGATTAATAAACCCTAGGAATTAATTTTTTCAATATAAATGAATGATAAACTCACATGATTATTAATATTATAAATCGAAGAGAACAATCAACTTTAGGGATTGTTAATATTATAAATCCAATGGATTAATAAACTGAATGATCAATAAACCCAATGGATTGATATTAAAAACCCAAGGAAGTAATAAACCCAAGAGATCAATATTAAAAAACCAAGGGTTTATAAACCTAAGGGAATAATATTAAACCTAAGAGATTAATATTATAACCCTTAAGTATAAAAATCTTAGATAATTACTATAAACCATGAAACAAACATTAATGTTTTAAACAAAGGGATTAGAAAACCAAAGGCATTAAATGATAAACCAAAGGAATTATTAATATTAGAAAGTTAAGGAACAAATAAACCGAAACTTCTAATATTATAAACCCAAGAAATTAGTAAGCCTAAGGGAAACATATTATAAACCCAAGGGATAAATATTAATATTATAAACTAAGAAATTAATAAACCTTAAGAGTTAATATTTTAAACTCAAAACCCTAAGAAATTCATAAACCCTAAGAATTAATATTTTATACTCAAAAGATTTAAAAAATCAAGGGATTATTAATATTTTAAACCAAAAGAACTAATAAATCCAAGAGTTTAATATTATAAACCCGAGGAATTGGTGAACCCAAGGGATAAATATTAAAAATTTGAGGGATCAATAAGGCGAAATAAATACTAAAAATTAATATCTTAAACACAAAGGATTGATAAACTCATATGATTATTAATATTATAAACCCAGGGGAATAATATTAAACTTAAGAGATTAATATTATAAACTTGATGTATATAAAAACCCTTAGATAAATACTATAAACGGTAAAATAAACATGGTTGACCATGCTTGATTTAAACATTGAGATAATTGTTGTCACAATTAGAAAAATCAAAGGATTAATAAACCCTACGAATTAATATTTGAAACTCAAAAACCTAAGAATTGAATAAACCTTAAGAATTAATTTTTTTAACTAAAAAACCTAGGAAATTAATAAACCATATGAATCAATATTTAAACTCAAGAGATTAATAAACCCCAAGAGATTATTAATATTATACACCAAAATAACTAATATACCCAAGGATTTAATATTATAAACGAAAGGAATCGGTTAACTCAAGGGATAAATATTAAAAACCAAATATTAAGAAACTAAGTGATCAATAACGTAAAGAGATCAATATTAAAAATAAAAGAGATTAATAAACCCAAGAGATTTTTAATATTATAAAAAAAAGAATTAATAAACCCAAGGATTTAATATTATAAACCAAAGGAATTGGGGAACCCAAGGGATAAATATTAATATTAAAAACTAAACAATTAATAAACACTAAGAATTAATATTTTAAACTCAAGAGATTAATAAACCCAAGGGGTTATTAATATTATAAACTAAAAGAACTAATAAACCTAAGGGTTTACTATTACAAACCAAAGGAATTGGTGAGCCTAAGGGATAAATATTAAAGACTTAACGGATCAATAAGGCCAAGGGATTAGTATTAGAAACACAAGAGATTACTAAACCCTAATAATTAATATTTTAAACTAAGAAACCTAAGAAATTAATAAACACTAAGAATTAATATTTTTAACTCAAGAGATTTTAAAACACAATGGATTATTAATATTATAAATCAAAAGAACTCATAAACGCAAAGGTTTTATATTATAAACCCAAGGAACTGGTGAACCCAAGGGATAGATATTAAAAACCTAAGGGATCAATATGGCGAAGGGATCAATATTAAAAACAATAGAGATTAATAAAGCCTACAAATTAATATTTTAAACACAAAGGATTGATAAAATCACATTATTATTAATATTATAAACTCAAGGGAATAATATTAAACATAAGAGATTAATATTATAAACCTCAAGTATATAAAAACCTTTAGATAAATACTGTAAACTGTAAAATAAATATGGTTGAGCATGTTTAATTTAAACATTAAGACAAGCGTTGTCACAATGCGACGTTGGAAAAAAAATGACCATGGTTGACCATGGTTGATTTTCATATTGAGACAATCTTTGTCACAATGTGACATTCGACCATGGAAGACCTTAATCGCCTACAACTAACGATAATTAACAATGGTGGCCCATGGTTGATTTTCATATTGAGACAATGTTTTTCATAATGTGACATTGAACCATGCATTAATATTAAAGTGTACAACTAATATTTAACCTCTAATATTACCAACCCAAAGAATTAGAAAACTTAGGGATTAATAAACCTTAAGAATTAATATTTTAAACTCAAAAACCTAAGACATTAATAAACCCTAAGAATTAATAATTTAAACTCAAGAGATTAATAAAATGAAGGGATTATTAATATTATAAACCAAAAGAACTAATAAACCCAAGGGTTTAATATTATAAACCAAAGAAATTGGTGAACCTAATGGATAAATATTAAAAACCTAAGGGATCAATAAGGCCAAGGGATTAATATTAAAAACACAAGAGATTAATAAACCTAAAGAATTAATATTTTAAACTAAAAAATCTAAGGAATTAATAAACCATAAAAATCAATATTTTAAACTCAAGGGATTAATAAACCCAAGGGATTATTAATATTATAAACCAAAATAACTAATAAACCCAAGGGTTTAATATTATAAACCAAAGGAATCAGTGAACTAAGAGATAAATATTAAAAACCTAAGGGATCAATATTAAAAACACGAGAGATTAATAAGCGTTAAGAATAGAGATTTTAAACTCAAAAACCTAAGAAATTAATAAACACTAATAATTAATATTTTAAATTCAAGAGATTAATAAACCCAAGAGATTATTAATATTATAAACCAAAAGAAGTAATAAACCCAAGAGTTTAGTATTATAAACCAAAGGAATTGGTGAACCCAAGGGATAAATATAAATATTATAAACCAAGAAATTAATGAACCCTAAGAATTAATATTTTAAACTCAAGAGATTAATAAACTCTAGGGGTTATTAATATTATAAACCAAAAGAACTAATAAACCCAAGGGTTTAATAATACAAACCAAGGGTGGGTGAACCCAATATAGAAATTATATACACTAAGCATGCATACATCCAGATTCCCATGATCTCACAATATTTAACTTCTTTCAAAATATAGAATCATTCCATTGTTAATATTTTGCAGAAAATTAATTGCAAACACATGTGAAGCATAAATAAAAACAATCGCACATAACACAGTTGTTTAATGGGAAAGCCTGAAGCTGAAAACCCCAACTATCATATATTATGTATCATGGAGATCATGTAACATTCTCATAAAAAGCTTAGTACATCAAGCTCTCGGTAAAATAAATCGTCACACACTAATCAAAAGAAATTTGCAAATCCATGCACTAATTTCTTGCCACCTGCTAGCCTGCCTCCACTGCGCAATCCCTGCTGAAGAATAGCTCTGAATGAATTCGAATTACCCTGCTTTCACTGCGCAATCCTCATTGGAAACTCCAATGTGTGTGTGGTGCAATCAATGCATCACTATAGTCACAACAGATAGTCCATCCCGCCCTTTCATCTATCTCTGCACTGGGTCTCCGCTGGAACTGACATGCACTGTATTTAATTGCTGTATTTGTTTAGTTGATTAATGAGCTATTATTTGTGAATTAATTAACTAGGTAATTCACTCCACTCTCACTAGTGTATCATTCAGTCAGACTAGATACAACTAGCTCAATTGAGTTTAACTCCAATAATTGAGTTAAACTGAACAACAACTCCATGCACTACTCTTCCAACTCTATCATAACTTTGCCACTTCAGTTCTAACTGAGTCCTCTATGCATGAACCACTAGTAAACCCTAGGAATTGCGTAATTCCTTCAACCCACTGATTTGCCAAATCTGTGCATTGAAACTAAGTGCTCCAAGAGAATAAGTTGTTGTTTATTGTCAGATTATTATTAAGAGCTAATATTAATCGACACTTATATTTTTAGATTGACGATCTACAAATAGAGTTCACCTAATATTCTAAAATTATAATTTCATCTATTTTTTCCAACTTGACCAACCATCCACAAATAGCATCCTGCAACTTCTGAAATATGATCACCATGTCTAAAAATAGACATAGTCTAAAAATAGACTTGCGCCAAAAATAGCCTGCGGGTCCACTTAGTGAAGGAGACTCTTTTCACTAAGCTCATCATCTTGTTGAATCTCAACACTCCCTATCAACAAGATAGGGATTATCCTTCACCTCGATCCTGCCTCTATGGTATTCAAATTTGCTCCTGGTGAGCGCCTTCTTCAGAATGTCTACATCCTGATCCTCCGTAGGAATGTACTGAAGCAACATGATCTTCCACTGCACACAATCTCTAATATGATGATACCGGATATCAATATGTTTAGATATATCATGAAACACAGGATTAATCGAGAGTTTAATGCAACTTTGATTATCACAATGTATCACTGTAGGATCTAAATGTGAACCGAACAAACCAACTAGGATCTTCCTCATCTAGATAGCCTCACATGCAGCTTGAATTGCTGCCATGTATTCAGCTTTCGCTGAACTGAGTGCCACAGATCTTTGTTTCCTGCTATACCAAGAAAATACCATGGATCTAATATTGAAAATACCTCCTGATGTGCTCTTTCTGTCTGTTGGGCTGCCTGCCCAATCTACATCCGTGAAGCCATGTAACTTCACCTCATCTGTCTGTCTGTACCATAAACCATACTTAAATGTGCCCTTGCGATACCTCAGGACATGCTTGCCTGCCTTCCAAAAGAGCTTGGTAGGCTTAACCATCGCTTGTGAAAGTTGGTTCACCGCATAGCATATGTCTGGTCTTGTATTAACTAAATACATGAGCGAACCCACCAACTGTCGATAAACAATGGCATCCACTACCTTTGCCGATGTAGCATCCTCTTTCCTCCAATTTCTTGGAAGAGGAGTGTCGATAGGCTTGCAGCCTTGCATGTGAAACTTCTCCAGTATCTCCTGGGCATACTTACCTTGAGACACAAACAGTTCACCTTCCCGGTGCCATATTTCCAACCCAAGGAAATAATGAAAGAGGCCCAAATCGTTCATCTCAAACTCATTTCCAAGATCTGCCTTGCATGAGTGTATCAACTGCTCATCACCCGTTAGTATTAAATCATCAACATAAATAACAATGATTTAAAGCTTACCCTCCACCACAATTTGGTACAGGTTTGCATCCACCTCACTCTTGGTGAAGCCAAGTCTAGTGAAATAGCTGTCAATCTGAGTGTCCAAAGCACAAGGTGCTTGCTTGAACCCATACATCGCTCTTTTGAGCCTGCACACATGTGACTCGCTGCTGAAGATCTCAAATCCTTCAGGCTGCTTAATTTACACCTCTTCCTCAATGATCCCATTAAGGAACACAATCTTCACATCCATCTGATGAATGTTGCAACCCATCTACGCTGAGAGAGCAAGGATGGTCCTTATGGAAGAATATCGTGCGACATGTGCAAAGGTTTCTTCATAATAAATCCCCTCGATCTGTGAGAAGCCTCGGGCAACAAATCTTGCCTTATACTTCTCGACGCTCCCATCAGCTACTTGCTTTACCTTGTAGATCCATCTTGATCCTACAACTGATTTACCAACCAGCCTCGGAACAATCTCCCAAGCACTGTTTCTGAAAATGGAGTCATACTCCTCCACCATGGCATCTACCCATGTGGGCTCCTGCACTGATTCTTCAAAAGAACATGGCTTTGTCACGATACACTTGCTCATGAGAGCCATGTACCTAGTAAATCGGTCAGGTGACTGTCTCTGTGTGCGCTGTGATGTAGGGACTCCTACATTCTGTGGCGCATCAAGCTTCAGTCTCTCAGCTTCTGTGGTCTGCTTTCTGCCTTGTCTGATGTTTGGTTTTGCATGAGTGGACTCCTCCACTCCATGAATCTCCTCTTGTGGTTGATCCACATCTAGAGGCTCATCTTTGGGAACAAGAATTTCCTCCTCTGCATGCAAGTGTAGCTCCCTCTCAAGTGACAATTTCATGGCTTTCACCTCATTGAATTTTATATCCTGTCACACCACAGTCATTCGACTGTCTGGAAAATACACACGATAATTATGGGGTGTTTTTGTGTACCCCAAAAATATCCCAACTTTTGCAGTCGGCTCCAGCTTCTTCCTGGCGTCCTTTGTCACATGAATGTAAACAAATGAGCCAAAAATCTTCAAATGAGAAATATCAGGCGTCTTACCAGTAAAATCTTCTTCGGGTGTACTCATGCCAAGTACTCTATGAGGACAACGGTTTTGCACATAAACCGCAATGTTGCATGCTTCCACCCACAAGTGAATCAGTAGGCCCTGGTCATTCAACATCGCTCGTGCAGCACCCATGATCGTTCTGTTCTTCCTCTCCACGACCCCATTCTGCTGTGGTTTATGAGGCACTATGAGTTCTCCTCGAATTCATTGTTTGCTAAAGAAGTCTTTGAATTCGCCCAAGATGTATTCACCACCATTATCACTCCATAGAGCTTTCACTTGCTTCCCCAACTCCTTCTCCACCAATGCTTTAAACTCATAGAACTTTTAGAATGTTTCGATCTTCTTCTGCATGAAGAAGATCCAACATCTATGAGAATAATCATCAACAAATATAACATAATACCTGTGTTTTTCTGTTGAAGCAACTGAGAAAGGTCCACACACGTCTGTGTGAATTCTCTCAAGGATCACCGAAGCACGATTCTCCCTCTCATGAAAGGTGGTCTTCACAAACTTACCCATAGTACATCCCTTGCACTGATTTGAATGCGCAAGAGTACCATTGGGGAGTCCAGTAGAAATTTGCTGCAAAATCTTCAAAGTGCCATGGTGAAGATGGCCCAATCTCTTGTGCCATAATTCACCCTCATCCCGGCTCACCACTTTTTCTGCTTTGCCCACCATTGCAGCGTAACCATCTACCTCCAACTTATAGAGATTCTTAACTCAAATCCTTATCCTCTTAGTTTGACCTGTTGTTTTTATGTCGCAGGAAAGATTTTCCATCGCTAAAAACAACGTCATAACCTTTGTCTTCCAACGTTGCGACTGAGACCAAGTTCTTCTTCAGACCTAGAACATGCATAACATCTTTCAACAATAATGGATTACCAGACTCCCTCTCAAAGGTAATGGTCCCAATGCCAGTTGCACTGTATCGACCATAATCGCCCATCTCTATATGCATCTGGAGGTTATTCTCCTCTAAGTCACTAAACAAATCCTTGTCTCTCGTCATATGGAAAGACGCACCACTATCAAGATGCCACACTGATCCCATATAGCTTGAAACCAAGCATGCGATCAAAGAGAAATCAAGTTAAAATTGCGAGGCTAAGGCCTCTCCAGCTGTAGCTCTAGCAGCCTTCTTGTTCTTCTTTTTCTATGGGCAGTTAGTGGCGAGATGCCCATGTTAGTGACAGTGAAAACACTTCACTTTGGAAAAATCCAACTTCTGGCCTTTAGCTTCAGATTTTGGATGGGATTTCTTCCCCTTTCCTTTCCTTGCTTTTGCAGCAAAAGCGCAGTTCTCTTCATCATCATTCTTTGATTAAGATCCATCCTTGGTACTACGCCTTATCTCCTCATGCACAAGATCCAACCAAAGTTGCTCCCAACCCAGCAGTTTCTCCGGTCCATTGATAGAGTCTTCATAGCTATGCCAAATCTTTGGAAGCTCGAGGAGAGCTAAGCTCACCAAGTCATCATCATCAACAGCAATCCCCACACTTCCCAGTTCATCCCTATGGTGGACAAACTTCGTGAGATATTTTGGAATACTATCGCCCTTATCCATTTTTATTTTTCTGAGCCTATCTTTGCGCCAACTTCCTCTGGTCGCTGCTGCTTTGGAACAAATCTTTCAGAGCCTTCCACATTAAAAATGGATTGGATTTCCTGTGAATGCTGGACACAATATGGTCCTTCACACCTTCCAACATAATTCTTCTTGTCTTTGCTATCTTCTTTTTCCATGCGTCAATTAATGCATCATCGCTAGATCCTGGCTTAGTAACATTGCTATCGATGAACTCCTTCAGTCCATTATCATCAAGCACCGCCTCCATCCTATCCTTACAGGCTATGTAATTTGAGCTACCATAAAGGGCATACTCCAATCGCAACCCATTGAAAGACATTTCAGTGTATACTCAACTTCTGCACCAAGAATTTTATGAAGTAAATTCGGATTGTCCACCAGCACAAACTCAATAATTCTTCACAATTGCAATCTTCAAGAATTAACACTGCTCTGATACCATGTAGAAATTATATACACTAAGCATGCATACATCCAGATTCCCCTGATCTCACAATATTTATCTTCTTGCAAAATACATAATCATTCCACTGTTAATCTTTTGCGGAAAATTAATTGCAACCACACGTGAAGCATAAATAAAAACAATCGCACATAACACAGTTGTTTAACGGGAAATATTGAAGCTAAAAACCCCAACTATCATATATTATGTATCATGGAGATCATGTAACAATCTCATACAAAGCTTAGTACATCAAGCTCTCAGTACAATCAATCGTCACACACTAATCAGAAGAAATCTGCAAATCCATGCACCGATTTCTTGCCACCTGCTAGCCTGCCTCCATTGCGCAATCCCTACTAAAGAATAGATCTAAATGAATTCAAATGACCCTGCTTGCATTGCGCAATACTCATTGGAAACTCCAATGTGTGTGTGGTGTAATCAATGCATCGCTATAGTTACAACAAATAGTCCATCTTGCCCTTTCACCTATCTCTCCACTGGGTCTCCACTAGAACTGACATGCACTATAGTTAACTGCTGTATTTTTTCAATTGATTAATGAGTTATTATTTGTGAATTAATTAACTAATTAATTCACTCCACTCTCACTAGTGTATCATTCAGTTAGACTAGATACAACTAGCTCAACTGAGTTTAACTCCAATAATCGAGTTAAACTGAATAACATATACATGAACTACTCTTCCAACTCTGTCATAACTTTGCCACTTCATTTCTAACTAATTCCTCCATGCATGAACCACTAGTAAACCCTAGGAATTGCATAATTCCTCCATCCCACTGATTTGCCAAATCTGTGCACTGAAACTAAGTGCTCCAAGAGAATAAGTTGTTGTTTATTGTCAGATTATTATTAAGAGCTAATAATAGCGACACTTCTATTTTTAGATCGACGATCTATAAATAGACTTCACCCAATATTCTAAAAATAGAATTTCATATTTTTTTTCCAACTTGACCAACCATCCACAAATAGCATCCTGAAACTTCTGAAATATGATCACCATGTCTAAAAATAGACATAGTCTAAAAATAGCCTTGTGCCAAAAATAGCCTGCGGGCCAGTTAGTGAAGGCGACTCTTTTCACTAAGCTCATCATCTTGTTGAATCTCAACACCCAAGGGATAAATATTAAAGACCTAAGCGATAAATAAGGCCAAATGATCAATATTAAAAACACAAGAGATTAATAAACCCTAAGAATCAATATTTTAAATTCAAAAGCCTAAGAAATTAATAAATCCTAAGAATCAATATTTTTAACTCAAGAGATTTTAAAACCGAAGGGATTATTAATATTATAAACCAAAAGAACTAATAAATCCAAGGGTTCAATATTATAAACCCAAGGAATTGGTGAATCCAAGGGATAAATATTAAAAAACTAAGCGTTCAATAAGGTGAAGGGATCACTATTAAAAGCAAAAGAGATTAATAAAGCCTACAAATTAATATCTTAAACACAAAGTATTTATAGACTCATATGATTATTAATATTATAAACTCAAGGGAATACTATTAAACCTAAGAGATTAATATTATATACCTCAAGTAGATAAAAACCTTTAGATAAATACCATAAACCATAAAATAAACATGGTTGAACATGCTTGATTTGAACATTGAGGCAATTGTTGTCACAATGTGACTTTGGATGAAGAATGACCATGGTTGGCCATTGTTGATTTTCATATTGAGACAATAATTTTCACAATGTGACATTCGACCATCAAAGACCTTGATCGACTAAGACTAACGATGATTAACAATGGTTGTCCATGGTTGATCTTCATATTGAGACAATGTTTTTCATAATGTGACATTGGACCATGCATTAATATTATAGTGTACGACTAATATTTAACTCCTAATATTACCAACCCAAAGAATTAGAAAACTCAAGGGATTAATAAACTCTAAGAATTAATATTTTAAACTTAGAAGCGTAAGAAATTAATCAACGCTAAGAATTAATAATTTAAACTCAAGAGATTAATAAACTAAAGGGATTATTAATATTATAAACCAAATAAATAATAAACCCAAGGGCTTAATATTACAAACCAAAGGAATAGGTGAACCAAAGGGATAAATATTAAAAACCTAAGGGATCAATAAGGCCAAGGGATTAATATTAAAAACATAAGAGATTAATAAACCCTAAGAAATTAATAAACCATAAGAATCGATATTTTAAACTCGAGATTAATAAGCCCAAGGGATTATTAATATTATAAACCAAAAGAACTAATAAACCCAAGGGTTTAATATTATAAACCAAAGAAATTGGTGAAGCCAAGGGGTAAATATTAAAAACCTAGGGGATCAATAAGGCCAAGGGATCAATATTAAAAACACAAGAGATTAATAAACCCTAAGAATAAATATTTTAAACTAAAAAACCTAAGAAATTAATAAACCCTAATAATTAATATTTTAAATTCAAGAGATTAATAAACCAAAGGGATTAGTAATATTATAACCAAAAGAAGTAATAAACCAAGGGTTTAATATTATAAACCAAAGGAATTAGTGAACCCAAGGGATAAATAATAATATTAATATTAAATGGATATTCAATTTAACCATCATTTCAACCAAAGAAAGAGCATTTAAATTAACATATATTTTTTGTTGTATTTACATCGAAAAATTCAACTACAAAAATGGACTTGAAACACTCCATCAAAATTCAATTATCAAATAGCCTCTTCCAAAACACAACCACACCGATGATAATATGAAAACCAATTCAAATCAACATGATAATGGTCACGATACTTAACACTTTCAAACAAATCCCTTCTTGTTTTCCTCCTAGCCTCCCTCATGTGCACATGCAACAAGTATTATTCATTCATTTTCATTTCATCTAGAACATGAAGATACTCATCAATAATTGCAGGATGGAAGCCATGTTTTCTATCGAACTTGTTCCGAAGATACGAAAGGGAACTTATCACTCTAGAAATATTTGCCACCGCTTGATTATAATAGATGCCATCATTATTATCCATATCAACATTTGAAAAGAAAAACAGAAAAATCATAATTAATACACACACAAAAAGCTATGCATATATATATCACCCCATTTTTATTATTATTAAAAAATTCATCTTAAAAACATCATGCTATAAAATAACCTAACGCTACATGAAACAAATGATATAAAACTTTCTACAAATATAAACCTCATTAGCAATACATATTGTACACATGAAATGAGTGACAAAATTAAATGAGTGATATGAGCCTTATTACAATAGTCAACAAGAATTCACAAATTTGTAAACTTTATGTTTAAAATCAATATTAATAATGTTAGTAATTATATATTTGTATTTAAATTAATGTTAATGTATATATTAATTCTAGTTTAATATTAATACAAAATATAATTATGTTGTCATTGAACCAAAGTAAGCCTAAAGTTCTGAAACCTAATCTTCAATCAACATATTTACATCGATGTTTAATGTTGATGTTCATATTAATGTATAGACACAATATTTATTTAATATTAATATTAAACATCATTAAAATTATTAATAATATAAACTAAAAGAAGTAATAAACCCAAGGGTTTAATATTATAAACCAAAGGAATTGGTGAACCCAAGGGATAAATATTAATATCATAAACCAAGAAATTAATAAACCCTAATAATTATTATTTTAAACTCAAAAACCTAAGAAAATAATAAGACGTAAGAATTAATATTTTAAACTCAAGAGATTAATAAGCTCAAGGGGTTATTAATATTATAAACTAAAAGAACTAAAAAATCCAACGGTTTAATATTACAAACCAAAGGAATTGGTGAACCCAAGGGATAATCATTAAAAACAAAAGGAATCAATAAGGCGAAGGGATCAATATTAAAAACATAAGAGATTAATAAACCCTAAAATTGATATCTTAAACTCAAAAACTTAAGAAAATAAACCCAAGAATTAATATATTTAACTCAAGATATTAATAAACCCAAGGGTTTAATATTATAAATGAAAGGAATTATTAATATTATAAAGTTAAGCAACAAATAAACCAAAGGAAGTGGTGAACCCAAGGGAAAAATATTAAAAACCTAAGGGATCAATAAGGCCAAGGGATCAATATTAAAAACACAAGAGATTAATTAAGCCTAGGAATTAATATTTTAAATACAAATGAATGATAAACTCTCATGATTATTAATATTATAAATTGAAGTGATCAATCAACCTTAGGTATTGTTAATATTATAAACCTAACAAAATAATAAACTAAAGGATCAATAAACCCAATGGATTGATATTTAAAACCCAATTAAATAATAAACTCAAGGGATTAATACTAAAAAAACCAAGGGTTTATAAACCTAAGGGAATAATATGAAACCTAAGAGATTAATATTATAACCCTCTAGTATATAAACCCTTAGATAAATACTATAAACTATGAAAAAAACATTAATATTTTAAACAGAAGGGTTTAATAAACCCAAGGGATTAAATGAATTATTAATATTATAAAGTTAATGAACAAATAAACCCAAGCATTTAATATTATAAACCCAAGAAAATAGTAAACCTAAAGAAAATATATTATAAACCAAAGAGATAAATATTAATATTATAAACCAAGAAATTAATAAACACTAAGAATTAATATTTTAAACTCAAGAGAGTAATAAATCCAAGGGATTATTAATATTATAAACCTAAAGAGCTAATAAACCCAAGGGTTTAATATTAAAAACAAAAGGAATGGGTGAACCCAAGGGATAAATATTAATAACCTAAGGGATAAATAAGGCCAAGGGATCAATATTAAAAACACAAGAGCTTAATACAACTTAATATTTTAAACACAAAGGATTGATAACCTCACATGATTATTAATATTATAAACCCCAAGTGATAAATCAAACTTATTGATTGTTAATATTATAAACCGAACAAATTAATAAAACAAAGGGACATTCAATTTCACCATCATTGCAACCAAATAAATTGAAATTAACATATATTTTTTTGTTGTCTTTACATAAAAAAATTCCACTACAAAAATGGAATTGAAACACTCCATCAAAAGTTGCTTATCAAATAGCCTCATCCAAAACAAAACCAGGCTGATGACAAAAGGAACATCAATTCAAATCAACAGGATAATGATCACGATACTTAACACTTTCCAACCAATCCCTTCTTGTTTTCCTCCCAGCCTCCCTCATGTGCACATGCAACAAGTATTTTACGTTCATTTTCATTTAATCTAGAACACGAAGATGGTCATCAATAAATGCAGTATGGAAGCCATGTTTTCTATCGAAATTGTTCCGAGGATACAAAAGAGAACTTATCACTCTAGAAATATTTTCCACTGCTTGATTATAATAGATTCCATTATTATTATCCATATCGGTATGGTGGCGAAAATTTTCATCACTGTTGGATATCATTGGAAATAATTATATTAATATTATTTAGCCCATAATTTTGTAATTCATGATATAATATGAATTCACAATATTAATATCAATATGAAAAAAATATTAAATTGGTTTTTAGTAGTTGGCTTATATAATGCGTCGTTTATGTGTGAATGGTTCATTGTAAAAATAAAACAACAATAACCACTTAAAAAGAAGAAGTAAATCGAAGAACATGAAAAATGATGTAAACAACTTTCTCAAATATTACTTTGAATATGATGAATGAAAAACGATGTAAAAAACTTTCTCAAACATTACTATGAATGTATTCATCTCATTAAGATCTGAAAATGAATATTTTATTAAAAGTAAATAAAGAGGAAAATAAAAGAAATTAAAAAAACATTCTATAAATAGGTCACAATATTATTAGTTGCATGTCATAGGACAATGTAACTAAATTATTCAACATACCAAATTAATTTTTCGAAACATGTGAACTGTTTAATTAAATAAATCCCTTTCTCTAGGATGCAACCTCATATCAGCCCGTGACATAAAAAAATCCCAATCTTGAAGAACACGTTCTGCATTTCTTATGTTATTGAGGACTCTACGAAAACAAGCTTGCTTCTCATTATTACCTTGTTGGAAAAATATTGTGTCAAGAGTGACAACAATGTTGAATTTTTTCCATAAGACTTTCCCTGTTGTATTACCTGCATACAAAATATTTTCTCTCATAGGAGGTAGCTGGCCAAGGTCACCCACAAGGATGATGGATTTTCACCAAAAGGACAATTCTTTTTCTCTGGAAATGCTTCTGGTAATCGAGCATCTATTTGCATGAATAACCTTTATCCTAGAAAGCTCATTTCATCAATCAATATATATCGAATATGAATCATTTCTTCTTGGAATACTGCTAGCAATTACCCCTGTAGTGGTTTCATATCTTTAATTGGAATTTTTAGAGTCGAGTGGATTGTTTTTACATGTTTATTGAAAGCAGCTATTCCTGTTGGGGAAAAAAGAAGTAAAGGAATTATTCCATTACTTGACAAATCAGAAAGAGCTTCAAAAATAAAATAGATAAGGAAAGACTTGCCAGTGCCTGCAGTGCCATGAAAAATCATAAGAAGAGCTTCACAAATCTCATATTCAGCAAAATGCCTTAAATTTTTTTCAAAAGCAAGTCGTTTTTTTTCTACCAATGAATCCGGAGATGAAAATGTTCTATTTGAAAGGTCAATAATATCACGCCTTGACTGTCCATTCCTTATAAAATTAATAGCTTCAGCCACATCATCATAAATAGTTGTACTTTTGTAGTCAAAGGATATATCAAAATCCCTTCGACCAAGGGTGTGAAGATCATAAACATTCACATTATTTGGTGGAACCAAGCGAGAGAAAAATTATCATTCTTGAAAATCATCTTCAAGATTCATTTCCTGGTTAGAAAAATCACCATCTTCTTCATATCCAATATTGTCAACAATTTATGGATTTCGATCAACATGCCATGCTTGATATTGGAAAGTCCTCCAATTTTCAATAAAAAAGAGAGAGTAGAAAGCCCAATTTCCACACAAATTTCACGAAATGGTTTGTATAAAAGCAATTATGTGCAACAAAAGGTTTCAAATTCATCTAAACCCTCACTAGGTATAGAATAAAATCATGGCCAAACCCGAGCAATAGCATGAACATCTCTAGGCTTCCAGGGATATTGGTTACGCTTGCTATCAAATGTCCAAAATATTGATGTTTCTATCAAGGATATATGTTCAAATAAAAAAAATCTCTTTTGATAATGTTGAACAAAAGTATTCTCAAATCAAAATTTCATGTGTTACACGTTATTTTGTCACCATGACATTTGACTGTCTATATAGGTTCATCACTACCTATATTGTGCTCCCTTAGAAGTAAAAAACCCTAATGTTCCTAAACCAAGTCTTGGAATTGGAGAAAAGCTCATTAAAACCCTTAAAAGTCTAACTCCGCACTTTTCCTAGCCTTTTCCTATGGGTTCGCGGATACTTGTTCTATAGCCTGTGACAACTCCCACATGTTCTACTACTAAAACCTGCGAACCACCGTAAAAAGTAAAATAAAGGAAAAATTAAGTTCTAGAAGCCAAGCTGGTCGAATATTCTCCCAATTGGAAGCTTCTAGAGGCGCGATCATTTCGAGCTTTATCCCTCCACTCTTCGAGCTCTATCCCTCCACTCATGGATTTTATCCCTTGGTATATGGAGCTCAGATCCCTTCATGAGAGGAATCCCTCCCCCTCTTAATGGATCTGAAACTACCTCCATTTCCCTATAAATTGAGCTCATGTTTCAGTCTCAAGGGTAGATGGTAGCTTATATAAGGTAATTGCTGAAGTAATTCTAAAGAGAGCATACTCTCTACACTAGTTTTTGTTGGCATGATAATGATCACACCCTTATGTCCATAAATCCATGCTATTTCAAAGAGAGGAAGGCTTGTCAAACTGAAGGAGGAACGATTGTTCACGACCCTGGGAGAAACTTGTACGACATCAAGGCATCAGGTTGTAAAGTTACTCTTTTCATTCAAGCTAATACATATGGATATCCTTTTCTCATTGAGTTTTTCTTATGCTTATTTGAATAATTCAATACTTAGGTTCCTTGATCACTAAGTTAGATTAGTTTTTCTTAATTATTATATGTTGCAAGTGCTTTTAATTATTTTGTCTGTCTTTGATTGCAGGCTCTACTTACTGAAGAAGCCTCTTTGGAGCGACTGGATAAAATAATGCACTGAACGTTGGATTTCAAGGTAGGGGCATGCCATCTTTCTTTGTTTATAATAATTCTGAATTGAAAATAATCTAGAGAAAACGATTTACAAATGGATGTTTGTTTCTAGCTATTCGTAGAATACTAGGGAGATCGCTCTTGTCTGCAAGAGGGATTAATACGCATAACAAAATGGTGACTATGCTGGGAAATAGAACTTAGTTTTCTTTTTTATTTTTCAGTTTGAATTTTAAGAGTTTTCTGATTTTGATTTTATGAGATTGGGTTGGGTAGATAAATTTTAAGAATCCCTGAAAAGAAAAGCTAAATATTTATTTTTTCTATACTTTTCCTTTCCTCCACGGTTTTCATTTGAAAACAATGCGGTAGCCTCCGCAGTCTTTAGTTCAGAACAATGAGGTACCACTCTGTTCTCCATTAGAACCTGCGGACCTAAGAAATTTTTTTGAAAAAGTTAAAATTCTCTTTTTAGGAGCCAGATTACCTTATTCTTTGTGTTTTCTCGAGTCTACCTTAGATGTCAAATCTTGTGTGAATTTCTTTTCAACAACTTTTGCGTTTGTGTGATTTATCATCCGATTTGCATTTTATGAGTGAGTGTTTGCCGTAATTTCTTACTGCTCCATACAAGATACCTTCATATACCTCATCTTACTAGTATTATGATATTCTCTTTCTGAGCCATTGAAAGCATTGCAAACCTTATTTTTATGAAAATTGATTCCATTTTCATTTGCAAATTTGGCAGATTTTTTTAACTTATTAAAGGATGATTTTCACACCGAACCATTTTTGGATGTTTTCATTTCTGCTGAGATAAGTAGAAATTCTTCTTAGTTCGATCACAAACTAGGAGAAAATTTCCTCAAACTTTCTAGATAGACTTCAAAATCAGAGTTTTTATTTTGATTTTGAAATTTATGTTTTTAGAGTTTTAGATATTGTTTTCTTTTTGGAAAAGTTCGTTTATTCAATTGTAGTTTCCGATCTGATTGATAAAGGAATTTCATTTCGAATGAGTAATAGATCATTTTTGCGAAATTGAGTTCTAAGAGAAATCATCTTCTTTTCAAAGATTTTTTATTAAGAATTGGTGCTTTGAAAGTTGTTAAATCTCAATATTTCCCTTAAATAAGATTCATTGAAAACAAAAGAGTTTCACTTTTCATTTAGATGCATTTAACGTATTTTTGAGTCGGGTCATAAACATCATTGAAGTTTCACTTCCGTTCCTTCTTTCTTAAGCAACTTCCAAATTAAAAAAAACGCTTTAATAAAATTAATATAGATATTTTACATTTTCTAGGGCTCTTTTCCACCAAAATAGCTTAGGCTAGTGTCTTGGAACAAGTTGTAATTATCATTCCATGACAGTTCAAACAAACAAGTAGCAATCATGCAGTAGGAAAATCCAATTGTAGCATTTGTGCTCTGGGAAGCTCTTCTTAAAAGAGTCAGGCACGACATCATGTCAGAACCAGTGAGGTAATCGTACCTATCTCATTGGGAAAGATAACAGATCTGCAGGAATTAAAAACGGTAAACCTCAAATAGACGATTGTCGAGGAGCCTGGGGTCACTTGCAGGTAAACCTTGGATTATATCAAGGAGCCTTCAAGGGATTGAGCTTGTTACTCTGCCCTTGCGTGTATATGGAATCATAGAATATTCCCCCAAGTACATTTAGTGACCTTAGTGAATATAAACTTTAGCAATTTTTCCCAAGGTGATGGTGGAGGGAAGGTCCCATTGTACCTGGAGCAGATGTTGACTAGACTCGGACTTTCTAGAGGGTACTCTTCACTTCGAGATGGCATAAGTGGAGAGACTTGCACCAGACTGTTTCATTAAGCAGGTTGTCGGGGTAACTTTTCCAACCGCCATTTCCACATTAGAATTCTACGACATTGGATTTCATCACCAACTAGTGTTTTTAGTGTGGAAATATATTGTTTATTTGTAGATTGATCTCTTATATTTTGTAGGCATGTGATCAATTTTATTGTTTCCTTAGAGACTTTAGGATATTTTGGTGAAATTTTCTTTGATTTCACGTGTTAAATTTTTAATCGTGGATGAATTACCTAAACAATCACGTAGAATGCAGGGAAAACCCCCTGAGCACACACCAAGCCAGTTAGAAAAGCTAAATATGAGAAATGAAAACCATTAGGGACTTATCAACTGAACACGAGGAAACATCAGTAATTATACATCTTGATTACGAAGTAGATCAACCTCAAACAACATAAAGTTCTTAAAGGAAAATATCAATTTCTGAACTAGTTGAACTTGCTTCCACAACTAGTGAATTATCAGCTATTGAGCCTGAACTTTTTGAACCAGAAACTGAACTTGCTACATCTGAGCCTACTTTAGAGTTCATCACTCCAATCCTTGGTCGTTCTCATTCACTAAGAGTGAAGTTTCGCATCATTGAGAACCTTCCTCCTGGCCTCATTAGCATTGAAGAAATTACTGACACATAAGAATAAGTTGTTCTTCCTTCACATCAAGAATCTTTAGATATTAGGCCAAGTGAATCGATTTACTATTATATCCCTTTCAAACATGATCCTTGGTATTCTCAGTTAACCGACTTTCTACACAACTTTGGTATAAACTATTCGCCACCCTGAATTCCTTTTTACGCCATACCAAGACGTAATTACAGACCTTCATTCAACATGTCTGGTGAGTCATCCATGTTTTCTGCATCTCCATAATCATATTTGTATGGTGGTCCATCTGTTCCTCCGGGGTATTAGTCACTGTTTGGTACTTTCTCAGGAGCAGCTCCTTCTCCAGAAAAACTTATACAATCACTTGGTCCAAATGAATCACATACCGAAAATTTGAACGTGGAACAAGTTTTCATGATGTCTGGAAACATTCCTAACCCTAACCCTCATAGTAGTAATTTACCGCCTGGGGGGCAACCTCAAGGATAGTACACACCTCAAGGAGAGTACATACCTCAAGGCTAGTACATACCTCAAGGATAATATCAACCTCAAGGGAAGTACTCTATTCAGGGTCCGTAACCTCTTCAAGGACAATACCCTATACCAGGGCAACAATCTTTCCAAGGAAAAAAACCTCCCTTAGGGATGTAGTTCTATCAGGAACAACAATTGTTTTAGGGATTTCAATATTTTAGTGAGAATTATCTAGCCAACTATCAAACATACATTCCAAATTATCAACTTGTTTATGGTCTGTCGTATGCAGCATAAGATTCAATGGGAGCTCCATATCCTGGAGTAAACACGGTGTGGAATTCGACACCAAATCAACAGAATTTGCAACCTAATGTGCAAGTACCTTATAATCAACCTGGTCAGCCAATTGGTTACAGTCAAATCCAACAACCTGTCCAACCTACACTTCAAGTTATACCACAGGTATCTGCACCAAGTAATGTTCAACAGCCTGGCCCGAGTACACCTAGAAATCCACCTCAAACTGCTGCACCAACTTCTGTTCAACCTACCACATCTATCCCTGGAATTTCTGCAGCCCCTATTTCTACATCCCCTCAAGTATCACAACAAATCCCTCTAGTCATTGCACAAAAACCTAGACCCACAGTTCATACTACTGTTCAGATGCCTGCGGGACAACCTGGTACAAGTACAATTGTAACAAACCAACCTGAGTTTGTTTATCAACCATATCAAAGGCAGTATCAATATGGACATGTAGCACATAATCCAGTATACCAACATCAGACATACCCTAGTTACACATCAAATACCAACTCAACCTCAGTATGGTTTGGCCAAACCTGGTTATTCGGGAGGCATTCCAATCCAAAATGCAGAGGCTATTCCAGGTTATCTTGGATATCCTCCTCCTGGTACTGGTATAGTTCCACAAGGCTATCAATTTGCTCAGCAGGACCCTAACCGTTGGTTACCATTCATAGAAACTTTGGATTTACATGATTTTTTGTGCCTAACGAATGATCCGATTTATTATCTTCTGTATTGGCTGCCAATGCCGAATAAGTTGCCTAGTGATATTCTAAGTTTGAAGGTAAATCAGGAGAATACCCCTCAAACCGTGGCATGACTTACCACCTCTAGTGCACATCCAACTCTTTAATCGATGATTCCATTCGATTAAGACTATTTCGGAGAACACTAATAGGATTAGCTGCAAAATGGTATATTAAACTACCACGTGGCTCATTCAACAATTTCAATGTGTTAGCAACAACTTTCTTAACACACTTTCAGTTGCCAGTCTGATACGAAAATGGCACGAAACTCTTGACTTCATTAAAAAAATCTACGTCTACATACATATTAGATCACATACATGAATGGAGACGTAGAAGACATTTAGTGAAAGTTTTTATTCCGGATCAGATCTTGGTAGAATGGTTTATCAAATCATTGCTTCCAAAGATCAATGAAGATGTGGCTAAGGAAGGGGTTGTTACGAAGTAACAGATCATTGCTCAAGCTCAATACTTAGACCTTGTATATACACAGTCTCGTACATTATATGAAAAAATTCTTGACTTACCACATCCTAGTCAAATAACTACAACTCCCTCAGGTTCTCATGCTGCAAATGATGTAATTGGTTTAGTTAGCACTAATAAGAGTAAGAAGAAGTCTTCAAAAACTACTTCTCCTATCATAACTTTACCAGATTCACCAAAAGGAGATTCTTCCCTTAAAAATTCTTTCGAAATTCATGTTGTAGACTCATCTACAGCTAAATCTAAAACTGGTAATAAGAAGAAAGGAAAGAATAAAAACAAACAAATTTCCTCTCCCAAAAGAAGAAAAAAGTGAAAAGAATGAACCATCTGATGATAAGAAGAAACTTTGTTATCCTTGTCTTATCTGTGATGAGGATCACTTTACCAAAGAGTGCCCACATCAGTCCGAGGTCTCTAAATTCATCAAAGGTTCACCCACACCTACTGTCTTGAAGGATCCTTTTCCCACTCAAGATAGAAAAATGATTTGATCTTCTTCAAATTCATCAACAGATATTTTAATGATGTCTGAGGTTATGGTTGCGACATGATCACAAGACTATGGAAGTAAAAATCATGTAATTGGTAAAGAGATAGATAAGTCTATTCAAACACCAACTGTATCTCCTTCAGTTTCCAATCCACTTCACATTGAGAAATCTAATCATGCTAGTGATTAAACCGCCTGCTAAAGGTTTACTTCGAAAATCAGCTTTCAATCCACATGCAAGAGTTGCTCAGAATTACAACATTGTTGAAGACTTGGTGATATCCCCTTCAGCAATGTCGGCCCGAGAAGTGCTACAATCATGTCCAGCACAAAGGAAATTACTTTTATCAGCTATTGGAGCTATAGATCCTCAGGATTCTAACCTCATGGTCTTTGATCTAGAAAATTTTACACCGAGACTCCCTCATTAGATGGCTTTTACTATTCCAGTATTAGTAAAAACAGACGAGTTTTTCGTACTATAATTGATGAGGGGGAATCCACGTGCATAATGTCATTAAATTGTTGGAAAAATCTAGGTTATCCAACACTCAACCAATCACCGACAATCCTTAAAGCCTTTGATGGAAGAGGATTTCATCCGTATGGAATACTCTAGGATCTACCTATAGAAGTAGAAGGCAAAACTGTTAATTATATGTGGAAGTTGTTGATGCCCCTCTGGATTACAACATTATTTTGGGTTGTAGTTGGTCTTATACCATGACTGTTTTCGTATCATCTGTCTTTCAGTTAATAATGTTTCCTCATAAAGGAAATATTGAGAAAATCAACCAATTGTCATATTATTCGTTTGAACCTGCTTCTACATACAGTATTCAACATGTTGGAAAATTGACTATCCCACATGAAGATGTTGGTGTAGGTTTAGTAAAGGACTCTGTTTTGATGAGAACTTTCTCTATGCCTCCACCCAACGTACCGCATACTATTGCCAACATCAGTATGATTTCATCAAGCACTATACCATTTGATGACACCTAGGTAGTACCTTCAGAATCAGAAACAGATTCTTTCAATGGCGAGATGCCTTTGAGTCCTTTTGAAATGGCATATGTGGCAGTACAGTCGTTTTCTGACACAAATTCAACTACTCATGATCAAATGAATGTGATCACCAAAGAATCTTATTCACTATCAAGATTGGCCTTAACATCACTTTCTGATCCTTTTCAACAAGTGTTTCACACTGATGAAAGTATTCGATAATTTTTGTCTTTGGATGAATTACCCTGGGATGATCTACATCATAGATCTTTGTTTTTACCTGAACTTGAAAGATTTGAAAATTAATTTTTGTCTATTTTTATGATTGATTATGTCGAGGAACCATAGAATCCCATATCGATTACAAATTCAGATTTTGAGATTAATTTGGGAAACATTTCTACAAATGCTCCTATCGACATATCAATTAAACCAGATATTGTTGAAAACATTCATATAGGTTCTTCTTGTACGATTGAAGAGATTAATACATATAAATCCCTATTTCAAGAATTTCGAGAGATATTTACCTGGTCTTATGAAGAGATGCTAGGAATCAATCCAAATATTGTCATTCATGAAATTAAAACATACCCGAATGCCAAGCCTATTAGACAAAGATTACGTCCAATACATCCGCGAAAAGTTGCTGCTATCAAAGCTGAAGTTGAAAAGCTACTACGAGCGGGATTTATTTATCCAATTCCATTGATAGATTGGGTATCTAATATAGTTCCCGTTACCAAGAAACAAGGGACTATACGAGTATGCATCAATTATAGGGATATTAATAAAGCATGTATAAAAGACAATTATCCTACCCCATATATCGACCAAATTATTGATGATTGTGTCGAAAACGAAATTTTTACATTTATGGATGAATTTTCCAGATATAATCAAATCAACATACTCCCTACTGATCAACTAAAAACAATGTTCTTATGTCCTTGGGGGACATTTTCTTATTGCAAATTACCTTTCGGATTAAAGAATGCTGGTGCAAATTTTCAAAGGGAAATGTTTTACGATTTTCATGATATCAAACATATTGTACAACCTTATCTAGATGATTTACCTGCTCACTCATTACACAGGGATGATCATCCTACACAATTACGAGCTATTTTCATGAGATTTAGGTATTACAAGGTTCGTTTGAACCCACACAAATGTGTTTTTTGTGTGCAATCAGGACGATTATTGGGATTCATCATTTTGAAAGCCGACATTCGTGTCGACCCCTCGAAGGTTGAGGCCATAATGAATTTACCTCGTCCTTGCACACTTCACCAACTCCAATGTTTGCAAGGGAAAGAAAACTTTCTACGTAGGTTTATCCCAAACTATGTTGAGTTAACAAAAGTTTTTACCCGGTTGTTGAAATAGAATGTTCCTTTTATTTGGGATGAGATTGCTTATCGATCTTTTGATTATATAAAACATGCGTTAACCCATGCACTGTTATAATTTCATCCTCCCAAATAGGATTAATTTTTATACTTAACAGCCTCTGATTCCACCATTGGAATGGTTCTAATTCAAGAGGATGAATCTCACAATGAGCATGTGATCTATTATCTAAGTCGGAATCTGAACCTGACAGAAATTAAATATTTTCATGTGGAAAAATTGGCCTTGGCAGTATTTCAAGTTGTCCAACGATTCTGCCACTACATACTGTTACATAAGACAACTGTGATATCTAATTGCAACCCGATGATGTATATTTTGACAAAAAAATTACTCGGGGGAAAATAATCTAAATGGATTGTCATCCTACAAGAGTTTGATTTGGAATTCGAGAAATATAAATCAAAGAAGTCACTAGTGTTTGTAGAACTCATGTGCGACTTTCCCAATACTGAGATAGAAACCGTGGTAGAGAATCCCATCACAGATGAATCTTTGTTTCTTATCAGTACGTTAGATCCATGATATGGAGATATCATCATATATCTTCAAACCCAAACCTTCCACATTCAAATCGATGGATAATCCGGTATCAATCTCAACAATACAATATTATTGGGGACAAACTTTATCGTCGTGGTGCGGATTCTGTTTTTCGACATTGTATAACTCACGAAGGGGCTGAAAGAGTTTTGAATGACTGCCACACTGGAGTGTGTGG
Organism: Pinus albicaulis; assembly: GCA_034641835.2. Lineage (NCBI taxonomy): Eukaryota > Viridiplantae > Streptophyta > Pinopsida > Pinales > Pinaceae > Pinus > Pinus albicaulis. The sequence continues at coordinate 1,721,343,718 of CM076580.1, forward strand.
TGGTCATATGTCTGGGTTTTCCACAGCGCAAAATATATTGCACGCTGGTTATTTTTGGCCGTCATTGTTCAAATATTGTATTATTGCAGTCCAAAAATTCGACAACTGCCAAATTTGATCGAAAGATGTATGCACCTCTAGCTCCTCTTCATCCAATCATTGCTATCGGTCCTTTTGAGAAATGGGGCATTGATTTCATTACATGTAACCCTCACTCAGCCGGGCGGCATGGGTATATTATTCTCGTTGTATATTACTTTACCAAATGGGCCAAGGCGATGCTTACATTCACGACAGATGGAAAAACTGCAGCTACGTTCATATTCAATCATGTGATTTCTCATTTCGGTGTACCCCAAGCTATTATCATAGAACATGGGAGTCATTTTTGAAATATAATGATGACTGAACTTTTCGATCAACTTGGCTTGCGCCATGATAACTCTACTCCATATTACCTGCAAGCTAATGGTCAGGTTTAAGCCGTCAATAAAGTTTTAACCACCATGATTAAACGAATTATTGAAACTCACAAATCAATTTGGCATACCATGCTTTTTTCGGCACTATGGGGATACTGAACCTCAGCAAAAACTGCTAGAGGGTTCACTCCTTTTCAACTGATCTACGGTTTAGAAGTTGTGTTACCCATTGAATGTGAAATACCGTCACTCCAATTAGCCATTGAGTTACTACCAGCTACCTCTAAAGAGGAAAAACACTTTTTGTACTTAGCACAATTAGATGAGACTCGGCGCACCATTGCATTAGCTACCGAAGCTCATAAGAAATGTGTGAAAGCTTAGTATGATCGAAGTGTTACCCCTCGTCTTTTTTCAGAAAGTGACCTAGTCTTAGTATATGATCAAGCTAATGATAAGCTAGGTGTTGGGAAATTCGAACCGATGTGGCATGGTCCCTACATTGTCAAACATGTGCTTGCAAAACGGGCCTATGAATTGACTGATTATGACAAGGTCTCTTTAGAGAAGCCCAGAAATGGTATTTATCTTAAGATATATTATGCTTGACTTTCGTGTGAAGATCTCACTTGTACATTAGTTACTTTTTAGATTGTGTGCCTTAGATTAGATAAGTGTGCCTAGATTAAGTTTGTTGTTACTACTATCACTGCTTATCTTAATTACTCTTGATATTGTAGATGTTGACATCCCTTCAAACGTACATTGGTTTTGGTGATGGTGCCTGTCGTAGTATACGAAATATTTCTTCTGCGATAAGCCTTAGTTTCTATGCATGGGGTAAGCCTTGGTCAAACAATGAACAATATTGCAGAATATATTGTAGTCATTGAGTTATTATCTGATGTCATTTCATTTGGTATTTGACGTTTGATCATTAGGTTGGATTTAGAACTCATTGTATTACATTTAAATAGGCTATACACAATTAAAAATCCAGTGTTATTGAGATTGTTTTTGAAGGTTAGTCTCTTGGAACGACAGTTTGATTACATCGAATATCAACATATTTCAAGAAATTTAAACACATTGGCTGATGTATTCGCTAATTGTGTTCTAAATAGACATTTGAAAAATTAAAATAGTAAACCAAACAACATTCGATACATCTTGAACAAGATACTCAGAGAAAGTAGTAATATCATAGATATGTTTGTTTTCAAAATATTACATCGCCTATGATCATAGGTTCAAATACCTTATGATATAATAGATAATGACACAAAAAACAAAACATGTCAATCCGCAATGAACATCTACTATCCGTGACGATGATCATGGTAATAGACTATGACACGCGCCACCTTGTGCAAGAATCTCCTAAACTATCCTGGAACACCTGTAACATGTCTCTGAAGCCAGAGAGGAATGTCATCTACCCCTGTCTCGGGAATATCTATGGTTAACCTCTCCAGGTTGTGTTCCATATCAGTTAGGATCTCTGTTGCCTGATCCTGTGGTGGTTCTATAGGCTCTTCTTGTCGCCTATCAAAGTGGCGAAGTGTAGTTGGTCGTCGTGGGCCAACATCTGCATTTAAATATTGTTATCAGTATTGGACAATAAAAAACAAATAAAATTAGATTAAAAACATCGAAATAGTTCGCTTACCTGATTCGTCCCACTCTGGCCCTAGAGGCAAAGACATCTCAGGATCACCTTTGAAATATATACCTGCATAAGGGAAGTCCTCAATTATGAAGACTTGGTTCCTTAGCCAAATAAAGTATGTCGAAGTGAACCAAACCACTCAACTGCCATCACCACCATGGCGAGCCATTAATGCAACTCAACGTACCATATGAGGTTCCCGATGTTCCCCACAATCTACTGGAATAAGCTGAAGAGCGAGAAGCGAGATTCTCTACAAAGAAAAAGAAATCAAAATGGCACCATAACCAAATTTTTTCAACTTTGCATTCTTTTCTCTGGTTAGTTGGCCTTTCATGTTGGCCAATACCCCTTCGCACCAGTTGAATATGGTGCCTCTGAAACACTCTACCATGGTCTTCATTTCAGATTTAGTGGCTACATGTGGAGCCGCACTTCCACAAATCCTGGTTACGGTGAATGCAATCACTTTGAGATCTAATCGCAAGACATTTTTTATGTCTATACGATTATCCTTTAAATCTACCTTATCACTGCAAAACTATTGTTTGTAGCTAGAAATGGGTAGGCCACCTTGTCTAGCCCCAAACAAGGATATGTTTTATCCTCTTCAGGACAATCTATTGAGGAAATACATATCCTCGAGCTCGATTTCGAGCCGATGGTCACCAATGATAAAGCACTGATCTTGAACTTCCCATGTGTTTACTAACCATGTCATCAACTCTACTTGTGCTTTCATACCTTGGATCGCCTGGAGCTTATATAACCCACAAGTTTGCAATGCACATATTGTGGTAGCACCATTCATGGCTTCATTTTCTATAGCCTCATGCTCATGTTCTCTCCACTCTAGCATGGTGGAATAGCCTGCAAATAAACACATTTGAAAGTTAGAAACCATTGTAGTGTAAAAAATCGGGGCTCCACACAAAAACCGCAGTAGCCCGATAATTTTCCTTTTGAAAAATTATCAGGGTCCGTAGGTAGCGTGCGCATGACCCGTGGACCCCCGAGAGTGCGTTTTTGAACTTAAATTCCTCCCAAAAATGAAATTAAAGCTAAAAAAGAGAATTGAAATAGATATAAATGAAGAGTAAGATGATGTGTATTACCTGGTTCTGACGAATCACAAAATGAACGATCAGTTCTTCCAATATTATCTCTGGAACGTTTTTGCCAAAAGTTCTCAATTCATTGCTCTAAAGACAAAAGGTGAAAATGATTTTGTTAAACTTGTTTTTATAGTTTTTGAATGAATAAAATATTATATGTTATTTATTTTTAACTTTAAAAGGCTATTTTTCAATATTTTTACTTCTCTGGAACAGGTATGTGTAATATTTTGAGTTTCTGTGCAAGATACAAGATTTTTTGGTAAAATGAATTATTTTGACGTTGAGTATACTTTTATCACTTTTTCGGGCTCTTGAAAATTACGAAAAACTGAAACCCTGGAGTTCTCTTTTAAGCCCTTTTCAGACTCTCTAAATATGAAAATATTGTTGAGTACTTGAATATTCAAACTCGTTAAAGGAAATGATTAGTCGTCCTTTCAGTATAAGTTTACCACTTTTCCGGACTGAAATGGACCATTTACGAAAAATGTATACATTGACAAATCATCGTCAATAGAGTTCTCTCTTATATTATTTTATCCTTTTTCAGTCTTGAGATACTGAATTTACGAAAAAATACAACCACAGAGTTTACTTATGTTTTTCTTCTGACTCCCTAAAACTGAAAAACACCGAGTTTCTCCTATACTGGACTCGTTAAAATTTAACAATAAAGGACTTGTCGATTACAACAGGACTGAACCACTCCTTCTTCGGGTTTGATTTAAAACTAAGATGGAATCATCCAAAGGATGAGCTTACACAAACAAGCAAATGTTATCCTCCTCAAGCTTGTCCAAAATAAAGAGGTACTTTCCAGTAATGGTGGGGAAAAAGAGAGAAAAAGAATCCAGTTGTCACCCTTGTTTGAAAATAAGTATACCACTCTTGAACACGACACTTTGTCACACTTGTACCTGGGTTGGGAAAATACTTTGTCTAACAGTTAATAAAACCACATTGAAAGTCTTCAGCCAGTTTCTGGGTATTAGCTTTAGGTCAGTTGTTACCAAACCATCTGTAGTGTTGTTATGTGTTTAAGAGACAGTTCAAATAAACCATTCATTGCAAACATTTGTCTCCATTTGCGTTGACCATCCCTGAGTCAGTCCCTGCAAATATTTCTTTGAAACTTGATCTAATGGTTTCATTTCATGGGCTTTCCTACGACGTATCACTTTCTGTCAATGAGAGCTCATCATCTAGGAAGTTGATCTAGGATCCTATCAATACCTTGGGATCTGCATGCTATAATGGAAGGTTTCTCGCCTTCGACGACAGGTTGCATCATTGACATTCGATCAAATGATTCTGTGAAGTGTTCGACTGCAAATCATTCATTCACACTTCATAGATTGTACTGATTACTTTGACAACCATTGTCATTATTGGAGGTTTCTCTCACACTTGTTAATAGTTCACATCATTGACTGGAAATCAAGTGGTTTCTACCATGTTCTACTTCGACATAATCAATCACATGGATAGAATCGTACTAGTTCGGCAAGCAGAAATCAAGAACCTGGATCTAGTTTACACCATCTAAGTTGCGAGGAGTTTTATTATTCATGATACAGTAGGCTACTTATGACAGATGGTTGTACCCATGTTGTGTCTACTATTGATGTAATATTAAAATCATATTTGTACTAGAACATTTAGTTAGTTTTGATCTGAGTATGGGAATGAATACCTCAGCGATGATATATATATATATATATATATATATATATATATATATATATATATGCTTGCATTGAATGTTTTTACAGGTTTTCGACCGATGTGTCCGCAATCCAATCCTCTGAATGATAAAACACTTCACTCTTCAGAACAACCTCAGACTTCGCACTTTAGGGGGAAATCTGTTATAGATTATTTTGTCACAATAACATTTGACTGTCTATATAGGTTCATCACTACCTATATTGTGCTCCCTTAGAAGTCAAAAACCCTAATGTTCCTAAACCAAGTCTTGGAATTGGAAAAAATTTCATTAAAACCCTTCAAAGTCTAACTCTGTACTTTTCCTAGCCTTTTCTTGCGGGTTCACGGATACTTGTTCTATAACCCGCGGCAGCTCCCATACGTTCTACTACTAAAACCTACGGACCCACGTAAAAAGTCAAATAAAGGAAAAAGTAAGTTCTAGAAGCCCATATGGTCGAATATTCTCCCAATTGGAAGCTTCTAGAGGCGCGATCAGTTCGAGCTTTATCCCTCCACTCATGGAGCTCTATCCCTCCACTCATGGAGTTTATCCCTTGGTCTACGAAGCTCAAATCCCTTCATGAGAGGAATCTTTCCCCCTCTTCATGGAACTGAAACTTCCTCCATTTCCCTATAAATTGAGCTCATGTTTCAGTCTCAAGGGTGAATGGTAGCTTGTATAAGGTAATTGCTGAAGAAATTCTAAAGGGAGCATACTCTCTACACTAGTTGTTGTTGGCATGAGAATGATCACACCTTATGTCCATAACTCCAGGTTGGTTCAAAGAGAGGAAGGCCTGTAAACTGAAGGAGGAATGATTGTTCAGGACCCCGAGAGAAACTTGTATGACATTAAGGCATCAGGTTGTAAAGTTACTATTTTCATTCAAGATAATACATATGGATCTCCTTTTCTCATTGAGATGCTCTTATGCTTATTTTAATAATTCAATACTCAGACTCCTAGATCACCAAGTTAGATTAGATGTTCTTAATTATTATATGTTGCAGGTGCTTTTAATTCTTTTGTTTGTCTTTGATTGCAGACTCTACTTATTGAAGAAGCCTCTTTGGAGTGACTGGATAAAAGACTGCACCGAACGTTGGATTTCAAGGTAGGGGCATGTCCTCTTTCTTTGTTTATAATAATTATTAATTGAAAATAATCTAAAGAAAATGATTTACAAATGGATGTTTGTTTCTAGCTATTCATAGAATACTAGGGAGATCGCTCTTGTCCGCAAGAGGGATTAATCCATATAACAACATGCCATCCCTTGATATTTTCCTAAAAAACTTTCTTCCAATATTTAAGGAAACAATTTTTCAACTACAAACAACAAGAGGTAGCTTAAGCAACATATGGCATGTTTCTTGTGCTCCATTACCACTGTCAAAAATAGTTTCTGTAAGAAATATTCTGTGAACACACAAACCATGATCCTCAGAGGCAATAGAATTTGAAATTCTAGTTAACATATCATGATAAATTTTAGACCTTTTTTCTACTTTTAATGCATACTTAGAAATATAATTCAGGACAACATACCAAGAAAACACTGGTTGGAAATCAAAATTCGCACACCACATTGTTAGAAGGTCAATTTTATATACATTGAGCCTATCATCATTTCTTGTCAGGTCATATTTTTTTCTTCCTTGATCATCTATGAACAACCTTGATTCCTCAGAAAGATACAATGGAGCATTGTACTGACATGTGAGAATAGTTCCCTTTTTGTGTAAACAAGAATCTACACTACACTTTGTGTGCCTTTGGACACGGTTTAACAATTCTTCATAATTATTATGAGGATTGCAAGAGAAAATTTGATCAGTATTCGATAATCAAGGGTCATCATTAAGGCTTCTTGGAACCATTATGTTTCGATGATGTATGTCATGTGGATTCCATGCAGTTACATAATTTTCAAAGAATCTCTTTACAAGTTGTACATTATAATCATTTGAAAAATGAAGTCTTTACATGTCAAGAGTGCCTTGAAACCATAGGAAACCATGGATACGTACTAAACCTATACCAGAAATCTTTTTCTTTAAGATATTTTTGGATAAATTCCTCTTGAAATATATTGAATCTATGGTGCATAAATGTGGCAGAAATATGAGGGTACTGGATAACATTCTCAATTTTCATATGATTCTTATTTAAAGAACAAGAATGTCAATGTACAGGCATGAGGTTGTGCAACTATGACCACTTTGTGTCAGCTGGACTCAAAGTAAAAAAAAAAAGATGGACATCCCAACTGAGTAATTGTCTCAGTCAATTCAACTCGACATTTAGTTTAGTATGCCCTTGTACCTCTCAGAGAGAACCAAACCGCATAAGATGCTCAGCCAAATTATTATCTGGTAAATCAGAAAGTTGGCGACACAAGTCTTCAATTATTGTCGGTGAGTTATCATGTAAATGTTTCTTCACAAAAATTGTAGCAGTTTCCTAGCTCTGACGCTGCATTATCATGTACAGTAGGTAATATTGAAAGCAAGGATGGCTTCAAAAACCTCTGATCATAGTATCTAAGAAGATGCAATGCATACTCATGAATTTCAACACTACAAATATGTGGTTGCGACCAATCAACATCACCAGTGGGGAAATTTTTTGGGAATTCCCTATCTAATTGATCAGAGGCTTAGTATTAAGCTAAAAAATGAAAGTGCTCAAAATTTCTCCAAACCAGAATGAAAACGAAGAACTCGTCGCCAGGAATTCGACGCAATTTTTTTAATAAAAAACTGACTCCGTATGAGGAAGTTATGACCTGCTGTTCGTTTTTCTAAACAACTAAAAAAAAATTGCGGAACAAGACATAAGGATGACATGGTAGCCCAGTCAGTATACAAGGTATATTCTGGGAATATTCTTTAGTTTTTTCCCAATGACACTGTGACAAGTGTCACAACAAGATTCGCCAGTGAACTTTGGAGGTGAACTTTTTTTACAATCTATCCTAAGGTTCAATGAGAATTTTTTGGATTGGAATGGTCCAACTAGAGCTAGATACGTGGTGCAGCCAAGGGTAGCACATGCCCCCTCTGGTGGACCCTCTCCAAAGTATGCATTGAATATCAATGGTGGAATAGTGGTTTATTAAAGGTCGAATCATACTTATATATCCAAAGTTTTAAACTATATATAGTGGTGCATATAAATTCAGGTCGAAATATTTTTTAACCAAAATTTTCAACCTTGGATATGGGCAATGTCATGTGGAACAAAATTTATTTGCGGGGGTTGGGGTCGAACCCACGACCTCCCCCGCACCAACCGGCCACCTTACCACCACACCACTCCGTTGGGACTTAACAATCTATGGTCCAGACTTGTATTTATTATTGACAAGAATCTATGGCGGGGGGTTGGAGGGGGCTAGCCCCCTCCCCATACAACCATGTTGTGAAGACCACAGGCAGAACATAAGTTAATACAATGGAATTTAATGCTAATTGTGGGTTAATCAAACTAATCCGATTCTTAATATTTAATTAAACCATGTTTATTAGAACACATTTATGCGCAGTTAATACGGGGTTATCCACTGTTAAGCACAATTTACTACTGATTAAGCCCAGTTTTAAATAGCGACGTTTATAGCGTACTCTGCCAGTTTCACCGGAATCCCTATTTTAACTGTACTAACTGAAGTTCTCTCCAGTTTTGGAGGAGGATGCTAGGGAAAAAGTAAATGAAGCATATCTCGAGCAATTTTCGTCCATTTTTAGCTCAGGAAGAGTCATTCTTGGTAGATTTTGATGTTTTGGACACATTGGAGCAGGTTTAAGGAGTAGTATGTGGCTATAAACATAATTTTTTGCAAAATTGAGCCGATACAAAGGCCCAAGCCATGGAAACTGGACCAAGGAGATGTAGCTAGGAGGGGTGAACTGATTCATCAAAAAAATGTGTTAATGGATCAATTGTGATGGTTTGTTGTGTGTTTGTTTGTTGTTGTTCAACATTAAGTTTCAATGTTTTTATATTTAATGATTCAACATAATATCCATACATTTACTTGTTAAACAATCATAAACACTTCAATAAGCCCATGTACATGAAGCAAAGATCAAAATTTTTAATATAAATCTGAAGATGAAATTAGCACAACAAAACTAACATTAAAATTCAGATCAAGATGGTATTAGAGAAAATGTTATTTTCTTGATTTTCTTGAGTTTTATGCAAGTAGGGTTTTAATGGTTGCAAATTTGTGATGCTTACAAGGTTGAAGTTGTAGAGAGGAGAAGGGAAACTATTGGTTGCTAGTCCCAAGGTTAGGACCAGAATAAGGAGAGCTACAAGAGCACCATCTCCACCCAAATTTTCACTCCCAACTGCACTTGAAGCACCTCAAGTTTTATCTCCAGCTGAGATTGAATAGGTACAAGTTGCACCAGAATCTCATTTGATTGAAGAAGTACAAGTTGCACCAGAAGCTGAGCTTGAATCCATAGCCATAATTTCAGGTGTAGGAGAGAAAAAAGGTCTTTCAGAAGAGGAATCATTCAATAAGGCTTTCTATGACTAACTGAGAGGGTTAGGATCCTCTTTGAAGAGAGGAACACCAGGATGGTTGGAGATAATTCTAAGTCTCCACATGTAGAGGGAACCTCAGAAGGTAATAAATATGAAGAGAAGTATTCAAATGGAAATGGAGGAAATCCTTCTCCATCTCCACCATCCTATTAATCTCCATTAGCATCATCTTCTACTTCCACCACAAAAACCACCCATACTCATTCAAAACCCCCAAAATTAAAAAATCCCTTACTCAAATTGGACATTAAGTTTGAAATTCCCATGTACAATGGGGAGGTAAATGCAAAGAAGTTGGACAATTGGATCCGTCAATTGGAGGTTTATTTCAGAATTCAGAACCTACAAGAAGATGACATAAATATCCAATTGGCTTCATTGAGGCTAGGAGTAGTAACACTAGTTTGGTGGGAAGAAAAGACTCGAGAGGAAATGTGAATCCATGTTAAGATATCCATTTCTTAGGTTGAGTTTATTTATTCAATTAAAAGACAATTTTATCCTTTAGCTTACATGCAAAAATCAATTATGAGTTGGCAAAAATTTAGGCAACTCAAGGGTCAAAAAGTTCAAGAATATACCCAGGAGTTTAGGAAAAGAGATTTTTTGTTAGGAATAAACTTGAATTCCCAAGTCACACTCTTGAAATAAATTGGGGGTTTAAATTTCTATTTGCGACATACTATCCTTATGTTTAACCCAAGAAATTTAGATGAAGTTTTTGTGCAAGCCACACATCTTGAATAAAGGGAAAATAACATTCAGGAAGAGGGTAGTAAGAAGAAGCCATTCAAGGGTAAGGGGAAAGAGAAGGGAGGAAAATGGAAGTGAAAAAAGAATGCAAGTGTTAATAAATAAGGGGAGAAAACTACATGCAAATATTGTTCCAAAGAGGGGCATGATGAAGCCCACTGTTGGAAATTACATCCCGAACTAAGGCCTAAGAAACCAAACAACAAGGGGAAACAAAAGATGACTTCCACCACACAACATGATCTTGGATCCGATTCCGGTGATGAGAAAAATATTATAACGATGGTAAAAAATGGAACAAAAGCCATAGAAACCACTAGTTCCTAAAAATTTTCACAACAACACTCCAAATGAAGAAACAACGATAGAGTTGTTCCATGTAAGGGTGATTTCAAATCATACAAAGATTGATGCATTATTTGATAGTGGGTCACAAGCAAACTTGATTTTAGAAGGCTTGGTCAAAAAGCTTAACCTTGAAACTGTACCACACCATGACCCCTTGGGTTGGATAGTTAAGAATGCCAATTTACAGGTTACAAGGAAATGCATATTCCGGTTTGCCATGACTGCAAACTTTGTTGATGAAGTTGAGCTAGATGTGGTTAAACTTAACATTTCAGGAATTATCTTGGGAAGTCCATATTTGTATGACAGGAAAGTAGTATTTTATTTCCATGAGAAAAAATATCATTTTCTCAAGGATGGGGTGGATAAAATTGTGAGATTTCATCACAAAAAGCTGAATATTTATTTAGTTAATGTAGGGTAGATGAAGAGACTAGTTAATGCAAGTAAAAGTTTTGTGCTTCTCATGATCAAGAAAAAGGATGATATGGAATATGAATCTTTTGAAGGTTGTGATGAAAAATTAAGATCTGATTTTTTTTGATGTGGTAAGTCAGCATGGCGAGATGTTCTAGGAACCAAATGGGTTACCTACCAAGAGGGGAATTCAGCATGAGATGCAGCTGCAGCAAGATGTTCCACTTCCAAAAATTGGCATGCATTACATGTAAATCATGGAGAGTATGGAAATCAAGAAGAAAATCCAAGAATTTATGAACAAAGGTATCATACGCCCATCTACTTCTCCATGTGGTTCACCAATTCTTTTGGTACCAAAGAAGGACAAGACTTGGTGCATGTGCATGGATTTTCGTGCACTGAATAAAATCACGACAAAGAATAACTATCCACTCCCAAGAATTACTCATTTGCTTGATGATTTAAGGTATGAAAAGTATTTCACTAAGCTAGACTTATGAAGTGGTTATCATCAAGTTAGAATAGTTGAAGAGGAAATTTGGAAAACTGCATTTAAAAATAGACAAGGATTATTTGAGTGGCTAGTTATGCCATTCGATCTAACCAATGCCCCAACTAATTTCATGGGAGTTATGAATGATGTATTAAGACCATTTCTAGATGAATACGTCAGTGTTTACTTAGATGATATTTTTATATTCAGTAAATCAAGAGATGAACATGTCATGCATATGAACAAGGTACTTGATGTCTTGAAAAAAGATCAGTTATTTTTAAAGATGTTGAAGTGTGAGTTTGGCAAGACTTATTTAGTGTATTTGGGACACATTTTTGGAGAAGGTGAGATGAAGATAGACCTTTCCAAGGTTGAGGTCATCGTGAATGGGTCCAAGACTAATACAGTTACTGTAGAAATTTATTAATACTGATGTATTACCAGATTCTCCTGATCTAACAATATTTATCTTCTTGCTAAATACAGAATCCTTCCACTGTTAAACTTGAGGAAATTTAAAACTCAATTGCAAACACATGTGAATAAATTCAATCACACATAACACAATTGTTTAACGTGAAATATTAAAGTTAAAAACCCCAACTATCATACATTATGTATATCAATGGAATCATGTAATAATCTCATACAAAGCTTAGTACATCAATCTCTCAGTACAATGTAGGTTCATTACACACTGTCATGCAGAAATTTGCATCTCTATGCACCAATTTCTTGCCTCCTGACAGCCTGCCTCCATTGCGCAATCCCTGATGAAGAAGACCCCCGAATGAATTCGAATTGGCCTTGCCTTAACTGCGTAATATTCATTGGCAACTCCAATGTGTTTCAGATGCATTGAATGCATCACTATAGTCACAATGGATAGTCCATCTCACCCTTTCACCTATCTCTCCACTGGGTCTCCATTGGAACTGACATGCACTGTAGTTAACTTTTGTTTCTGTTCAGTTGTTAGTGAGTTATTAGTTGTGAATTAATTAATTAATTAATTCACTTAACTCTCACTAGTGCATATTTCAGTTAGACTAGATAAAACTAGCTCAACTGAGTTTAACTCCATTAACTGAGTTAAACTAAATAACAACTCCTGCAACTACTCTTCCAACTCTGTCATAAATTTTCCACTTCAGTTCTAACTGGGTCCTCATGCATGAGCCCACTAATTTTCCAAATCTATTCACTGAAATAAAGTGCTCCAAGAGAATAAGTTGATGTTTATTTTCGGATTATTATTAAGAGCTAATAATAATCGACATGCATCTATTTTTATATCGACGATATATAAATAGACTTCGCCCAATATTCTAAAAATAGAATTTCATCTATTTTCCACATTTGACCAACCATCTAGAAATAGCATCCTACAACTTATAGAATATGCTCACCATGTCTAAAAATAGACATACACCTAAAAATATCCTACGGGCCCCACTTAGTGAAGGTGCTTACTTTTCACTGAGCTCATCATCTTGTTGAATCTCAACAATCCCTCTCAACAAGATACAGATTATCCTTCACCTCAATCCTACATCTATGGTATTTGAATTTTCTCCTGTCAAGCACCTTCGTTAGAATGTATGCATCCTGATCTTCCATAGGAATGTACTGAAGCAACATGATCTTCCGCTGCACAAAATCACTGATATGATGATACCGGATATCAATATGTTTAGATCTATCATGAAACATAGGATTAATCGAGATTTTAAATGCAACTTTTATTTTCACAATGTATCACTGTAGGATCTAAATGTGAACCGAACAAACCGACTAGGATTTTCCTCATCCAGATAGCCTCACATGCAGCTTGACTTGCTGCCATGTATTCTGCTTCCACTGAACTGAGTGCCACAGATCTTTGTTTCCTGCTATACCAAGAAACTGTTGTAGATCCGATACTGAAAACCCCTCCTGATGTGCTCTTTCTGTTCGTTGGGCTACCTACCCAATCTGCATCCATGAAGCCATGCAACTTCATTTCATCCGTCTGTCTGTACCATAATCCATACTCAGATGTGCCCCTGCGATACCTCAGGACATGCTTTCCTTCCTTCCAAAAGAGCTTGGTAGGCTTAACCATCGCTTGTGAAAGCTGGTTCAGCGCATAGCATATGTCTGGTCTTGTATTAACTAAATACATGAGAGAACCCACCAACTGTTGATAAACAGTGACATCCACTACCTCTGTCGATGTAGCATCCTCTTTCCTCCAATTTTCTAGAAGAGGAGTATCCATGGGCTTGCATTTCTCCATGTGAAACCTACCAAGTATCTCCTGAGCATACTTGCCTTGAGACACAAACAATTCACGTTCTTCCTGCCATATTTCCAATCCAAGGAAATAATGAAGGAGGCCCAAATCCTTCATCTCGAACTCCTTTGTAAGATCTGCCTTGCATGAGTGTATCAAATGCTCATCACCCATTAGTATTAAATAATCAACATAAAGAACAATGATTAAAAGCTTACCCTCCACCACAATTTGGTACAGGTTTGCATCCGCCTCAATCTTTGTGAAGCCAAGTCTAGTGAAATAGTTTTCGATCCGTGTGTACCAAGCACGTGGTGCTTGCTTCAGCCCATACAGTGCTCTTTTGATTCTGCACACATGTGACTCACTGCTGAAGATCTCAAATCCTTTAGGCTGCTCAATGTACACCTCTTCCTCAATGATACCATTAAGGAACACGGTCTTCACATCCATCTGATGAATGTGCCAACCCATCTGCGCTGAGAGAGAAAGAATGGTCCTTATGGAAGAATACCGTTCGACAGGGGAAATTTTTTCTTCATAATCAATCCCCTCGATCTGTGAGAAGCCCCCGGCAACAAGTCTTGCCTTATAATTCTCGACGCTCCCATCAGCTGCTTGCTTTACCTTGTAGATCCATTTCGAATCTACCATTGATTTACCCACCGGCCTTGCAACAATCTCCCAAGAACTATTTTTGACAATGGAGTCATACTCCTCCACCATAGCATCTACCCATGTGGGTTCCTGCACTGATTCTTCAAAATATTATGGCTCTGTCACGACACACTTTCTCATAAGAGCCATGTATCCAGTAAATGAGTCAGGTGACTGTCTCTGTCTGCGCTGTGATGTAGGGACTCCTACATTCTATGCCACATCAAGCTTCAGTTTCTCAGCTTCTGTGCTACGCCTTCTGCCTGTTCTGATGTTTGCTTCTGCATGAGTGGACTCCTCCACTCCATGAATCTCCTCCTATGGCTGATCCACATCTAGAGGCTCATCTTTGGGAACAAGTAGCTCCTCCTCTGCATGCAATTATAGCTCCCTCTCAAGAAACAACTTCATGGCTTTCACCTCATTGAATTTTATATCCCGTCTCACCACAGTCATTCGAATGTTTGGAAAATACACACGTTAATTATGGGGTGTTTCTGTGTACCCCACAAATATCCCAACTTCTGCAGTTGGCTCCAACTTCTTCTTGGCATCCTTTGTCACATGAATGTAAACAGATGAGCCAAAAATATTCAAATGAGAAATATCAGGCTTCTTACCAGTAAAATCTTCTTCAGGTGTACTCATGCCAAGTACTCTATGAGGACAACGATTTTGCACATAAACCGCAGTGTTGCATGCTTCCGCCCACAAGTGCATCGATAGGCCCTAGTCATGCATCATAGCTCGTGCAACACCCACGATCGTTATGTTCTTCCTCTCCATGACCCAATTCTGCTATGGGTTATGAGGCACTATGAGTTCTCTTCGAATTCCTTCTTTGCTACAAAATTCTTTGAATTTGTTCGAGATATATTCACCACCATTATCACTCCATAGAGCCTTCACTTGCTTTCCCGATTCCTTCTCCACCAATGATTTAAACTCACAGAAATTTGAGAATTTTTCACTCTTATTTTGCATGAAGAAGATCCAACATCTATGAGAATAGTCATCAAAAAATATAACATAATTTTCTGTTGAAGAAACCGAGAAAGGTCCACACACGTCTGTGTGAATTCTCTCCAGGATTGCTGAAGCATGGTTCTCCTTCTCATGAAAGGTGGTTTTTACAAACTTACCCATAGTACATCCCTTGCACTGATCTGACTGCGCAAGAGCACCCTTAGGAAGTCCAGTAGAAATCTGCTGCAAAATCTTGAAGGTGCCATGCTGAAGATGGCCCAATATCCTGTGCCATAATTCGCCCTCATCCCGGCTCACCACTTCTTCTGCTTTGCCCATAATTGCATCACAACCATCTACCTCCAGATTGTAGACATTCTTAACTCAAATCCCTATCCTCTTGGTTTGACTCATTGTTTTATGTCGGAGGAAAGCTTTTAGCTCGCTGAAAACAACGTCATAACCTCTGTCTTCCAACATTGCGACCGAGACCAAGTTCTTCTTAAGACCTGGAACATGCATAACATCTTTCAACAGAAATGGTTTACCTGAATCCCTCTCAAAAATAATGGTTCCAATGGCGGTCACACTATATCTACCATCGTCACCCATATCTATATGCATTTGTAGATCCTTCTCCTCCAAGTCACTAAACAACCCCTTGTCTCCCATCATATGGAAAGATGCACCACTATCAAGATACCACACCGATCCCATTGATCTTTAAACCAAGCATGCAATCAAGGAGAAATCAAGTTCAAATTGCGAGGCTAAGGCCTCTCGAGCTGTAGCTCTAGCAGTCTTCTTGTTCTTCTTTTTTCTGTGGGCAGTTAGTGGTGAGATGACCATGTTCGTGATAGTGAAAACACTTCACTTTGGACAAATCTAGCTTCTTGCCTTTAGCTCCGGATTTTGGATGGGAATTAATCCCCTTTCCTTTCCTTGCTATGGCAGCCAAAGCGCAATTCTCTTCATCATCATTCTTTGATGAAGAGCCATCCCTGGCGTTGGGGTTCCTGTGATTTGGCAGGTTTGGCAATACCAAATGACAAGACAATATCAAACCACTTTGGGATCTCAGGATCTAGCCCTCCTGGATCTAGAGAGGGATCTCTCTATATAAAGGTAAATAAATGTATATCTTTGAAGTTCAATTCAAGGTATTAGGCTAGTTATATGGCACAAGGGTTTTTGTTTTGTTTGTTTGTTTGGTTGGGAAACATGAAGAAAGGGTTCAATGTAAAGTAAAGGGATGAGCATAGAATGATTTTCGACAATGGGGAGATAATTCAAAGAAAACACAAGTCCATTAGGTAATGGGGTCATAAAAGGGTTTACTTGCAATTCAAATATCCAAGGCTTTCAAATGGGCTAGTCATCTAAATCGGAGGATCTTTTAAGATGATAGTATGAAATGAAACATTAAGGAAATGAATGGAAATGACAAGGAAAACCTTCCAAGGTGACCACTTTAGAGTGAATCTAGGGACAGGGCATGCCTTAACCTCTATGACCAAGCTCCTAATGAGGTTAACTCCGAAAGACAACAATCCAGCAGTCCTCTTGACTACTTTTAGACAATAGAAAACATTTAATATTGACACAGAATGAAGTCTAAGATCAGAGAAATAATTTTAACCTTCTCTGCTTTGACATTCAACTCAAAGGGATCTCAGAAAGGCTAACTTTTGGAAAAGAAACCTAGTGGACAGGGCTAACTCTAAATCCCCAGTTT
This sequence comes from Pinus albicaulis, assembly GCA_034641835.2. Taxonomy (NCBI): domain Eukaryota; kingdom Viridiplantae; phylum Streptophyta; class Pinopsida; order Pinales; family Pinaceae; genus Pinus; species Pinus albicaulis. The sequence goes on from CM076580.1 coordinate 1,721,360,848, forward strand.
CCCAATTCTTTCAGCTGAAACCAAACAAGAACATCTAAGAAACAAACTCTAAATTCATACATTAGTAAGCATGGAAAAACCAACTTCTATACTGGTTAAATTATATTGAATTAGTTTCTTAGATACACAAATAGTAGAAAACATTAAAGATAAGAAAGTGCAGGAAGAATTAGGGTACTTGCAGCAGTATATCCTAAGCTAAAATTACTGATTCTTATCAGAGAAAATGAAACATAATGTATAACATAGGGTAAACAATAACGAAGAGAGAACACATCACCACTGATTTAGATCAGGATCTAATGAACATGTTTTTCATATTAGAAGAGGAAAACCAACCACATACATCCTTGTCCAATAGCTTTGATATCACTCAGAAATCATCTCCCAACCTATTTAAAACTACTACTCACAGAACTCTAACTTTGTGAAACAGCTTACAATCCATAGTTAACCAACATTTTCAATGTATTTCTCGTGAGTTCTTATAGGTGAAAGAGTGGTAGTAGTGGTAGATATAACTTTAAATGAGTCATTAAAATAGAGGGATAAGTGTTTTTGAAGCCCATTCTTTCTTAATATCCCTGTATTGACTTTCAGTACCCTTTAGCTGAATTAAGGGTCTTCGACAGACTGATAATAACTCCAAAGGTATGCTTTTGAAGTACTCTCTGGCTGTTTTTACTCTGTTTGTACTCTGAGACAAGTAAGGATGAAAATTTTCCCTTTAGGTCCTCCATGCTGTATAACTAATGCACTGACAGTTTTTAGGACTTCTTGTCAGAATAATAACTATTATGGGCTTGATGAGGAATGGAGAATGTTGTGGGAACTTGTCCTTCTTAAGAAAAAGAACATTCTACTGATATGAAAGCACTGATATAACCTGTTTATGTGCTTTAGGCCTCATTAGGCCTTCTTGATCATTTTTTATGGTCTTCATCTATGTCTTTATCCTTCTGAACATTGGATTATAATCATTAAGTCTTCGATAATAGGCTTTAATCCTTCAAATCTCTTACTGATACACTTTGCCACTGCTTCTGACCTGTTTTGGTGCGTATACAGGTTTTAATGGTGCTGGAGGGTTTGAATCGGGGTTTATAACCCGATCTGCAATGAGACTCAGGCTATTAGTCTTCTCAGGCACTTTCCTCTGCTACCTTTGGCTCTGGAACTAGTATTCTGTGCTTTATATCACTGTAGCCATGACTGTGAATACAGAATGAATTCACGGCTCTTTGACACCTGAAAAACACAATAAAATCATTAAACAAAACATGTGGGTGTTTCGGGGAAAATCACCCTAGAGGTTTGTTGGGTCAGAACCTCCACAGAGCAGGGCATGCCATTTAGAAGGACTCACACACAACCATACTTGAATGCAAAAAACTAGATAACAACGATAGCAGAACTCACCCGTAGTCCTACGTTCGATGTAGATCCCGTGGGGTCCAAACCCCCAGCAACCTTTCTTCCTCCTTCAACCTGAAAAACAAGAAAGAACGTGCACGGAAACCTAGTTGTACTGCATATATTTCTCCTAAATGTTAGTGTAATCAATGTGAAATATGACATAAACGATAATAACTGCTTAATAATCAATCTTTCCACATATACAAATAGATACTAACACAGAAGTTCAGGAACAAGATGGTTCTTCATTATTATGAACAGGATGTACAGAAGTAAAGAGTGGAGAGATCACCTGAATCCTTCCACGATCTTCGAGCAGACCGTTGTCCGGATTCGTCCCGCCCTTGCCTCGCTAATAAAATTTCAAGACTTGTGCACTCGAGATGGCATATAAATGGATGAACATCTCTATGAAACAAGGGTTTCCTATATAAATCTGGGAAAGTGCAGGAGGCACGGGGAATCAGACTTGAATTGGGATTCCAACAGAGTATAATGTCTATAAAATTTCTCCCTCCCTTAGGCCATGCACATGAGGGGCTTTTATACTCCTTCAAAGTAGTTTCAGTCAGTTGGAAACAGTTGGCCACGTACTGGGGTGGTTGAACTACTGGAGTAACCATCAACCCAGTCCGAAAATAGGGAATTTATATATTTTTTTAATGGTTTTAATGGCATACGTGGAAAAGTAGATGTGGACTCGCGTATACATGCGGAAAATTCTGGGCATACCCGCGTATGGGAATTTTAACACTGTTTTTTAGTGAATTTATTCAAGTTTGTAGGAATGGGTGCCCAAAGCCATAAAGACAATCATGAATCACCTGAGGGTGAAAAATGATGCTATAATAGTGGGAGTGGGGGAGGATTGCTTTAGAGGGTCTAGGAAAATGAAAGGATATTGAGGGATAATGGTGGACGCAGCGAAAAAAGGCAGAAAAACCATGGCGGATGGTGAAAAAACAAGTCAGATGAAGGTTGAGTGCGTCGTGGGTTTTGGACCGTCAGATTAGATCAAACAGCAGTGATCTACGGTGGAGATCCGTCGATGAAACTGTTTGGAGGATTAGATGAATGAGGGATGAGATTAAGCCAGGGTCGTTCGATTGAAATGATCGACGGTGGATTTCAATGGAAGGAGTCTTTTGAGTAGTTATATGGAAAACAAATGGACATGGTCATGATGAACTGTGAATCATTTGATCTAAACGAATCGATGGATATGATTAAAGGGACATTACGCTGTGGAGGGCAGTAAGGAATGCAATACCATACACCTTCGCATTATGTTTTGGGTGGTAAGAGGGATTTGCAAAAAGAATGCGATACCATACACCTTCTGACGCGCGTCCTCCTTAATACTGCCCATTTCGCAAAACGTTATGGTGTTAAACTATTGTCATGAAAGTTTTGTGAAATAGAATTCCAGCCGTCAAATCTTTTTGTTTTGATCGGATGGTGCGGAAAAAATACGATGGGGAAGCTGCACGGATGAGGGGAGTGGTGGGGCCTAGGCAGAGTGTGATTGAATCTCGACCGTCGGTTCTTGTGGATTTGACGGTCGGGATCAAATCGGAGGATCGAAGAGTCGGGAAAAAGACCACAGAACATAACCTTTTTGCGATTGCGATGGAGGGGTGTGGTATTATGGAAAGGGCGAGGAGAACGGGGTCTTAGAAGGAAAGGCTTATCACATCGAACTTTCGAAACAAAGCTCATCGCATCGGAATTTCTAAGTAAAAAGGTGACAAGAGATAGGAAACCCCGATTGTGATTGCGCGATGGGGGCTAGCTCCAGGTTATGGCTCTGGGTCATATGAGGGGAGAAGTAGCTAGGGCTAAGGCCAAAAGGGCTTAAGGCCTTAATGCGAAAATGAATATTTTCAAGGATTTTGAAGGGTTTTTAACAGAACTTGGAGGTTCTGATAGACTAGAAGAGGGATATTTTAAACCCAATAAGGGAGATATAAGGTCCAAAAGGGATTTTGGGATGATTTAGAAGGCAGGTGGAGGTCTTATAGAGGATTTTTGTGAATGGAATAAGGATGAAAATGGGGAATTTTGTGGGAATGAAATGGAGGGAATGGAAGCCTTTCTGAAAATAGTTTCTCTCACAAAACAATAGGATTCTTTAATGGAGACAACAGTGAATATTTTTTCAAAGGAGAGGAGACACATGAAGGCTTCAAGAATGATGGATTTTCAAGGGAAATGATTCTCTTGAAGACTTAGAAACACACTTAGCCACTTGTTTTCTATGCCAAAATTTTATAGGTGGCTAACAGTGGCTCCACATGGGGATGGAATCTTCTTGAAGGTGTCAAGAATCTCAGAACATAATCTTTGGAAGCAGGCTCGATGCCTGGTATTTTGACCATCCTTTTCTTCTTCTTATCAGCTGCTACAAAAGTGAAAGCATTATATCAGCAGCAATACACCCCAAAAAATCTACCTACCCATCCTATTGTCCTAAAAATTTTTCTTCAAGGTGCATTTAGACTTGCAGACCTTCTTCATCATTTTTTCTTATTGAAAGAAAAAAAAATAATCTAATTCTACCCTTATTCCTCCATGAGACTAGATTAAACAGTTGGACTCATAAATTTATCTACCTAAACTAATATTTTCCAGGATTAAACTGTCTGGCAGATTTCATTCTCTACATTCTAAAACAGAAATTGAAACATAGTCAAACCAGGATTAGATTGTCTGGTCTGCTGTGGGCCCATGGCATAAAGACAAATTTCCCATGAACTGAAAATTTGCAGGAAATTTAAACCCAAAACTGTGAAGGCTTGCAATTTTGAAACTTTAAAGCATCCTTCTTTTTTACTGTGACTCAGGTTTTGAGCTGATTAGAGTCACTCTTTTTATCCATTTCAGCTTCTGATTTCGACCTTGTTAGAGTTGTTTTCTTCTTTCCTTTTTTGGTTCAAGTTTTGAGCATATTAGAACCAACCCTTCACTTTCTCTGGCTCAGGTTTTGATCTGATTTGATCCATTCTTTTGGAACTTCGGAGGTTCAAGTTTCGAGTATGTCTGAACCTTTCTTCATATATATATTTTTTTCTTTTTCCGAACAAAACAAAGCAATGGTATTTACAATGGAAGTGGAGACTTGAAATCCGAGCTTCAGCAGTAGTAATGTTTGAGCATCCTGCCATTGACAGGACCCCCAAACAGATCTGTACCATCCAATTCTTGCAAAAAAAATGCATTGGGACCAATGGTGGATTGTATGATATAAGGGCCTTGCCATAAACTGTCAAAATTTCCATGCTTACCCTTATCTTCCCTTCTAGAGTCCCACTTGAGAACCTTGTCCCCAATCTTGAAATCACAAGCCTTTGTTCTCTTATCAAACAACCTTTTGATGTTCTCTTGCACTTTCTGAGCTCTGTTGTAGACTTCTTCTCTTGTCTGCTAGAGATGTATGGTTTGATTGATCCTCCTTACCATGTTGTCTTCCTCTTACTGTATTTCTTGGACCAATTTTATCACCGGTACTCCCAAACTGGTAGGGAATACCGCATCAGCTCCATAAACAAGCTGATAAGGAGACAACCCAATAGATTTATTTTTGGTCAACCTGTCTGCCCATAAAGCATGCACTGAATTATTATGCCATGATTTTTATTCTCTTCCAGTAGCTTCTTGATGATGGTCACCAAACTTTTATTTGATGATTCATCTAGCCCATTACCATGAGGATAATAAGCAGTAGAATGACCAAGTGAAATCTGATACCTGTGACAAAAATCAATCATCTTTTTGGAACCAAATGCTGCAGCATTGTCAGTGATAATCTTCCTAGGACAGCCAAATATAGATAGGATATGGTCCTCAAGGAATTTTATGATGAATGAGTCTGTGGCATTCCTAGAAGGGATGGCCTCTATCCATTTGGTGAAATAGTCTATGGCTATGAGTATCCATCTATGTTGGGCAGATGAAGCAGGATGGATTTACCTTATGAAGTCTAGGCCCCACTATTGAAAAGGAGCTTCAACAGTGATTGGTTGTAATGGTAAAGGAAGGAGTTTTATTTTGCCCTCAAAGATTTGGCATTTGTGGCAGACAACTATCATCTTGTGGACATCTTGGAAAAGGGTGGGCCAGTAATAGCCAGCTCTAAGGATTTTATTGGCAGTGTTTTTCCAGTAGAGATGGCCTCCACACTCTCCTTCATGGAACTCATGCTTGATTCTCTCTGCATCAACTTCAAGCAAACATTTAAGCAACAAACCATTGGCATTCTTCCAATATATACATTCATTTAAAATGCAATAATTTCTAGATTTTAACTTTAAAAACCTTGCCTTTGTCTTTGATAAACTAGGAGGGGCATTTATGTTTACAAGCACATATAAGATATCAGCATACCAAGGTGATTTTTGGAATTGTTCTTCTATAGTGGGAGCTAGTAATCCTTCATGTTCATCCAAAACATCTACCATATTGATGTCAAGGGCTTGTAAGTTAGATTCAGCCATTAATTGTGCTAAGCCTTGACCCTTGATGAGTTTGGTGGGTTTGATTACCAAAATGTCTTTTACCACAATGTTAGGCACAAAGGCAATAATATGAGAATGAAAAATATATACTTTGAAATCCTTTAAGGCCTTTACTAAAGCATAGGCCTATTTTTCCATAATGTTATATTTCAGAGGTGCATCTCTCAATGCTTTGCTCAAAAAGGAAATTGGCTACTCTTGTCCCTCTGTATTTTTCTGCAATAGGACAACAGCCACGGTATGTTCTGATGCAAATGAGAAAATAAGGAAATCCTTTGTAAAATCTGGGCTGATTAGAACGGGTGCTCGAGTGAGTGCATGTTTTACCAATTCAAAAGACTTTTTGGCTTCTAGAGTCCATTTAACTCCTACTTCTTTCTTAAGCATATTAGTCATGTTTCTAAGGAGCTCTGCTAGATTTGGTATAAAGCTCCTCAAGAAGTTAATTTTCCCAATAAAGGACTGCAATTATTTGATGTTTCTTGGGTGGCTAATCTGCAATATTCCCTCAACTCTTTTTGGGTCTATCCTAATTCCCTTTTCAGATATAATATGACCAAGAAGTTTACCTTCTTGGAGACCAAACACAATCTTCTTGGGATTTAAAGATAGCCCAAACCTTCTGCATTTCTCAAAAAAATTTCTCAAATGTTTAAGGTGTTCTTCATCAGTTTTGGAATAAACTGTAATGTTATCAAGGTAAATCACAATGAAGTGACCTATTTCTTTTGAGAATGCAATGTCCATGGCTCTTTGAAAGGTGGCCCCAGCATTCATTAATCCAAAAGGATTTTTCACATACATGAAAGTTCCCCAAGGAGTGGTGAAGGCTGTTTTGAGTTGATCCTCTGGGAGTACTAAGAACTGGTTGTACCCTGAAAAGCCATCTAACAGAGAAATCCTCTTAGAGTCAACTACCCTCTGTAGGATGTGTTCCATTTTGGGTAAAGGGTAATTGTCCTTTAGTGAGGCTCTGTTAAAGTTCCTGAAATTGATACACAGCCTAATTTCTCCTGTCTTTTTCCTTACAGCCACAAGGTTAGATACCCAATCTGAAAACCTCACAAGCACTATGATTCCATCCTTATGCATTTTCTTAATTCCTTTTTCTACCAGGGGAAACTGTACAAGGTTTATTCTGCGCAGCTTTTGCCTAAAAGTTTTCTGGTTTTCTTTCAATGGAATCTTATGCTGGATGATCTCTGTGTCATAGGCTTTCAAATCTTCATAGCTCCAAGAAAAAACATTAACAAACTCTTTAAATAAATCAATGTATTTCTGTTTGATATGTGCTGGCAAAGTTTTAGATAATTTAATCATTTTAGGCTTATCCTTTCTACCTATATTGCATTCTTCAACATCGGATTCAGTGGGCTATATAGTGGGCTTCTTTTCCACATCATTAAAATCAAATAGGTCCTCAAGAGGTGTCAGTCCTCTGGGTATGCTTTTTTCTTTGGACTGCAGTACCTCTATGTCTTCTTTATCTGCGTTCATGTATTCTTCTGCTTGGTTTTCAAATTCTCTGGTCAGCATGTTTATTTCTGTAGTAGGGAATGGTTTTTCTTCACCAGGGGGCTCTTTATCTAAACTATCTCTGCTGAGCTTAAAGTTTGAATCAGGTAATTCAAACTCTTTCTTGGAAAGAAGGAAATCCTCTATCTGTTTGTCACCCTCAAAGACCTGCCAATGTTTTCGTTATCTGGTACTGTTGATCTGTATTTTGTCTAAACAATGATTTGTTTGTCATTAAGTAGTCTCTGATATGAACTAGCATCACAGGCCAATCCATTTGCAAGTATGATTTGACTTCTGGGGACAAACACAAGCTCATATTCTACAATTTTTTTCAACAGATCCATGGCTTCATTCCTATATGATCTTAATCTAGGATATTTAGCAGTGTACTCTCCATTAATTTGTTTGATGACTAGTTCTGAGTCTCCATGGACAACTATCCTCTTATCTCCTAGTTTTTTCAATATATGTAGTCCTAAGAGGAGGGCTTCATATTCTGCTATGTTGTTTTTGCATTTGAAGTCTAGCTTGAAGGCATGACCCTCAGTATAATTGTTTTCAGTATTGTGCAACCATACCCTAGCTCCTGCATTCTTTCTAGTGCAAGACCCATCAAAGTTCATGTTCCATAAAGGAGTGTTTGCAGATTTTTTATTAGTTTCACCCTTAATGTCTTCTTCACCATTATGTTGTTTTCCAGGGTCAGCACCACGTTGTGTTATGTTTTGTTATTTAGGACTTTCACAGAGTTTAGAGTGATGGGTAATCTGTTGTTTGCAGTCTTGGTTCTGATTTTCTAATTCTACAGGTTGTTCCAATGTTTCTCTCTTGTTTTCCTCTGTATCTAGAGCTACTATTATGTTCAGATCTGTGTCCTCTAATCTGCTGTCAAAATTTTTCTTCTCTAGCTCCTCCTCATCTGTAAAATCATCATTGTAAAGGATAAAAGAGTCTAGGTTTGTATGGATAGAGTATAGAGGGGAATTTTCTAGTTTTTCAAGGCTTCTTACCATAAACTTCATGTGTGCTTCCCTATACAATCTTCTAAGCTGGCTGAAAACATGGATGGTGGCATATGTCATGTCCATTTGCATTGTACCTTGTATCTTGGCACACCATGATCTTGATAGCAACATACCATACTTAGGAGGCACATCAGCCACTACAACATCCATTACCATGCATTTGGATGGGAGTTGGGTCAAATTTACACATAGATCTTTGATCAAGCCTAAGCATTTTACTCTGCTAGAGTCAAAAGAATATAAATCCTTATAAGGTCCAGTTATCTCTAGGCATAATTTTTCTATGATCACTTTGGGCATGAGGTTGTGTGAAGCTTCTGATTCATGCATAGCATTATGTAGGATTTTTTCATGGATATTTAGACTAACATAGAAAGGAGGCACTACTCCTTCCTGAAATTTTCCCTCAATTTTTGGGCCAAACAAAAGAGCTGGTTGATCATCATTTAAGTTGACAGAGTCACTGTTTTCACCTAAGTTTAAAGCTTTCAAGATTTGACATTTATATGCATCTTGGGTGGCCAACTCACTAAGAGGAACAAAAATTTTGATTTTGGCAATCTCACTCTCAAGATTGAAAGGATACTGACTCTTTGAAATGTTCAATTCTGATTTGTTGGTCACCATTTTATTGGCAGAACCAGCTTACTAATTCTCACTATGTACACTGTTTGAAACTGTTTTATCAGGAGAATTACATGCAATGCTAGTGCTGCTATATTATTGACTTGGTTTATTAATGGTTTGGATGTCTTTGTCTTTGTTTTTTCCAGAACTCTCAGTTGTTGATTTGCTGCTTTCAGTAGTCCCTTTAGGATTCTTTTCAGGTCTTTTCCTAATGGTGATTTCAGAGGTTTTTGGTTTGGGAGTATCTATGTTCTTCTTGCTTCTAAGATCATATTTTTATTGTACCTGCATGATGGCATTCTCAAATCCTAACCTATAGTCCTCAAAATCTAACCCTCCCTCATCCCAATGTGAGTATGAGGTCTGGTTATCTTCTGTGGAAAAGGTGTGATCTTGGTTATCCACTTCCACCATGTTTATAATGGTTCCCTCTAATTCTTCTATTATCCCCTCATCCTCATCAAGGAAATTCTCTTGGAATGGAGGTATGACTTGTTGGTCAAAGTCTCTTTGTCTATTAGGGGTAGTGTTCCTCATAAAGTTCTGGTTTTGGTTTTGATTTTGGTTTCTATTCTGATTATTGACTTGGACAACCATTTTATCCATCATTATTTCTATCCTCTCTATGTTTTTGGCTAGATTATGATATTTGGGATCAGACGTGGAAGCTGAGGTGTCATCCCTATAGGTTACCTTCTTTTCAGCCGTCATCCTAGCTCTCTTTTCAATTAAGTTTGCCTCTACACTTACAGCTCCTTTCTGCATATCTTCTAGAGTTGTATAGTCTCTCTCCCTAAGTTGATAGGCCATGTCAGCATCGAAGCCTTCTAGATATTTCACTAAGGCCATTCCTTGGGGAGGTTTCATGTGGGGTGGAAGAGCATTGTAGACGCTGTTAAACCTGGTGGAGTAATCATGAACACTCTCTCCCTAATTTCTTTTAATATTTTTATACTCTGCTAATATTTGGAGAGGGTTGCTTTTGACTTCCCATTTGTTTATGAAAGCTTTATTTAAAGAGGGGAGGTCATGGATGCTATTAGGAGCTAAGCCTTTAAACCACTTTTTGACTTCTCCTCCTAAAATTTGAGCAAATATTCTCATTTTAATGGTCTCATCATCTATTTCCATGTAGTCAAATGCATCTTCCATCTTATCTACATGTTGTTGAGTTGTGGTAGATTCTTTTCCAATGAAATGGGGGATTTTAGACTGATAGTCATTGGGTAAAAGAACCAAAGGCTACTGCAACACTAGAGGAGCATACCACATTGCCATGATAGTGTTTTGTGGAGGTAAAGGATTAGCTTGAGCGGCAGGTATATGGATGACATAAATGCTTGGACCAGCAACAAACTGTTGAGCAAATTTAGGGTGAGAGAGACCCACCTTATGAATGAAATGTATATCAGGAGGTGTGGATGGAGGGGTTCCTCTGTCACTAATATGTTGACCACTATGTGGTGGTGAACTTGGAGGCTCAAAGTCTATCTGATCTATACCATTAAATGACTTAGCTCTTGGTAAATTACTTGGAAAATCTAAGTCAGCTGGAATATCTGATGGAGCTGCAAGGTTTTCAGGTGCTGAGTTAGCTCTATGGATGGGTCTGAAAATAGTTGGATCCCTAGAGGTGGGAGACTTCATAAAAATGCTCTCTGGATTGTCAACTATTTCAGGGGGATTTGGATCAGGATAAGCTTTGGTATGGATTTTTCTTGAAGCCAGTATGTCAAGTATAATAATCTTTAAGAGGCTGACTATATTTAAACCCAAAGCTTAATCCTATGTGTTTCTTTCAGTATGGATGATGTTGTAATGAAACTAGTCTCCCAGTGGAGTCTTGTGAAAGAAAAGATAATCAGCAGGCCTACTGATCACCAGTGGAGTCCTTTGGTCATTTAGGAGCTGTGGAGTCGCCAGGTGGAGAGTTTTAAAATGTTTCGAAGCAGGCTGCTATCCACCATCAACAATTTATACCAAACCAAGGCTAATTGGTCTTCTTTTAGTTCTTAGAGATGTTTCAAGGAGTGTTTTAAATCAAAGTTCCCTAGTGGATTCGCCATTATGTAGGGGAATCAACTGGCTAACACACCAAATATTCTTGAATCAAGGGGATTTATGAGAACCTAAGGGCATCTAAAAGAAACTCACTCAGAACTCCCCAGTGGAGTCACCATTATGTTGGGGACTCAGCTGGCTAACACACCAAATATTCTTGAATCAAGGGGAATTCTGAGGTCTCAAGAATGTATCAGGTATAACCTACTCCAAACTTCCCCAGTGGAGTCTCCATTATGTTGGGGTTCCTATGATTTGGCAGGTTTGGCAATACCAAATGATAAGAAAACATCAAACCACTTTGGGATCTCAGGATCTAGCCCTCCTGGATCGAGAGAGGGATCTCTCTATATAAAGGTAAAGAAATGTATATCTTTGAAGTTCAATTCAAGGTATTAGGCTAGTTATAGGGCACAAGGGTTTTTGTTTTGTTTGTTTATTTGGTTGGGAAAAATGAAGGAAGGATTCAATGTAAGGTAAAGGGATGAGCATAGAATGATTTTCGGCAATGGGGGATAATTCAAAGAAAACACAAGTCCATTGGGCAATGGGGTCATAAAAGGGTTTACTTGCAATTCGAATATCCGAGGCTTTAAAATGGGCTAGTCATCTAAATCGGAGCATCTTTTAAGATGATAGTATGAAATGAAAAATTAAGGAAATGAATGGAAATGACAAGGAAAACCTTCCAAGGTGACCACTTCTGAGTGAATCTAGGGATAGGGCATGCCTTAACCACTATGAACAAGCTCCTAATGAGGTTAACTCCAAAAGACAACAATCCAGCAGTCCTCCTGACTACTTTCAGACAATAGAAAACATTTAAGATTGACACAGAATGAAGTCTAAGATCAGAGAAAGAATTTTAACCTTCTTTGCTTTGACATTCAACTCAAAGGGATCTCCGAAAGGATAACTGTTGGAAAAGGAACCTAGTGGATAGGGCTAACTCTAAATCCCCAGTTTCCCAATTCTTTCAGCTGAAACCAAACAAGAACAACTAAGAAAAAAACTCTAAATTCATACATTAGTAAGCATGGACAAACCAACTTCTATACTAGTTAAATTATATTGAATTATTTTCTTAGATACACAAATAGCAGAAAACATTAAAGATAAGAAAGTGCAGGAAGCATTAGGGTACTTGCAACAACATATCCTAAGCTAAAATTAATGATTCTTATCAGAGAAAATGAAACATAATGTATAACAAAGGGTAAACAATAATGAAGAGTGAACACATCACCACTGATTTAGATTAGGATCCAATGAACATGCTTTTCATATTAGAAGAGCAAAACCAGTCACATACATCCTTGTCCAATAGCTTTGATATCACTCAGAAATCATCTCCCAGCCTATTTACAACTACTACTCACAGAAATCTAACTTTGTGAAACAACTTACAATCCACAGTTAACCAAAATTTTCAATGTATTTCTTTGAGTTCTTATAGGTGAAAGAGTGGGAGGAGTGGTAGATAGAAATTTAAATGAGTCATAAAAATAGAGGGAGATGTGTTTTTGAAGCCCATTCTGTCTTAAAATCCCTCAATTGACTTTCAGTACCCTTTAGCTGAATTAAGGGTCTTCGACAGACTGATAATAACTCCAAAGGTATGATTTTGAATTACTCTCTGGCTGTTTGTACTATGTTTGTACTCTGAGACAAGAAAGGATGAAAATTTTCCCTTTAGGTCCTCCATGCTATGTAACTAATGCACTAATAGTTTTTTAGGTCTTCTTGTCAGAATAATAACTATTATGGGCTTGATAAGGAATGGAGAATGCTATGGGAACTTGTCCTTCTTAAGAAAAAGAACATTCTGCTGATAAGAAAGTACTGATATAACCTTTTTATGTGATTTAGGCCTCATTAGGCCTTCTTGATCATTTTTTATGGTCTTCATCTGTGTCTTTATCCTTCTGAACATTGGATTATAATCATTAAGTCTTCAGTAATAGGCTTTAATCCTTCAAATCTCTTACTGATACACTTTTCCGTTGCTTCTAACCTGTTTTGGTGCATATACAAGTTTTAATGGCGCTAGCGGGTTTGAATCAGGGTTTATAACCTGATATGCAATGAGACTCAGGCTATTAGCCTTCTCAGGGGATTTCCTCTGCTACCTTTGGCTCTGGAACTAGTATTTTGTGCTTTATATCACCGTAGCCATGACTGTGAATATAGAATGAATTCACGGCTCTTTGACACCTGCAAAACACAATAAACTCATTAAACAAAACCCGTGGGAGTGGGGGAGGATTGCTTCAGAGGGTCCAGGAAAATGAAAGGGTATTGAGGGATAATGGTGGATGGAGCGAAAAAAGGCAAAAAAACCATGGCGAAAGGTGAAAAAACAAGTCTAATGAAGGTTGAGTGCATCGTGGGTTTTGGACCGTCAGATTAGATCAAACAGCGGTGATCTACGGTGGAGATCTGTCGACGAAACTATTTGGAGGATTAGATGAATGGGGGATGAAATTAAGTCAGCGCCGTTGGTGTTTCGGGGAATTAACACCCTAGAGGTTGGTTGGGATTCAACCTCCACAGAGCAGGGGCGTACTACTTAACAGAGACTCACACAACCATGCACGTTCAGAAAAACCAAATAGAGCAGAATGAGAGATTTACCCGTTGGTCCTACGTTTGAAGTAGTTCCACGTGGAGTCCAAACTCCCTGCAACCGTCCTTCCTCCTTAACCTGAAATACAAGAAGAAACCAGCACAAAGGACAAGTTGTACAACATATTTCTACTCTATATGTTAGTGTGATTCATATAAAACATTAAATAAATCATAATGAATGCATGTATAACAAATATTCTTCATACATTAAAGCATACACTAACACGTTTATTTCGGGAACAGCATGATACTTCCGTATTATAAATAGTACGTACAAAAGTAATCAAGAGGAGAGATCACCTGATCCTTCCAAGGCCTTCGCAGACCGTCGTCCGGATCCGTCCAGCCCTTGCCTCGCTAAGACTCCTTCCAAACTGGTGCATAGAGATAACATATAAAGGGATGTATATCTCAAGGAAACAAGGGTTTCCTACAATGAACTGGGAAAGTGTAGGAGGCACGGGGAATCAGACTTGGATAGGGAATACCAACAGAGTATAATAATGATAACTCTCTCTCTCCCTTAGGCCATACACATGAGGGCTTTTTATAGTCCCTCCAAGTAGTTTCAGCAGTTGGAAACAGTTGGCCACGGGCTGGGGTGGTTGAACTACCTGAGTAACCATCAACCCAGCGCGAAATTAGGGATTTTTTATATATATTTTTAATCATTTTAATGGAATACGCGGAAAAGTCTAGCTGTACTCGCGTATACACGCGGAAAAACATGGGCATAGTCGCTTATGGAGGATTTTACACTGTTTTTAAGTGAATTTGTCCAAGTCTGTAGGAATGGGTGCCCATAAAGCCATAAAGCTATCATGAATCATGTCAAGGTGAGAAATGATGCTATAACAGTTGGATTGAAATGATCGATGATAGATATCGGTGGAAGGAGTCTTTTGAGTAGTTATATGGAAAACAAATGGATGTGGTCATGATGAACTATGAGCCATTCGATCTGAATGAATCGATGGCTATGATTAAAGGGAGATTACACTGTGGAGGGTGGTAAGGCAGAAAACTGAAATGGTTTTCGCATTATGTTTTGGGTGGTAAGTGAGATTTTCAAAAAGAATGCGATACCATACACCTTCTGACGCGTGTCCTCCTTAATACCGCCCATTTGGCAAAACTTTTTGGTGTTAAACTACTGTCGCGAAAGTTTTGCGAAATAGAATGCCAACCATCAGATCTTTTGGTTTTGATCGGATGGTGCGGAAAAACTACGATGGGGAAGCTGCACAGATGAGGGGAGTGGTGGGGCCTGGGAAAAGTGCGATTGAATCTCGACCGTCGGTTCTTGTGGATTCGACGGTCGGGATCGAATCAGAGGATCAGAGAGTCGAGAAAACGACCACAGAGCATAAACTTTTTGCGATTGCGATGGCAGGGTGTGGTCCTATGGAAAGGGCGAGGAGACCAAGGGCTTAGAAGAAAAGGCTTATCGCATCGGACTTTCGAAACAAAGCTCATCGCATCAGAATTTCTAAGTAAAAAGGCGACAAGAGATAGGAAACCCCGATTGTGATTGCGAGATGGGGGCTAGCTCCAAGTTATGGCTCCGGGTCATATGCGGGGAGAAGGAGCTGGAGCTAAGGACAAAATGGCTTAAGGCCTTAATGCGAAAATGAATATTTTCAAGGATTTTGAAGGGTTTTTAACAGAACTTGGAGGTTCCGATAGACTAGAAGAGGGATCTTTTAAACCCAATAAGGGATATATAAGGTCCAAAAGGGATTTTGGGATGATTTAGAAGGCAAGTGGAGGTCTTATAGAGGATTTTTTTGAATGGAATAAGGATGAAAATGGGGAATTTTTTGGGAATGAGATGGAGGGAATGGAAGCCTTTCTGAAAATAGTTTCTCTCACAAAACAGCAGGATTCTTTAATGGAGACAACAGTGAAGATTTTTTCAAAGGACAGGAGACACATGAAGGCTTCAAGAATGACATATTTTCAAGGGAAATGTTTCTCTTGAACACTTAGAAACACACTTAGACACCTGTTTGCTATGCCAAAATTTTGTAGGTGGCTAACACCTGGTACTTCGCCTTATCTCCTCCTGCACAAGATCCGACCAAAGTCGCTCCCAACCCAGTAGTTTCTCCCATCCATTGACAGAGTCTTCGTAGCTATGCGAACTCTTTGGAAGCCCAAGGAGATCCAAGCTCACCAAGTCATCATCATCAAAAATAATCCCCACACTTCCCAATTCATCCCTACAGTGGACAAACTTCATGAGATATTTTGGAATATTGTCGCCCTTCTCCATTTTTATTTTTCTGAGCTTATCTTTCACCGCCAACTTCCTCTGGTCACTATTGCTTTGGAAAAGATTTGTCAAATCCTTCCACATTGCAAATGGAGTGGCTTTCCCATGAAGGCTTGAAAAAATATGGTCCTTCACACCTTCCAACATAACTCTTCTTGTCTTTGCTACCTTCTTTTTACATGCATCAAGTACTGCAACATCACTAGAAGTAGGCTTAGGAACATCTCTATCGATAAACTCCTTCAACCCATTGTCTTCAAGCACCACCTCCATCCTATCCTTCCAGGATATGTAATTCGAGCTACCCTCAAGGGCATACTCCAATTGAAACCCATTGAAATACATTTCAATGAATACTCAACTGTCGCACCAAGAAATTTCTACAGCAAATTCGAATTGTCCACCAACACAAAACTCAACAATTATTCACAATTGCAATTGCTCTGATACCATGTAGAAATTTATTAATACTGATGTATTACCAGATTTTCTTGATCAAACAATATTTATCTTCTTTCTAAATATAAAATCCTTCCACTGTTAAACTTGCTGACATTTAAAACTCAATTGTGAATACATGTGAATAAATTCAATCACACATAACACAGTTGTTTAACGGGAAAGCTTAAAGCTAAAACCCCAACTATCATATATTATGTATATCAATGGAATCATGTAATAATCTCATACAAATCTTAGTACATCAAGCTCTCAGTACAATGTAGATTCATTACACACTGTCATGCAGAAATTTGCATCTCTATGCACCAATTTCTTGCCTCCTGACAGCCTGCCTCCACTACGCAATCCTTGATGAAGAAAATTTTGTGAAACCAACTCCAAAAATAGAAGAAAATAGATATCAACGCCTTATAAATAAACCACTTCGAGGGGGCAACCTACAATACATTACATGAATGAACAATTATTGGATGATACAAATTACAAAACCTCCTTTCTATATATATGAGTCCATTGGGCCAAATGTAATCCTAGTGGGGCCACAATGTAATCCTAGCCGACCTAACAATAATAATTTAAGGGCACAATAATAACAATATGGGGGTTACAAGGGTACAATAATAACAATAAGGGGGTTACAATAACAACAATAAGGGACTATACTAGTAATATAGGGACCTAACATGCCCCTCTCCTTCGAAAAAGTGTTGTCCTCAATGCTTGAGTACCTATGGGTGCTTCTTTATAAAATTTTCATCCTCCCATGTAGAATCTTTAGTGGGTAAGTTATTCCACTTGATGAGATAATATGAAATTGATCGATTCCGTAGTTTTCGAGTTCTTGTTTCCGTGACCGCTTCAGGTTCCAATATGATTTTTCCTTCCTCATCAAGTTCTAGCAATATTGTTTGAACTGGAATATTTTCACCTATAACCTTCTTTAAGCATGAAGCATGGAAAATTGGATGCACTTGTGAAGAAGCTGGAAGCTCCAATTTGTATGCCATAGTACCAATCTTTTGCAACACCTTGTAAGGACAATAGTACTTTGGCAATAATTTATTATCCTTCTTAGCTTGCTTGAGGGACATTTGTTTGTATGGTTGTAGCCGTAAAAATACCCAGTCTCCTACATCAAAACTTCTCTCGCTGCGATGTCGATCTGCCTGTTGTTTCATTCGATCTTGTGCCAAATTTAGGTTATCCTTTAAGAGTTGGAGAACTTCTTGTTGATGCTCGATGTGATCTTCCACTACTTGAACCTTTGAATTTTCTCTTAAAGATGATGTGATGGATGGTGGATGATATCCATAAAGTGCCCATTCAGTGAGAGGTAACCACTTGACCCATTGTGTTTGTTTATCAGATACAAAAGAATAAAGATATCCTTTTAAACATTTATTTACTATCTCAGTTTTACCATCGGATTGAGGATGATAAGATGAGCTATGAGCTAATTGAGTACCCAAACAAGAAAATAACTCCGTCCAAAAATTTCCAGTAAAAATGGGATCTCTGTCACTCACAATAACCCTTGGGCTCCCATGTAGCTTTTGAATTGTGTCCATAAATGTAGTAGCAATTGTACTTGCATTAAATGGATGGGATAATGCACAAAAGTGTGCATATGTGGTAAGTATATCAACTACCACCATGATGACACTCTTTCCTTCGGACTTAGGTAAACCTGTGATAAAATCCATTGAAATCTCCTCCCAACGTTGACTTGGAATGGATAAAGGTTGTAGAAGACCAGGGGTCTTAATTGTCTCAAATTGATTCTGCTGGCAAACCAAGCATTCCGCCACAAACTTTTGAATATCAGATTTAAGGCCATCCCAAAAAAATTCTTTCTTCACCCTGTGGTAAGTTTTTAAAAATCCTGAGTGTCCTCCTAAAGGAGAAGTGTGCAATTCCAAAAGAATCTTTTGTTTTAGTTGGTAATTCTTACAAATATATAAGCGATCTTTGTACCATAAGGAATCATTTTTCCAACTAAATGTATCAGATTTACTAGGATCTTGTTGCAACTTTTGAATGAGTGTCCACACTTCTTCATCCTTCTTCCATTCATCTCTTTCTTCGGTTATCCAATCTGGTTGGATAATAGAAATGGCACAAAGCAATGCTTCCACCTCTTCATTCTTTCTTGAGAGTGCATCTGCAACAACATTTAGCTTCCCCTTTTTGTATATTATTTCAAAGTCATAACCCAACATCTTTGTGACCCATTTTTGCTGCTCTTCTGAAGATAGTCTTTGTTCCAAAAAGTGTTTAAGACTATCATGATCAGTTTTTACCTTGAAGTGTCTTCCCATTAGGTAAGTTCGCCATTTCTTTAGTGCATGCAGTATTGCTAACATTTCCTTCTAATAAATAGGTTTTTGTAAATACTTTCCTTTGATTGGACGACTTTCAAAAGCAATGGGTCTTCCTTCCTGCATTAAAACTGCACCAATTCCATTTCCTGAGGCATCACATTCCACAATAAAGGTTTTTGTGAAGTCTGGCGTAGCTAAGATCGGTGCTAGGCACATTTCATCTTTAAGATGTTCAAAGGCCTTAGTTGCTTCAGGAGTCCATGAAAATGCATCTTTCTTCAATAATGTTGTTAGAGGTGCTGCTATTCTCCCATAATTCTTAACAAACTTGTGATAATACCCCGTTAACCCGAGAAATCCTCGCAACTGCTTTATGGTTGTGGGGACTTTCCATTCCTTAATGGCTTTAATTTTGTTAGGGTCTACCTTAACACCTTCGTGAGATACAATATGACCCAGATATTCCACCTCTTGTACTCCAAAGAAACATTTGGATGTTTTTTCATATAATTGTTTCTCCTGTAATAGTTTGAGCACCTTGTCAACATGTTGAACATGATCCTTCCAAGACCTGCTGTAGATTAGTATATCATCAAAAAATACTAGCACAAATTTTCTAAGGAAGGGTTTGAAAATGGAATTCATCAACCCTGAAATGTAGAAGGTGCATTGGTAAGGCCAAAAGGCATGACCAAAAATTCATAATGACCCTCATGAGTTTGAAATGCTGTTTTTGGAATATCTTCAGTCTTCATTCTAATTTGATGATATCCTGAACGAAGATCCAACTTGGTAAAATAAATTGCTCCATGTAATCCATCCAATAATTCATCAATCACAGGAATGGGAAATTTATCTTTAATGGTGAGCTTATTGAGCTCCCTATAATCTGGACACATTCGCCATGATCCATCCTTCTTGTGTACCAATACTACAGGAGCAGAGAAAGAACCTTGACTAGGTTGAATTATACCCGCCTCTAACATTTCTGCAATCATACGTTCAATTTCGCTCTTTTGGAAGTAAGGATATCTATAAGGCCTGATGTTTGGAGGAACACTTCCCGGAATCAAATGAATAGCATGATCATGATCATGAATAGGTGGGAGTCCTTTGGGAGTTTCAAACACCTTGGAATGATTGTCCAAGACTTGTTGGAGATCTGCAGAAATAGATGATTTTGATGTTGTAACTTCTAGTGAGCATAATTGTGCAATTACGCCTCGCTGTTCTTTCTTTAGAAGCTTTGTCATGACATTAGAGCTTATTATCCTTCCTGGCTTCCCCGCAATACCCCGTCATTCGACTTCCTTTCCTTCTGAAAAAAATTTCAAGAAAAGTTCTTGAAAATTAAAAGCTACCGTCCCCAAAGATTGTAACCATTGTACTCCTAGTACAATATCAGCACCTCCCATAGGAATGGAAAGCATTGGACTAGTCAATACATATTCCCCCATGATTAGCTTGATATTATGGCATTTTCCAGAGCAATTTATAGTTCCTCCATTTGCAACCATCACTTGACATTCTGGTGCTGGGTATAGGAAACAATTTAATTCCTTGGCTACCTTACAATGAATAAAATTATGGGTGCTACCCGAATCAATCAACACTATTACCTTTTTCTTCTTGATATGTCCTTCTATCTTGAGAGTTTGAGGAGTGGTAATTCCTACCAATGCATTACACGATATGGTCAGACTCATTTCTTCCTCTTCTAGGGCTGGTTCCTGGTGTATATCCTCTTCTTGCTCATTTTCTTCTTCCTCTTCACAATCTATGTAAAATAATTTCTTCTCAGCATACTTATGACCTTTAGTGTATTTGCTATCACAACTCTAGCAAAGCCCTTTTGCTCTTTTTTCTTC